>CM077456.1:27156173-27756173 GCA_039654765.1 Mylopharyngodon piceus
TAATATTTTTTAGTGAAAAACACAACAAAACAATACAATGACAAAATATTGCCAGATAGGTGCTTTTACGTAACGCTTTGAAACTAAATCTTCTGGCATCGTCTTATCAGTCAGCTCGCCTCACTCTCGGCACGTGACTCCTGCTGCTGATCTGTGCTGCAACTCTTGTTCGACTCATGCTGAATTGAGCAGACACATTTGGTTTTTAAGGCCCCGATATACTTCAAGCGAAATTGAAGAATGAACTGATGTGACGTCATTTTGAATAAAATCAGGCCAAAACGAAGTTTGTTTGGAGTTAGTTTTAGGAGTTAGTTTTCAGCTTGCCAAAGCAAACTTTCCAGAAAAGTTTGCTATGGCTGGTAAACACTTTTGTACTACCATTGGTCCGTGGCGATTACGTAATAGGTAGGTGTGCGCGGAGGCTCCGCCTTCTTTCAAGTGGAACTCTTTTCTGGTTCATTTCTTCTGTTCAGTCCGTCGAGGTCAGACGTCCGTGAGTGAAAACATGAACACACTGGAGAGCAGCTTTATAGTAGAAAAATGAAGTTGTACTTCTGATTAAATGAGACACTGACACTGTTTTTGATGTTTAATATGGTATATACTAGAGGGCCGAATTGCAGAGCTCGTGCAAACACATCCATGTTGCTATGATCAGATGCTTTACATTATTAAAAAAAAATGCTTGCTATTTTCTCAATTTTGTTGTGTGTTTATTTTGTTATTGAGAGGAAAGCGCTGGCCGATCTTATGGTTATCGTTTTCTAAAACTATTAAAAACTGTTAATTGAAATAAAGCTGAAATAAAATAAAGTATAAATATTAGTTGAAAAAATAAACAAAAATTAGAAAATGTATCCTTGCCTTTAAACCAAAATAAGTTTGTTGAAGCACTAAAATTATGGAAATAATTAAAAACTAAAATGAACTAAAAATAAAACAGAAAATTAATTAAACCTAAATAGCAATATTTTAATAAAGAAATAAATAAAATTAAATGACAAAAGCACATAACGAAATTACTAAAATTTAAACTAAAATTAACATGAAAAATGAAAATATAAAATCTAATTCAAAATATTAAAAAAAAACTATAATAAAACTAAAATAAAAAGTAAAATAACACTGGTGCACAGATAAATCATTTATAATAAATACTGCAATATTCCATTAAAAAAACAAGAATTGTCCATTTTGATTTCATGGTGACTTTAACATTGCATGTTGACTGTTTATGCATATTTTTGTTCCCTGCAAAGTTCTTTAAGTTTTGTGTATTGTTTCTGTTCCAGGCATGATTGTGATTGGTCTGGATGAGGAGCTGGGGCCGCAGGTGTACAAGTGTGACCCGGCAGGTTATTACTGTGGGTTCAAGGCCACAGCTGCAGGAGTCAAGCAGACAGAAGCTACAAGCTTCCTGGAGAAAAAAGTCAAGAAGAAACTCGATTGGACCTTTGAGCAGACAGTTGAGGTACATTAGAACAGTCTACAATTCACAAAGACATTTCTATACAGCTTTATCAGAATTGATTCCAGCTGCTAACATTGCCCACACCAGCTTATAATTTAATTTTAGCAGTATGCTGCAGGTAAAAATGTTATTTTTGTCATTTAAACATCAGATTTCAGCAAATATGCTTTTATACACCTTATTTTTCAACAGGGAAGTAAGTGTTTTTCTATGAATTTGCAGAGACTTCCAATCATTTGCCGCTAAAGGACAAATAACTGGAAGAATAACAAAATGCAGTAAATGCGCTAAAAACCAGTGTTTATAATTACAATGCTAAATTAAAATAATATGATAACAAGTAGCTAACAGTTTGCAATATCAAGCAGCATAACAAACTATTTTGTACAGCTAAAATGACTGGAGGCCTTGACACAATCAAGTTACAATGGTCATGCCGCTTTTACGTAAAAAGTAAGGTGATAACGTGCCATATTTATCACTGATATAATTAAAAATACCTAGTGAGTTAAAAACTATTTTTATTTTTGTATATTTGTGCACCTATGTTGTACAAAAAAGTTAACATTATGCAATCTTTAGCCCTATTTGGACGGTAATTGTTTCTCACGTGGATGTCTGTAAAAAATACATTTGCATGGCACCTCAATGATAAAACTCATGCATTCTGATGGTGATTTATTCACGGTGGAGGAGTGAGATTAGTGATCAACGCGCTGCTCGCGTGATCACATGATTGTCTGCTGTAAATAAAATGTCATATGCTTAGAATAATATGAATAAATTCATATTTAATTTAATAATAGGAAAGTAATATTCTATTTATTATGTGATTATTTAAATCTCCTGTTATAGGAAGATAGACACGCTGTAGTTTAAATGGTTTTCTGTCTTGCATTTGATCTCAAAATGATGGATGTCATTTTAAAAATATGGAAATTAAGTTAATGCAGCCTCTTATTTACATGGGGTAATCATAAAGCTGCTTGGTTTATATTTTTCAATGTATATAATTGTATATAATATAATACATTTTATAAATGTATTGCTGTAATATTTTTACTTAAATACTTCCCAGCATTTCAGTAATAAAAGTGTACATATTTAAAATGCATGCAAATTACAGTGAAGCACAACAGTTATTGTACAGTGTTCTGCAGTGGTCAAAAAGGATTTAAACGGTGATTTTTGAATTGATCTCCTCTTGTAAACTCAGAGATGTGGATTCAGACAGCAATTAAATTACCACATGACTTTGGCGTTTGTCAAAAAAAAGTAGGTAATTCGACCGGGGATTTTTACGTGGGTGGTGGGAGAAAAACACTGACATTCTGGATTCGGACAGCAATAAAATCACCGACTAGCCCCTGTAAATGTTGAAAATACCTTACATCCCCATGAGAAACAATCTCAATTTTCCCCCGGTTTCACAGACAAGTCTTAAGCTAGTCCTAGACTAAAATGTATTATTTGAGCTGTTTTAACTGAAAGTAACTTGTACTGACATATCTTAAAATATGTCAGTGCCATTGTTTTGTCTCTAGATGCACACCAGTAATGTTTTTTTCTAGGGTACATTTATATAAGCTACATAAATACCTTAATTGAACTAAGGCCTAATCCTGGCTTAGGCTAAGCCCTGTCTGTGAAACCAGGCCATAATGTGGTATCATATTAACAGTGGCCCCAGTTTTATTTCAGGCACTTAAGTCACACTTAA
This sequence comes from Mylopharyngodon piceus, assembly GCA_039654765.1. Lineage (NCBI taxonomy): Eukaryota > Metazoa > Chordata > Actinopteri > Cypriniformes > Xenocyprididae > Mylopharyngodon > Mylopharyngodon piceus. Next base: position 27,159,368 of record CM077456.1, read on the forward strand.
AATGTATTAATGTCAGAACTAACTTTTTTTTTTTTTTTTTTTGTAATTACATTTAACCAACTGTTCCCAGGGTGGTTTTTAGTAGATCCATGCCTTGTCACTGTAGCACAATTTCTTTGGAATGGAAATATCAACTTCCTCTAAACTTGCTTTGCTCAATAATGTAGTTAAAGGTATTACAGAAAGGTTTAGTTATTTAAGCTTGTTTCCTGATTTATTACACAATTTCTTTGTAAACAGGGAGTATTGGTAAGTTTTGTATTTCGAAATTAACGAAAAAATGAAAAGGTTATATCAACAGTCTGCTCATTAAAAATTATATAAAACAGTTTAAATTTACATTTAAAGAAAAGATTTTTGTCTTTAGGATGTGTTGCTGGACTGATAAGTATATTGTATATATCCTAAAGCCAAAAATGTACATTTGCACTAATAAAACATTTCCATCCACAGACGGCGATCACTTGTTTATCAACTGTGCTGTCAATCGATTTCAAGCCTTCTGAGTTGGAGATAGGCGTCGTCACGGCAGAGGATCCGAAATTCAGGTGGGTGGAAGAAGAACCATGTTCTTCTACACTGAGAGCTCTGCAGTCTCTGCTCTACACAGGAAACCAGTTCTAGAAAGGCAGTCATTCGCTTCAGTACTGATATTTGTCAAATGATGCAACATGCCTCTGATATGTCAGATGCATATTATACTACTGCATATATTTTTCGTGGTTTTGGCAGCTGAAATGACTTGCTCTGTTTCAGGATTCTGTCAGAATCAGAGGTGGATACTCATTTGGTCTGTCTGGCTGAGAGGGACTGAGATCTCCAGGGTGCTGCTCACAGTGTTCAAGATACGTAGGATCCCATTCAGAGCTTTTGTTCTTATGTAAATTCCCCGTTCCATTAAATACATTTTGAGAAAAATATTTGTAAGATTCCAGCGCTCTTTCTTTCTCTTTTTCTTTTGAGGACTGAATGTTTAGCTAGGGAAATCCCCAGCATTAATATCTTTCATTTTCACTGCATCCAGTGTTTTCCCAGGCTGATTTTACAACAGGGAAATGGTTTGCAAATCGTTTTCGCTTTGTGGAATTATTTGTGAACTTTGAGCATCTTAAGTGTACTAAGAGTCGCTTGGGGCTGACTAGAGAAGATAAGGCAAGGAAACATGTGCTTTAGAGTTTATTCACACTCCTGATCATCTGATCATCTCATTGTTTAATTTAAAAAGCGTTCTTTTCATAACCAGATACTACGCAATTCCCACAGCAAATCTGGTCCACAAATACATGCTTGAAAAAAACATTAGAAAATCAGATTAAGTAAAGGTATCATGAAGCTTTTACAGCATTCATTAATCCTGGTTTATGTTCATTTCTACATGTACTGATATATTTTTAACATTTAAAGTCATATAAATTCTAAATAGAAATTAACAATAGTTGATGTATTATGAACAAACATGAATTAACAATAAACAATAAATATATTTATAAATTAGCATTTAACCTATAAATTGTTGTTCATTGTTAATGAAACTTAAATGCATTTTATATATATATATATATAATTAGGGGTTAAACGGTTCTCGGTAAAAAATCGAACCGTACCGTTCTGCACGCACTTGCACCGCGGTTTATCTCATATCTGACGACGCATACGCATCTGTAATATGGTTTGTAGAAAATAAATAAAACAGACAGACAGAGTTAGGCTAATGTATGTTTCTGTCGATTGATACGCATTCTGGCTTCCCCTAAACTTTGTTCAATGCGAGTGCCGTATACTCTATATGAGCAGTCATTTACGCCGTCATCATCCGGGTGTTGATAGCGCGCGCGCGCAGGTGAGACCTGAACAGCACACGTTGCTATCTGCGTTTAAACTAAACTCATTTAAGCCTTGCCAATTAAACATTCGAGTGCAAGGCGCGAAAGAGAACTTACAATACGCGCAAATATTGAGGTCTCTTTCAAGTCTTGTGCTTGAACGGACAAATTTACACAAAATTATGTCAACATGCCCGTCTTGGCAAGTATCCTAGCAAGCATAATCGGTTATGTCTTAAGTGAACTCGAGAAAGAACGCACGTGTTCAGTATCAGTGTACTGATCCGTGTATTATGTCTTAAAGAGACAGCAGCCCTTGCATTCCTGCTGTCTGAAAGTGATGTTAATCAAACAACAAAAGACAAGGAAATCACTCATTGCTCATGACTGAATAGTAACTTAATAATTAATAATGATTGATCTTTATTTAATTTATACAGTGAAGATTACATGCAATGTTGTTTTACATTTTATTAGCTACTTTATTCAATTTTGGTACCTGAAAACTGGATACATGAAAAACCTGAAAAGCTTTATTTCTATCCCTGTTTTACTGTATTTATTTGTGCTGTTTGATTATTTGTTCTTATTTTCTTTATTCTTATTTGACAGCAGTACTTTTTTCCCTGAACATAGCACATACCGAAACCATACCGAAACCGTGAGCCTAAAACCGTGATACAAACCGAACCGTTGCACCCCTAAAATATATATATAGAAATATTTTCTAACATTATAAGTCTTTACTAAAACTTATCAATTTAACATTCTTGCTGAATAAAAGTAAACAAATACTACATAGTTTCTATTTTAAATATATGCTGTTCTTTTGTAACTTTTTATTTATCAAAGAATCCTGAAAAAAAGTATCGCAGGTTATAAAAAAAAAATATTAAGCAGCACAGCTGTTTCCAACATTAATAATAAATCAGCATATTAGAATGATTTCTGAAGGATCATGTGACACTGAAGACGAGTAATGATGATGAAAATTAAGCTTTGCATCACAGAAATAAATTCTATTTTAAAATAGATTAAAATAGAAAACCATTATTTTAAATTGTAATAATATTTCACAATATTACCGTTTTTTTCTGTATTTTTGATCAAATAAATACAGGTTTGATGAGCATAAGATATATATGTATACACACACACAACACTGTCACATGGTAAATTCCAATTATATATATATATAATTGGAATTTACCATGTGACATTGTTGTGGATGATCATGACGTATGTCATATTGAAATCTTTCCAAATGGCTTCAATAGCTCCTGTGATACTCATTGTCAGGAGAACAAAGCAATGGAATTTCCCTAAAATTCAAAATTCCTGGATCATCCATCTCCAGAAACATGATTAATTCCTTAATAAAAAGAGAGCTATGACTCTGAATTAGGTGGCCATCTGAACAATCCATAAATTACGCTGCTCCATTGTATGTTTATGATTCTGAACCTCACACCTTTAGTGGTCATGTGTTCGTTCATGTGGGGAACTTCACACTAAGCATGAGTCAGTTGTACGTGACTCCATTTCAGCAGACCCAAGGAATTTTATTCAAACTATAAGTGACGCATCTACGTGACTCATGTGTTCCAGAAAGGAAATGATAGCAGTTACAGTTCACACTGAGGGCTTTTTTTTCTGAACTACCACTATGTGCTGGAATTCCACCACTACAGGGGTTTACATGTTCTTTCACAAGTTTCACAACTCAAGAAAATTTCCAAGCCTTCTGAAATCACTCCAGCACATTCAACACAAGAAACACCCCAACTCAGAATTAATTTCTTTCTTTTTAATGTAAAAAATATTTTCACAGTGCAATATATAGTCTATAAACATTATTGACAAGTGTTTCATTTGAGTTATTTACAAATATAAAAATATATCTCTATATATATTCACAAAATATACATATTTTCCCAAGTCTTTGGCTTCAAAAATATTGGTAAAGTTTTTGGTCTGGTTCTTTCCATGTTTAACAGCACCACCGCTATCATGTCCCCGAGGGGGTCAGCTCTTTTCCACGTTGTGGAGTCCCATTGAGGGATTGGCGTCCTGGGTCAGGGTACACCCCGGCACAGACCTTGAGACAGCACCTACAGCCTTTGCTGCTTTGGATTATGGGCAATGTTGTCCTGATAGCCAGACTATCTCCCACAGAACTGGATGTCGTCATACATCTATAAAAAAAAAAGATACATATATAGATATAAATAACAGAACTTATAAAATGACTTTCACGCAATTTCCCAAATGAATACTAACAATAGGATGGAATGTAAGAAAACTTACACAGTCATCATCAGACGAAACCTCCTCATCGCTCTCCTCCGACTCGCTCTCTGGCATCGCCCTGAGCTCTTGTGCCGTCCGGTTGAAAAGCTGCCTCTGGATCTCGCTGTTCTGTCGGCCGAAGGTCAGGTGGTACGGCGTGTATCCACCGTAGGTAAGACTGTTGACATCAGCTCCCAAAGCAATGAGCAAGTGCACCAGTTCCAGGTTCTGCAGGTCTACGGCCAAATGGAGCGACGTCCGGCCACTGCATTGCTCCTGAACATGATAAACACCATGGTCAGTTCACTTTTCGAGTCATTTATGAAGCTGGAGAGTATTATAAACTCATTCACTGAAGAAAAATTGGTGTAGAAACGGCAAGTAACGTACCTTTGCGTTTACATCTGCCCCAAGCTGGACCAGACTCTCCACCATTGAGAGGTAATTGTGAATGGCTGCTATGTGGAGACACGTATGTCCTGTGATAAAAAAAGAAGGACAATACTTAAAAAACTGTACTTTAAAGCCACTGGCTCACTATTATGACTTGGTCATGAGGGACTTTGACTTACCGCTGTAGTTTGGGAAGGTGAGAATGGAGCGCAGATGCTGAGTCTGAATCTGAGTGAGTACTGAGAAGCAAGCTAGAGACCCTCTTTTGCAGGCGATGTGGAGGGCCGTGTTTCCACTTTGATCGACCAGCCGGGGATCACAGCCGGCCTTTAGCAGTCTGTCCACCATGTGTGGCTGTTCTGTGATGACGGCGAGATGCAGTGCAGTCTGCGGATGGTAATTGGACGTTGATTAGTTTTAATTACACTTTTTGGTGCATTGTTCAAGTGAGTATTTCTTTGTGGAGGTTCAATTACCTGTCTTTGGTTGTTCTGTCTGTTCAAGAATGGGTCATTCTGACACTGTTTGATGATCTGGATGGCATAATCTTCCGCCTCGTGGATGATGGCAAGGTGAAGATACCTGGAAAATAATGTGGGAGGGTTTTTTTTTTAGAAAATATTTTAAGAACACTCTCAGAGGATGTGGTTTAGCAGACACACAGTACGAGCAGGCGGCCGTTTCGCAAGAATGGAGTTTTTAAGGTTATTTCCAACCAGTGTGGCTCCACACATCTGATACATTATCTGCGCTTGGCCGCGCGCCAGGGACTTTCCTGCCTGCGCACTTTGTTTCTCAAGCTCCTCCCACTTTGGGCGCTGCTCCAAAGCGATATTTGTTTACTTCCGCACTTTAGCTATAACTCGCGAGTTAAAACTATGTGCATAAAATTTCTCTAAGCAAATTTCAAAAAGTTAATTAGAATTTTTTTTTCCTGCATACATTTATAACTGCAGAATCAAAATTGCTCAGTTGGTCCCAACAGTTTTTTTTTTTTTTTTTTTTTTTAAATATATATATTTTAATCAAGTAAAGGGAATAATAATCAAGTAAAGGGAAAAATAAATGCATTTGTTTTAATTTAACTTTGTTTCATTTAATGAAATCAATTTTTTTGACCCTCCAAACTCTTAAGTAAATGTTGGTGAATTGTCGCCTACAGTTGCATAAAATGGGTCAATTTCTGCACGTTCTTGCTAGAAAAGCTCGCACTGCATTATTATTATTTTAAGTTAAACTTACGTGTCTCCATCCTCAGTAACTTCTTGTGTCCAAGGTTCACACATCCCCTTTGGATTTGCACTTGGGTTTGGCAAAGTCAAACTCTCCATTTCCTCCACAATTTTCATATACTCGTCCTCCTTTAGCGAATCCACGCCGCTATCGACGCGATCCTCGCAGTGTTGCACTTTCCTGTTTTTCATATCCATTTCATCAACATTACAATCCATATAATTCATTATGGCAGCTCTGTGTACATCCATGTCGCGACGCTCGCAGTATCGCAGTCAGCAGTGAAGTGTGCTGAGAGGGCGGCGCAACGTCCTTTTATAGCTGCGCTGTCGATTCCATGCTTAACATCGGGGGATTTCCATCTGCTACTTATCTTGAAAAGGGGAACTCGTGGCGGGCTTTTATTTAGAGAATTTCCCTCAAGATGACTCCGCGAAGTAAGAATGAAAATCTGTATTTTCCTATTACACATTCAAATGTACCTGGTACGCAGTAAGCCAAACTCAAGGGTAAAATGAATGACAAGAGCGCATGAATGAAAGTCATGAGGAAGGGGACTATTAATAATGCAGGAAATATATATGCAGCTGAAAATAGCACTTGATATCCACATTATTTTTGTTTGTTTGTTTTTGTATATACGTAGGCCTATAGTGATCCCAAAAACTACTCATGTATCAAATTTTAAAAACAATAATATAACATGAATATAATGTAATATAACATAAATATAACACCTTAAATTATAATATATATATATATATATTTATACATATTTATGTTATATTATGGTTTTATAATTTGTTACATATAATGTAATATAACAAAAATTTTTTTGCAAAAAATAATTATATACATATATGTTTTTTGCAAAATGCTTTATATTATATATATATAATATAATATAAGGTGTTATATTTAATATTAGTTATATTTATATTATATTTATGTTATATTACGGTTTTATAATTTGTTACATAAGTAATTTTTGGGGTCACTATAGGCCTACGTATATACAAAAACAAAAAACAATATATATATATATATATATATATATATATATATATATAATTTTTTTTTTTTGCAGAAAGCCTTGCTTGAAAGGCTTGAAAGGCTCTATCTCTCTCTCTCTCTCTCTCTCTCTCTATATATATATATATATATATATATATATACACAGACATTTGGACACTTTCTGTTTAAAAAATATGTTAGTGGAGCATGTGGTTAATGCTATGAACTGTGGTTACTCTGCTAGAACGCATGTGGGAACTTACGAGGGGAACTGACTTTATTATATATCCACTAAAAATCACCTTGACACAAATTCTGTGTCTGAGAAGCATTCTTGGACTTTTTTTAATCAGATGTAAGGCGTCTAATACAGATCAAGGCAGGCCGGGTTCCTCATATGTAATTGCAAAAATGGTACAGACGTGTGTATTAAAATTCTGAGAACAAAAAAAAAAAAAACATTGACATCAGTTTGTTGCTTGCAGATGTAACTTGCTTACATATTTCATATCTAATGTACTGGCATTCAGACATTATAATTCTATATCTCTATATCTCCTTAAAATGCAAAGTTCTTAATAGTGAATTTGGTAACACTTTATTTTACAGTGTCATTGTTACATATGTTGTACATGCAGTTAATAACTATAAATTATGCATAATTACTTGCAACTAACCTTAATCCTATAACCCTATAGTAAGTACATGCAGTTACTTAATATTACTCAGTAATTAAATGTATAATTATGTAACAAAGACACCTTTAAATAAAGTGTAACCCATTCTATTAAATTTTGAAACCATTTCAAAATCAATAAATATATGAATGTGAAGCAGGTAAGAAGGGCTGAGTCAGTTTAAAGTAACTAAAGTGAAACATCCCACATGGAAGGCCCCTGAATGTTCCACATGATTCAGGTTTGGGGGGTCCACGATATTCCCCTGCACTTTTTTGTTTTTTTTTCCGGGGCTCCCCCTTCAAATTTTCTAGCGGCAATCATCTTATTTCATGTCTTTTTAGTATTTTCCATGACAACATTACTGTAGTGTCCCTTAAAGCAGAAATATCATGTAATAAATCACCTACTAAAATGTATTTACCCTCATTCACATGATTAAAATTATGCATTTGTCTTCTGCATGAACTGCAGTATCAGTCTGGTTTCATATCCACCTCTTCAAACAGAGCAAAACAGGTGGACAAGCCAAAAAAAAAAAATGAATATGGAAAGTCCAGGTAAATAAAGCTTTAACTATTGTGATACTGTCTACAGAACCTTTCTTCACTGGAAACTGCTGAAGCTCTGTTTGCATAAAGGAGGAACCGTAACAATAGCAACCGTTTCTACCAACAGCGCTTATGTCACCATGGCGATACTGTGACATGCGTCAAGATGGATGTCAGTGTCACACCTTGTTGCGTCTCACTTGCTTTATCATTAAGTAATTGAAATGCATCATTGAAATGAATTCCAAACATTGAGTTCAGTCTGAGTTCAGGGAAAGGAGATTCACCGAAAGTACTAGAACATTCCCTGGATTGTCACGCATACAGGTTTGAACTTGAATGCACATACTGTTCCAATAGGAAAATTTGGCTACAGTCCTGTCAGGAGTTTCTGTACTGAATGTACGGTGTATGTGTAAAATTATTTACTGCTTCAACCTTGGTGTCTTTTCATGCATATGCAGAGGATTTAGTTCCATTCTGAATGGAGGGAGTTTTGGGAGGTCCAGGTTTGAATTTGTAACCCTGTGTGGGACGACAGTTTGACCCACTATTCTTAGTCTGACAACACTTTAAAGATCAGAGCGTGGGCTGTGTTAATCTGGGGTAGACCTGTTCTTAGCCTAAACAGTGAGTCATGATCCAGCTTCTGTTCACGGTGGTATTCGGGGTGTCTCCGAGACTCTGCAAATTGCCCAAGTCCACGAATAAACAAAGAGCAAGAATCCTTCAAATGTTTAAGAATACGCATACCAGGAAAACCCTTAAACCACTTGTTCCAGAACCTGTTTTACAAGATCCACCCACGCTTCAAGTTTTACCTCCCCCTAAGTCCAACAAAGTAATTTGTTTTAATGTTGTGTTGCTAATAGTAATGTTACATTATTAATTTTTGTGGAATGTTGCATGTTAAGTTATTTATGTGTTGCTCTTTCATATGTCAGATGACTCAGTGTAGAAGGGCTTGGTTTGGTTTGCATGGATTTAAGTGCTTTTTTTTTCTGTGGTTTTTTTTAGCATTTTTAGCAAGTAGTTAGAATACACATATCAGGGTGGTTTAATAGGGACCCACCCCTATTTCTTCCCACTAGGGGAAGGGACATTTTTTGTTCGTTGGTGAAAAAATATGAATAAAAATGATTATCGTAACACTTTATTTTAATGTTCTTGTTACATATCTTGCATGTACTTACTGTAGTAATAACAGTAAATTATGCATAATTACATGCAACTAGGGCTGGGCGATTTGGCCAAAAAATCATATCTCTATTTTTTGGCTGAATGGCAATATATGGTCCTACAAACAATGTTCATATTAAAGGCTATGAAAACAAATATAGTGAATGTAGCCATGTAGTTTATGCTATATATCTGCAAAAAGGGTTAAATCACATTACATTCTAACATTGTAACATTACAATATAAAAATAAAAATAATGCCTTTTAAAGCAGAAGTTAAATTCAATAAACTAAAAATGAAAAGGTAAAAGCACAGATTATTTTAGGCTATTTTGATTACCCCATTACAATAGTCACTTTACAGTTACTGCTATCATAAAAATACACTTACTTGTAGACTTACAATTCTACATATGGCACATTTATTGTTCAGCAACAAATATATTTAGCTAAATGTATATTTTAGTCAGAATTATGGCTCTCCTATACTATAGAGTACCTCAGGGATGACGTGTTTTTGTAGGCCAACCCGGAAGTTAGCGGCGCACGGGTTCCCTCGATCGAAAGCCTATGCATTTTTCCCATAGACTTTTGGAAAATCGCAAAAAATAAGCTCTGTGTTTAACAAAGGGTTATGACACTTACACGTTTTGTCTATCAAGATAATCTTTACAAGTTAACACAACATTTATACATTTTGAAGCCTAAATAAAGTCGTCAGATATAAAAAGCTAACAGTAGGCTATAAACGGACTACAGCACACCATGGTCACGGATCAACGTCACCACCAGCAAGCTTCCTCAAACTTTATTTAAAAACATGCTTGCTGATTATGATCTGCACTGTGTATGAATACTTAGCCACTTTTTCATGAGAAATGCTGTCCAAATGTCCTGTTTGTCATGATGACGTCTAAAGTCCCCGCCAAAGGAAGTAGTCCCTTTTAGCAACTTGTTAGCAACCGCCGTTTTTAAGACACAATAAAGGTTTAAAAAATCACAAGCGGGTTATAACTGGTGTGTTGGTATGTCAGATCAAAATGTGAAAATATTTAGAGGCTTTGTTAATCACAGACCTTATTTCAGGCGATTTAGCAAAAACCCATTCAAAAAACCCATAGACTTTAGGGCGAACCGGAAGTCCTACAACCGGAACCGGAAGTTTTTGCCTACAAAAACACGTCATCTCTGAGGTACTCTATTGCGCTCTGTCTGTTTGCAGCGCATGCGCGTGGCGGCGCTCGTTCAATGAAGTGTGAAGTTTAGCGGAAATAAACTCACTTGGATAAGGCTCGTCCATTCCTGACAGCAAAATGGAAATATTTCCATGACTTTCTAACATTTACAGATGGAGAATATACCTGTGAAATGTGACGCATTTTTATAGGCCAAAACCTGGAATTGAGTTAGCATTTTAGCACTTCCAGTTCCGTCGTCCCAAAGTCAGTGGGTTTTTTGAATGGGTTTTTGGTTAAATGGCTGAAACAAGGTCCGTGGTGAACACAAGCTCAAGATACTTTCACGTTTTATTCTACGACATAAAATGCATCAGTATTCCTACCTGTGATTTTTTGAAGCTGTTACATGTCTTGAAAATGACCGGTTGCTAACAAGTGGCTAAATCAGAAAGACGGTTCACTCCTATTAGTTATAAATGGGAGAAACTGCAATGCGCAGTATGGCAGAATATGTCCCGTCTTCTAAGTAAAAGAGCCAATCGCTGATTGATGAAGTCATTGCGTCACTGCAGCTGCCATTAGAAGCTCTGGTTCCCACAGAAACCTGAGACTTGCGCTTAGGACTACATGTGCAAATTGGCTCGTCTAGCCTGAAAAAGAAGCTTTTTTAACACTATTTGAGCATAAGAAACAACATTTATGGGACAGTTCATGTCAGATTTTGTTGCTGATTTGAAATATGTAATTTAATTGTGAGTTAGCCAAGCAGTTTTTGAGATTTCAGGATTCCCCCATTCAAATAGATAGGGCTTGGTCTTGGATGCTCGAAGTAGCTGCCCGGAGGCGTTGCAAATATGGCCGCTGAGTGAACAGACTTTCCTTGAAAGGGACTTTGTCGGACTACAGAGGCTGTCGACGACATTAAACGTCATCACGCCGAACAGGTAAGCTCAGTTCGCTTTTACAGCCTAGTTATGCTTATAACTGCGTTCTTACAAACTATTCTAATTCAAACTTTCAGGGAAAATGTCTTTATATAAAGATTGAAAGAGTTGTCGGAAGCGTAGTGTTGGTGACGTTGGAATTGTGCGACCGTGGTGTAGTTCGCTTATAGTCTACCTTTAGCATTTTGCTTCTGACGACTGCATTTAGGCTTCAAAATTCATAAAAGTTGTGTTCATCTGTGAAAATTGTCGTGATGGACAAATCGTGCAAATATCATAAACTTTTGTTGATCACAGAACTAATTTTTTGCGATAATCCAAAAGCCTATGGGAAAATTCTGTTGGGTTTTTGTCGAGGGAAACAGCGTGATGCTAACTGCCGATTGGCCTACAAAGTGACGTAGTTCCACCACTCTATTAGCATAAACACAGCCCTGAGTGAGAAGCACAGAGTCCGTCATTTCTGTATCCTCGCTGTATCAGCTGGAGTTTTACAATGTCTGTGCCAAAGATGCATTACAAATGTTGTGTTTTGGGATGTACCAATGCACATAAGAGTCTCCATAGTCTCCCGCCATCTGAGTCACTGAGGACATCGTGGTTGAATTTAATTTTTGAAGGAAATGTCCTTAAGAAAGTAGGTAAAGTTTGCACCAATCATTTTATGCCAGACTGCTTCACAAATGAGGGTCTGTTCAACGCTGGATTTTCAAAAAGGTTGATCCTGAAACATGGGTTATTACCAACGCTTTGTGCTCAAACTTCATATCCAGAACTGATGCTGCCCTCATGTGCTGTCGGAATTATCGTAAACGAGTTTCCTAGTTAAAAATTGCACATGAACGCCCTTTTTGACATTTTTGGTGTGTGAGATTGTCCTGTTTTGTTGTTGCCGGTATGGCGGAGAATGAATTCTTGAAACTTCGCCCTCTTCTGGAAAGGGGGCCTGGAGCAACAGCTTATTTGCATTTAAAGGGATACAAACACAAAAACGGTGCGTTTTTGCTCACACCCAAAAAGTGGCAAATTTAACATGATATATTAGTAAATTATCTGTGGGGTATTTTGAGCTAAAACTTCACATACACACTCTGGGGACACCAGAGACTTATTGTACATCTTGTAAAAAGGGCCACAATAGGTCCCCTTTAAAGGTGTTTATTATAATTCTTTTTTCATTCAACTTTCATGTCGACTTTTCTTTGTTTAAATGTTTCAAAATCCTAAAACTTTCTGTTTACCTATTTAATGTTGATTTTTTTTTTGACACAGTTCAAGGAAATTCATCATTCTTTCATAATGGACAGTAGTTTCCTGTAATAGTCTGATGATGTAAAATTGACTAAACTGACATTCATGACGCCACAAGTTCTGATCTACTTGCTGTTATTCTCTGTACAGCATGGCATGACATAACAAAACCCAGTGGCCTTTTCCCCACTTTACGCCTGCCATACATCTACATTTGAGTCAGCAAGACCAAATCTGATGATTGACGTACCGTACAATGTAAAAGGCTTCACATTTGTCAATTGTTATAATGATTCGAAGGAAAAGAGTATATACAGTAAGTGATGTATTGTGGAAAGATCATGAAGAGTGTTTCCACTAACAGGGTCTCTGCAGTGTTCCCTGCAGCCTACACAGCTGAGAATTTTTGTAGAAGTCCCTCTGACAATGTTTGTTCATTTTGAATACCATGCAACATAATCAAAAATGGATGCTTGACATCATATCGTCACCTTGGAATTTTAAGGTTCTATCTGAAGTTTTTGTCAAAATTGAGTTATTCACATATTCTTATTCTGTCACAACTTATTTACATTATGTGATTTTTTAAAGTTGTGTACATTTTAGGACTTTTTATTTAGAAAACAAAAAGGTTCTATATACAAAGTCGAATGGAATGCAAAAACCTTGAAGCTCAATATCTCAGAACTGCTCAGAATGCAGACAGAACCTTATAATTCCAAGGTGGCGATATATTATAGTAATACTACAATTTACATAAAACCAAATACAGTACAAATACAATTTTTTGTAACACTTGTTTAAGGTCCAATTCTCAGATTACTTTTTTAAGTAAAGTAACCCATTACTTTTAACAAAATATCTGAGTTACTTTTTCAAATAAGTAACGCAAGTTAAGGTCTTTGCACACTGTGTCCGAAATTTTCGTATGCGTTTTTTTCCGTCTTCGTCATCCTAAAATTTGTCACGCATAGAACACTGAGTCTGATGCGTATTAATTAATCCGTTGTGAAAAAAATCACAAAACAATAAAAATGGAGTCTTCAAGCAGTGAGGACGATTTTGTGGTCCTCTCTCTTCTTAAAAAGAGAAAAAGAAAGAGGAAATATTGGGTCCATCCAATCCTAAGATCGCGTAGAGGAGATGGAGAGTTCCACCTCCTTATCAAGGAACTGCGGGATTATTCTGAGCGATTCAAAGTTTACTTCAGGATGTCAGTGGCTCAGTTTGATGCTTTGCGATACTGGAGCCACATATTAAAAAGAAGACCACCAATATATGTATTCTACACTTTGTTCGTCATACAGTACTTTGTGCTGCAAGACGAATTGGATCAGCTTGTCAGACGCCATTCTGGATTTAGGCGTTCGCTTGTACGGTGGCTCTGAATTGTCAAAACACCTCTTAAAACATAGACATTATAATAAACACTAGACGCCCTATTGGCCGCTGGACCGTACGTCAACAGCGCCGCCATATTGCGCGGGGCAACGTTCCCATAACGCTCATAACTGGAATTGAGAAAAATGCCTGCTTCGTGTGCTGCTTGGGGCTGTACAAATCGCTGCACAATTGAAAACAGGTCCTTTCACAGGTAAGACTGAACATTTGTTTCTGGTTGTATTTGGTCATTATATAATTATATTGATAGTAGTTGGCCATCGGAGTCAGTCTGACTAAAATAGCTAGCGATGTCGCTAGTTAGCTGTGAAAGTTGAGACATGAGTTTACATGATTTCTAATATAGTTTTAGGTTATATTATATCTTATTTTATAAACTAATTTTCCTGAAGTTTAAATATGCATCTTTATTTTCTTAGTGCTATAAAAATACAGAAAGCAGCCTGTGAGATTTGTATTTGATGATTTTTTTTTTCATTTTATCAATGGTGGTCAATTCTAAGCTCAAGAAAAGCTAAAATTGGGTTTAAGACAGAAAATGCCTTTTCCACAATAAGAGAACTTTATTTCATTTAATGTGAAAATTTAATTATATCACAATTCTTATGCAAGAATAAAGCAGCCAAATAAATGACAAGCCTGAGCTTTGACTATTTTTTATTAAAATAAATATTTTATATGTCTAACTATAGAGATTTTAAGTAACTAGAACTTTTTGTACACCACGTACATTATAAACCACTGAAATCGGTTGATAAATGTAAACGTTATTTTTGTTTTTATCCAGAAAAACCGCAGCTCGCCCGTTTACTTGCATTTGTTAACAGCGCATTCTTGCCCCGCACAATATGGCGGACTCGTTGACCTATCGCAGCAACAGTCCAAAGAGGCCAATAGGGCGTCTAGTGTTTATTATAATGTCTATGTCTTAAAATGCTTGCTATGGATGCAAAAAATTGAACCCGATCCAAAAAATTTTTTATGATGGACGAAAGTTTCGGATGCAGTGTGTAAACATGATTTGACACAACGTGAGGTTGTATTTATTTTTTAATATTTTTTAATGTGCAAATATTTTGGACAAGAATTTCGGACTCAGTGTGCAAAGACCCTTATGCTGGGTACACACCACAAGATAATCGGGTTGATTTTGAGCCAATTTCTCCCCTTTCGATAATCCTAGGTAATGTCCCGATTATCTTGATGGTTCTACAGATTATCTTATCAGATTTTCCTGTGGTGTGAGGTGTGTTAAAGGGTTAGTTCACCCAAAAATTAAAATAATGTCATTTATTACTCACCATCATGTCGTTCTACACCCGTAAGACCTTCGGAACACAAATTAAGATATTTTTGATGAAATCCGATGGCTCATTGAGGCCTCTATTGCCAGCAATGTCACTGAACCTCTCAAGATCCAGAAAGGTACTAAAAACATATTTAAAACAGTTCATGTGACTACAGTGGTTCAACCTCAATATTATAAAGCGACGAGAATACTTTTTGTGCGCCAAAAAAGCAAAATAACGACTTTTCAACAATATCTAGTGATGGGTGATTTCAAAACACTGCTTCGAAGCTTTACGAATCTTTTGTTTCGAATCAGTGGTTTGGAGCGCCAAAGTCACGTGATTTCAGTAAACAAGGTTTCGTTTACGCGATCCAAACCACTGATCGCCCCAATCGTGAATCGTAATTTTAATGTTGAATATTTACGATCAGAAATCCTGATGTGTGGGGGAAACCCCAACAACAAATGCGCGCACACTCTGGCGATTATCACGTGAAACGAAACAATATCCTATCAGAAAGCGAGCTGACAGAAGACGGAAGCATAACAAATGCAGTCATGGTGCAGCACAAAGTAAAGACCATGTTCCCGTCGTCTCCACAACTTCACCCAAACCCTTTTCTTTTTTTCCATGAATTTTCTGTCAAAATCATTCCAAACATTTCAACATTCCTGGTTGAAAATCTGTTTGTGTGTGTTGTGCTGTCTTTGTCACATCACGGTACACCACACAATATAGGAGCAAAACAGTTAAATTGTTCTCATATTTGTGGTTTCTCACATTTTGAAAATCTTTTAGTGTGTACCTAGCATTACTTTGCTTTCCCATTTATTTTACTGACAGCTCTCTTGTCTCCATGTTGAAAGAAATGGTGAGTAAGTGTAGAGGCGTTGTGTGCACCGTATGAACATGATGGTTGCTGTAGTTCTAGACTAATGTGAGCATTAATTTATTCATCTCAATTCTACAAAAACAGATTGAGTATTCCTCAAAATGAATAAAAACAGGAAAATGCAAACTCAGAATATTATGCAAACCTGCAATTAAATGTTAAATACTATAAATATGCTTTTATAAATATACTTTTTATGTATTTATTCTCACTTTATTAACCAATGTCTTTGCTGCCGACCTTCTATGATCCAATTCAACCATATAAATAAGCAAAAATTACTTTAGATAAACATCACATTTGTGTTTTTAATTATTTTTATTGCTGAAGAGTGTTGGACTTCTCATGCATCATTTCACTTTGGTGTGAAAGGGCCTTTACATTTGCCAAAAATATAACTTTTTTGTTATTAAAAAACACACAAGCAAGTCCAGCCCAGGTGAGAAAAAGTAACACAAAAGTAATGTAATGCATTACTATCCATAAAAAGTAACTAAGTAATTTTTTTTAGTTTTTAAGAGAGTATAAAGCAGTTTTGTAATGCATTACTTTTAAAAGTAACTTTCCTCAACACTGTTAATAACGAATTTTCTATAATAATTAGACAGTGGCCTGCACTGAACATATTGCTACTGTATATCTCCACTCTTTGGCAATCCACTCCAGCAGTTGTTGCGAAGGTTTGGGGATGTCTTTGGCAAAAGTACTGGTGATGTGTTATTATCATTGAGAAATTCAAGTTTTTATTGATATTTTGAATCTGTTTTTATTTTATATTTTCTGTTTTTGTTTTAATTTTCATTGAAGTTTTAGTAATTTCGTTGTGGTTTTTATGGGGTTTTTTTAAATTAATTTTTGTTTCAGTTTTGTTTTAGTTATTTTAGTACATCAAGTTAAACTAAATTAAAATGAGAAATGTTGCCTTGACAATTAACTGAAAACAAATTATATTATATTTTATATTATTTCAGTTAAAATTTATTTTATATTATTAAATATTATTTTATATATTATAACGACACCTATGCAGGTGCCTATTGTAAATATTATTTAATGTGCGTTTCATTCAGTTACAAAAACATCTGTAGTTGGCAAGGTAAAACGTGTACAACTGTGGCTTCTAATATATATTCATTTACAAATATATATCCAGGTAAATTTCATCTACACTGCAATACATCTCAAGCTGTTTGTCCACCCTCTTCAGCCGTCTTTTTGGTGACCTGATTCACAGTCAGGGTGATTTGCAGCAACTGCAGAATAATGGGACACTGATGCCGCAGCTGGGAACAATCTCCTCAGAGCTGCAGAAGATGCATTGGCATGATATTAAGATCAGTTCACCAGCCAAGTTCAACACACAAAAGTTCATTATAGGATGCTTGATGCATCTGTGCTCACATTAACTCGCTCTGTACACTCTGTACAGTTGAGGAAACCTGTTCGGTCACAGGTTGATCCTTAGGCTGAAGAGAGCAGCATCCACCTGAGGAGAACAACAATATATAAAGAATCATTTATATATAGCATGATGTATGAGGGGCTTGAAGGACAGTAACTGAATGCTCTACAGTACTTATGGTCTTGCCTGAAATGACATAAACATGGGATCTCTTGTTAGTCATCACAAACATGAGAGGGGAGCATGAAGTCCTCCAGTCAGGCTGATGGCTGGACAGGTGATACTGGCTAGAGTTTGCTGCAGTGTAAAGCTGGACACCAGTGACAACTACTGGAACAACCAGAATTGCTAATAAATCTTTAGATCAACGCTTCTCAACCAGGGAGCCAGAGGCCACAGGATAACTTATTATGTACTTAAAAACTGAAATCATTGTTTTACTGAAGAACATCCATAATCTTGGATCTTCTGGAATCACAAAACGAATCATGGTTATTTAAATTTAAGTCATTAACACTTGTAGTTTCTGAGAATATATATATATATATATATACATATATATATATAATTTCATAGCCCATTGCTTTTGAATAATTGTGTTGGACACTGGTGGACCTTGGAGTCAAAATAGCTCCTCTTTACAGGTAGGCTATTCAAATCAAGTATTATTAAATGTATCTTTTTCAATAAATTCACATTCAAATTTCATTGTTCTTACCTGAAGATGAAGCACTTTGCAAAGACATGTTTGCCTAAAAGTAGTTTGATGGATGCTGAAGTCTTCAAACCAACAATCTTTTGAGAATGAATAAATCTTTTTTAAATGATGCAAAAATGCATCTATTCGATAACGTTTAAAAGATGCTCTTTCAGGATTCATTTCATCAATTGTAAAAAATACTGTTCTAACAAATAAAACTTGATTGTTCAACATGTTTCAGCACATGCAGGAGGGATTGTGGAGGCTAAATAATTGTTGCAGTTTCTTGAACTTTTAGATTCAGAATTAATATTTAGGCCTAATGGCTATGTTGGGCTTCTCTGAGACAAAGACCAACTCATATTTAGACTGATGAAAAGAAGTAATAAAAAAGAAAGAGGGATCCGTATGCTATATTCTGAATAAGTGACTTTGGATTTCATTGGATATTTAAAATGGCTGTTTACAGTGAGGTCTGCTTCGCAGTGCAAAGTAAGGAATGTGAATGAATGAACATGAATATAATATGTGTCATGATATATTGAGCAGACAACTTGGTGAACATAATGGCCTGTGTTAACATATCACCACAATATGTTTGCAGACAGCGCCCTCTGTTGGTTGAGAGTCAAGTTTCATGCGAAACAAAGTTTCCAGGGTGTGCTAAAAAGTCACCATGGCTGTGTTCCACTCCACTTTTAGACACACACTCACGAACTTCCCTAAGCACTTCCCCTCGGGGGAATCCCTGCCGCCATTTTGAAGTGTGTTCCACTTCGTGAAGTGGACGAGGGAAGTTTATATGGACCTCGATTTTGACCGAGGGAGCGAGTCTACTCTGATGTACACTTCAAGCAGCTCTATATCCCACAATTCAACCTGATTGGCACTTAACTGAAGTGTATGATATATTGATTATTTTACAAATTAATCGCATAATACTGTATAATATATTATGTTGAGATTTAATCGCATAATACTTGTAGCTACCTT
The DNA here is from genome assembly GCA_039654765.1 of Mylopharyngodon piceus. Lineage (NCBI taxonomy): Eukaryota > Metazoa > Chordata > Actinopteri > Cypriniformes > Xenocyprididae > Mylopharyngodon > Mylopharyngodon piceus. The sequence continues at coordinate 27,178,580 of CM077456.1, forward strand.
ATATTCACAGTCAAAGTTTATACTATTGATATTTTGTTTCATTTGTGTCATTTTATTTTTCTCCAACAGCTCATATACAGGATTTTATATATTTTCTCCAACAACTTATAAGCATATAAAATGTTGCATAAAACAAATTCATAAGTACAAAAGGGGTTTAAATAATAAATCAGCTCCATAGTGAATTCCAAGTGATCAAGGGCTTAATGCTTTTCATCTAAACCTTATGCACGAGTTCCGCCAGTAGTCGTGCAACGCAAGCAATGATGCACATCCGAGTCCACGAGACGGAGGGAAGTTAGTGAGTGAAGGGCATTAAAATTTGGAGTGGAACGCAGCCCATGAAATCAAAATTGACAATCCTTATATTTTCATCGAATTTTGCAGTATTTATTATAAATGATTTATCCGTGGACATCATCATTATTATTATTATTTTAAATTTATGTGTCCTGATATTTTTTAATCAAAATAATTTCCCCTCCCTTATCTGTTATCTTCTCTGATGACGTGTTAACTGGCGCGAGGGCAGGACAACCTGTCATGAGATCACAGCAATAGCAAACCACAACCATCCAATTAATTCCCGATGAACAAAATAAAGTCCCGCCCTACGTTTTTTTGTTCGAGAAGCCGTTTCACTCAGATATACGTCACAATAAGGGAAAAAAAGATGATTGCAACTTCCATTTCATGCCGACTTTAAGCCACATTCACATCTTAGGATTTTTTCTGTGCTATTGAGACATTTGTTTTAAAAACATTAATCATTGTCACCTGACAGAAAATGAAAATTTGCCACACAGATCTCTATTAAATTATGTATGTGTGTACTACTGATGGCAATTTGGTATGCAAAACAATCATTCCAATAAAGTACAAAAAATTTAAATTTATTGGAGTACTACATATCCCATCATCCACCTGGTCATGCGTAAACAAAATCTGTCCAATGAATTCGCAGCTCACGTGTCTAGCAGCCTGCTGATTGGTGGTCCACGAATCCATGTTTGAAACGTGGATTGTCTTCGTCCTAGTGGGTTGTTTTACTGTATTAAAGATTTAATATAGGATGCCAGTGCACCCGCGTGACAGAAAAGAGAATAATCACGAAGAAATGGACGTGGACTATCCAGAACAAGAGGCCAGCAGCTTCGACGAAGAGGAGTCCGTGAGCTCGTCCGCCTCTGAGGATGGAGACACTTCAGGTAAGGTTACAGACAGACTTCATGAGAAACACCGAAATTATTTCGTGCGTGAGAGAGGGACGATAAAGATAATGTTGAATTTCTTGCAGACATGGATGATGAAGACTGTGAAAGAAGGCGAATGGAGTGTTTAGATGAGATGACAAATCTTGAGAAGCAGTTCACAGACCTGAAGGATCAGTAAGTGACGAGCAGCACGTCATATAAACCTAAAATATTTGACGTGAAGAGTCGAGCCGGTGTGTTTTGAACTCTCTTTAGGTTGTATAAGGAGAGGCTCAGTCAGGTGGATCTTAAATTGCAAGAAGTGATAGCTGGCAGTGCTCCAGAATACCTCGAACCCCTGGCCACCCTGCAGGAGAACATGCAGATCCGAACCAAAGTCGCAGGTCTGTTAATGGCATAATTGGATACAAACCTTATGTAGTTTACAGAAATTACAATAATCAAGTCTATTTGATATATTATGCAAAGGTCTTCAACTTATTTCATGTCAGGAGTATTGCATTTAAAGCCTGGCTTATAATAAAGTGTAGGTCCATATTAATTTCAGTAGTCATTTAAACAATTTCTTGACATTTTCTTGTACATTAACCTACATTTTCCATCTACGTTTTCATGTGGGAGGGTTGATGAAACTAGATTTAATTGTTGTTAACTTAATGTACACTAGTTCAAAACAAAAGTTTGGGGTTGGTAAGATTTTTAAATGTTTTTTTAAGTCTCTTATGCTCACCAAGGTGGCATTTATTTGATTGTAAAAACAGTAATATTGTTTGTAATATTTTGTGGAAATGGCGACACATTTTTCAGGATTCTCTGATGAATAGAATTTAAAAAGAACAGCATTGTTACATTATAAATATCTTTATAAATGTCTTTACTGTCACTTTAGATCAAATTAATGCATACTTGCTGAATAAAAGTATTCATTTCTTTTAAAAAAAATTCTTATTGACCCTAAACTTTTGAATGGTACTGTATATTTTCATTTTTCACAAATCCAAATAAATAAATAACATAATAATAAGTAAATAAATGTTTACAAATTAGATATTATAACAAAAATTGTTGAAGACCTCTGCTATAAAGGAAAAACCTGATGTTAATAGCCTACAATACAGTGCTTTATTTTTGCTCCAAAATAAAGTAATGCATTTTAGCAAGTGTATATTATATAAATTTAATTACTTCCTCGTCCTACAATCATCGGCTTGTGGTCTGATTTTCTGATGCTGTATGTATTATGATGGCCTTGGTCACTTTTTGCTCATATATATTTTTTGCAGGTATCTATCGTGAGCTCTGCTTGGAATCTGTCAGGAACAAATATGACTGTGAGATGCAAGCAGCCAGCCAGCACTGGGAGGTAACATGCAGGCATGGGAAAGGGCTTAAATTCACAGGGTTCTGGAGGGCCCAAAGGCCCTGTTTACACCTGGTATTAAGATGCGTTTTGGTCAGTCGGATCACAAGTAGATGAGAGAGACACATTCCCGTTTACACCTGTTTATTTTAATCCGTCTCATCTGACCACTTCTGTCCTGATTTCTTCGAGGGGAAGGTCTATGGGCAGGTAAATGTATGGGCTTTTTCAGATCTTTCAATCTAATGGAAGAAATAATCTTGCGCAATTTACATATGGATGTGACTAGAGATGACAGAAAAACATATGGAGCATAGCAGATTTCATTTCTGCTCTGACAGTTGCAAGACCACGCTGAACGCGGTGCGTGTTAGAAACCCGGAATGGTGAGAGAACATTGTGCTTGGTACATTTTTAATCTTCAGACCAAAATTCGGGTCTTCAACCAACAGAGTTTAAATCCCGCCTGGCTAGCGTGCGTCCCATAATGTTTATGCATTAGGTCAGTAGGAGGAGAGAAGGTGGTCTTTTGTGGCTGTTTGAACGCATTCAACCACATGGGTGTTTACACTAAGAAAGCAATTCAAATCAAAATGTTTTAGACCCGTTTACACCTGTATTAGTGTCATCCACTTGTGATCTGATTGATGAAAATGTTTAAAGGATTAGTTCACTTCAGAATTAAAATTTCCTGATAATTTACTCACCCCCATGTCATCCAAGATGTTTATGTCTTTCTTCAGTTGTAAAGAAATTAAGCCTACATCACACGCCTACATCACACGTGACCTTTCCAACGTGATTACGTAATGCGTGGCGCATCGCAGAGCAGTACAAGATGAGCATTTGTGGTTAAAAAGTATATAATTTATTTATTTATTTTTTTTTAGAAAAAGACCGATCGTTTCACTAGATAAGACCCTTATTCCTCATCTGGGATCATGTAGAAGCCCTTTGAAGCGGCATTGAAACTATAATTTTGACCTTCAACCCGTTGAACCCCAGTGAAGTCCACTACAGGTGCTGGTCATATAATTAGAATATCATCAAAAAGTTGATTTATTTCACTAATTCCATTCAAAAAGTGAAACTTGTATATTATATTCATTCATTACACACAGACTGATATATTTCAAATGTTTATTTCTTTTAATTTTGATGATTATAACTGACAACTAAGGAAAATCCCAAATTCAGTATCTCAGAAAATTAGAATATTGTGAAAAGGTTCAATATTGAAGACACCTGGTGCCACACTCTAATCAGCTAATTAACTCAAAACACCTGCAAAGGCCTTTAAATGGTCTCTCAGTCTAGTTCTGTAGGCTACACAATCATGGGGAAGACTGCTGACTTGACAGTTGTCCAAAAGATGACCATTGACACCTTGCACAAGGAGGGCAAGACACAAAAGGTCATTGCAAAAGAGGCTGGCTGTTCACAGAGCTCTGTGTCCAAGCACATTAATAGAGAGGCGAATGAAGGAAAAGATGTGGTAGAAAAAAAGTGTACAAGCAATAGGGATAACCGCACCCTGGAGAGGATTGTGAAACAAAATCCATTCAAAAATGTGGGGGAGATTCACAAAGAGTGGACTGCAGCTGGAGTCAGTGCTTCAAGAACCACTACGCACAGACGTATGCAAGACATGGGTTTCAGCTGTCGCATTCCTTGTGTCAAGCCACTCTTGAACAACAGACAGCGTCAGAAGCGTCTCTCCTGAGCTAAAGACAAAATGGACTGGACTGCTGCTGAGTGGTCCAAAGTTATGTTCTCTGATGAAAGTAAATTTTGCATTTCCTTTGGAAATCAGGGTCCCAGAGTCTGGAGGAAGAGAGGAGAGGCACACAATCCACGTTGCTTGAGGTCCAGTGTAAAGTTTCCACAGTCAGTGATGGTTTGGGGTGCCATGTCATCTGCTGGTGTTGGTCCACTGTGTTTTCTGAGGTCCAAGGTCAACGCAGCCGTATACCAGGAAGTTTTAGAGCACTTCATGCTTCCTGCTGCTGACCAACTTTATGGAGATGCAGATTTCATTTTCCAACAGGACTTGGCACCTGCACACAGTGCCAAAGCTACCAGTACCTGGTTTAAGGACCATGGTATCCCTGTTCTTAATTGGCCAGCAAACTCGCCTGACCTTAACCCCATAGAAAATCTATGGGGTATTGTGAAGAGGAAGATGCGATATGCCAGACCCAACAATGCAGAAGAACTGAAGGCCACTATCAGAGCAACCTGGGCTCTTATAACACCTGAGCAGTGCCACAGACTGATCGACTCCATGCCACGCTGCATTGCTGCAGTAATTCAGGCAAAAGGAGCCCCAACTAAGCATTGAGTGCTGTACATGCTCATACTTTTCATGTTCATACTTTTCAGTTGGCCAAGATTTCTAAAAATCCTTTCTTTGTATTGGTCTTAAGTAATATTCTAATTTTCTGAGATACTGAATTTGGGATTTTCCTTAGTTGTCAGTTATAATCATCAAAATTAAAAGAAATAAACATTTGAAATATATCAGTCTGTGTGTAATGAATGAATATAATATACATGTTTCACTTTTTGAATGGAATTAGTGAAATAAATCAACTTTTTGATGATATTCTAATTATATGACCAGCACCTGTATATGGAGAAAAATCCTGGAATGTTTTCCTCAAAAACCTTAATTTCTTTTAGACTGAAAAAAGAAAGACATAAACATCTTGGATGACATGGGGGTGAGTAAATTATTAGGAAATTTTAATTCTGAAGTGAACTAATCCTTTAGTACCATTTCGAACAAATTCAGGCCAAAATGAAGTTCGTTTTGTGTTCGTTTCGAGAGTTGATATAGTTTGCCAAAGCAAACTTTCCAGAAAAGTTCGCTCCGGCTCATAAACACCTTTGAACTACCATTGGCCTGTGGCGATTACGTAATATGTAGGTGTGGCTCCGAGGCTACGCCTTCTTTGTCGTGGAAATCTTCTCCGGTTCATTTCTTTTGTTCAGTCCGTCGAGAACATGAACACCATGGAGAGCTGCTTTATTGTAGAAAATGAAGTTGTAATTCTAATTGAAAGCAACACTGACACTATTTTTTTCATGTTTAATACTGTAAAGCTGCTTGATTTAAAACAATCTATTGTATAAAGTGGTATATAAATAAACGTGACTTGACATTACCGCAAGCGCTGTGATTGGTCTGTTAGAACCCCTCCCTCGGGTCAAAAAACTGGCGCGGAGCAATAGGAGAAGAGCGAGTGTTTTCAACTTCCATAGGAATGAAAAAACACTCTGTTTCAGGGGACACATGCAGTCAAACTGCAACAAATGTCGTTACTTATTTGCCGCTTATATTTGTAAGCTTCTCTGACAACGTACATGACAAGCTGCTTCTTCTTCGGCTTTTGCCTTGATACTCAACATGACTGCGGACACTGCCTACTAGTGGTCTGCATGCACGTCGATGCAGACAACGACGCAGAAGAATAAATGAAAACAGACGCATAGCCTACGGCGCAGAGGCTCCAGCGTAGGTCAGAAGTATAAATCAGCCTTTACAGTATATCGCTGCTCAAGCATTTCAAACATCTTTTTATCCCAAAGCAAAGAACGAAAAAGAAGATATGAGAATATCGGGGCCTTAATGTTAAATTTGTTACTGAGTTAATTTACCATATTCATGGTGTTTTTCCACAGAGTGAGAAGCTCCTGCTTTTTGACACGGTTCAGAGCGAACTGGAAGAGAAGATTCGGCGATTGGAGGAGGACAGACACAGTATAGATATAACTTCAGGTAAAGTACAGATTACAACTCGTACTGTGTAATCTGTAAATTTAAATGTGATGTTTTACCTTTTCACTTTTCTGCTCCAGAACTGTGGAATGATGGTCTGCAGTCCAGGAAGAATAAAAAGAAGGATCCCCTCAGTCCTGGAAAGAAGAAAAAACCTGTCATTGTGTCAGATATCCTTTGTAAATTAGCTAGTGTTGCACATCTGAAGTCATTTGCGAGTCTTTTTTATAGTTTTTGTTTATGGCAGCTGCCTAATTCTGTAATACAAATGAAGACATTAGTTTCCTGATCCATACCACGACCATACATTGTTTACATGTTGCAAGACCTGGATATACTTGAAGACTGGACTGCAATAAGAAAGGTTTTATTTTTTGCCTTAATCAGTTTTATTTTTTTGCAAGTGAGCTATTGGAAGATCTCTAGCATTGATCAACTTTATTGTTTTTTGTAGGCTATGGCTTCAATGGGTCCCCATAGGGTAAAAGTAGATGGTAAGAAGAATTTTGAGCATTATTTTTATGTTTTTGCATGTAAAGCATCGCACAGAGAGTTCACTGTCGCTGTATGTGTCTGTATCAACTGTAAAGACTCTGTGATTTGTGGAAAAGCATTTCAGGTCTCTGAAGTGAATAAACTGTATCTGTTTATCAGCTCCTCTGAAACCAGAAAGACACCATCATGTTGCACGATCAGAAGATGGCCGTCTGTTCTATGACAACAAATGGTACAGCCGGGGTCAGGCCATATGCATCAACAGGAAGGATGAATACCCCATCAGGTGTGTGTGTGTGTGTGTGTGTGTTTACTCATATGAGTGATTCATCAACTTTTCTGTCCCTGTGGGTAATTTATCTTTACAATTGTTAAAAGAAAGATTTTTTTTTTTTTTTTTTTTCCCCAGTCAGGGTCAGTACAATTTTTTTTTTTTTTTCAAGAAATGAATACTTTTATTCATCAAGGACACATTAAAATTGATCAAAAGTGACAAAGACACTTACAATGTTGCAAATTCTATAAAAAAAAACAAAAAAAAAACTGTCCATTCATCAAAGAACTCTGGAAAAAAAATGTTTTATGGTTTCCACAAAAGTATTAAGCAGCACAAATCAGCATATTAGAATGATTTCTGAAGGATCATGTGACACTGAAGACTGGAGAAGTAATGCTGAAATTTCAGCTTTGATCACAGAAATAAATGACATCTTAAAATATATTACAATATATTACAGCTATATGAAATTTTAATAATATTTCACAATATTACTGTATTTTACATAAAATAGCCTTTGTGAGCATAAGAGACTTAAATGTGTGAGTGTGTGTGTGTGTGTATATATATATATATATATATTATTGTTAATATAGTTTATACTATTATTACATTAGTATAGTACTTTTTATTGCCTCTTTAATTACATTTTCCTAATTTTAAGAGTGTTAAATTAGTTAAAATGTTAAATTTGCTAGAATGTATCTCTTTTTAGGATTTTCCACTATACATTTTAAATTTAAAAATCACATTTTCAATTAATTTATCATTTTTGTACAAATTTTAGCTTTTTTTTTGTCATAAATAATTACAAAGTAATTCTAATTAATTACTTGTACTTGGTGTGTCATTTTTTTGAGCTACTTGTAATTACAATTTTTGATATTAGCATAGTAACGTGCAATATTTGCAACACAAACACTATAAAGCATTACCTCTTTTTTTGAAAAAATAACAAATAATCACTAGTCATTACGATCATGCCAAGTGTTTTAGAAAACAAGTTAATCAGAAGAAGTTAATATTTTGTTACAGGAAAGCACAATGACAGCTTGAAGATCAAAGAGGTCAATCATTTTAAGATCCGTACCATCATACTTTAACTTACTTTACTTAAAGGGATAGTTCACCCAAAAATGAAAATTATTCCATGATTTACTTACCCTCAAGCCATTCTAGGTGTATATGACTGTTTTTTCAGACGAACACAATCGGAGATATATTTAAAGATATCCTGGCTCTTCCAAGCTTTATAATGGTAGTGAATGGGGGGCGAGATTTTGAAGCCCAAGAAAATATGCATCCATCCATCCATCATAAAAATAATGCATACGACTCCAGTGGGTTAATAAAGGCCTTCTGAAGCAAAGTGATGGGTTTTTGTAAGAAAAATATCCATATTTAAAACTTTATAAACTATAATAACTAGTTCCCAGCAGACGGCTGTATGCATCAATTTACGGCGAAAGAGTAACCCCTGACGCAACGTAGGATGTAGGAGTAGCGTAAGCTCTCACGGTTCAAACAAATAGGGCTGGGCAACAAACTCAAGCTCCTCTTCTTTTATGTCGAAATCCTCCGACATTTCTTGGTTTAGACTTCTAATTCATGACTGGTGTTTTGTTTTCGCCAGTGCGTCATGTCAGAGATTACTCTTTATTGTGTAAGTCGACTTGAGTAGGCCATCTGCCGGAAGCTAGTTATTTTAGCTTATAAAGATTTAAATATGGATATTTTTCTTACAAAAACCCATCGCTTCGCTTCAGAAGGCCTTTATTAACCCCCTAGAGCCATATGGATTACTTTTATGATGGATGGATGCACTTTTTTGGGCTTCAAAATCTCACGCCCCATTCACTACCATTATAAAGCTGGGAAGAGCCAAGATATTTATTAATATTACTCCGATTGTGTTCGTCTGAAAGAAGAAAGTCATATACACCTAGGATGGCCTGAGGGTGAGTAAATCATGGGATAATTTTCATTTCTGGGTGAACTATCCCTTTAAGTCTTTCATGTCTAATGCTTGACTTCTTTCCCCCTCCAGTGCCACAATAACCACTGTTAACCAAGATGAGGTTTGGTACAAACGTCTGGATGGCAGCAAATCAAAGCTTTACATCTCTCAGCTCCAGAAAGGCAAATACACCATGAAACACTCATAAGTGTTCTTCTCATCGTCCCCCTGCTCCCTGTCTCCAGTGTGGAACCCAAACCTTCACTGGTTCGACTCTGTTCTCCGTTTGTCACCATGACTACTCATTCATGCTGGATGGACTCGGGTCTTACATGCATGTACCACATGTTTGCACTTCCTAAGTTAGAGCTGCTAAACAAACACCTGGTTGCCAAGGAAACAGTGAAAGTGTGTGTGCCTTGATGACAAGGATGAGCCAGTAAAGCCTTGTTCAAAGCAGAAGAGCAGTGAAGCTCAACTTATTGCTATTGCTGATACTGAACACATGACAGTTTCCATGCTTTTTATGAAATACAGAGTCAGTATTTTTATTTGTTGATTTATGGAGCATGTCTTTGTGTTCTAAAACAAGTTAGTGCCATGGATCCTGTTCTGTGTCTGTGAGATGCATAATGTTTTAAACAACAGAACGGTTCGCCAAGCTCCGCTGGGCTAGTGTTATTTTTATACGTGTTCTGAAAATAATAGAGAATAACTTGTGAATTCACTCTTAAAGACTATAAAAGGTGTATTAATGTAACTTGGGCTTGTGCAAGTCATATTTTTGATTTGTAACTATTATTTTCAGTTAAGCCAACCAAATGTAGCATATTCTGAGCTTTTGATCAAATTTGTGGCTCATGTCTTACTATATAAAAAAACAATTTCTGTTGCATATTGGATTTTTAGAGCCCAATCATCAGCTAGAGATTATGAAAATCTCTAACCGTTGTGTTGAATGATGTTTGTTGTATTTTCAGTATTTATCATATGTTCTCATCCATTTTACAGTGTTTTAGCTCTTGAGTGGTTTGTAATTGTGTACCGAGTTACATGATTTGAAATTGTCTGAGTGCTTGTATTTTATTTACTTTGATTTAATTGATGCAATACCAAACACTACACAAACCCTGCCAAAAGAACCATGTCTTCCACAAGTCATAGAGATCCAAAACATCCTTAATGAAATACATGGCTTTAATATCTCCTCATATTAGTAAAGTCAGTCATATCCAAGTGTTATGTGAACCATAAAACATGATTTTTGTAGCAGATAAAGAATCTTCCTGCAATGTTCAGAAGAAGCTCTGACAGTGTGTAATCATATTGCTGTTCTCTACATGAGTTTTTGTTCAGAAGTTCACAGTGGAATTGTAATGTTCTCATATAAAGCTGATTTTGCATGGTATTTTGTTGTTTTTGTATTTATCCTGTGCTGGATCAGAATATCAAAATTGGTAATGTTTCCCAACCTTTCTTGGTTATTTTTGTACGTACCACTCCATCAAAAAGACTGACCCTTCGTCGACACCAAATCAGAATTGTGTTCCTTTTAACTTGTACTGGATATATCATTCAGCACTAACATTAATATTGTTTTAAAAAAATATTGTGCGCGAAACAGACTCGCAAAGCACATGTCTGCTACGAATGTCATGTCACGCATGTTAAAATAATAGTTCACCCAAAAGTTAAAACTGTCTGCAGAATACAATATTTTGAAGAACATTGGGAACCAAAACAAAAAACATTTCTCAGAATATGTTCTTTTATGTTCCACAGAAGCAAGAAAGTCAGGTTTGGAATGACATGAGAGTGATTAAATGATTTTAATCAATTTTTTTTTTTTGGGTGAACTATCATAATAGAACACACATTGTGTAAACAGAACATTTTTTTTACTTTTTTTTTGACATTTACTTTGGGACATTCATGCGCAGATAGATTTATGAATGAAATCTACAAACTGATGTACCCTTTAAGCCCACTTTCAACTCTGAAGGCAAATTTTTTTAAAAATCTTATTTTACGCTGCTCATTGTTTTAACCAATCCAAATGATTTGTTACTTCCGTGACATTTTTTATTGGATACTAATCACATTTGCACATTGCTGTCTGAGGGGACCTCACACAAAGAAAACCCTTCAGAAATCAACACATTTTTGCAATTTTCAGCCATTTCTTTGGTAAGTACATTGATATTATGTAAAATAAGAGATAAAGGTAACACTTTACAATAAGGTTCATTAGTTTACATTAGTTAACTACATTAGTTAACATGAACTAATAATGAACTGCACTTATACAGCATTTATTAATCTTTGTTAATGTTAATTTCAACATTTACTAATACATTATTAAAATCTTGTTAACATTAGTTAATGCACTGTGAACTAACATGAACAAACAATGAACAACTGTATTTTCATTAACATTAACGAAGATTAGTAATTACAGTAACAAATGTTTTGCTCATGGTTAGTTCATGTTAGTTAGTACATTAATGAACCTTATTGTAAAGTGTTACCGATAAATGTATGGTTTTTTGTGTATGAACAAATAGTATTTTATCATTTTATATAATTTTCCTTTAAATGGAAAGATGAGTTTTAATAGCTTGATCTCAAAGCTAATCTCAAGGTCAAACCATTAGCCTGAAAGATAGACTGCCAAAGAATTAAGCATGTGAACTACAAACAATAAATGTTTTGTGATTCATTTTACATTAATTTACAAATAAATACATCATAAATTGTTTTGTAGAGCAAATTATTTTCATAAATTAACATACAGTGCCACAAAACGCATGCAAACTGTAGCCAACACAAGCTAATCTTAAATGAACAAATCTTAATATTTCTCAATGTGGGCACAATGAAAATTACTTAGATACTTAGTCCACATTATGTTTAAGCATGCATGTCTTTGTGAACATATCTTACATTTTTAAAGGAAAACATTGTCTTTTTTCACCATTACTCACTGGAACCATTTAAGCCCACCTTATGTTTCAATGAGGAATCCCTCTAATTACAAACTTTGATCAATTTTCTGAGTGAAAGTGTTTAATGATAACATTTCTTTGTGCACTTTTACCTTACTAACCTTTTACCTTAACTTACCTTACTTACTACCTTAATTTACAACTATATTTAGACAGGCCTACAAATTACACATATTAATTCAATTGAGATAGAGCCCATTTTGTCCTAAAGTTCCTTATGTATAACCGGGCATAACTCAGGAACCAAGCCAATTTAAGGCTCCATACTCTGGCCATGGGGGGCCCACTAGGAAACCCCCCAAACCCCAGAGTCTGGAGCCGCAACTTGGCTTCCTTCCAGAGATACGGTCAATTCCTGTGGAATTTTGACCGGGCATAACTCAGGAACCAAACCAACTTAAGGCTCCATACTCTGGTATGGGGGTCCCACTAGGAAACCCCCCTAACCCCAGAGTCTGGAGCCGCAACTTGGCTTCCTTCCCAAGATACGGTCAATTCCTGTGGAATTTTGACCGGGCATAACTCAGGAACCAAACCAACTTAAGACTCCATACTCCGGGCATGGGGGGCCCACTAGGAAACCCCCCTATCCCCAGAGTCTGGAGCCGCAACTTGGCTTCCTTCCCAAGATACCCGGTCAAACTTCCAGCTTGGGCTCTAATCCACCCAGGACTCTAATCAAACATTAGTAAAAGGAATTTTTAAATACTTCCCTGTCATTAAATAAATATACTGATGCTTTACTTCTTTAAAATCAATAAATTTTTATATTTCGTGAATCAATCATGATGTGGGCTTATTTGGAACACATGCAGGCTTAAATGGTACCAAAAAAGCAAGACTTCTGACTTTATTCATAAAATATCTTAATTTTATATTCCAAAATGTACATCAACTAATTAATACATTTTCAAATGAGAGATAAATCTTGCATTTTAACAACTGATTTTCTTATAAACCATGTCAGTATCTATGAAAAAACACACAAACTTAGATTTTGGTGGGCTTAATAAGTACCATATTCCTTCTGCTCAGTTTCATGAGTAAGGCCCATTATTTTCCTTGAAAAGCAACTGAAAATCATGAGATTAATCATGATTAGTCATTTTGAACAGCCCTAATATTTCCTTATTTAAGAGTTTGAAATGCAGTGCCTCTCTATGACCATGTAGAGGCAGTACAAACTTACAGTTCTGGCGGTCTCTGCATGTGGGACATATACTGTACTGCTGCACCACAGCTGCACCACAGCTGCTGTTTTCCAGGGTCTTTCATCAGTTTTGTGGCCATCTCTCTTCAAAAATCTCATCTTCAATCCCAACATTTTTTTCATTTGCTATCTGTGGCTGGTGTAAATGTCTTTTGTAATATTTCTCGACTGATATTTGTGTTTTTAAACCCAGCACATTCTCTTCAATCACCAAGTGAATAATGGTGGTACTCATAATGAATTGTTTATAAGTCAGAAGAACCTGACACTCCTTCACAAGAGCCAGAGCTAATGAGCTCGAGCAAAAGACAAAGAACACCTTTATGAAACAGTGGTTGAAACCTGCCTTTCTGTTTCTGACTAAGCGTTTGTGCTCTGCTGAACTGATCATGCAACAACCTACTGATGTGGTCAAACAAAGGTAAAAACACTACAGCAGCAAAGTGTCCGTAGCCAAGAGCAGAACCGACTTCCTGCAAACACAACAAAAATCATTAAAGCTGAAGTGTGCGCTTTCTGCTCCACTAGCATAACCAAATAGAACTGCAAACATAACACACAGGTTTCCCGAACACTCCCCCGTCTTTTATTGGTCGATAAAACAGGTAGCCACGCCTCCAAACTAACGGCATTGGTTGAGCAAATGTTGCCGTACCCAGCTGGAGTTCTGATATCGACATGAAGCCAAAGTTTGCACAAACCTACAAAAGGTTTTAGTCTCTGTACATTAAGTTGGGAGCAAATAATTTAACATTGAACAAATCTATACACTTTACCTTCAAATAATGTAACTGGAATATCAACACACTCCAGAGAAAAGGGTTCTAATGTATCAGAAATGTATCAGTATCATTGAACATTGTCTAATATAATATCATTGGGTTATTTTATATCCAATATAATCATATCAGCCAATGTTCCAAACCAATATGGCTCAAATTTTGGCAGACACTTGAGGTTTGTTGTCGAGTTTCCCACACAAATGAGGCAGGCGTTTTCTCAGCGCGTTGACTGAGGTATGTAAAGCAACACCTGTCCTCGTACCTGATATCCACCAGACTCAAAGCAGGCCAGGGATGTGGAGGCAGACTCGCTGTTATGCCGTTTAGAGAAATTGATATGGAAATTATATTTAAATCATCAACGGACACAGCCAACCGTTTGTAGAGCTCCTCAAAAGCATAGATTGCTCTAATAGGCAAATTTCTTTGGTTTTATAAGGAACGTGTCTTCAAGAGGAAATTATGTAACATTACTCACATTGCTAACATTCCTATCATTTGTTCAGATGCTCCAGGAAAAGATTCATTTATCAGATTTCTGTCTTGTGCACTCTACTTGCCCCAGACTGAATTTGTGTTCCAACCAGGAGAGAAAAAAGACGACAGCATGACAGCTCTTATGGGACCTCAGGTGTTTTGACTTTGAAAACTGTGACCGAGGCACTATTTTGTGAGATCAAGCACATGCATGTTTCATTTTGCTAGGATTCAGGATGTGTTTTGCTGATTTCTTTGACCTGTTTTGCTGTCTTGCCCTGAAAATGTCATTGATTATTTGTTAATTTTCAGGCATTATTGTCCAGTGAATGCAGGAACATATTTGTTCATTCATCTTTATTGCTAATACTTCAAGCCTAACCAGAGTGAGATCATTTGTGTCCGTTCCAGCTTCATTTAAAAACATCACGTCTTCAAGGGCAAATGCAAAGCAAGCAATCCAGAAGGGAAATGAGAATCTTTTATGAGAAATTCCTGATGAGTGTAACCAGACTTAAACTAAAGGTGACAATCTGCACTGGATTCACATCCTCATTGAAAAATAAAGGTAAATGCAGAGAGGGCAATGTTGCGGTTCATGTAGAGAAAAAAAAGTATATATATATATATATATATGCATGTGTGAGAAGCGGACCCTATATACATATATACTTTTTTTGAAATGGTAATGATTTAAAAAGGACTTATACAATGTCGAAATGTTTATTGTAAGGTCAGACTAAGAATATTCAACCTTCCTTCCTGAAGTTCTACTCTAACCTCAACCTGCAAATCAAGGTCTTCAAGTTCACAAGAATATTACAGGAAGGACCAAATGGCAAGAATGTAGATCTCAAAGATGCATTCCATTCGACTGTATAAGTACCCTGAAAAAGTGGTTTTCACAAGGTATTCCGCCATCTTAAGTGAGATACCAATCTGAAGGGAGCGAACAATGGTGTTCCAAATGAACGCATTTTGTCTTCAACATATATGCCGTGCTCAGAGACTAGTGAACACTGCGTAGGTAGGGACTCGTCAGTCGGAATGATAACACTCCGGAATGGGGAACACATATTCGCTATTAACTACAACTTTTGCCTCAATAAACTCCTAATTTACTGCTTATTAATAATTAGTAAGGTAGTTTTTGTAGCATTTAAGTTTAGGTATTGGGTAGGATTAAGGAATGTAGATTAAGGTCATGCAGGATAAAGCATTAATATGTGCTTTATAAGTATTAATAAACAGCCAATATCCTAATAAAATGCATGCTAATAAGCAACTAGTTAAAAGTGAGAATTGAACCCTAAAATGAAGTGTTACCGTCGGAACACATCTCAAGATTGAACACCTACAATGGTAATAATAATTACCTTATATTAAGAACAAGGTGTGTAGGGAGTTCCCACAAGGTTATCTATGTATCAAATGTATGTCTGAAAAAAACTGCCAGTCAAACGGTTATCATTTTCCATCCTGCTGGTTCTCTGGCAAAAAAAGACTGAAAGTTGATTTTAGACAACTCTTTGTCCCTTACTGGCACTGGACATTGAATATTCATAAACTGCCTTGTCTGTTCCAAAAGGCTTAAACTGTTCATCAAGGTTGCATGGGATACCAAAATAGAGAGTTAATTAACATTTAATCTCTGGTTCAACCCTGGGTCAAACAGACAGGCCAGATAAGCCGAGCCATGGCCCGTGAACAATATAAAACATGTTGAAAATGTTGAAACTGTATCTTGCCAGAGGGAACGCACAATACACCCCACGGCGCTTGGACAGTCCCCCAGTCTGCTGATAAAGATACTGCTGACAAACCTTTTGAAACAGAGAGCAAACCAGGGAAGTAAACAAAAGAAAAATGACCCGAAGTATACTTACCATATGCCCTTCAAAGTATACGCCATTTGATCGTGTGCACACAGGTTCTCAACACGTGCACTTGATAACTATCCTTGTTCAGTGTCTGTGCTATTTCTTTCCAGAAGTTATGTGTGATATAAAATGTCTTTGTACTGATTTAAATAGTTCCAAGTGTCTCTAAAGGTGCGGTCACATTAGCGAAATGTAGCCATAATTTTATGGACAAAAAGGTTCCTTTTCCATTGTTAATAATGCAGAGATGTATAAAGCACTGCTCAAACGGAAGTCACTTTCAAAATCAAGCAACTTTCTATTGGTCGCCACAGCAAATTTGCGTGCCCAACTTCAAAATGAGCGAAAACTGCATGGGGAACTTCTTTGCCCTCGTGCAAAACTCCTGATCACACGTATTCCTATTGAAATGGCTGGAATTCACCCACAGATTTTCGCAGAGCAACGGTAAATGTTTGAACCCTCTCACAAACGGTCTTCAACGCAGGCGTCTATTGTTGTTGCCTCCAGTAGTTTGTTGGGTTACACTTTATTTTAAGGTGACGTAGTTACATTGTACTTACTCAAATAAGTACTGAGTAATATTAATTAACTACATGCACTTACTATTGAGTTACAGTTAGGGTTTGGTTTAGGGTTAGTTACTTGTAATTATACATAATTTACTGTTACATGTAGTAACGTGTAACTACGTCACCTTAAAATAAAGTGTTACCGTTTGTTGTTGTTGTTACGTCTCATTTGTTTCTTTTTGACTGTGAAACAACTGGACTTTACAATGTTGCTTCCTTGTGGACAAACTAATTAGTGCAACAAAAAAAAAATCCTAAAGGTTGTGCAAGCTGAGCGTTCAGAGTACATTAGAAAAATCCAGCTATTGCTGCATTCACGTCATGTTGCAATTGCCGTAATTACAATAAGACAACATGTGACATTCTACATTCTTGGACTGGTAATTATGTGTTTCTTTGGCAACACTATCAACGCCGAAATAAATCTGCAGCGGTCAGGTGATACAGAGGTCACATGGTACAAGTCGGTGCTCTCAGACAATTCAAAGTTTACAAGTTGTAATTACAAGTTCTATGAGGATGTGAACGCTTTTTACAAGTCATAATCTTGTAGTTACAGTCATTCTGACATGACGTGAACGCACCTTATGCGCAAACTATGCTAATGATGAAATTTGTGCCACGCGCACACTGTACGCTTACCCTAGCATACACAAAGTATAATTAGTATTTAATGATGTTTAGTTTGTTTAGTGATCAGAATAATTTTGGTAACACTTTATTTTACAGTGTCCTTGTTACATATGTAGTAATAAACTACCCTATATAGTAAATTATGCATAATTACATGCAACTAAATGTAAACCAAACCCAAACCCTGTAGTAAGTATACATGTTGCTATTACTCAGTACTGAAATGTATAATTATACTGTAACAATACACCTTAAAATAAAGTATAACCTAAGTTTTTACAGCTTCATACAATGTAAACACTCATATATCATATTCCAAAAACAAAATAGTAAAAATTCTTCTCTACTTACTTTTGATTAGAGACCCAGAATTTGTGTAGAATCTTAAATATTTATGATTCATTTTATGTCATAACCTTTTTGGTTAATCCTAAAACTTTGTTTATTTCCAGGTTAAATTTAGATTTTATTTCCAAATATTCAGGATGACTTTGGACCCCACTGTATATAAAAATGTCTCATTTTTCAAATATATTTTTATTCTGCCTTATCATTACTGTTTATCTCTATAGAAAAAAAAACCTGGGGGTTTAACTGTTTACATTAGCTGTTCCAGCACCCACCCCCATCCCATACAGCCCACAGAGCCTCTGGCAGCATCCGCACATCCCTGCATGTGCCTCAGACTCTTACGTAACCCTGACAGAAAAGAAGCAATAAATAAAGAAACACCATCCCTCGCTCCCTCCTTCTTCACCTGGTTGTTTGAGTGTTGGCTAGCGCTCCGGGGCAGGAGGAAGCCTATAGTCTGCCGCCGAGAAGCACACGCTCAAAGACAGGCTGGATCAAAGCTTTGTGTTTACTCAAACCTGCAGCTGAATAGAGGAAGATATCCACGTCCCTTTTTTGAATGGGAAATGCTTAGAGAGAGTGAAACTGGTGTGAGTGCAGCAATGCTTATGGATTCCATTTTTAAGACATGTTAGGCTCACAGGAAGACACATATTGTTGTGAAAAAGCATAATGCTGAATTGAATGGTGAAAGACTTAATGCATGCCTTATAGTTCGGAAAGGCTATTTATGGGCTTAGAATTTCCCCCACCAATCTATATCATATTGGTAAGGATGAGGATAAAGATGCACTTTTTTTTTCATTGCACTGGTTTGGATTATTGGATTATTGTGGTATGGATGAAACCTTAACCAAGTTGGTCTTACCAAGTCCAGTATGTGTTGAGACCAAGACAAGACCAAGACTTTGAGGGGTTGAGACCAAGACAAGACCAAGGCAGGGCGAGACCGAGTCAAGACCAAGACAAGACCAAGGCAGGGTGAGACAGAGTCAAGACGAAGACCAGTGTGTATTGGGACCAAATCAAGACCAAAACTTGTGTGTGTTGAGACCAAGACAAGACCAAGACTTTAAGGGGTTGAGACTGAGACAAGACCAAAGACTTTGAGGAGTTGAGACCAAGACAAGACCAAAACCAAGGCAGGGTGAGACCAAGTCAAGACCAGACCAGTGTGAGTTCAGACCAAGACAAGACCAAGACTTTGAGGGGTTGAGACCAAGATAAGACCAAGGCAGGGCGAGACCGAGTCAAGACGAAGACCAGTATGTATTGAGACCAAGACAAGACCAAGACTTTGAGGTTTTCAGACCAAGACCAAGGCAGGACAATTCAAGTCTAAGACCACTGTGTGCTGAGACCAAGTCAAGTCTAAGACTAGTGTGTGCTGAGACCAAGTCAAGACCAAGACCAGTGTGTGTTGAGACCAAGACAAGACCAAGACATTGAGGAGTTGAGACCAAGACAAGACCAAAACCAAGGCAGGGTGAGACCAAGTCAAGACCAGACCAGTGTGTGTTGAGACCAAAATAAGACCAAGACTTTGAGAGGTTGAGACCAAGATAAGACCAAGGCAGGGCGAAACCGAGTCAAGACAAAGACCAGTATGTATTGAGACCAAGACAAGACCAAGACTTTAAGTTTTTTAGACCAAGACCAAGGCAGGACAATTCAAGTCTAAGACCAGTGTGTGCTGAGACCAAGTCAAGACCAAGACCAGTGTGTGTTGAGACCAAGACCAAAACCAAGGCAGGGTGAGACCAAGTCAAGACCAGACCAGTGTTTGTTGAGTCCAAGACCAAGACTTTAAGGGGTTGAAATCAAGACAAGACCAAAGACTTTGAGGAGTTGAGACAAAGACAAGACCAAAACCAAGGTAGGGTGAGACCAAGTCAAGACCAGACCAGTGTGTGTTGAGTCCAAGACAAGACCAAGACTTTAAGGGGTTGAGACCGAAACAAGACCAAAGACTTTGAGGAGTTGAGACCAAGACAAGACCAAAACCAAGGTAGGGTGAGACCAAGTCAAGACCAGACCCGTGTGTGTTGAGTCCAAGACAAGACCAAGACTTTAAGGGGTTGAGACCGAGACAAGACCAAAGACTTTGAGGAGTTGAGACCAAGACAAGACCAAAACCAAGGTAGGGTGAGACCAAGTCAAGACCAGACCCGTGTGTGTTGAGACCAAGACAAGACCAAGGCAGGGCGAGACCGAGTCAAGACCAAGATCAGTGTGTGTTGAGACCAAGACAAAACCAAGACTTTGAGGAGTTAAGACCAAGACAAGACCAAAACCAAGGCAGGGTGAGACCAAGTCAAAACCAGACCAGTGTGTGTTGAGAGCAAGAGAAGACCAAGACTTTGAGGAGTTAAGACTAAGACGAGACCAAAACCAAGGCAGGGTGAGACCAAGTCAAGACCAGACCAGTGTTTGTTTAACTTGAGACCAAGACAACACCAAGACTTTGAGGGGTTGAGACCAAGACAAGACCAAGGCAGGGCGAGAACAAGTCAAGACCAGACCAGCACTCCTCAAATTCATCTAAAACCTCCACATTTACTGCCTGAGAAATGTCTTATATTTAATCAATAAATACAAAAAGAATAATAAGACACTATAGATCTGTTACCAATCAAATGAAATCACTAACAACAAAATGCCATCTTTGCACTGTAGAGGTGACACAGAAGAATTTCACACCTCCTTTATTATGTTTTATTTCTGAATAAAAATTCATTTTGATATATGTTTGCAGGGCATAAGGTTTTATAAATGCATAAACATAAGGTTTTTTAGGTGACAACATGACAAGACAAGGTTAATTTAGATTGCAAAATATCATGTGGTACAACTCCCCAAAAACATCATGATATTTATGATATTTATGAATGAATAATTCATTATATTTTTGAAAAATATTTTACCTTGGAAAAAAAAAAAAAAAACTCACCCTCACATTTATTCGAAGTGTAAGGAAAGTTTGTCTTTTTTTTTTTTTTTTTTTCTTCATGGTTACAGCACAAAAACATTTCTTGAAAATGGCATACAGTTTTTTCAAAACCAACAGGTACACATCAGGAAATTATGTTGACTTGCACATTTACATTGACAGCATATTCTTTATCCAGTTTTTGGAACACAAAACGCAGAGACTTTCTCATATGCACCCACATACTGAAAACACAAGCTCGGTCACCGCTCTGAAATGACACATTGCTAGATGCAGTTGAACATATTTAGCCTCTCTGTTTCCATATTAAACATACAGCCTCCAGATCAAGTGAATGTTACACGGAGAGTCAAAGAGCAGCAGATGAGTCACTCATTTCCATCTCAGTGGTCTCAGGTGGGATAAAGCGTACACTTACTGTAAATATAGCTCTTCAAATTAACACGTCTGTAGCTTAAAGGTCCGAATGCTGCATTATTGAGGAGACTGCATCAACCGGCAACCTATAAACTTATCTTTTCGGATCCAGTGACTCATTAGTTGATTAGGCTGTTCAGTTATTAGCCCCAATACCAGGCTAGCACGGAACAGTGTCACTTATCTATTTGTAGCTCGTAAACTTTGGAAGACGAATGGCTAAAGGAAATCTGACTAGCGCACTATAACAGAAATTTTAGACTGTGGTGTATGTTACAGTCTGCTAGCTCGGGTTTTCCCTCGGTTGCTTGTCCCACTGAGTTACGCTGCGTTCCCGCTACACCGGCTTCTTTTATTTATAAGCTGGAGAGCGTGTTCAGGTGCTTTCGAGAACAGAGGGGTTTCAAAGCTACTGAAATGAGGAGCTGAGCACGAAAACAAAGGTCTAGAACAAAAAGGGTTGCTTTACATTTCCATTCCACTTTGTCTGAAAGTCAAATATCTTTGTTACTACTTTGCAAGCTATCAAGATGCAGAAGAGATTTAGTAGCAACACTTCGACTCTGAATCACACTGTGTTTGTGATATTAGAGAATATAAATGCTGTAGAATGTCTTCATTTTCTTTCAGAAGTAATGGAAAGGAAAATTCTCGGAAAGAGAAATGAAAGGGTTTGCTTATGGCAATGGAGGATTTTGTTCATCCAAGGCATGTTTGGTTCAAATTTTAGTCAACTTAACTTGGATAAATTAAATCCACTTGACTAAGATTCTCCTAGAGTTTAATTTTAGTTAGATAAATTGGACAGATCAGATATTGCACAGAGATATTGTGACCCCAGTTGACGAAAAAAATTGTTGATTTGCAACAGCTTTAAGGCCACAAACAAATCTTTTCTAAGCGAAATCATCAGAGATACATCTGCTGGTTTGTATTACTTGGTTGTCTAAGTACCTCCAATAACTTGCCAATTGCAGCACACTTAAGGTGAAGGTTTTCTGCAATATAATCCTCCAACTTAGTTTCAGTTTCCACTATTTCACGTAGAAATTAAGTCATTAAGTCATTATTTGCCTCAGCCATGCAGAAGAATTTGCCTTTCAAAGCTTGTGTGTCCTCATTGTTTCCACAGTGGAATATAATGTAAAAGGTACTTTCCATGAATACGGTACAAAATATTGCCTGAAACTCTAAAAACATATTTATGAAAATAATCTTTTTTTTATAGAGAAAATTAAAACAAAATGCTGCTAGTATACCCTTGTGAAAAAGAAATACACTTTAGCATAGTTTTAAAAAGAGCACTTATTACCTAGATAATACATTTTAAAAGAAACTTAAAGGGGTGGTTGATTATGATTTCACTTTTTTAACTTTAGTTAGTGTGTAATGTTGCTGTTTGAGCATAAACAACATCTGCAAAGTTAGGACGCTCAAAGTTCAAAGCAAAGGGAGATATTTTCTTTTAAAGAATTCTCTGTTTAAGGACTACAACAAACGGCTGGTAGGGACTACAGCAAGCTTCTTCCCGGGTTAGTGACATCACTAACCCTAAAATTTACATAAACCCTGCCCCTGAGAACACGCAACAAAGGGGGTGAGCCCATGTTATTTAAATTAAAATACAGTATGTAACACAAATGCAATAAGGTCATAAATGCAAGATGACAACATTACAAGTTATAACCGCAATTAAACTAAACTATACCTGTACTATCTTCATGCAGCGTATATTCTCTGGCTCACAACAGTTCCCACATGAGCGATTTATTGATTATCATGACAGAATATGCTAATCAATGACTTTAAGATAGTTAACTCCACTTCAGCTACATAAATTCATCCACTAACCATTCAGAAACGTCCTGTTGCATTCTACATGTTGTCACTTCTTCTTGAGTCTCTCCATTATTGTCCAACTCTGGTTTGATAAAAGGCTGAACAGTTTCTGACATTTTCAGTGAGGTGATCGGCGCTGCTAACACTAACATGAGCTCCTGAAACTCCTCCCTCTTCTTGAGAGCAGCAGCTCATTTGCATTTAAAGGGACACACAAAAACGGAGCGTTTTTGCTCACCCTCAAAAAGTGACAAATTTAACATGCTATAAAAAATTATCTGTGGGGTATTTTGAGCTAAAACTTCACATATACACTCTGGGGACACTAGAGTTTTATTTTACATCTTGTAAAAGTGGCATTATATGACCCCTTTAAGTGGGAACTAATGTTTTCGGATACTTACATGCATGTTATTTAAAAATTAAATGAAAATGAAACTAAATTTTCCATTTACATTAAATGTAATTGGTTGAAGTTAAGTGTTTTTCGACCCACTTAAGTAGGACTTAAGTAAATCTTTATGTGCCTCTATTGTCTGGTTAAAATGTGGTTAAATTGCTAAATATGGTTAAAATGTACTGCTGAATGTACTGACAAGTATTTATGGTAAACTAAATATACTTCAATGTAATTTCTATTAAAACTTGTATGTCATGTATTTAAATATATTTATAATTACACATTTGTAATGACGCAATTTAGTACATTTAAAATCTCACTCCAGGTAGGGGGGCGAAATTACCCCTCTTTTAATATTTGACATTTTGTGCTATAACAACTAAATTAGCAAATGTTTCTATTTATTTCCTATTATAACACATTGGCTGATGCATCATCATCCTGCAATGCTGAACTTATATTTAAATATGTTACAGTTTAAAAGGAAATGCATATTGTTCTTCAAAGGGGGCATTTTTCCCCATGTTACTCTGCTTCTTTAAAGCATGACAAAAGATTATTAAAAGATTAATGATTTTGAATGTACTTTTAAGTAAAAGTTTTAATTGGACAACAATTAAAAAGTGTACTTCTTACTCAATCATGAATGTGTACTCTTTTTAAGTACACTTATGTGGCCTTTAATTTCATTAATATTTAGTGCTGTCAATGCGATTAATCGCATCTAACATAAAAGTGTGTATATGTGTGTGTGTGCGCATGTATATGTGTGTATATATATATATATGCACACACACAAACACACACAAATATATTATACATTTACAAACTTTTGTTAGATGCGATTAATTGCGATTAATTGATTTGATAGCACTAAATATTATATTATCTGCAAGTACAGTTTTTTTTTTCCAAATAAGGTTTGAAGTACAATACAAGCGCACAGGGTTAATAATTAAAATGAGTTTACTACAGTTAATTCAATTAATTCAAAATTATGACTTTGTGGTACAAGTTCATGCTATAGCTTAATTCTGTAATAGTTTATCTAACATATCCAATAGTTCTTACAACAACATTGGAATTTAGGTCTCTCATGCTTAAAAAGTCATGGGACACTATTGTAGAGTCATCACTAAGCTTACACGAGTAACTTAATATCTCAAAGGTAAACATCAGGAACTTTCTGCATTGTTTTACTCATTGTCTAAATATCCCCTTTAGTCATTAAGACACAAGAGCAACTTCTCCTCCCTTTCGCACTGCAGAAAATGCGTCAGGCCATCTTTCCATCAAAAGGCAGCGTCAGCTCCATATGCCTCAGTGCTCCAGAGATCTGCAGACGCCATCAATACGAGAGAAACTGGCAGGAAAATGGGCCAATCTTTTGTGAAGACTATAAAACAGCTCTTGGAAAGACTCAGACAATCCGCTCAGTTTAATTAGACTGCAGGACGCGAATATAAATTGACATACTTTATTCACCACGGGTTTGATTTCGTTACAGCAGGTTTATAACTATGCGGAGGAAACTGCATCAGGCCATCTCCCCCATCATAAACAGCAATCCCTTCCTGCTCCATTTCACTCACAATGTCACGTGAGCGCTGCTTACCATTAGCATTTTATCGCCACTGCAAAGCATTCACCGCTCTGGCAGTCACTAATGGCCAAATGCTCATTCAGCAGTCAGTTATGCAGGCCGCAGCATTGTGTCCCAGCATTCTCCGGCTCAGGTGGCATAAATCCAAGATTAGAGTGCGGGATGGGGGGATGTACATCAGAGTGAGGAAATCCCTGGCAGGAGGATCCCAGCTCAGCACTTTCTCTTAAGCGTGCAACCCTGAGGTTTATGAGCGCCAGCCCTTTCTGACGCTGCTGCAATCCCTCATTCTCACAACCACAGTGGTCACTGCAGCATGACAACTACTCTGACTTGTGAGTTGAACGCAGACTGGTGTTCTTCGTCCACAGTGTCAGCAATGTCTCTTTTCTGTCTAGTGTACTTTTTTTGTTCTCTCAGCTGAAGGCTTAACTGTCACCTCACTTCCACTTTGAGTAGTGACAGCCTCACACTGCATAAACCACTCCTAACAGTAAAATACCAAGTCTTGTCATGAAACTATACATGGCACAAGCTGATTGGTTCCTGTTGCATCTGCATCCAGTGAGCTTGCTGCTCAACATTTAAATAGTTGAGTTTGCAATATCAGCTTGCAGTGCGCTTTCAAAGTTCCTCTGAAACCCTCAACCTTCCCCAGCTCCACATGTATAGATTTGCTATGAGTAATTGCCTATATGCTATTTGTGCAGCAGCAGCGTAGCATATCTATTCTGCCAAGACCAAATACATGGATACTGTCATATCCATTACCATGCTCTTCAGAGAAATGTCATGACAGAAATACACTGTAAAAATGATTTTTCCAAGTTGTAAATAAAAGATTAGCAGAGTCCAGTTTACAAGAAGATAGTATTTGAGTCTTTCTACACCATAAAAAAATAAATGTGTTGGCTCTACAAAACAAATTAACGCAACAGTTTGCATCAATTTTTTTTGAGTCAATTTATGTTCAATCAACAAGCTACATTGAGTTAGAGGAACATTAATTTGTAGCATAAACACATTTTTTTAAGCTGATTACTCAAAAAAAAATTAGCCTTATAGCCTTGGAACCAATTAATCTGATCTATTTCAGTTCAAATCAACAGCTATCATAACACATGCTAACAAAAATTATTTAACCTGTATATTTAATGAACAAGAAAGATATAATTTGTCACTGGCATTAGCGCAGTCGTTCCTTATTGTTTACCTTCATGTATCTACTCTTCAGCACAATGGTAACCACAAAAACTTCAACATTACAGTCTTAAATGTCAATCATAACAGCATTAAACACTAACAGGTCTTTCCCTTCACTAAAAACAAATAAATGAACACTTAATTTCAACATTCATTCCCTTTATCCAGTCCTATGCAAAGCATGCTGGGAACTAGAAATCCACTGCCTAATTTCCGAAGTTATCAAGACAATTTCATTATGTTACTACAACTTAATTTTTTTTTTTTTTTTTAAAAAAGCCCAATTAATGCAAAAATTTGAGTTTAATTTACAAACAATATAAAGTTGATTTAATGATCAACATTATTATGTCAACAGAACTCAACAAAATAATGTTTGTAACTTAAAAGGTTTAATTAAAACAATACTTTGGAATTTTTAACTTGAAACCATGCATTTATTTAAGTTGTAATAACAGGTCCCCTGAATTACGTTTTAGAGTGTACTTCAAAATTTAACATTTAATTTAGTGTTACTTGCCATTTCTTTGTAATTATTTGTGAAATTTATTTATTTTATTTTTTTTTTGTTTCTTTCCCAGCTTTAAATTGATAGTTCAGCCATAAGTAAAAATTCAAATAAATTCTGTTCTTTTAAATGTTTTGTTCACCAAAGATTCCTGAAAAACAAAAAAATGTATTATGGTTTCCACAAAAATATTAAGCAGCACAACTGTTTTTAAAATTGATAAGAAATGTTCCTTGAGTATCAAATCTGCATATTGGAATGATTTCTGAAGGATCATGTGACACTGAAGACTGGAGTAATGATGCTGAAAATTCAGCTTTGCCATCACAGGAATAAAATTACATTTTAAAATATATTCAAATAGAAAACACTTATAAATTGTAATAATGTTTCACAATATTACTGTTTTTACTGTATTTTTTATTTTTTTATTAAATAAATGCAGCCTTGGTGAGCATAAGAGACTTCTTTCAAAAACAAAAATCTTACAAATCACAAACTTTTGAACAATCTTCTTTTAGAATTCTCATTTTGGGGGGTTGAAATATCCCTTTAATATGTCTCAAAGCTGTCAAAAATGATCTCTTTGAAGACGAGTTTGAGAATACTTGATTAGACTGCTCAGCAGTGTACATTTCTGTTTGAGAAAAAGGAAGAGAGACAGGGATACAGTAAAAGGAAGAAGGAATAAAAGATGAGCCTGAAGGTTTCCTCCTGATGTGGAAAAGCCTGGGATCCCTCTGCAAACCGCCGCACATCCCTCCTGCCTGCAGCGCTCTCGTCTTTTATTTTCTTTCCTCTTTGTTAAGCTGACAGTCCACCTCCCCATCTGCAGTTTTCATGGGGAAGCTTTCCTGAAATTAGGCTGTGTCATAAATGATAGGAAAGGATGTTCTTCTCCACTGAACAGAGCTCCAGAGCGTCACACACATTGAAACGCTGCAGAGGATTCATGCAGCAAACAAAAGCTGGGAGACCCCAGTTTGTTTTATGTTCTGCTGTCTCCAGCTTCTTTTTTTCTTTTCACAGCACTGTAATAAATAAATTAATTATTAACAGAATATCCGATCTAAAGCGCTTGAGGGATGTTTTCACTGCTTCTGTAATTTAAAGGTCTGTTTGTTGCACCAGTGCTCTTTGAGAAATGTAGGTCAGAGAGCTGCTGCAGTCATCTTCACACAAACACAAACGCTCACAATTATCAGCCACATTCAGGGTTTCGTCCTCAGTACTGTATATATATATATCCATATCCACATATAGCGTCAGTCGCTAGAGCATCTCTTGAGATCAGGGGAGTGAGGTTTACACGCACAGCTCTTATTAGCCTACGTCGGTTGCATATACTTTTTTTTTTCAAATACATAATTATTTTTTGGTCTTTATTAAGATACAAACAGAAAACAGGAAATATGTACACAAAATGTATATTAAAAAAAAAAAAAATTCAGAACAAAAATGGCTTCTTTAAGCATCAGTATTTAGTTTGACCTCCTGGACTTCTTCCAGTTTCTTAAATAAGAAAATCTGAGAAACTTCTCATCATATTTTGAAAGTTTTCTTGGCCTTCCTCCTTTTCCATTCCATTTAGGTTTAAGAGAGCAGATTCCTGCTACTGCTCAAGTGTGAGGGGAGGTCACTAAATACTTGCCACTTTAGCCTATAAAGAAGTCATTTTTAAATACAGTAACTGTTTAAATTCAATGACACAAATGACACAAATGTGCTAACACCTGTAAGGCATACACATCTTGATCATTATTTTCAAAAAAGTTTTTAATATATTTCATATATATATATATTTCACAATATTACTATTTTTACTGTATTTTAATTAGATAAATGCAGCCTTGGTGAGCAGATGAAACTTCTTTTAAAAACATCTTACCAATCCCAAACTTCTGAACGGTAGTGTGTGTGCAGAGAGAGAGAGAGAGAGAGAGAGAGAGAGAGAGAGAGTGTGTTTGGGGTAACGCATTACAAGTTACATAATCATAATACTTTTTTGAAAGTAACACATTACTTTATAAATTTATACATTAATATTTGAGTTACTTTTAAAAAACTTTTCAGTTTAATTAATTTGCTTAAATATTTTTAATCTACTGAAATTAAATTCTCTCTTCTCCATAACGTAGACACTTAGACATGCGCACTTATGCGTGTGTGGGAACAGACAAAAAGTACAAAATGTAACAAAACCCATTACTTTCAATAAAAAGAGTTGTACAGTATAGGTAAAATGACCTGTAATGCTCAGAGATCTTTTGTATGGCATACAGGGTCAGGAAATATTCTAAGTGGTCAGAATATAATAATATTCTAAATGTGTTTTTAAAAGAAAATCAAGTTGGGTGTATATAGGCTATGTTGTTGAATGTATTACTGTGTTAAACAATTGGAAAAAAAGAAGAAAACACCTGGAAGAGAGCGAGAGCAAGCCTCAACCAGCTGAGAAAAAGTAAAGCAAAAGTAACATAATGTAATATTAATTTTCATAAAAAGTTACTTTTTAGGGAGTAACACAATATTGTAACACATAAAAGTAACTTTTCATAACACTGTGTTCAGCATGTGGTTGTGGGGAAACCCCTCCTCTGTGCACCCATGCTGGGCTGATGCTTGAAGAAATGTTTTTATGAAGCAATCTATTACAAAATCAGTCTGAAAGGGGTTTTTTTAATGCATTATGTGTTTTAGGGCATGACTTTTCATGGTGGGTTCACTGTGTTCCACTCTGCCATACTGTACGTCAATACACACACAGACATGGTCACACACACACACACACACACAGAAACACATACTGCTGTCAGCAGTGTTATGTAACAAACTGTCTTCAGGCTTTGTAATCCTTATGCTGAAGTTAGTGTCTCAGTGTGTCTGTGGGTTTCTCTCTTGCCTGACAGTTTCTACAGCTTCCTGCTCAGAGACATAAACAGATTCAATAATGCATAAGAAAATGAAGATAGTGTGTTTAAAAAGACCTCTTAGTTTGATGTTTGGATCTATTGGAATGAAATTAAGTGTGACTTAAAGTGCAAGTTTGCTGATTTTCAACCTGCTTTGTATTGTTACAATGTCAGTAGTTTATGTAAATGAACAATGTTCACTCTTTCGCTGTTCCCATTCCCATTTTTTTGTCAGCAAAAAATCCGGCAAACTTTTGACAGTTTCAGGGCTTTTGTGAAAACTACAGATTATACTTCTGCATTTTTGTATCCCCGTCCAGAGACAAAGAACAAAACAGATATTGCAAGATTAAGTTTCTGATGTCACTGATAATTGTATCACACTTTGTCTACTCTTTAAACAGCATTATGGTAAAAACGCAACGGCTTCTTAAAGGCTCACTCCCACTAAACGTTTACTCTTTGAATTCTTGCACCTGGGAACAATACAAATCGATACCATTGAGACTAAAAGTTTGCTAAGAAGTATTTCCTTCTCACGCAAGCCAGTATTTGACTCTGGTCAAGTCTATATTTAATTCACCTTGTTCTTAATGTAAGAGCGGCGCGTCCATTGTAACGTGATTTTGTCGAGGCTTACGGTCTCATCTGCTTCCAGTTATTTTATCTGTACAAAAACTGTTCATTATGCTGCTTGACATTGCAAACGGTTACTTGATATCATATTATTTTAATTTATCATCGTAATCATAAACACACTGGTTTTTAGTGCAAATTGTTTTACCATTTATAGTATTTTGTTATTCTTCTTTACCTATAGTGGCAAACGAACTGGAAGTCTCGGTGTCATGACAAATCAGGTCCTCCAGTGAAATCGGGTCTCCCCAAACTGTCAGTAATGTTTATGCTAAGTATATACAAATGATATTAATTTAAAATATGCATAGCTTACTATATAATGCTTACGAAAACACATTAGTGCATAATAAAACCAACTGAACGTAATTTCTTACACTTGATTAACTGTTAATTAATAAATAGCCTAATAAAAATAATAGTCTATTAAGTGAATAATTGAACATCATTTTGTTTTATTTATAACTATTTGGACATTTAAGACTTAATTTAACATATAACACATTTAACACATATTTGGTAAGTGCAAATGTGTGTATAAACTAAGCTATCAGGCTAATCGCTTATCTGTATGCTATGCTAGTATATAATATGGAAGCCCGTTTCCGCCACTAGATAAAAAAATAAAAACGGTAATTGCGACTTTTCTGAGTCGCAATTCTGAGATATAAACTCGCAATTGCGTGATATAAAGTCACAATTCTGACTTTTTTTCTCGCAATTCTTACTTTTTTCTCACAATTGTGAGATATAAACTCACAATTGTGTGAAACTTTATATCTCGCAATTCTGACTTTATATCAAATGATTGCGGGTTTATATCTGAGAATTGTGACTTTATCACGCAATTGCGAGTTTATATCTCAGAATTGTGACTTTATATCACGCAATTGCGAGTTTATATCTCAGAATTGTGACTTTATATCACGCAATTGCGAGTTTATATCTCAGAATTGTGACTTTATATCACGCAATTGCGAGTTTATATCTCAGAACTGTGACTTTATATCACGCAATTGCGAGTTTATATCTCAGAATTGTGACTTTGTATCACGCAATTGCGAGTTTATATCTCAGAATTGTGACTTTTTATCACGCAATTGCGAGTTTATATCTCAGAATTGTGACTTTGTCACGCAATTGCGAGTTTATATTTCAGAATTGTGACTTTATATCACACAATTGCGAGTTTATATCTCAGAATTGACTTTATAACTCACAATTGTGAGAAAAAAAGTCCGAATTGTGAGAAAAAAAGTCAGAAATGTGAGATATAAACTCGCAATTGCGAGGTAAAAAGTCAGAATTCTGAGATAAAAAGTCGAAATTACTGTTTTTATTTTTTTATTTAGTGGCAGAAACGGGCTTCCATAATATAAGCTAACTAATACAGACTTAAATGGTCATTAAAATGTAGTTGAAACAGTATTTATCAAAAAATCGGCACATTGCCAAAAAATATCTTACTTCCCTGTTGAAAAATGAGGTGAATAGGAACAGACTGGGAGTGGCCTTGAATGGCAACATGCCCAGTGCATTATGGGTGTTGAAGTTTTCCTACCTATTTGGCAAAATGGAAGAAAACATCCCTTTTTCTCAGTTTTCTCTAGTCAGGTAGCACCAACTAACTCTTATTAATTTGCAACAACATGTCAAATAATTCTCATTAAAGTTGTAGTAAACTGTTATGGTTCGGGTTAGTAGAATAAGTTGACGTACTTGCAAAGTTACTTGTAGTCAGCAGTCAGTAGAATGTCTGTTGGGGAGCATCACAATAAAGTGTTAGCAGATATTAAGCAGAGAGACTACTAATACTCTAATGAGAGTTAGTTGACAAGTTACTTATAGTTAGTAGAATGTCAAAGTGGATTTTTTTTTTTTTTAAAGTGTTGCCACAAGTTTTATTGAAAGCCCTTTTTGCCATTGGTGAATAATCCCTTTAAGTGTCCAAATACTCAAGCACAAAATATTAATTGCATATATGAGAATTCCATGTCAAATTCAAAGGACTTGATTGATATATTTTTTCACATGCAGACTGGCGTCATACAGAAGAAACTGCCAGTTTTTCAAAAAAAACCTTCAGAAATACTGATGTGATATCAGACAGGAGGAAGTCATAACCACAGGAACAGCTGGTAAAGATTAAAGTGGTCTTTCATCAAGTGATGTTGCACATAAATTGCACAAACAAGTGTTGCGAAGTGTTGTCTGATCTGGACACAACGCTGCAGGAAACAGAGATGTGATCTGCGACAGACTTGTGGTTCCTCATGAGAAAAAAAATGTAGTTATGAATCAAAAAAATTAAATTTATTAGTTTAATGGGAGCAGATAAAGCAGTTTTTTTTTTTTATTCAGACTTTTTTGACTGAGCACCTGCCCAATTTTGAATGTGCGCTCACTACTTCGAATTAAAAACGTAGTTACGCCCACCAATTAATTCTTTTTTTTTTTTATCATTTCTGACATGATATCCTCACACTGTGCACTCCCACACATCTCTGTGGACAGTTTGAAAATCGCTTATGAGGAAGTCCTCAAAGCAAACACAAATGGACTAAAAGCAGACAATAATTTTAAGTTACCTTTTCAAGTGTTACACATCTTTGAAGTTCTGCACAATACATAAAATCAATATTGCGATATGGCTTGCACGAACAGTGCGATTGTCAAATTTCATAGGCTGCGATTTCATTAAATAAATAAATGTGCTGCGGGTTTCAGAGTGAAGCTCTGTGAAGTGTGGTTCATTTATTTAGACTGACTGAGATGCTGAAACAGCCTAAACGAACACAAGTGCGCTTCACTCGGAAACTCACAGCGCATTTATTTACCTGCTGGAAAACCACCAAAATAATAGCACAAGAAATTAAGATTTAAATGTTTGTATATATTTGACAGTTGTGCTATAAAATTAAAATTATTTTATTTGTAATTTTTTATTATTTTTATTTTATTTTATTAAATATTCTATTTTTTATTTTACATTAGTAACATTATTACTAGAGATGCACCGATACTAAATTTCTCTACTGATACCGATAGCCGATTATTCAGAATGATATCGGCCGATACCGATACTGATAGTTTGGTTTTTCTTAAGGAAAAAAAAAATCTCTCCCAAATAATGTTGCAAACTATACAGGGAACCCTCTCATTTGGTACACTACAATATTAGAGGTTACAATTAACAGCAGAGGTATTATATTCAGCTGCTGTTTATTTTCAGATATAATAATTACACTCAAATAAAAACTGAAATGTATAAAACACAAATCACATAAGGTAGTTTTCATAAGCACTTGTCTTCATGGCAAATTTGCACAAACATATAATTAACAGTAAATAAGCTCCTCTCTAGTGTTTTTTTTATATGTACATAGCTAAGGAAGTGTGAACATTGGAAAACATTCCTGAGGTAAAAGTGACATGATGTGACATTGTTCACAAGTTGTTTAATTGACGTCTTTCCGCGGTTGAAACACAAATAAAGTGATTATATGAGACATGATACATTCTGGTAAGTTGTACAATATATTACAAACATACCTTTGATGTTCATTCATGTTTTTCGAGATATAACTTTTGAAGAGAAAGAAAAGACTCGCGCTCCGAGCTGCTGCCTGAACTGAGACGTGTCACATTTAAGAGCGTCAAAACGCCATTTATTGTTTGAATTTCATGATAAAATGGACAGAATTTGAAACTTTACTTCTTATCAGAAGTAATAAAGCACAAATCTTTTTGCGATTATTCGATGGCATAATATACATCAATAATATTTTGATGTAGGAAAAAAAACGCAGACCTGGCAACCCTGGCTTGAACTATGGGTAGTTCATAGGGTCAAAAAGAGCCTGCTTTAACGTCACTATTTCTAAACTGTTAATGCGTTAAAATTCAACACAAGAGTGATTTTCTTCACACACAGCCTTACGAGTTGCAGTCTGAACACGTCTTTCCGCACCCTTTCGGTTGAAAGGATATAATCGGCCGATGGCCGATAGTGATAATAATAGTGATAATATCGGCCGATACTGATTGTTAGCCGATACATCGATGCATCTCTAATTATTACAGTACATTTCTTCCAGAAAACCACCAAAATAATAGCAAAAGAAATTAAGATTTAAATATTTGTTTATATGACATTTATGCTATAAAATTAAAATTATTTTTATTTTATCTGTAATATTTTATTATTTTTATTTTATTTTATTAAATATTCTATTTTTTATTTTACATTAGTGACATTATTACAGTATATTTCTTATTTTGCTTCATATTTTTATTAAATAATATTAACAATAAAAATATTTATTACTATTTTATAATCATATTGAATAGCTGGAAAATGGCGGAAATGTGGTCTTTGATAACTCAAGTGTAAAAAGATTTAATAGTAACTAGTTACTGAAAGAAGTTTGAGTTGGTTGTTGTAACAAATTTACCAAGGTATGAACACTGAATTTTTTGTACATTTTTCCTAAATGATTCAGCCCTAAAAGAATGTTTTTTTTTCTATGCAGATGCACTCCACTATAAAATCAACCCAATTATTTTAGAATGACTGTTCCCAAATTGAGCTATTCAAGTCATATAGTGAAAAGTCCTGTTTGTTTCATATCACAATATACTGTATATTACAAAAAAAAAAAAATGTTTGAGTTTAAGATTTAATGTAAGGTTCCATATATTGAAATTAAACTGCTTACGTAATATGTTATGGCCTGAACATGCAGGAGACGGCATCTGCATTGTTTTGTGTAATTTGAGAGTGTTTTAGTCTGTGTTGTTGAGCGGAGGGGGAAGGGTGGTAAATCCTGCTCTCTTCTTACTGGTACGGCAACATGCTGCCTCATTTTCACGTAAAATATTGATATACCTAATTTAACCCCAGGGCAGCTCAGATGTCAAAATGTGTGGGGTTGGCGAGTGAGACTCTCTCCTGCTTCTTAGGTGGGCGGCAGTTAAGATTAGGAGCTTTGCATTATGCAGGTCAATTCTAAACAGAATTGCGTCTATATATGCATGCATATGTGAAGCTGAGGAAACTGAGGTGACACTTGAGAAAAGGAGAAAACTTGAAGAGAAGCTAGTTGATCGGGTTATTAAATGTTTGATGGCTTCGTCTCAACAGGAAGCTGTAATTTAGCTGGAACACAGGTGGTCTGGTGCTGTCACCGATCTATTTGAGCTCAAACGGGATGGATGTCAGAGAAGAAAACCTCAGTTAATGGACACAGGATGGTTTCATAAGGAACAGAGCAGTAGTCGTAAAGTACATGGTCACTTTATTCAAAGAAAATATTAAAACAGTAGCATGTACAACTTGGAATGAATGCAAACTGAAGAGTGGAGTGCAAACTCCCGCAGCAGAAGCGGCGCAGGGGAGAATTCACCGTTCAGGAGTAAAGAAACAGAGGACAGAAAAGTGAAGGCTCAGCCACAGACCTCCAACCATCTCCAACATCCCTCCATCATCTCCATCATGGTGCGAGACACCACAGAGGAGATGGCCGTCCGGGAAAAGAAAGTCATTAAAAAAAATAAAATAAATGATTGACAAAAAAAAAAAAAATCCAAAACAAAACAAAATCATGCCAAACATTTTCAAAATGTTGTTTTTGTATTTTTTTTCCCTTGTTTTTGATTTTTGCTTTTTATCCCCCGCAACACCTTAAAGCCCCATTCCACTCGAAACTTGAATTTACAAGTTTTCTTTCTACTCGTGGTTCTATTTAAATTATAAAAACCCCACAATACAACACTTCAGTGGACTCAGCACGCTCTGATTGGCTGGAGAATGAGCTCCGGGCTCAAGCTGCATGCATGAAGAACAGAAAAAAAAACGAGAACAAAAGGAGGATGGCCAGCCCAAACATTATCAAGAGCAGATGGAACTTAAGGAGTTCACCAAATGCTGTTTTTCTTCAGTTTGAAGGTAATTACAGGTTATTTTTCTCTTGAATAACTGATGCTAGACTGATCTTTGGGGACAGGATCACTAACCATTTCATGCAGATATTTGACTTTTTTCCATTATTATTTTCTGTGTGGACAGAAGGATACTTTATTTTAACATTCAATTATTTTTAAACAGAAACATTATGAATAAATAAACATTTTTTTTTCTCAAGAGGTAAGTAAAACATTTGACTGATTTTTTTTTCTCTTCTAAGAGGGCACGGCAGAAGGAGGCGGCTTCACTTTGCGGTCATCATCTGTACAAATTCTGAGAGGAGAGATGGAGAGAAAATGACATTAGGCAGTTGCTTCTGGCCGAATGCCACGCTGTGCAGCCAGCTGCTAAATTGTTCAATGGTTTATTAATTTTTTAATCAAGAGGTAAAGGCAGAATTCACACGGTAATTAGCGTCCCATTTCCGAAGAGCTTTCATATGCATCCAATCAAGAGGCTCCGCTTTCAGCAAAACAAAAAAGGGCCCTTTCACATGTGCTTTGTACGATTACGGTGCGTTCAGGGAAATTTTTGACGCAGATAACTTAGAAGTTAAAGATACCGTGGTCATTTCAACATGGAGTTGAATAAAGTAAACACCAGAGATGAGATTCTAAAGGAATTTAAAGGGATAGTTAACACAAAAATGAAAATTATCCCATAATTTACTCCCCCTTAAGCCATCTTAGGTGTATATGACTTTCTTCTTTCAGTCAAACACAATTGGAGTTATATTAAAAAATATTTTTGCTCTTCCAAGCTTTATAATGGTAGTGAATAGTAACAAATATTTTAAAGCCCAAAAAAGCGCATCCATCCATCATAAAAGTAATCCATACGGCTCTAGGGGGATAATAAAGGCCTTCTGAAGCACAGCGATGCATAGCGATGCATTTTTGTAAGAAAAATATCCATATTTATAAGTTTATAGACTAAAATCACTAGCTTCCGGTAAAGTCCGTCTGCACGTTCATGAGAGAGCCGGGTTTTGGCGTATGTCGTAGGATGTAGGCGTAGCGTAAGCTTAGGTGAGAGTAGACGCCTCTCACGGTTCAAAGAAATTATCGTTTTAGACTTCCAATTCAGTTCCGTGTTCGTCAATACGTCATACGTCAGGTCAAAGTTCACTCTTCCATCGGAATCGACTCGCGTACAGCCGTTACCAGAAGCCATAAATGTATAAATATGGATATTTTTCTAACAAAAATGCATCACTTCCCTTCAGAAGGCCTTTATTAACCCCCTGGAGCCGTATGGATTACTTTTATGATGGATGGACACAATTTTTGGGCTTCAAAATATCGATTACTATTCTCTCCCATTATAAAGCTTGGAAGAGCCAGATATAACTCAGATTGCGTTTGTCTGAAAGAAGAAAGTCATATACACCTAGGATGGCTTAAGGGTGAGTAAATTATGGGATCATTTTCATTTTTGGGTGAACTGACGCTTTAAGGTCGTTGAAATGTTCAATTCACTGAGTGAGTGAATCATCAAGAAATCATGAGTTTGAAACGGATTCAAAAGGCTTTTTGAACAGAATGTCATGAAAATTGTTTGATTCTGGTGTTTTTTTATTTTAAAATGTTTTTAGATAATGTCCAAACTTAGTAAACACTTAAACACATAAAATAGTGATATAGTTGTAGGTGTATTACAGTTGAGTTACCAGATGAATAGATAGTGGAGTGTTAAAGCAAAAAGCCCCATGAAGTTGTGGTTTGACTTTTGTGAATTTAGAACAAGTAAAGGGCGTAGTTAGACACGACACGGAGCGGTAATGTGTATGGTGTATGTTTGTAGAGTAATTTACAATGGCTTCGAACACAGCTCAACCAATCAGAAGAATCTGAACAATCTGTTTTATAAAATAGCCTTTTATAATAGCCAAACAATAAGACTAAAAAAAATAGAGTGAGCATTGAGAGGAAGCAACATACCTTCATAGTTCACCTGACCATCACCATCTATGTCGGCTTCTCTGATCATCTCATCCACCTCTTCATCTGTCAGCTTCTCGCCGAGGTTTGTCATGACATGACGCAACTCTGCGGCACTGATGTAGCCATTACCGTCCTAGAAGGAAAACGACAATATAAGTCACAGAAAAGGTGGGAAAACTTTGGCTCACTGCTGTGACTCTGAAGTTTGACTCAATTTTAGCTGTAATTAACAAACTTAAGCCCAGTAAAGTATAGTTACAGCTCAAACATACCTTGTCAAATACCCGAAATGCCTCGCGAATCTCTTCCTCGCTGTCTGTGTCCTTCATTTTCCTGGCCATCATCGTCAAGAACTCTGGGAAATCTATAGTTCCATTTCCTAAGAAAAAGGAAAGTGAAATTTTATTGAAAACAGAAGTATTGAGTATTGTTCACCTCAAATACTCTCTGAGGTATAATAAACCATTTTCGCCTTTGAGTAAAAGCCTGTTCACACCAAGAATGATAACTGTAAAGATAACGATAACCAGAATATTGTTGGTTACAGGGCTTGAATTTCGGCATGGGATTGCACGTATTGTGCATGATTTTACTCATTCCTGCAGATTTTGGGCTCATACCCAAAGTGTGCGCACATAAAGCCGCCTCTCAGTACTAAATTGAGTTCTTTTTCGCTGCTCATCACACTTTAACAGTAAAAACCGGACTACCGGTCTTGGC
This sequence comes from Mylopharyngodon piceus, assembly GCA_039654765.1. Taxonomy (NCBI): domain Eukaryota; kingdom Metazoa; phylum Chordata; class Actinopteri; order Cypriniformes; family Xenocyprididae; genus Mylopharyngodon; species Mylopharyngodon piceus. Next base: position 27,217,670 of record CM077456.1, read on the forward strand.
GAGTATTCATGTAAACACAGTCAGTTATGTTTTAAGTGAACACAAACAGTTGAGAAAGAAAACGCATGCGTAACAGTATAATGGATCCGTGCTTCAGGTCTTAAAGTGACAGCAGCCTAATATACCTGCTGCCAAATTATCAGATAATATTAAAAATATCTATATGGCAGTTTTTTTCCTCAAGGTACTGATTTGTGGCCAGAGAAAATGCTGAGTGGCTAGTAACTTTGGAAAACCACTAGCCACAGTTAAAGTTAATGTCAAGCTCTGACGATAACTATATTAGCGTCCACGCCAGCAGACGATATTGCTTAGATTATTCGAAGCACACTCTGCAGTTCTGTCACCTGCCGCTTTAAATGCTCAAGCTCCTAAAGTAGGATGGATTCTGATTGGATGTAAATGCTTTTATCGTTCATCAACTGGAAAAAACATTCTGAAAGTGATTTCAATGATATCGTTCCTCTGTATCGTTATAGATAGAGTTGTGGTGTCGACTCTGCTATTCTTTTATAGTTAGAACGATTTTTAGAACTATATCTTTATTGTTATCGTCCTTAACAAAATAAGGTAATTGTGACTTTACATCTCACACCTGCGACTTTAAATCTTAAAAATTGCAAGAAACATACAACTCTAAATTAACTTGTTTCTCATAAACGTGACCATTTCTCATGATTACGACTTCATGCAATGTGGCTTTTTCCTCATAATTACAACTACAATTTTAATTTTATTTCTTATTTTAAAACTCATTTCACAATTACCCGTTCTATTTTTGTCTCTCAGGCAGAAAAAGGCTCCCATATTGAAGTGTCCCAACAGTTAACATCTAGTAAAATTGCAGTTAAAGATCTTGAGTGATGACACCTCCACCCCATGTCAGGGTCATTCCCTTGGGAAGCTCTCAGAAAGCAAACCGCAGCCGTGTCTGGGGCACGCCGTGGTCACTCACAGTTTGCCAGTGAGCCATCAAAGAGATGAGTGTACTGGGAGGTGGGGATTCGCTAAGAGAGATCAAAAACCATGTGACTCACTCTGGATTAGCAGGAGATGATAGTCCTCGAGGGACTGCTGTGAATAATGAAAGCTGAGAGGGTTACTGTGATATAAGAGACATGGCCAGATCCCTACAGCTGGCACGGACTAGCCGCAGCTGACCATAAAAGAGTTTAACCATGTCTAACGTTCATCGAGGTCTGAAATAGGTCAAGAGTGCGGTAATAATGACCAGGCTGGATTACTGACTGGATGTGTGGAGCCACTGGTCTAGGATTAGCCAGCCTAAAAGAGACATTGAACTTTGACTATGGTTTGAAATCTATGGTCCTGTGGGTTGCAGCAGATGGAGATTTAATGGTCTGTGGTGTAATATATCACGGGTAAAACTCATATTCAATAAAAACGTGTACAATAGGCCACATTCATTGCTTGGCAGATAAAAATGTAAGACCTTTGATCGCCACAGGATGTTGAGTCATATTAGCACAGTCTTTGAAAGGGGAACTAAGGGGAACGCAATTCATTACTAGAAGGACCACTCAGCAACACACAATTGTGCTGAAATCAGCCATTTCAAGGTCACTTCCAGTGTCGACTCTCAAAATAAGTTCTTCCCCGGTTTCCCGGCAACTGAGTTCGATGAGTGTGTGGGAACGAGATGACGAACGCAAAGAGTGGATTATGCAATTACTTTTATTTTCCAGTACTCGCATTATTGCCGTCTGACCTAGATCACGTCACGGCAGGAGAGAGGCAGGCTGCATCCCACAGGCCTATCGATTTGCTGATCGAAGAAGACCGACAGAACGGCTCGCAAATCTGACTGGCTTCAGAAGTCTTGCGGCCTCCTGATCCTCCCACACCATCTCATCTGTCTGTCTGTCTGAGAGGTCCGTGACAGGAGGCTGATAGGAGAGTTTTCTGGTGTCACTCTTTGCTGAGAGAGCGCTGAGTGAGTCACAATGATGAGTGGATGAGATTAAATGGTCTCACAGACAGGCTGTACTTACTCCATTGAGAGTCTTTTGCAAGGTGCCTTTAAATTAAAGGTGAATAAGGGTGTTATTTTTTCAAAATTGCTATGCCAGTTTAATATGCAAAGACCATTGGGTAAATGACGAATAAGAATGTCCATGATAAAGAAAAGAAAAAAAATCTTTTAAAGGGGACCTATTATGCAAAATTTACTTTTACATGGTGTTTGAACAAATGTATGTCGGCAGTGTGTGTACACAACCACCCTATAATTGTAAAAATCCACCCACTCCTTTTTTTAATATTCTCTATAGATCATAAACAGTGTTTCAAATGAGTCGTTTGCATTATCAATACATTGTGACGTCACAATGTAACAGGCCCCGCCCATGACTGGGGGACGGAATCTGCCCTATTAGCTTAGCTCCTCCCCTAAGTGAGCCATACACAGTCCGCCATGTTTATCTTCTCGCTGGTGCAGCAAGTGGAAATACAAGAATGTCTCGGCTACGTGATACACAATTTAAATGTTCTATTGTTGGCTGTATCAATGAACAAAGAATGTGTTTTTCCATTCCAATGCCCTATTTTTCATTGCATTTCTTTGTAAACACGCTAGACGGACGTGTTTGACCGATGCGTTTGCGTCTCGCATCTTTACAGCGTTGTGCACAGGAAACGGCGTTCTAAAAACGCAGTTGTATGTGAAAGGTCCCAAATCCGTCTACCGCGTGTTTACACAGAAAATGATGGAAAAGCTGCAGAGTCTCCTGTTTTATTGTTGCCGGAGTATATGAGGCATGAGCTGTAAAGGCTCTGCCCTCTTCTGGAAAGGGGGGCGGGGAGCAGCAGCTCATTTGCATTTAAAGATACACACACGAAAACAGTGTGTTTTTGCTTCTACCAAAAAAGGGGCATTTTGGGCATGGGATAATAAATGATCTGTGGGGTATTTGAGCTGAAACTTCACCGACACATTCTGGGGACACTCAAGACTTATATTACATCTTGTAAAAAGGGGCATAATAGGTTCCCTTTAAAAATCTAGTTTAAAATTCATGAAAAACTTGTTCTAAATCTAATGACTCTAATCTAAATTTAAATGTCATGCGGTGTAACAAATTCTCTCCTATTATTTTCAAAAACGTTTTTAGTTTAATGTGAAAATTCTCTCACATTTCATTCATACATACGTTTTTGTAGAGTTTGTGTCACCACTCGACATTTTTCAATGGGTCTGCAAAGATCTTTATGATTTCCTCACTTTGAAATGTTTTTTTCCTGCATGCTTCTGCAGGTTGGTCAGACCAAATGACTTCAATTTGACAGACAAATGTTTTTTTTGTTTTTTTTAATATTAACAAGGTGTTTTGTTGATATATTTCCTTTCTAAGAAATAAAAATAAAATATCCTGCCTATAACTATTTTAAGGTGACACTTTAGCTGTTCTAATTACACTTTTTTCTTCATTATGATATTAGGACAATTGCATCACCCTGACATTTTTGACTTAATGGCACTTTATAAATTGTATTTATAAAGTAATCTTTATAAAGTAATCTCTTTAAATAAAAAAAATTTAAGAGATCCGGATTAGAAAATGAGTGTTGTGTCATTGACCCAATTATAAGTAAGCCATATGTAGGCTGATTTCCTGAACAAACATGCTCTGTTTGCCTGAGCAATCAAAAACAACAACATTATGAGTTTGTGGGGAGTGTCCTTTAAAGGGAAAGTTCACCCAAAAATGAAAATTCTGTCATCATTTTCTCACCTTCAAGTTGTTCAAGTCACCTTCTCACCTTTCTCACCTTCTTTCATCTGCTAAACATAGATGATATTTTGAAGAATGTTTGACCAAACTGCTGAAGTTAATGGCTACAGTCAACAGTTTGGTTTAACACACTCTTCAAAATATCTTCTATGTTCAGAACGTCATACAGGTTTGGAACAACTTGAGGGTGAGTAAATGATGACAGAATTTTCATTTTTGGGTGAACTATCCCTTTAAGTTGGAGATATTTAATTCAAATGTAAAAGGAAACAGGTGATCAATTGCATTCAATGTTGATTCATAGTTTACATTCAAATCCCACTCACCATCAGCATCCACCTCATTGATCATGTCCTGCAGCTCTGCCTCTGTGGGGTTCTGACCCAGCGACCGCATGACTGTGCCCAGCTCTTTGGTCGTGATGGTGCCATCACCATCCTTGTCGAATAAGGAGAAAGCCTCCTTGAACTCTGAGATAAGAAAACGGTGGTTGTATTTAGTGTACACTTCGAAATACACAAATTAAAGTGATATGATTATTACGTGCATGAACTCTCACCTGCGATCTGCTCCTCTGTTAACTGGTCAGCCTACAAATGAAAGAGAAAAGAGATGCTGGTTACTAAGTAGACACAGAACACACACATTTCTGGTTTTTAGTATTAAAAAAAAATTGTAACGCATCTCTATACACCAAGAAGTGTATTGTTTGTACAAAAACTGAACTGATAAAATGGCACTTGTAGCATGGAAAAGTTGTAAATGCATTTTTAGATTTCATGTGACATCAATACAAAAACACTTTATACAGTAGCATCAGATTACACGACACTGATCAACAATCCAGGCCTTTGGTTATCAGTGAGGGGGGAAAAGCTTGCTTTATGAGTCTCAAGAGCTTGCTAAAGTGGATGAGAGCTGCTAGGAAAACAAATAACCCACATTATGAAGGGGAGGAGTGGGATTAATGGACCAAAGAAAGAGGAACACATAGCCATCCCTTCAATCACACTAATTATTCTACTTCCTTAATGCATTAAGCAGCCATACTCATATGATATGACATATAACATGCACTGACTGCACATTGATGCAAGAGTGCTGGTTTGTTGGATAACTGGGTCTTTCTGCTGCCAGATGTACGGCTCATTTCATTCCCCATGTGCCCAGTACCCAGGCAACCTCCATCACCCTCCTCCTGGGGGATGGGGCGCCGCAGCAGAGGAAGAGACGCAGCTGCTCTGGGACTCCCTGCCATCCAGTGCGAGCCGCAGAAGACTGTCTGTCCCGCTGTCTAAAAAGCTTCTCTTTTATAATGGGCAATAAATGTAAAGTAGTGGTTGTAGGTCGATAAAGATATCGCAAACATGCACATTTAAGCAGTTGCTCTAGGACCCGACAATTCTCAAAACAACAACATGCTGTTTTTCCTAGTGGAATTAAAAGTACTTTTCTAATAGTTGCCAGTGTAGTTGTCATCATGATCTTTGGCTGAAACTACTGAACTGTTTGTCATAGACTGATATATCGACCATGTCAATATTCCACCAATGTTTGGCCATTTTAATCAACCAACAGTTGTGCCATAGCTGTGTGATTAACAGAACTGGCAGTTTCCTTTTCAATACTTATCGACAGACTGTTTCGTTTTTTTGGTTTGTTACTATTTGTGAAATTAAATAGTCAAATTAAAATAATTACTGTATTGTTCCGAATATAAGAGAATGTTTTTTTTCCAAGAAAAACATCTGAAAAAACAGGTTCGTCTTATATTCATGGTCTAGACTTTAAGTCTATGTCAAAAAATACATCCGCAACAACAGGTGGCGCTAAATAAGCGTAAAAAGATTGTGCCAAGAAATACGGTGTGTCAGAGTGTAATGTTAGAAGATCGTGAGCGCAAAAGACAGTCTTAAAAATGCTAACAGTCAAAGAAAAGCTTACCGTCTAAGAGCCGTGTGACTGTCATGTTTGCGTGCCTCGCTGACGGGACCGAACTTCCCCCGTATGTGATTTTAAAACTCAGATTTCAAAACTACAATAAGATTTCACTTCTACTGTTAATTAAATTTTGGTCGGTTACATGGCTTTCACTATGACATGGAGAGCCTAATAGTAGGGATGCCATATTGGTATCGGCCGATATTTTTAATGTTATCGTTATCAGCCCAATAAGAAAATTTGGCTGATATATCAAAGCTAAAAAATAATGAATTATTTCCTTCAGTTGAGACACTTCAGAGGTGCACTGTTCACCAAAATGGTTTTAAATTTCTTGAAATATGATTGGAGTCGCTTCAAAAAGAAAAACACAGTTAAGTGCAACATGTGCAGCGCAAGTCTGTCATGTAGGCTACATAAAATTATAATGAGAAGAACATTATAACTGTGTGCTTGGGACATGGTTTTTAATGGTGAAACTTTTGTTTTTGTAATCAGGCTCTCAAAAGTTATATAAAAAGTTTCATATCGGTGCATCCCTACCTAATTGTTATACAAGTCACATGGGCTACAGGTTATTTTTATGGTATGCCAAAAAGTTTTTATTTTTAAATTTGATCATTGGTACATTTTACCAGTTTTTACCATACTTTCAATACAAAAAATAAAATATGAAAAATATGCAATATGAAAATTATTTGCAATTGAAAGCATTTTCTTTATAAAATACAAGATTTGGTCTTCAAAAAGCCTTTTTCCCCAAAAGGTACATCTTGAAAAAAAGGGGGTCGTCTTATAATCAGGGTCATCTTATATTCAGAACAATACGATATATTAATTATTAACATACATTAAATGCAAATATTTAATTTTAATATTGAAATAAAACATCCACTATATATGGAAGCTTGTTTCCGCCATATAATAAATAAAAATTTAAAAAGATAGTAACTGCGACTTTTCATCTCGCAATTCTGACTTTTTTTCCTCAGAATTGGTGGGATATAAACTCGCAATTGCAATTATGACTTTTTTTTCTTGCAATTGAGTTTATTTCTCACAATTCTGGCTTTATAACACAATTTTGAGTTTATATCACACAGTTCTTAGAAAAAAGTCAGAATTGCGAAATAAAGTGTCGCAGTTAATATCTTTTAAATTTGTATTCCATATATAATGTTTTTTTTAATTTCAATATTAAAATTAAATATTAATATTTGCATTTAATATATGTTAATAATTAATACACACAAATGCACACGCAATTTAATCAGCCATTAATTATTTGGTATTTCATACATTTTTCATATTTTCCAATTTTCCAATCAAAATTGTTGTCTGTAATTTTAGTTAAAGAATGAGGTAAAGTTGGCTTTTTGAAAAATACATTTTTGCAGTCAGATCAGTATCACACTATCGGTTTCAGCCTCAAATTTCCTAATCATTGCACCTGATAGCAATGTATTTACAGAAAATGTGACCACAAAACCAAGATGGCAAACCGAACCCTGTGAAATTTGACCTGTTTCTCCTCTACTTTCTATCACACACCTGAAGGCTCTCTACAACTAGACCTCTAGAACTCCACAGGGTACAGAAACTGCACAAATGAATCCCGTCGCCTGTACTTACTGTGCTGTGACACCACTGTCACCCATCTGCGCTGAGATGTGTTTGTCTAAAACGCTGTTCTATCGCTTATTAAAATGTTAAGGCAAATGAATGTAGGTCAGAATACACAGCATAATCCTCAAGAGTCCCAACACATAAAGCATGAGTTTCAGGGAACATTACATCATAACTTCACCCAGGACAGCTGTCTCCTACCAGATGCTGTTCCTCCTTATCAGAACACACTCAAACCCAATACAGAGATCAAACCAGCTACAATAAACCAAACCAGTCCAGAAACACTGGATTGTTTGATCTTTCACAGCTTAGAAGACTTACTGAAGCTCTCAAGTTAAGTTTCTGCTAAACAAGAAATAAAATGGACAGATATAATTGTTGACAAGAACAAAGAGTATAAAATAAATGCAAATAGCATACTTTAGATAAGATCTTGGAGGAATTGAATGGGAAACTTCCAGACTTTGATATATTACGAAGTTGTACCTGTTACTATTTTTAATGGACCTGAGCTAACATGAACTAACAATGTGTGATAATTTGTGAATTCTGATTCCTGCAGAAAAACCTTCAACAGGTTCTGGTTTACTAGGATGCACCATAATTGCATCACACAAGAAAAACGCCAAACAAAACCTCTCAGATTCAACAAACACAAAAAGCTAGATGACAGACATTTCACAATGACACACCTTTTATTTGCATAAGCTACAGTGACTACAGAGAAAATACAGGAAACTGAGCACCAGTAACCATAAGCCTACACCCTTTTAGTCCACGCAACATTGTGGTTTGGTTAAAATACAACTGCCTGTCATTAGTGAGGCCTTTAAATGTCTATAAAGTGGTTTTAGATGGGAAATACTGACCAAGCTGTTGTAATTCAGTCTTTAGAGTGGGAATACAGGCAGATAGATGATGCAACTGACAGTGGCGGAGCCACATCCTCCACATCCTCATCTGAGACACATCTACAATCATCTTCATCATGTCCCATCAATCATATTTCACATAAACATAAGCATATCAGCATGAACATCCTTATCAGCCCAACCTACTGACCTTCGACCTCCTAAACAAACACTGACACTGACCAGTCTGTCTAATTAAAAAATCACTTTCAAACTACAGGTTTCCAATGTGAAGTCATGTTTATCTACATTACCTTACTGAATGATATCATACAAAAATGTATAATATATGGCATGTATTTCACATCATTTGATGTGTGTAACCCGTATGTAAGATAAAGGATGTAAGAATTGCGCAGTTGTAGATTCAGGCTTCACTCTGACTGTTGCATCACTAAACTGCACCTCAGGTCATTAAATAAAGCGCAATATGTTCGTCGTTATAGTAAATTATCTCGGAAAGTTATATCCGCAAACTAATACTTTAATTAAAAGCCTATTTTGAGGCTCATTTGGTGCGGACAGACAGTTAGAGTTACTGTCTGGCCGTGTACTGCATCAAATAGTACTACATAAAAGAGTACGTACCATGTTTGTAGGGAATAGAGTGTGATAATCTCCAGACTAAACTAAACGCAGGTCTCTCCGGGATGCGCGTGCACTGGTGCGGCTCTGGCTCTGGACTCGGTGAGAAGTGCACATGTATTCATCCGCCACTCACTTCCTGACTCAGTGCGCGCGGAGCGGCCCTGCCTTTTCCTCTCAACCAATGACACGCGCCGTTAGAGAGCAGGCAGACCGAAGCGCCACTATGCCACCACGCCGATGCAGTAAACAGTTTTCTGTCCTGCTGAAATATTTCAACATTAGGATGATGGATTAATACAAGTCCGTACCAAACAATACATACTTGCACACTATTAACAAGCCCCGCTCCTGTTTTAAAGAATGTGAACAACTGTTGAAGAATTCCCACTCAATCATACTGATTGACAAAAACTTAATCATTTTGTGATTTATGATGATTGAATTGTCCATTGTCCAGGTTGAGACACTAATAATTCATGTAGGTCTCCTGATACATATACATTTGTCACCTAAAAGAGAAAATGCGACTCATTTCCCTACTGAAAAACGCTGGTTTGCTGGTTTTAAAAGGGTTTTGTGGGCATTTCAGCTGGGAGACCTGCTTTAATCAGCCAAGACTACCATCATAGGCTGGTTTAAGATGTTTTTACCCTCCAGGACTCAGGACTTATATATATATATATATATATATAATGGATTATATATGAGTAAATTATTATGTATTAAGTATTTTAACTAAATAATGCTGCATAGTATTACATAAATCAATGTTTAAAGATATTTAAGGATTAAAATGTTAAAATTGCATATTTTGTTCAGTACATAGAGATGAATTATCCAGGAGAGGTTTGTGTAACCTAATTATTAGGTTATTTATAACACACAAGAACTGTGGCATCAAAGTTAATTCATGCTTATGTGTCTCATTAAACCCAGTGTAAAGTAACTGAATGCCATTATTAGATCATTATTAAATAAATCCACTAATCTTGCTGCTTTGATGAAGGACAGGCTCATTGATGTATGGCCCTAGTTTCTCCAGGCGGAAGGACAGCGTGGATTTCCCTCCGCTTGAGAATTTACGGTGTCGGTTTGTTACGAAGCACCTGATTGGTTGACGCGGACCTGCAATATTATACACAATGTTAAGGGGGGCATTATTGGCCGCCCTAGACCTGCAATGCACCAGGCAATGGTATATAATAGAAATACCATCAAAAAACTTCTTAGAATTTTTTTTTTTATTATTATTTAAGGATATTATATTAGTATTTGGCTACGTTTACTTATATTGCAACACACTGCAGTACAAATTCTCTATTAAAAAAAAGAGGAAGTTCATCAGGTTTTACCCACATAGAATGTTCAGCACTTTCTATTGGCTAATGTACAACCCATGAGCGAATCAACTGTAGACCTCCAGTTTAATGTAAATTAACGTAATAATGCAGTGCACAAACCTAGGGATTTCAGTTTTAAAGAGTATTTTATACCTCAGCAGAACTGAAAATTGCATTTATTAGCCTACCCAATCTTGTACCTACTTGGTCATATATCATTGATTGGTAAAATAAAATGCAAGGACGCAATAAATTGATAAAAATGACAGTTAAAATATTTATATTTCAAATAAATGCTGTTTTTTTAAACTTTCTATTTATCAAAGAATCCTGGAGATGTTCTACTAAACTGGTCAAACACGACACCTAGTGTCCTTAGTGTGGAAGATCACAGATGAACTGGGTTCCTGAATTGTTCAGTGAGTACCTTTACTAACATGTATGATGTGTCTGTCCTGAAGAAGCCTAGCATCTGTGACACCACCAAGGGGTCTGCATGCAGCTTTTGGTGTACGTGACCTAGTCTCTGACTGCTGAATGTGCATTGATGTGCAGGCAGCGAATGATTTAAAGAGAGTGCAGCACTGATCCCGTGAAGGGCCGCAGACTGACTGCTTTCTGCTGACTGGAGACTTTCATTAGTTGCTCCTTTACATCAAGGAAGCTTTTTCATCACACTCTTCATGCTGCTTTGCAGAGGTCGAATTAAGTCTTTCAAAAAGGACTGAAAGGAGGAAAACTTTTTTATTTAAAAGATTTTATATACAGTAGCAGCACTCCTAATAAGGTATAATAATAATCTACAATATTATTTAATAATAATGTATTCAAACAGAGTTAACTTTGTCAAATACGAGCTGCAGCACAGTGATGAGGTTGTTTTAAATAATTAAGGGGAACAGAGAACTGAGATTGAGATGAAAATGATCTAAAAACGCTGCATTAATTATGCCAGTCTCTGCAGAGTCAAGCAGGAGGAAAGACGGGCCGCATGACGCTGGTCCTTTAGTCTAATAATTAGCAGATCCTCTACGGAAGGGAAATTAATCGTTCCTCTCTCTGAGGATATGCTTTCTCTGCAGGCACTATGACTTTCTGATTAAGATAATGAAGTTCAGGAGAACAGATTTTCAGAAATTCCTTGAAATTGAAATCTAAGAACATTAAAATGAATAAAAAAACTAGAACATTAAAAGCAACAGATTGACAGTTTCTTTTCTGGAAAGAAAAAGATCTGAAATTCATGCACTAAGATTGTTTTAAGTTTCTTATTTCTTCTATATATATATATATATATATATATATATATATAAAAAGAATGTTAGAATTACGTTAGGTTCCTGACAGGTAGGTTTAGGTATAGTGTAGGGAAGGACCATAGTATATTGAGTCAACATTTAGTTAACAATTAACGTTGGATTTCCATGTTTTATGGGGACATTCCATAGACATAATGATTTTTATACTGTACAAAATGTATATTCTGTTGCCTACCCCAACCATACCCATCATAGAAAACTTTATGTACTGTATGATTTATAAGCTGTTTTCCCTCATGGGGACCAAAAAATGTCCCCACAAGGATGAGGATTTCAGATATTGCCATCTTTGTGGGGACATTTTGTCCCTATAACTCTGGGTTTACACAGGTTTATTCCTGTGATCAAAGCTGAATTTTCAGCATCATTTCTCCAGTCTTCAGTGTCACATGATCCTTCAGAAATCATTAAAAATGCTGATTTGAGACTTAGTCTTTCATTCAAAATATTCACAAAAATCTAACACTGAATTAGTCAAGAAAATATTCTTATCATAAAACTTTATTTTTCTTTCCTGAAATATATGTATTCCACAATTATTGGTAGCCCTTCGTTTAATACTTTGTGCAAAATCCCTTTGCCAAGATTTGGATCATAAAAGCATAAGGTTGATGAACATATGACAAGAGATCTGAGATCATTTCTCCACAAAAAATCTCAACAGATCTTTCAGATTCAGAGGTCCATGCTTGTGGACTCTTTTCTTCAGCTCATCTCACAGGTTTTTATGGGGTTTGGGTCAGGTGACTGCTATGTCCATTGCAAAACCTTCATTCTGTAGTCAGTGAACTATTCTGTCTATTTTGAGATGTGTTTTGGTTCACTGTCATCCTGGAAGATCCAACCACGACCCAGTTTAATCTTCCTAACAGGGTCAGTCAGGTGTTGATTTAACATCTGCTGGTACTTGATAGAGTTTATGATACAATTTATCTTAAGTTGTCCAGGGTCTTTGGAAGAAAATGAGCCCCAGAGCATTAAAGATCCACCAGCATACTTCACACGGCTGTTTCTGTCTATGCCAAACCCACCTCTGGTGTTTTTCCAAAAAGCTTTATTTTGGTCTCATCTCTGTTCATAAAACCCAGTCCCACTGAAAGTTCTGTAGGTGCGAACTGTAGGTGCATGAGATTGGTGTTTGATGTCGCCAAAGACTTTTTATTGCAACCTTCCCAAACAAGTTGTAGTTATAAGGTGAGGTCGGATCATGTTTTGGAGAATTTATGACCCCAATCTGCAATTCTCCAACTTTGAACTTCACAGTTTGTTTTGGCCACTCAAACTATCCTCCTCAGTGTGTGTAGGGCTAATATTGACACACATTCTCTTCCAGGTAAATTGTTTCCTTCACCAGCTGATTGTTAATTAATTATTGCCCAGATAGTAGAAATTAGTATTCAAACAATTAAACTATTATCTTATAGCCATTTCATGATTTGTGCAGCTCAACAACCTTTTGTCACACATCATTACTGTATTCTCAGGTCTTTCCCACAGTGATGGATGACTGTAGGAATTTGGCATGTGTGTCACTTCAAACAGGAAGTTATGACTTATCACTTAAGTGTTCCTGTTCACTAAGGTGAACTTAAAAATATATATGAATGGGAATATACTTCAGGTATTTTTTTACTCATTGGAATTTGTAGGGGTGCCAATAATTGTGAAATACATATATTTCAGAAAAATATGTTTTATGATATTTTTTTTTTCTTTTAACTGTTTGACTTTAATTCTCCATATCTTTTTAGATAACTGGTATCAATCTCAGTTAGGTTTGTTAAACAGTTTGCAGGTTTTCTTGGGTAAATGGAAACCCTACTTAAAAAGGTTGTTCCACATTATTAAGCAAGTCACAGTTCTCATGCAATATAAGGAGGAAGTGAGATCTGAAATGCATGAAATGGTGCGATGTTATGCAAAAGGAATGAAAACTAATATTGTGTGAAAAATGAATGGAGATTTGCATTTCAGCCACCTCTAACCAAAGCTCACAAAGGGAAACATTTACAGTGGGTGTAGAAATATTTAACAAATCTGTCTGAGATTGATACCAGTTATCTGTACATATATATATAAAATGGATTTAATTTTTGTCAGTTAAAGTTTTTAATTTTTTTAAGTAAGGTATTTTCGGTTAAATTCACTGAAGCACATATCCCACAATCAAAAAAAGAGACAAACTAATCAAATCACTCATACAGCTCTAGCATTTATTTTCTGCTCACATGAATAAAAAACAAATTGGCAGACAAAAACATGCGTATATTTTAGCTAAATGCGTACTTGAGAGGGAGCGTCACACTCATATATTCACATAGAAATGAAAACTGGAGGAAGATTAGAGATAGAGGCCCTCTGGGGTGCCCTCCTGCTTCTTATACAAAACATTTTCTTTAGACTTCTTGAAGTCCTCGTTGGTGACCTTCATCCTGCGTTCTCTGAGGGCCATGAGCCCTGCTTCTGTACAGATGGCCTGAAGAGACAGGAAGTCAAGAGATGAGATATAATGAACAATTCATCTGCATTCTGAAAATGATAGACAAAAAAAATTTAAAAAAAAAAACCAACACAAGAGGGCAGCAGAGCTTTCTGCAATGAACCGAACCACTGGCAAACCCATCAACATACCTTAATATCAGCTCCTGAAAGGTCGTCTTTAGCCAGAATGAGGTCGTCCAAGTTCACATCCTCGGCCACGGTCATTCTGCTGGTGTGAATCTGGAAGATCCTTCTTTTGGTTTTCTCATCTGGTAACGGGAACTCAATCTTACGGTCGATGCGACCTGAGGGGGAAAACAGAGAAAAACGCCTTGAGGGTGCATCTAAAATACACACATGCTTTGAATATCACAGTGTCAGTTTGCAGTAGCATCTTACCCGGTCGAATAAGAGCAGGGTCAAGGGTTTCTATTCTGTTGGTAGCCATAATGACCTTCACATCTCCACGTGAATCAAAGCCATCCAGCTGGTTCAGCAGTTCCAACATGGTTCTCTGAATTTCACGCTCACCTCCTGAGTTTGAGTCGTATCTGCAAAGAGGTATTCAGGGTACACCATGACATGGTATCTTTTAAAGTGCCCCTATTATGCTTTTTCATGCAGAGCGTAATACAGCTGTTTGTGAATGTAAAAGGTCTGCAAAGTTTCAAAGATCAAAGACAAATAAAGTTATTGTCTCCTTAAAGGAAGAATCGATTCTGAACTGCTGAAACAAGTCGTCAGTGATTCCAGTCTTATTTCCTGCATGATCCTATACGTAGATTTGAAACATATTTAATTAATACCAGCCTATGGTCTTCAATGGCTGCCCGTGAACAACTTTCTTTTTACTTTGACCCTCAAACACTGGACTTGTAGATGCGGCCTGGAAGAGTTTGGTTCGTGTTGTCAACATGTTGAGAAGACGCTGTTTTCTGCTCTGTGAAAGCAAATCCACTTTGCATGCAAAGGAGGAGGACTTGTATTGATCCAGTAAAAACATTACTGTTCGTATCAAGTAGGACTGCCCCAGACTAAAGATTTTTCTAGTCGACTATTAGTCATTCATTTAAGCCATTAGTCAACTAATCACACATTAATTACTTAAATATGTACTGAGGAGAATACTAAACCATAATGAGCATTTAATATATATATATATATGTTTTCTGAGTCAGTGTCGGCTGATGAAGTTGCTAATGCTGACTCGACATCTCCACAATATAGTGAACAAGCCTATAGAAAGAAATTAACCTTTCATACGGATTACATAATCAGAGAGTATTTCTTTCTATTTGAATTGGTTCGTTTAAAAGTAGACGTTTCAAGCTTTCTACAGATATAATACTCATGTCTGTGAGGTGAGGATATACAGATATATTTCTACAGATATATTTCTCATGTCTGTGAGGTGAGTAGCCTATACGCTGAGTTTTGGTTCATTTTTGTGATGCACTCCAGTTCAGGGAGACAGAGACGGCAGAAAGCGCATTCAGTTTGTTTTCTTTATTTTACAAAGGCACGTTTTCTTGTTATTGTGAATTTACACAAATAAAAGGCCCTTGACAGTTTCAAATGATGTATTACTCTTATCTGTATGTCCATAAATGGAGTATTTTAAGGTGTTTCCACTGTTATCAGGGAAAAATGTAAGTGAAATGCATGCAGTAAGTGCGCTATACTTCAGCTTCCACACTCCGCACAAACACTTGGATATGCGGCTTATAACAGCGCACATTTATCTAAGTTAACGCGGCCATACAAAGTTGCTACTACTTACATGTTTCAAATGATAAGTCATATTTGAGGTCGATAGATGATAGGCGAACGTTTGGATTTCCTGCCCGAAATACTGTAATTACCACAAGGACCCACTGTTAACTATCTGTCCCTCACGGACTGCGTGACTTTGCCACAAGTTTTTTTTTTTCTGCGACTAACCAACTAATATAATGTTGGTCGATGGGTGTTTCATTAACGACACGCACTGTAAGCGTTTGACCAATCACAACAGACTGGGCTATCTGACCATTCGGGGCAGACCGTTTCAGACACTGTGAGAAAAGAGGTGATGCTGCTATGTATATTATGAGAAAATTAAAGTGTTTTTTGACCTTGCATGCATGTAAACCTGTTGTAGGAGAACGTCAAAACAAAATTAGGAACCTTTAAAATAGCATAATAGGGGCATATTAATAAAGACCAAAAATGCGTATGCATTGCAATAGATATAAGCAGAGCTGCACGACTCTGGATAAAATGAGAATCACTATTTTTTGGTTTCAAATAGAAATCACGATTCTCCCACGATTCTGAATAAACAACCAAACAAAATAACATGTAATTTACTAGAGGTTCTGACAAAATATAAATTGCTGACTCTAATTGCTGGAAAATGTTTGAATGAATTATTTAAAAAATGGTTTTGAATGAATTCAATGACTCATTAATAAATACTTGTTTCATTGCTGGATGAATTAGTGTTTTTGAACGAATCTTTTGAATGAACGATTCAATGACAAATACATTTTTTAACAGTCAGTTGTCGCCACATAGTGGAATTAGATGTAATTGATACAACCGTTATTTGACGTGCCAAGTTCGTTTCAAAAGGTAGTTTGCTCTATTTTGATCGCTATCGTAGACATCGGTGTTTAAATACTAACTTAAAACTTATATCTCAGTACTTCTGTGATAATGTGAATATTTGTAACACAGAAATAACTAATGTGTGATTCAAAACGTCTCTCTCTGACTCTGGCAGCACGAACACAGATTTTAACGTTCCGGTATGATTTTGTCAAAGGTTTAATAGACGCGGGAGAATCGTTGTCATTAATAAAGTAGGATCGCGTGGGTGCTTGAATCGAGATCGTGATCTTTTTACGATTAATCGCGCAGCTCTTGATATAAGCATATTTGTATTATTTCATAATATTGCTTTACCTCTTAGTTCCAATGGCGTCAATCTCATCGATGAAGACGATAGAAGGTGCGTGTTCCTCGGCCACCCTGAAGAGCTCACGCACTAATTTAGGGCCGTCGCCAAGATACTTCTGAATCAGCTCTGAACCAACAACACGCAAAAATGTTGCAGACGTCTGATTGGCCACCGCTTTGGCAAGGAGGGTTTTACCTGACATCCAGAGGAAATATATGACAGATCAAGATTTGGGATGTCACCCATGATAATGTATTTCTTTCTGTGGATTCTGTACACAAACAGTGGTGTTGGACTCACCTGTTCCAGGGGCGCCGTAGAGAATGACCCCTTTGGGAGGCTTTATCCCCATTTCCTCATAATACTCTGGATGGGTCAGCGGCAGCTCCACTGACTCCTGTAGATCATTGTGACAGCCAAAACATTTGTTAAGCAGCACAGATTCATTTTTATCTGATTAAACATCACCATTTATTAAAAATGAAAATTTATTAACATGTAAAATTCTTCCTATATGAAAGGATGCCCTTTTGATGGACACCCTTCCTAAAATATATAGGCAGCTATACTGTATATTTCCATGTATAAAGACTCTCATACTGTGTTTCAAAAATACTAAGCACTACAAAACATTTAAAATACATGTTTTCAAAATTACAAAATCAAATAATCAGCTTCTATATTACTAATGTACTTAAAACAAAATAAATGATGAATTGCGTGTTATAAAGTTGCATTTCTGAGAAAAAAGTCAGAATTGCGAGATGTAAAGAGTTCATTGTGAAGTATTATCTATTGTGAAGAGTCACGCAGAGCCGAAGCACAACCAAAACAATGTTCTTCCATGCAGTTTTGTGTTTTAACACTAGAGGGCCAAAAAGTTCATAATGTACCTTTAATGCAATTTTGTATGGTAATTTCACACTAGTAAACACATCTGGTCTTTCAATCTAATAAAGATTTGTCTTTAACTTGCCTTAATTTCTTGTATCTGACCATCCAGTCCACCGATGTCCGCATATGTCTCTTGCGGAGCCTTCTCCACCTTCATGACTGTAACAAGAGGGTCTGTGTCGTCCATCAGCACCCCAATGACAGCATGGACCTAAAAACAACAAGTTGATCCCATTTAATAGGTCAATCTACCAATGTTCAGCATCCAGAATTAGATTTTATGTATTTGTGTTTTCCAAAAATACATAAAACAAGATAAATTTACATGAAGCCACACTGAATAAGATTTTAAGAATTGCTTTCATAGATTGTGACTTGATTATAAATATATTTTGTCTTACTGCACTGGAAGATTTTTTTTTCATGCTTTTAAACTTGTAAAATGAAACTTGTAAAATGAAAAACATAGGACAAAATGTACTCTTATTAAAGATACATTCTCTGAAAACAAGTCTTAATATCAAAATAAGTGTTGCTTCTTAAAAGGAACACTCCACTTTTTTTGAAAATAGGCTCATTTTCCAACTCCCCTAGAGTTAAACAGTTGAGTTTTACCATTTTCGAATCCATTCAGTCGATCTCCGGGTCTGGTGGGTACCACTTTTAGCATAGTTCATTGAATCTGATTAGACCGTTAGCATCTCGCTCAAAAATGACCAAAGAGTTTCAATATTTTTCCTATTTAAAACTTGACTCTTCTGTAGTTACATCGTGTACTAAGACCGACGAAAAATGAAAAGTTGCGATTTTCTAGGCCGATATGGCTAGGAACTATACTCTCATTCCAACGTAATAATCAAGGAACTTTGCTGCCGTACCATGGGTGCAGCAGGTGCAATGATATTATGCAAGTCAAGTTTAAATCAAGTTTAAATAGGAAAAATATTGAAACTCTTTGGTCATTTTTGAGCGAGATGCTAACGGTCTAATCAGATTCAATGAACTATGCTAAGCTATGCTAAAAGTAGTACCACCAGACCCGGAGATCGGCTGAATGGATTCGAAAACGGTAAAACTCAACTGTTTAACTCTAGGGGAGTTGGAAAATGAGCTTATTTTCATAAAAAGTGGAGTGTTCCTTTAAGTAAATTTATCAAGATTCAGGTATTATTCGAAAAATACTTGTTTTGCAGTTTTAAACTATACTACTTCGGAATAGTTGTTTATTACAATTGTCAATAATAAAGTTTGAAAGATTCAGCCTATTTATTTATATTAAATCCTGATTGTTCTGGTGGATATTTTACCTTGTGATTGAGCAAGACTGAACAGCCGGGCTCCAGCAGATCTTTGTCAACAAACGAGAGAATGCTGACATAATGTTCCGAGCCCACAGACGTGGAGACAATGGCATGATTGTCATCAATGATCTCCTCCAGGGTCCCCACAGACATAGGGGTCCCCCTGAGGTCATCGACCTTTGACCTCTCCTCCTAAGAAGAGAGAAAACAGAAATATCAGTACAGAACAACAAAAAGAGGGTGAGAGAGAGTGAAAGAGAAGAAGGACAGATGGTGCACCTCCTGTTTCTCCTCAAGAGGTTTCATCTGCTCCTGGTTTCTGATGAACTCCTCTTCCATCAGCAGGTAATCTTTAATTCTCTCCTGCTTCAGGAGCTTCAGTCTGCACTGTGTGTGAGGGGTGACTATACGGGGAGACAATCGGACATTAACCGAAAATGATCCACAAGATACTCCTGATTTCAACAGCAAAGGTCACTTCCTGTACCTAAAGGCAGTTTGCTAGCAGCATCAGGGCCCTTGGACTTCCTCTTCTTCCTGCCCACTCTAGTTGGAATGGGCGGCTCATATTTCTTCTTCTTGTCCTGTTATGATGATGGATAAAATCATTAAATAAGTACAAACATCTGGATGACACTGTTTTAAAATATCCATGTTATTCTGGTCACCTTATCATCTTTCTTTCCACCTCCCGGTCCATGTCCTCCGCTCTGACTCTGGCCCTGTGTTCAGAAAGATTCATGTCTAATATTCATATAGTACACTACTGGTCAGGAACATTTTTTTATGTTTTTGAAATAAATGACTTGTATTTGATGAATGTATATGAACAAAAATACATTAAAAACAGTAATATTGTGAAATATTATTACAATTTAAAATAACTGCTTTTTATTTGAATATATTTTAAAATGTGACGCAAATATTCCTGCGACGCAAAGCTGAATTTTCAGCATCATTATTCCAGTCTTCAGTGTCACATGATCCTTCAGAAATCAAATAAATGCAGCCTTGGTGTGCAAAAGAGACATCTTTTCAAAAACATTTTTAAAAATCTTAATCTATATAAAAATCGTAGTCATACATACAAATAAAATAAATATATTTTAAATATATTATTAACAGAAACTGGGACTGTCGCTATAAGTAAATTATTTAACCACAATTCATTTTGTGATTCCAGAAATTTCAAGAACTGTATTCCAGTTTACATTTTGATATGCATATATTTTTAGCATTTTAATTGAGTCTGATTGAATGTATTATTATTAATAATAATAATAATGTGTAAACTTGAGAGGATCTGACAGCATAACTTAATTATAGAATCATCCGTTTGATATTTTGTATCTAATGCAGTGAAACTCATACATTTTTACTGTGATTTACGGCTACTGTACATTATTTAAAAGGAATAGGAATTGTATGTGTTAAACCTCACATATACGAAACACTACAAATATTATTCTCTGTAGATTAGATAACCTATATTATGACAAATAAAATCATGCCCCGAAATGACATTTACTGACCACTTTAAATGTAATTGAAGAAAAAATATTTGCTTTATATAATGAATACCCTACTCTGATTTTAATGCGTGTTTAATATATCTGTAATGGTGAACTCATTGTTTTCGACAAGATTGCAGGAATGAAACAAGCAAAAATACACCATAAATATCGGAATATCGCGTAACCTTACATTGAGTTAAAGTTTTGACAAGTTTTAGGTTGTATGCGGATAAGTAGAGTGACTGTAAAGCTTTTGAGATCTATGAATGTTTCCTCAGAGGATGATTGTTGTGTTGTTAATCCATTGATGTATAAACAGGTATTTAGCAGAGAATTATGAGACACCGTTCACGCGCCCGTTCACACAGCTTTCACACATTATATTTGCAAATTACAGAACTAATGTGGGGAGAAGGAAACAATTTTAAAAAAAATGAATCGGTAAATAAACTGCTGGCTCACTCACCATTTTCACCACCGCTTGTCGCTCACAATAAACGTCACTACGGATAGACTGATAGGACAAATGATGTGAAAGACCGAAACGCGTTTGTTCATTCACGACGGGAGTCTGGTCTTTAGCAAGAGAGCTCTAATTTATCAAACCCTTTTATAAACACTATTAACCCCATTAGCTATGGGCTCATATTAGCTGTAAGGTATGACAGCGTCCGACCTCTGGCTCAAATGCGTCTGTCATAATGTTATGCTGCACGAGGAGAGTCATGCATTTGAGGTACATTACCTGTCAATCATTTGGAATAATTAAAGATTTTTTTGTTTGTTTGTTTGAAAGAAGTCTCTTATGTTCACCAAAGCTGTATTTATGTGATCAAAATTACAGTAGAACTGCAATATTGTGAAATATTATTATAATTTAAAATAACTGAATGATGTCCATGATTAATATCAATGTTGAAAAACGTTTTTGCTGCTTAGTATTTTTTTTAGTCAAAGTAGAAATCTTTCGTAACATTATAAATATCTTTACTGTCACTTTTGATCAATTCATTGCAAATCTTACTTGCCCAAAAATAATTTTGAATAGTAGTGTATCACATTTTCCTCAAAAATATTAAGCAGCATAACTGTTTTCAACATTGATAATATTATGGTTATTTTCTCTTGAGCATCAAATCAGCATATTAGAATGATTTCTATATTTCTATATTTATATTTCTATATTATATCTTCTATATATATATATCTTCCTCTTGACAATACCCCATAGATTCTCTATGGGGTTCAGGTCAGGTGAGTTTGCTGGCCAATCAAGCACAGTAACACCATGGTCACTGAACCAGCTTTTGGTACCTTTATTAGTGTGTGCAGGTGCCAAATCCAGCTGGAAAATGAAATCAGCATCTCCATAAAGCTTGTCAGCAGAAGGAAGCATGAAGTGCTCTAAAATTTCCTGGTAGATGGCTGCGTTGACTGTGGACTTCAGAAAACACAGTGAACCAACACCAGCAGATGACATGGCAGCCCAAATCATCACTGACTGTGGAAACTTCACACTGGACTTCAAGCAACATGGTTTCTGTGCCTCTCCACTCTTCCTCCAGACTCTGGGACCTTGATTTCCAAATGAAATGCAAAATTTACTTTCATCTGAAAAGAGGACTTTGGACCACTGAGCAACAGTCCAATTCTTTTTCTCCTTAGCCCAGGTAAGACGCTTCTGATGTTGTCTTTGGTTCAGAAGTGGCTTGGTACGTGGAATGTGACAGTTGTAGCCCATTTCCTGAAGACGTCTGTGTGCGGCGGCTCTTGATGCACTGACTCCAGCTTCAGTCCACTCCTTTTGAAGCTCTCCTAAGTTCTTAAATCGGCTTCGCCTGACAATCTTCTCAAGCCTGCGGTCATTCCTTTCACTTGTACACCTTTTCCTACCACACTTTTTCCTTCCAGTCAACTTTCCATGAATATGCTTTGGCACTGCACTCTGCGAACAGCCAGCTCTTTCAGCAATGACCCTCTGTGGCTTACCCTCATTGTAGAGGGTCTTGATGATCGTCTTCTGGACAACTGTCAAGTCAGCAGACTTCCCCATGACTGCTGTTGGGATTACTGACCTAAACCCAGTATTTATACCCTGAGAATGGTAATTTAATAGAACTTGAAATTAAATATTCTAATAATTTGAGATACTTATTTTTTGATTTTGATGAGCAGCAAGCTGTAATCATCAAAATGAAAACAAAAAAGTCTGGAAATATTTTACTTTATGTCTAATAAATCTAGAATATATTTAAGTTTTACTTTTTGAATTAAATTACAGAAAGAAAAAAAAAAACTTTTTCATGATATTCTAATTTATTGAAATGCACCTGTGTACTATATATATATATAATGTAAAAACATGATTTGGGACTTCAGTGTCTTTGAAGTCACATGTATTTCTGTAAGGTCATCTTATTTACTGAATGTAGGTCATGGGCTATTTTTTTTCACCACCATCTTTTTTCATTCCACACTGTTTCCTCTGATTGCTTCTTTGACATGTTTTGGCAGGTTTGCAGGGGGTCCTCACAGATCCGGCCCCTGAAGAGCCAGAAACAAAGGCAGTCGTGACTACTTGCAGCCTCTTCGCAGCAGTACTGTAAAGCTCTTCTATTCAGAACAATACTAGCCAAAACATCTCGCCCATGAAGCACATATTCACTTACCAACAGGATTCCTGCTATCAATGTTTTTCATCTAAGTGGTGGATATGTGGTATTCTTCTTGCACATTAAGAGTTATAGTTTCCATAGCAACCTCCTAACATCATGACATATTGTATCTCTGGTAATGTGATCCAAACACATTTCGTTCCATCTTTATGTCTGAGTACTGCCCCTAAATGGTAAAAACATGAATATTTCAGCCACATACACACTCACAAACAATAACAAAGACATAATTCAGGACAATATTTATTTATTTATTTGGTTAATGTGTCACAAACTGTTTTTGATTTGTGTTCATCATTTATATGTCCTTTCGCGTCAATCTGTGAAGCAAATAGAATAGGACAGTAAATATGATACGACTTTGCTTCTACTTGCGAGTGTAGTGTGATGGGGAAGACACAAAGTTCAAGATGTCTTTGCCTTAATGAATTAAGACATTATTCATGCAGATTTCATGGACTATCTATCCTATTCGTAGAAAAGTTCCCATAGAAACGTACAACTGATGCAGTGAGAGCAAATGATTCATTTCCCACTTATACTCCATTGATCTACCAATGCATAAATGTCACACTTCCCCTTTAACGTTAGATATAATGAACATATTAGCATACTGTGACAGTGCTGAAATATGCAAGAAAACTAAGGCCATTTTTACACGTTTGTTTTCAAATTAATGAACTCTACAACTCTCAATTAGAGAGGTTTGTGTGAAAGATGATGAACAGCACAGCAGCTCAAATGTCCACAATCAGCAGCAATAAATTATTTTGTTCACAATGGGTCTCATTCACTAACTGCAATCATTCTCACTCAAAAATCATGATTGATCAAAAAGTTTGCACTTTAGGATTTAAGCACATGACTCCTCCCGGTGGCCTCAGATATCTCATGTGAAACAATATTACAATTTAATTTTCAGCATCATTACTCCAGTCTTCAGTGTCACATGATCCTTCAGAAATCAGTCATGCGTCCTTATATGGAAATGTTTGGATGTGTATTATTCAAATCACTAACTTTGTACCCGTGCTCCCTTGTTTTATATAATCCATATTCATCAACATAAAAGAGGACCTATTATGCTTTTTTACATTTTCAACTTTCTTTAGTATGTAATGTTGCTGTTTGAGCATAAAAAGGTCTGCAAAGTTACAAAATAGTGTTTTGAAACTTGTGGTTATGGCGTGACATTTCTGAAACACACTCAAAGTGGTTGACCAATCACAACACACTGTTCCAGTTGACCAATCAGAGCACACTGCGCTTTTCGGAAAGTAACTTCTTTCTGGCTGAACACCGTTACTGACAATCCTCATTTTGGCTGCGTGAGATTCTCCAGCTTTGTTGCTGTTGAGCAACCGAAGCAACCGAAGCTCCACCCTCTTCTGGAAAGCGGGCCGGAAGCAGCAGCTCATTTGCATTTAAAGGGACACACACAAAAACGGCGTGTTTTTGCTCTCACCAAAATAGAGGCAAATTTGACAAGCTATAATAAATTATTTGTGGGGTATTTTGAACTGAAACTTCACAGACACATTCTAGGGACACCAGAGACTTACATTACATCTTGTGAAAATGGGCATAATAGGTCCACTTTAAACATTCAAGCATGAAAGCCTAGTAGACCCCAGAAACAAAATCAAAGAGCATAATATGGCCTTTTAAGACACATTTAATCTGCATACACATTACACACATTTTGTGAGTCCACCATACATTTTGCATGAGAACCTTGTACCAAAGAGCATATGTACACAATTATTAGTGAATGAGACCCAAAGGATAAGAGTTAAGGTGTGGTCACATTTACTGTCGTTAGGCGAATTTTTATGGGCAAAATCTAGTCATTTTAACAGGAATCCACACGATCGAGAATCAAAGATTTTCCCAAACAGATTTCGTATTGCATTCAGTTGGTCATGCGAATTCACCATGTTGACCAACAGAAAGCTGCATGGTTTGAAAGTGACTTCTGTTTGTGCTGTGCTTCATACATCTCTATGCTATTGACAAGAGACTCTTAAAAAATAAAGGTTCCAAGAGGGGGGTTTCTGCAGCAATGCCACCTTTGAGTGAACAGTTCTTAAAAGAACCATATTTCTTAAGCCCAGGACACACCAAGCTGATGGCAAAGAACTAGCGGCGACGAAAACCGATGGTGTTGTCACCTCGTGTCGGCTGCGTCTGGAACAAAAAAAGCTGCACACAGCACACACTACAACCGACTGCAAACTAGCATGTGTGTTCTGCACCAGCGTGTAACGAATTAACTGTCTATATCAGCAGGTATCAATAGTCTATATTCATCATTCAAAATGAGAAACCAAAACAAGGATATACGAGATATACTCAGATATATGAAACGTAAACAAAGCAGCGCTTGCTTACCATTTTGAATATCAGTTATGTTGATAACTTTCTTCATTTTAAGCGTCTCATGTTGTAATGAAAATACTGGCGTTTTGGAATGCTCGGGTGGGATAACATAACATTAACTTCTGTCTGTGCCGTCTTGACTTACTTGCTCTCTTTCATCATTTTCGCTTTAATTCTCAAGCACTGACTCGTTTGCTAAACTGAACATCCAATCAGTGTTCCCACTCTCACCAGCGGCCCCGTCACCGATTCAACATGCTGAATCGGGCAAACTGCCGCAGACGTGAGCCCGACGAGAGCCGACGTGTGGAACACACATTGAAAACTAGACCAACAGACGCTTGCCAACGGCCAACCATCGACTTGTTGTGTCCCGGCCTTTAGTGTGAAGAACATTTTAATAATCTAAAGAACCTTTTTTTTCACTATAAAGAATCTTGTGTGGAATGGAAAGATTCCATTAATGTTAAAGGGTTCCTTGATTATGATTTCACTTTTTTAACTTTAGTTAGTGTGTAATGTTGCTGTTTGAGCATAAACAACATCTGCAACGTTACGACGCCCAAAGTTCAATGCAAAGGGACATATTTTCTTTTACAGAAATCGCTTTTTAAGGACTACAACAAACGGCTGGTAGGGACTACAACGAGCTTCTTCCCGGGTTGGTGACATCACGAACCCCAAAATTTACATAAACCCCGCCCCCGAGAACACACAACAAAGGGGGTGAGGCCATGTTGGGCTGCTTTAGAGAAGAGGAGGAGTTGTTGTAGTAGAGTGTTGTTGCGATGCTGTCATTTTACGCTGTACTGCTTCACCAACGAGGGTCAATTCAACGCTGGATTTGCACAAAAGATGACGGCACATGCTAGTCGATGAGTTGAATCAACTTCACAGGAACTACATACATTTATCCACTAACTGTTCAGAAACGTCCAGTTTCATTCTAAAAGAAGTAACTTCTTTCTGAGTCTCTCCATCAGTGTCCGACTCCGGTTTGAACAATGTAAGGCTGAACACCATTACTGACAATCCTCATTTTGGCTGCGTGAGATTCTCCAGCTTTGTTGTTGTTGAGCAACCGAAGCTCGAGCTGTTAAAGCTCCGCCCTCTTCTGGAAAGGGGGCCGGGAGCAGCAGCTTATTTGCATTTAAAGGGACACACACAAAAACGGCGTGTTTTTGCTCACACCCAAATAGGGGCAAATTTGACAAGTTATAATAAATTATTTGTGGGGTATTTTGAGCTGAAACTTGAGCTGAAAACAGACACATTCTGGGGACACCAGAGGCTTATATTACATCTCGTGAAAAGGGACATGATAGGTCCCCCCGTGGAGGTCCTCTGGTTACTTCACATTTCTAAATGTTGGATTTATCTATCTACACTTGTCTCTGCCAGTCGGTTGTTCATGATTCCCAGCGCTCCGACCCCTCCGGAGAACTCATTGTGGCGTGAGCTGCTCCCTAACTGGCGAGGATGTCCGTTAGCCATCTCTGACAGCTGCTTCTGCATAATAGCCAGATTAACTTTATTAGCAGCCAGAAAGTCTTTCATGGAGATCATCTCTCCAGACATCCGCCGTCCATCCGCCTCGCTATCATTGACTGCGTCAGTCTCGATGGAGTTTTCACGCCGGGGTCTCATATGGCCCGGGACGACCACGTTCCTCCGAGTATGGCGGTTCCCTCGGGCTGGGCAGCGGCAGGGAGTCTCCAGCCTCCGCAGAAGCCAGTTGAGAACTTGCTTGATCACGATGGAAATGACGTTGAACAGCGAGTAGATGCAACACACCCCAGTTAGAATGAAAAGGAAATTGCCCACCCTGTAGGCCACCTGAGCCTTGTACATCTCACGCTGGTTGCTCACCATATCCCCGAAACCAATGGTGCTGAAAGCCACGAAACAGAAATAGAGGGCGTCCAGATAGTCCCAACCCTCGGCTGCAGAATACATGGCGGACGCGCAGCAGGAGACCAAGATGGCGGCGACTCCCAAGATGAGCATTACACAGTACACCGAAGGTTTCCAGCCGGCCAAGCTGTCCGTACGCCGCTCTCTGTTGCCGGTGGAGGGACGGTGGCAGTTTTGAGCCGGACCAGCTTTGCGGCGTTCTCTGCGCTCGTGGCAGAACTTCAGAACGAATGCGATCACGGTGATGACACGTTCCAGGAAGAGGTTAAAGAACAAAATGGTGGCAGCGCAACCAATAAGCCCATAAAAGATCAGGAATATCTTTCCGGCAATAGTGACGGGTGTCGTCATCCCAAAACCTGCGCCAGACACAGAAATAAAATGAGGATGTTAGATTTATACCTGTTATAAAGCAATCACAGCAAGCACAATATACAAGGTTGCAAGAAAATGTTCTTTATAGTGCCATTCAATATATTAAAATTTTTTAAAAATATTTTATTAATAATATAATACATATAATATGATTTTTAAAATGTCTTTTATAATTTTATATTATATTTTTGGTTCTGGTAGAGCAAAATTTCCTCAACATACCTTCCATTTGTTCAGTTTTTGAACACTGAACAGTAGAAAAAACACCAATTCTAGTGAAATCAGATTTTACTCCGATAAATCAGATTTTAATCAGATTGGATTTCATGTTTTTTTTCCATCATTCATTGTTTGACAACTTGTTACATCAGGTCAGTACTGTTTTAGGTTCAATGAGATACTATTATAGTTTTTAATAATATTTTAAATTTGATTTAATTATATATTTCAATTTTAATTTTAAAGTTTTATTAATTTTGTTGTGTTTTTGTCATTTTTATTTATTCATTTATTTTATTTAGTTGTTTTAGTACCAGATTAAGCTAAACAAAAATGAGAAATATGGTCTTGGCAACTAGCGGAATTAAAATGAGTTTAAGTTTTTAATGGTTATTTTATTTTAAATAACGAAAATGGTTTTAGTTTGGTTAAATATAATAACCCTTTATCAGGTGTTGCGACATTAAAACATCTTATATTCCATCCTTTGTTGTTTTTATGCTTTTGTCTGCGTCAAATGTGATTTAGACACATAGTCAATGCAAAACATCCATTGTTAAAATCTCACGCATGTTGAACCAAAGTGGATATGCTAGAAACAGCGGTTACAGTCTGAATAGAAATAATCAGATCTGGCCACATGTAATTTGCAGTTGGTCTCAAAAATCAGATTTGAGAAAAAAATCCTCCTACAATGTGAACAAGCTTATATTGTGTTTGGCCAAAGTAATTCCATACAAGTTACCTGATTTAATCTATAGACATCAAAACATACAGAGAACTGTATGAAAACTATCCAGCCACTACAGACATTCATTTTACTGCCGAACGACAATAGATTAGCACAACCAACTGCTGTGGGCTAATTAGAAACCGAGCTGTAATTGTCCTTTAATGAGCAGCATGTGCTCCAAATCCCACGTGAACCCCAGGCTCCAATCACCTCCACCATCCAGACAACCCCACTTTCCTTTCTTCTCAAACCACTAGACATAGGTTGCCATTGGTGACGGCAGCCTTACCTCTCCATAGTTTTTTCTTGTATTGGTCATACCGATTTCATCTGCAAACTGGTTCATTTTGATTACGATTTCATTGCAATTAAATCCTGAAAAGCATGTATATATAGCATCCACTGGCATATTTACGAAGACCTTTTCCTACTATGTGTTTATTGATAACCTGAAATTCGGTGCATGAATTAAACTAGTACTAATGAATAAGACAGAATACTCTCACCATTATGCAACTTGAAAACTGTCTACTGTTCATATCCATGGTGTGACTTTTCTATCTTCTAGATGATCTACAAGCATCAGGAGAGGATAAGTGTAAATATTAAGGAGCTTAAAATAAACTTCGCTTGCTCTGCTGTGAAGACGTCTCATTTTTTGCGCATGAACTGCCAGATGACAGACTGCATGGAAATAAGATCTGATGGATTTAATATTCTCTTTAGCCCTTCTGCAAAGACAAATCTGACACATGCTGAGAATTAATTGAACTTGGTTTATGGGGATACTAAATTTTAAGTTCTCGTGGGTTAATATTGAAAGGGTTTCACTTTCAAAAAAGGTTTATGTATTAGTCGAATTGATGGAATGGAATTCTGTTTACAGTTAATCTGTTTATCATGTTCAAAGGTTTTCACATAGGTTTATTCTCTTGCTTCTTCACAAAAAAAGTGTGTTTTTCCTCAATATAGCTCTACACTATCAGATAATAATGTGTATATATATATATATATGTGTGTGTGTGTGATGTGTGATGTTAAATGTTAGCAGATGAAATGTGACCCTGGACCACAAAACCAGTCGTCGCACGGGTATATTTGTAGCAATAGTCAACAATACATTGTATGGGTCAAAATTATCGATTTTTATTTTACGCCAAAAATCATTAGGATATTAAGTAAAGATCATGTTCCATGAAGATATTTTGTAAATTTCCTACCTTAAATATATCAAAAAACGTATTTTTGTGAGTGGATATGCATTGCTAAGGACTTCATTTGGACAACTTTAAAGGCGATTTTCTCAATATTTTGATTTTTTTGCACCCTCAGATTACAGATTTTCAAATAGCTGTATCTCGGCCAAATATTGTCCTATCCTAACAAACCATACATCAATGGAAAGCTTATTTATGATGTATAAATCTCAATTTCTCAATCTCAATTGACCCGTATGACTGGTTTTGTGGTCCATGGTCACAAATATAGAAAGAGGATCTTTTGGAAGAAGACTCAATTTAATAGCCTATTCATTTTACAAATACCTGACAGTGGTAATGGCAAAAAAGTATACAGCTATGAAACCTTTTGAGTATTAGTTATAGCCAGGCTGTTTTAGATAATGCAAGAGAGAGAGAGAGAGAGAGAGAGAGAGAGAGAATATGAAATTAATTGGTTTGCACAGTGACCAGCTCAGATTAGTTTCAAAGTGCTTTTGATTAGTTTTAAATAGCTTTTGTAAAAAACAAATGGCAGGTAAATGAAAAGGACAATGTTTCCCACGTCTCTGGAGTCAAGATGCTTGAAATTCATTAAATCAGATTAAACTTGTTAATTAAACCATAACGTGAGAAAATCCATCTAGTCTTAAACATCAGTATTATCACTTTAGTGCCACTGAAAGGAAAAAAAAGCTATCGTTTCGCTGTCTGAATGCGAACCAAATGGTTAAGGACCTGTTGCGCATGTTACTTTAATGTACTTATGCTGGCTATAATCACTATAATAGACTACATTTTTATCAAAATATTTTTTGTGCACTTTGAGTTTAGAAGGTTATTTTGGCAGCTCACCGATAGTTGAAACCACAGTTCCGACAAAATAAAAAGCTCCCGCGAAATCCCATCGCGGTCTAGTCGAGTCCACACGGATTCCCGCCACATTGGCTTCCTCATAGTTCCTCAGGAAGTTCTTCAGGTCGTCTTGACTCAGGTTGTACTTGTGGGTGAACTGCTCGATCCTCTGAGCCCATCTCTCCTTGGCGAGCTTCTCCTTCGGATGTTCCAGCGCTGAAAACACCGCTGCCCCACATAACAGGTAGATGATGATTAGCAAAGCCAACATGAGAAATCTTGCATTATCTTCATTTATGTTACTGATGCTGTTGCAGCAGCATCCAGCCCTGCAAGCCATTATTTTAGAGCAATATTATAGGAACAGATGAACCACCACATCCCAGTTCATCATGGATCATGCATTTTTCTGTTTAGAGGTCTGCGTCCAAATGTTTCTGGGATCTTAATCTCAAAAGCGTTATTCTGCTCGAAATGTCCAGCTCCTGCCGGAAGACATCTGCCAGCATGATGCGTTTTGTCTCCAGCGCTGTGATGGACTGTGTGACCCCAACCTCTCCAAGAGCGCGCGTAGATCCGGTCAGTGGCGTCAGATCAGATCACAGGTTCTACAGCAGCGCGCGCGCGCACACACACAAAGGAGAAATCTTTTAAACATATAATTCAAAACACTTATACCAAGTTGTTTAAAATACCATTTTTTTTTTATTCATGTAGGTTTTATTTTTTATTTTATACAAATAGCCTATGTTTTTTAATGGCTTTAAAAATATGGTGTCAACTGAAAAAAAAAAAAGTTTTTTCTTTTCTTTTTTTTTCTTTTTTTACTTTTATTAACCATTATTTTCAAAGCCCTTTCCAGCATATTTTTCAAAGTAAATTTTGTAGCAAATTAGGTCAACGGGGAAATAATAATTAATCATAACTTGTTATAATTAATTATGATCATTTGGATCAGTTAATCAGATTAACTTGATGTAGTTAAACTAATGCCCGGTTCAGACTACACTTTTTAGCGCAATTTTGCCACGATCTGCTTGACGTAGGGTGTAGTGGGGATTCGTAAACGACAATGGCCGTCAGGACGCAAGATTCGATCATTTCAGCTTGTGTAGTGTGTAAAAATAGCTGTAAAAAAATTAAATTTACACAGTAAAATACCATTTTCTATTGAAACAGTAATATACAGTAAAAACAATGCATTCTGGGTAATATTATTTGTCGTTTTTGAGACTTTCTCGAAAATGACAAATAATATTACCCAGAATGCACTGTTTTTATGGTATATTACTGCTTCAGTGGAAAACAGTATTTTACTGTGTACATTTGTTTCGTTTTTTTAGTGTAGTGGACTACAACCGATGCCACGTCTGCGATGCTTCACGATGTCACGACAGAAAGACTAGCATGTTTAATATTTTTCCAGTCGTCCATGACGAGTTTCGTCACATATGTGACGCTAGCCAATAGAAGCACAGAAGCGCCTTCCTACATGCTTTCAAACATGCTGAAACAAAAGAGAGACATCTTTCCTGCTAGGTGGAATTTTACAATGGAGGATATGTTTGTGGAGCTATGGCAACAATACTCCTGCATTTATGATGTTTCCTCGAAGGACTACTGCGACAGAGTGAAAAAGGGTAAATAAAACATACACTATATTGCCAAAAGTATTGGGACACCTCTCAAAATCATTGAATTCAGGTGTTCCAATCACTTCCATGGCCACAGGTGTATAAAATCAAGCACCTAGGCATGCAGACTGCTTCTACAAACATTTGTGAAAGAATGGGTCGCTCTCAGGAGCTCAGTGAATTCAAGCGTGGTACCGTGATAGGTTGCCACCTGTGCAATAAGCCCATTCATGAAATTTCCTCACTATAAATATTCAACAGTCAACTGTTAGTGGTATCATAACAAAGTGGAAGCACTTGGGAACAACAGCAACTCAGCCACGAAGTGATAGGCCACATAAAATCACAGAGCGGGGTCAGCGCATGCTGAGGCGCACAGTGCACAGAAGTCGCCAACTTTCTGCAGAGTCAATAGCTATAGACCTCCAAACTTCGTGTGGCCTTAAGATTAGCTCAAGAACAGTGTGTAGAAAGCTTCATGGAATGGGTTTCCATGGCCGAGCAGCTGCATCCAAGCATTACATCACCAAGTGCAATGCAAAGCGTCGGATGCAGTGGTGTAAAGCACACCGCCACTGGACTCTAGGCATTGTGCCAAGTGTAATGTTTGGTGGAGGGGGGATTATGATGTGGGGTTGTTTTTCATGGGTTGAGCTTGGCCCTTTAGTTCCAGTGAAAGGAACTCTTAATGCTTCAGCATACCAAGACATTTTGGACAATTTCATGCTCCCAACTTTGTGGGAACAGTTTGGGGATGGCCCCTTCCTGTTCCAACATGACTGCGCACCAGTGCACAAAGCAAGGTCCATAAAGACATGGATGAGCGAGTTTGGTGTGGAGGAACTTGACTGGCCTGCACAGAGTCCTGACCTCAACCCGATAGAACACCTTTAGGATGAATTAGAGCGGAGACTGCGAGCCAGGCCTTCTCGCCAACATCAGTGCCTGACCTCACAAATGTGCTTCTTGAAGAATGGCCAAAAATTCCCATAAACACACTCCTAAACCTTGTGGAAAGTCTTCCTAGAAGAATTTAAGCTGTTATAGCTGCAAAGGGTGGGCCAACTCCATATTAAACCCTATGAATTAAGAATGGGATGTCATTAAAGTTCATGTGCATGTAAATGCAGATGTCCCAAAACTTTCCCCAAAATCCAAATGTCCATGCAATCCAGATATGTGTCCACTTTTGGGATTTTCTGACAACAAGACAGAGCAAAACACACTGCTAGCCATTGTTTGTTTACGCTCACGGCACCTTCTGTCAGTCGATAGTCCCGCCTTCTCGATGACAGCACCCACGTTGTTAAAGATGCCACAAGCAAAGAATGGTCGGGTAGCAACGTGTAGTCTGCCATGTTTCTTGTCCAGCTCTGATTTCAAAGCAAAGTGTGTGATAGCTTACACCAAACCTCTATCTAGTGAAGGGTACGATAATTGCATTTGCCTTGGCCGTTGAACGAGAGTCCGGATGCAGTCTCAGGAGAAGGTCTGATGTTTGGCTGTTCAGTGATGGTGAAGTTGCAGCTTTCTTCCAAGCTGGAATGAAGAAATTACAGTCTGATTTTGTTGGGAAAGTTCTCCCATGCTTATGGAAACCGTGATACTTTTTTTCATAGAAATAGAAAGTTAAATAGAAAGTTAAAAAGAACAGTATTTATTTGAAATAGATGTCTTTACTGTCACAAACTACTTCAATAATCAATAATTTCAGTCTTTTAATTAAACATTTTTTGTACAGTCTCTAGACAGTTACACCACCATTTTTTTTACTTTTACCTCCACAAAAAGTTTCAAACTGACTTTTTAATTTAGAAATGACAACTCATTCTTCAAATCATAGAATAAGTGTATTCAAGTTATTTTGAAACTAATTGCATTTTTAATGAATTTTTGAATAACTTAATACAGCCAAAAGAATGAACATCTCATCATTGACACATGCACAAAAGTCTTGTAGATAGTCGTGTAACATTAAGCACGTCTGCATTATTAGATTAGACTGTGCGGTGGGAATACTTCATTGTGATCAATAGTGTATGACCTTTTGAATCTGGTTGGGAAATTTTCAGCATTTACTCTGGGACGTCCAGAGGCAACTTCTGTAAATGTCACAGTTCGGACAGGGAAACGAAAATCCATTATGCATTTAAGACAGACAGACACAATGTATTTATAGATTCAGTCCTAAACTGTCCGATCGATTGGTTTAGACATTGCACAGAGCTTTGAAGTCTGATGTATTACGTTATTTTTAGAGCTAAAAACGTGCTTGTCCTTAGAAAGTTTTCAGGACCTTGGTGATTAGGATTACGTTCAAATCAGGCCTGGCTCCACAGGGGCGGCAGGGGTGAACTGGTTCACCCAATAATGAGTTCAGCTTGACAAACACCTATTATATTATCATCGTACAGTGAATTGTATCAATTATTAGTAAGTAATACCATGTATTTTAATGTCAAACTTTCAAAGTCATGTTAACACACATAGAGGTAACATCCGACAAAACCTGACAAAGTGTCTGTTGCAGTCTGAATTGGCCTAAAGGATAAAAGAAATTATAATGCTGCATTCACCCCAATGTCATAATTACCGTAATTTTGCGACCATTAAAAAAGTATGTTTTATATTGTATGAATGTAGTTGTGTCTCAAATAATGCACTATACACTATACATTTGTACACTATGTACTTTGTATGAACTTAATAAGGTTATTATGATAGCCCCTCCCTCTCCGCTACGTAATTAAAGCTGCGACAGTCGAGTGCGTGAAGTCCAACATTCCACACTTAGTTTTTTCGGTTAATTAAGTGCATCATCGGGGTATTTAAAGTGCTCTTTTTCTTTTATACTATGTTGTATATAGTATGAATGTTATCTGGACGTACAACATCCGCCATGTTGTTACTGTCACGTGACCTACCAGCGTCAGGGGCGACGCTTCACTGCCATTCACAAATCCTCTCCCGTGGCCTCATGGGATAGTAAAGTGTCCTTTTTGTCTACTGTTTTTCAAATACTATGTATTCGGACATACTACTCTGTTGGCGTACTGTTTTTCACATGGTAGGGAAGTATTTTATTTTGGATGCAGTGTGTATTCGGACATACCGTATTGTTCCGAATATAAGAATGTTTTTTTCTTAAGAAATACATCTGAAAAAACAGGTTCATCTTATATTCAGCTTCTAGACTTGTATGGCAATGATACACCCACAACAATAGGTGGCGCCAAATACGTGTAAAACGAGTGTGCCAAGAAATACGGTGCGTCAAAGTGTAATGTTAGAAGATCACGAGTGCTAAAATAGTCTTAAAAAGGCTAACAGTCAAAGAAAATCCTACCGTCTAAGAGCCGCGTGACTGTCACAAGTGTGTCACACAAGTCCTGAAAAGTGAAGCCAAAACATTTTGATCACTCCAGGTGGCTGGTTCCAGTATAGGTCATAAACCCTGCCCTGATCTTATGGGACATGAGACAAACTAAACAATCAAATTACACTTCAAATAAAATTTTTTTCCAAAGGTTTTAGTTAGTTATTTGATGCTATAAAAACGGGAGTGTGACGTCATGGTTGACAGCTGAGATTGACAGCTTCTCTGAGCGAGGTAGTCACTGAAGCACCAACAGACTTTTTTCGGGATTTTCGGGAGGAGATTGGAGCTTTAACTTTAATTTCTACATTTCCATAGCTTGCAGTAAACCGTACTAACCAATTCTGCGGGAGTATGGGCGGGACTTGATACCGCGCCTCAACTTCTCGCTCACTACTGCGCAGACTCAGGTCCCGAGTTCACTACTGCGCAGACTCAGGTCCCGAATCAGCGTAAGATGTCAGTGCCATATTGGGACATTGGCGGCTTCACTTTTCTACAATGAATAATATTCGGAACAATACGGTACTACTCTTTTGGTGTACTGTTTTTCGCATACTATATAGTAGGGAAGTATTCAATTTCGGACACAACTACCATTTTCATCAATGCGACACATCGCATCCTTACTCGAAATTCCAAGTCTCTTTTTGTTTGTAAGCAACATTTGTGTACTGCTCTGTCCTTTGGGCAGCAGCACTGTAGAATTCCATCTGATGTCAGGAAGACCTCAAAACTCCCTGGAGGGCGATGGGTGCTTTTGGTGGGACAGACATCAAAACAACTGCATGGAGGAAAAGGAGGGGCGTAAATACACCAACACCGATCCAGCAGAGAGGACACAGGAGGAAAAACTGTTTAGAATTGCGACCATTGACGTTGTTGCAAATGAGGTCACTTCTCTTTTGCTGTAATGTGACTTCCTCACATTTTCCCCACCTACTTCCTTATCATTAGTCCCACACCAGGATTTGTTAAATGACAAGCGTTTCTTGAATGAAGGTGAAAATAATGATTGAATAGTTTCATACACGCACACAATTGAAACTCTATATAGCCAATGTCAGTCTGCAGAACAAACCTAAGCTCCTTTTATCCACAGGGAGAGGAACATCAGTCCGTTCCCTTCAAAGCTTTGAAGTTTAGCCACTCCACTGGACCATTGGGGTCATTCAGAGAGGGAGTAAATAGGCTTTGGATCAAAATGAAGGCAAAATGCGCAGCCCACAGAGTTAACAACCTCACTGGAATGATGAACTGAATTTTCTATTGTTTTAATAGCTGCTTAAAGGATTAGTTCAATTTCAGATGAAAATTACCCCAAGCTTTACTCACCCTCAAGCCATCCTAGGTGTTTATGACTTTCTTCTTTCTGATGAACAATCGGAGAAATAACAATAAATATCCTGACGCATCCAAGCTTTATAATGGCAGTGAGCGATACCAAGGAGTATGAGCTGAAGAAAGTGCATCCATCCACATCCTTCCATCATAAGCGTACTTCACACGGCTCCGGTCCTTCTGAAGCAAAGCAATGAGTTTGTGTAAAAAAAAAAAAAAGATCCATATTTAACAAGTTATGAAAACTTAAAATATCTAGCTCCCACCAGACCGCTTTCTGTATTCAACGTACGAAGAAAGTGTAAAACTCTTGCAGTTCAAAAAGCTTACGCTACGTCCTACGCCTTCCCTAATCAACTTACGGAAAAAGCTTAACTGACGTGATGCCAGTTTACGCTTTCTTCGTAAGTTGAACATGCTTTAACATCATGACAGTTGCTTTACACTAGTGGTTGTCACCTAGCTAACAGGGAACATTCACAGAACTTTGGCGTTCTGGCAAGGTTCTCTCAATGTTATGAACAAACATTCTATAGAATGTTCATTCAAAGTTATCTGGTCTTTAATAATGTTCTCAAAACGTTAGCACAAAAACATTATTTATGCATCATTCATTGAACGTTTTTTTTCTGAAACATTTTAGTTGGATGCTTCATCTAATGTTTTTTAAATGTTACTACTTGTTTCAAAAGTAGCAATCCCATAATGTTTGCAAAATGATAAAATGGAATGATTCCTATGGAAGCTTGTTTCCATAAACTTATAAAGTCAAAATTGCGAGATATAAAATCATGATTCTGAATTTTTTTCTCAGAGCTATAAACTCACAATTCTGGGAAAAAAGTCAGAATTGCGAGATATAAACTCGGAATTGCAAGAAAAAAGTCAGAATTCTGATTTTATTTCTTGTAATTGCAAATTTATATCTTGCAGTTGTGACTTTATATCTCACAATTCTGAGGAAAAAAGTCAGAATTGTAAAAAAAAAAAAAGAAAAAAAAAGTGGCAAATATCTTTTAAATTGTTTTATTCCATGGCTGAAACAAGCTTCCAAAGTTAAAAATGCAATTTATACAAACAATGACTAGAAAACACCTCTTCAATGTATGTTTTTAATTTATGAATTAAAATATATTTTGATATTTTTTGGAAAAAAAATGTCATGGTGGTACAACTGGCATATTATCACAATGAAGAAAAAAGCCTCATTAAATTACGAAATTCAGGTTTGATCTTTTTATGATGAGGCAAGGATAATTCAGGTTTTTTAAAAATTATTTTTACCTTAAAATTATAATTAAAAACTTTTTTTAACTTTTTTTTTAAAAGAATGATTACGACATGTACACTCACATATTCAAGGTGTAAGGAAAATATATTACTTTTTTCTTAATGATTCCACAACATGTAATTAAATTAAACCTGTTTTTGAAAATTGTCACGGACTGGCTATAATAAAGTGCACAAAGAAGGAAAGGAGAAACAAAAACAGTCTTTAATAAATCTAAAACAGGAAACTCAGGAGATCGCAGGAGAATAACTTAACACAACCACACCATTATGGACAAATGAACTTAGGAAACTCATACAGGTGGAAAGCAATTAACATGAACAGAAACAGGTGAGGGATAATTAACAACCAAGGAAACTAACTATGAACACAGACAGGGAAACCAAAACACCTAATAAAACAGAACATAACTGTTACAAAATTGGTATAAATGTTTTTAAAGTCATATGATACCAACATGTGCAAAGAGTACTGTTTGTCACATGTATTTTTACACTAGATATTTTAAAATTTTCCTTCTCTTTATCCGAGACACTCCTTTTTGTTCAGTATACGTTGTTGTTGACGTTAGGTTATGCGTCCAATAAAACTATGTAGTATTTTCCCAAAAGCTATGTTAAATGAACACATTTTAAATTACATTAAATTAAATACATTAAATTAAATACAGTTTTGCTCCCACACCATGAAACTGTTGAAATTCAGGAGACACTTAGACACTAGAATTGTACATTTCCCTGCTCAGCCTTTGACACAATTGTTTGGCTTAACGAGGCTTAATTTCGGACATTCATAATTAACATGCATGTGGGTCGAGGACTCGAGGCTGAAGTGGATGACCTTGTTGCCTGATTTTTGCTGCCCACCGAGTTTTCCCAAAAAGTTTCATGCCTTATTTAGCCTGTAACCCAGAGAAACAGATTTTGATTTTTAGGTCACTTATTCTGACATAAATATCACAGTTTCTCAAACAACCAAAAGCTGTGGTTTTTGTAAACAGTTCATTAAAAGCATGAATAATGAATGGGTGAATGAAGTGAAACAACAGCTAAAGACTCCATAAAAATATCATATGTGTCAGGGTTATGTCTGTTTTGAGTTGTATTTTGATCCGTTTTCCCTGTTCTAGAGCTGCACAATTCTGGATAAAATGAGAATCACGATTTTTTGGTTTCAAATAGAGATCACGATTCTCCCACGATTCTGAATATACAACCAAACAAAATAACATGTAATTTACTAGAGGATCTGACAAAATATAAATTGCTGACTCTAATTGCTGGAAAATGTTTGAATGAATTATTTAAAAAATGGTTTTGAATGAATTCAATGACTCATTAATAAATACTTGTTTCATTGCTGGATGAATCAGTGTTTTTGAACAAATCTTTTGAATGAACGATTCAATGACAAATACATTTTTTAACAGTCAGTTGTCGCCACCTAGTGGAATTAGATGTAATTGATACAACCGTTATTTGACGTGCCACGTTCGTTTCAAAAGGTAGTTTGCTCTATTTTGATCGCTATCGTAGACATCGGTGTTTAAATACTAACTTAAAACTTATATCTCAGGAATTCTGTGATAATGTGAATATTTGTAACACAGAAATAACTAATGTGTGATTCAAAACGGCTCTCTCTGGCTCTGGCAGCACGAACACAGATTTTAACGTTCCGGTATGATTTTGTCAAAGGTTTAGTAGACGCGGGAGAATCGTTGTCATTAATAAAGTAGGATCGCGTGGGTGCTTGAATCGAGATCGCGATCTTTTTACGATTAATCGTGCAGCTCTACCCTGTTCTGTTCATGTATGAGTTTGTTTTTCATTAGTCACGTGTTCTCCTTTTTTCCTTGTTTCCCGCCACTTGTTTGTATCCTAGGTTTCTCATTTGATTAGTGTCCTCAGTTCAGCTGTGCCTTGTTAATTATTCTCGTTTAGTACTTTGTTCACCTTGTAGGCTATATAAGCCCTCAGTTTCTGTCTAGTCCTTGTCTTGCGTTGATGTTGTTTTAAGGTAATGTGGTTGTTTGTTCTGTTTGCTCCAAGTTATCTCCTATATGTTTCCAAGTTTGAGTTTTCAATTAAAAGACTATTTATGTATCTCCTGAGTAGTGCGCTTCACTACAGCCACACCTAAATCCTGACAATATGCTGATTTATTAATCATAAATATTAATCATAAATAATGATTACTTCAGAAATCATTCTAATGCTGATTTGCTGCTCAAGAAACAATTTTTATCATTATCAATGATGAAGACAGTTGTGCTGCTTAATATGTTTGTGGAAACCATGATACTTTTTTGTGTCAGTAAGTCTTTACTGTCACTTTTGATCAATTTAATGCATCCTTACTGAATAAAAGTATGTTTCTTTGAAAAAATCTTACTGAGATCAAAACTTTTTAATGATATATATATGTGTGTGTGTGTGTGTGTGTGTGGTTCAGGTAAACCCTATGTTATGGGGACAAAATGTCCTCACAAAGATGGCAATATCCTTGTTCTTTTGCAGACATTTTTTGGTCCCCATGAGGAAAACTGCTTATAAATCATACAGAATGGTGTTTTTTGAAAACATAGAAATGCAGAAAGTTTTCTGTAATAGGGTTGGGAATGGAATATACAGTTTGTACAGTATAAAATCATTATGTCTATTGAGTGTGTGTGTGTGTGTGTGATGAGCAGACATGATAAAAAAAATAGCTTTAGATGTCAATGCATTGCTTGTTGTTAAGTCTTTCCCGACTCATAAACACAGAATATATGACATTTTTAATGCCCTGGTTGTTTACTGACAATCAATAGTGCATTTATATATAGCAAAGCTTCTATGAAACGGCAAGAGAAATCTTTGCTGTTAGAGTAAAAGCCTGACCTTCCTCCTTCTGTCTGAAGATAGATTAAATGGCTGCTGTGATTACAGGCCTGAACAGGACCAAACAGGGTCATTAGTCCCCGCTCTTCTTTTCTTGCTGCGGTCTGTTTTTCAGCGGGACACTCTGTCAATTAGCCTCCAAGGTCAAGACACAAAAAGCACTGCAGACATCACAATCTCAAAGGCTTAAAGGTCACCATGAATTCAAAACTGAATTCTTTTTTTTCATGGAATACTGCAGTATTTATTATAAATGATTTATCCGTGCACATCTTTTTTTTTTTAGA
This sequence comes from Mylopharyngodon piceus, assembly GCA_039654765.1. Classification (NCBI taxonomy): domain Eukaryota; kingdom Metazoa; phylum Chordata; class Actinopteri; order Cypriniformes; family Xenocyprididae; genus Mylopharyngodon; species Mylopharyngodon piceus. The sequence goes on from CM077456.1 coordinate 27,259,459, forward strand.
TCCATGTGCCCTCGTAATCTTTAATCAAAATAACTTTCCCTCACTTACAGCATCTCTTCTCTTCTCTGATGGCATGTTTACTGGCGTGAGGGCGGGACATCCTGTCAATCAAATGAGATCCACCAATAGCAAACCACAACCATCCAATCAATTGCTGATGGACAAAAAAAAGTCCAAACCCTACATTTTTTCTTGTTCGAGAAGCCATTTTACTCATATATAAATCACAATAGAGATGTATTACAGTAACTGAACAGCTTGTTTACCCACAGCTACTCTGCTGGAGTAGAAAATAGGACAGACAATAGAGGCACTGCTTACCGATTTTGTACTGAGACTCAACATGAGAAAGCCTGTAGCAGCAAATCCAAATGAAAGGAGGATGTGCTCACAAGAGAGATAGCAGCAGATGTATCAGATGGTCTCTATATATGCAAAAATCAGGCCCCACTGGAGCTGAATTCTGATGCCTCTCTCATTAAGAAAGCAGGCGAGTTGCACAAGTCACAATCTGTTTCCTCTTCATTAGTAAAACATAGACATGAGAACCAGGAGCTTTTGGGGAAACAATTGATCGGATGGATAGAAAAACTTGGATCTTTTTAAGGGAGTTGTTGTCAGGATAAAAGGACTGACACTGTTTCTGTTATATGACCATAATGAAATGAGTTAAATTATGATAATATTATGTAATCCCCCAACTGATTCCTCTAGGGTGTTGTGGGTGGTTGCTAGGCTTTCTATGTGGTTGCTAAGGTCTTCAGAGTGGTTTTTAGCATATTGCAGTTACTAGGGTATTCTGGGAATGTGATCCCCCCCACCATTTTATCATTTGATTTCTTAACCCATAAGTCTGACATGAAATAATAGTCAGAATTTTTTTTTTTTTTTTTTTTTTTTTTTTTTAATGGAACAGTCTTGATCCTTTAAACAAAATATTAAAAAAAGTTTGCATATGTTTTTTTTTGTTGTTGTTGTTGTTGAGTATCATATGTGACAAATCAGGTTTTTATTGCTTTTATGGCAGAGTGCATACTCAAGGAGGAGAAAAAACACCTTAAAGGATTAGTTCACTTGCAAATGAAAATGACCCCAAGCTTTTCTCACGTCACGTCAGTTAAGCTTTTTCCGTAAATTGAATATGGATGGCGTAGGGTCGTAGTGTAAGCGTTTTGAACTGCGAGAGGCGTTACACTTTCTTCGTAAGTTGAATACGGAAGGTGGTCTGACGGAAGCTACATATTTTACTTTATAACTTGCTAAATATGGATATTTTTCTTACACAAACGCATCGCTATGCTTCGGAAGGCCTTTATTAACCCCCCGGAGCCATGTGGAGTACGTTTATGATGGATGGATGAACTTTCTTGAGCTTCAAACTTATTGGTCCCGTTTACTGCCATTATAAAGCTTGGATGCGTCAGGATATTTATTAATATAACTCCGATTGTGTTCATCAGAAAGAAGAAAGTCATATACACCTGGGTGAGTAAAGCTTGGGGTAATTTTCATTTGAAAGTGAACTAATCCTTTAATTTTATTCAGAGACCCAAGATATGCAATTTGGTGCAGATGCTGATATTTATATACCCAAAAAGTAATATGAAATTCTGATATCCTGTGATGTAAATCAGTGAGATCTTTATAAGAGTATAGCAGATACTGACTACTTTCATAACATCCATATAAATATCTGTTGTCACTCTATATTCCTCAATAATGTCTTTGTAAGATAATATTTAAATTCTTGGTTTTATGGTCAAAGCTCTGTAATTTTTATTGTGGGGGCAAAACATATATTGCAATACAATACAATGATGACTGAGAGATGTACAAATAATGGTTCTTTAAAAGCCTGATGTATTATATTTGGTACTCACATTTTAAATGCTTTTTCTAAAAAAATATGTATGGATAATCAAGTAAACCTTAAGGTGATGATACACGGTGCAACTTTTTGAGCAATGTTGAGTGATGATGTTTGGGCCCTTTCCCATTGAGAATAGGCAACAAATTTCTATCTGGATACTTTAGATCGAAATTTGTTGCCTATTCTCAATGGGAAAGTGCCCAAGCAACATCGCTCGGCAAAATTGCCCAGCAGCATTGCTCAAAAATGCCCCGTGTATCATCACCTTTAGTTGCTTCAGTCCAGTAACTGCTCATCTTGAAATATCACTAACAATATAAAAGTTTGGTCACACTTTAGTTTAGCTTTTGCCTCAATAAACTCCTAATTACTGCTTATTTTAGTAAGGTAGTTGTTAAGGTAGGGATTAAGGGATGTAGAATAAGGTCATGCAGAATAAGGCATTAATATGTGCTTTATAAGTACTAATAAACAGCCAATATCCTAGTAATATTCATGCTAATAAGCAGTTAATAGTGAGAATTGGACCCTAAACTAAAGTGTTACCAAAAGTTCTTATGTTTACTTTAAAAAAAGTTTTTTTTCTAGCTACAAAAGTATGAATTTTCAGTCAGACGAAGAAGGCATGTAGTATATTTTGTAGAGCAGGTTTTTCAGCAACGTTTTGATCAAAATGCCTTAGAAATTTGCATATCAATTATGATACTGTAGGCTTTATAGGGTTAAAAATCAGCAATTTTAAGAAGATAATTTGAAAGTCAGTGGGGTCCAGACAACATTGGACCCCATTGAATAGCATTGTATGAACATAAACAAAACAAAACAAAAAAACATTGAGACATTTCTCAAAAAAAGAAAAGAAAATAGACGTTTCTCAAAATATCTTCTTTAGTATTCCACAGAAGAAAGAAAACCATACAGGTTTGGAATGACAGAATAAATGGTTTAAATTAGATTTTGAATCCCAGATTTCCAGTGTTGTCTTTGGACCTCACTGTATGTTTAGACACAAACATGTACTCATACACTTGTCCTTCACTGTGAGCCCTCTGGCAACCTTTCATTGTTGCTCTGGGCAACTCTGATTGCACAGTCACATGGATGGGTTTGGAGAAACTGCTAACAAAACTCTTCTGCAATTAATTCTCATTACGTGACAGGTCCAAAAGCAGCAATGGAGTCCCAGTCTGGTGAGCCGTGTTTTCCTACAGCGAGTTTGCCTTTTCCTTCAGGAATCATTAAGACAGGGCCACCCTGCACTCCGTAACCGCCCCATGTCACTCTGGCAACACACCAGAGCACTCATGATGTCAATGCACTTAGCATGAATTACACAATAAACATCCTTGTGCAATAGGTGATTCTCTACAGAAACATTTTTTGTTATACTGGTTGAACGTCTCCTCATATCCTGATAGCAATCACTATGTTAAACAGTCTTAATGTATTTTTATAAATATATATCGTCTGTGGAAGGCATAGGACCCTAAAATGTTCATCCAATCTTTATATTCGGTCCAAATGTAATAATACAATGTCCTACCTGCCTGTGTCAACGTATGTTTTTACATACCCTCGCGCACCCTGTTCGCTCAGACATCATACGTCATCAGTGTGTTTCTTGCTATGCAGAGTTTATGTTGACAGACGTCAGTCGCGGAGCACCGCAAACAAACAGCAGCCACCTTTTATAGTTCCTACCGAATCAAAACAACGAGCTTATGCTGCGTTCACACCATAACTACTGTAATTAAGAGATAGCAACCCGTGACGTTCTAACCGGAGCCGTTCACGTCCTCAGACTCGGAATTATGGCAACAGTATCAACACCAAAATAAATCTGCAGCAGTCAGGTACAAGCTCTCTAAGCTGTTTACGTTCGTTATTATTGTAATGTTATGTGCTTTGAGACATGAGGTACTTTAACGCTGTCTCTTGTGACACTTTGCTGAAAGCAGCTGTGTGTGTGTGTGTGTGCGTTCATGTGTTTTGGAGGAGGCGTGGCATATTTCAGTGTATTTTAATTTCAATTCTAGCATCACCAACCACTGTACCACTTTGGTTTTCCAAAGTTACTAACCACTTTCACTGGCCACAATTTTGACATTAATACTATGGGGGAAAACTGCCATATATTTTTAATATTATCTCATAATTTGGCAGAAGGTATATTAGGCTGCTGTCACTTTAACACCTGATGCACGGATCCATTATACTGTTACACATGCATTTTCTTTCTCAACTGTTTATGTTCACTTAAAACATAACTGCCTGTTTTTACATGAATACTCACTAAGACCAGCATTTTGACATTATTTTGTGTGTATATGACTGTTTAAGCGCAATAAGCAGCGAAAAAGAATTTAGTACCGAGAGGCGGCTTGATGTGTGCACACTTTGGGTGTGAGCACAAAATCTGCGGGAGTATGCGCAATACGTGCAATCCCACGCTGAAATTCAAGCCCTGTAATACCAACAATATTCATCCGGAGCAAATGAAATGAGTGAGTGAGGGGAGGCGGGTTTGTGAGTCAACTCACTGTCGGAGAGATGAGACAGTGAGAAAGCGCAGCTGGTATCGTGTATTTATTCTGTAGAAAATGAGTATTGGAAGGTTTAGATATTTAAGTATTGATATGTATTGAAAAATCAGTATGTTTGACAACACTACATTGCACTTAGTATATTATTTGAAGACTAGCCTGTCTGTTCTGATCACACAGAATAGCTACTGTATAGCTCAAATTGCTGTTATAAATGTTGGCCATGATAGAAAGGTGTCAGAACACACAGGGCATCACATGGGACTGCGTAGCCGCAGACCGGTCAGAGTGCCTATGATGACTCCTGTCCACCGTCGAAAGTGCCTGCAATGAACATGTAAGCGTCAAAACTGGATGGCTGGGTATGTGTGCGTCGCTTACCTGGGGAACACATGGCACCAGGATGCACTATGGGAAGAAGACAAGCCGGCAGAGGCACTGTGATGCTTTGGGCATTGTTCTGCTGGGAAACCTTGGGTCCTGCCATCCATGTGGATGTTACTTTGACACGTACCACCTACCTAAGCATTGTTGCAGATCATGTACACCCTTTAATGGAAACAGTATTCCCTGGTGGCTGTGGCCTCTTTCAGCAGGATAATGCGCCCTGCCACAAAGCAAAAATGGTACAGGAATGGTTTGAGGAGCACAACAACGAGTTTGAGGTGTTGACTTGGCCTCCAAATTCCCCAGATCTCAATCCAATGGAGCATTTGTGGGATGCGCTGAACAAACAAGTCCGATCCATGGAGGCTCCACCTCGCAACTTACAGGACTTAAAGGATCTGCTGCTAACATCTTGGTGCCAGATACCACAGCACACCTTCAGGGGTCTAGTGGAGTCCATGCCTCAATGGGTCAGGGCTGTTTTGGCAGAAAAAGGGGGACCAACACAATATTAGGAAGGTGGTCATAATGTTATGCCTGATCGGTGTGTGTATAAATATATATACAGTATATATATATATATATATATATATATATATATAGACATGCACAGACTTATGTACACGTGCACGGTTTTTGAACCAATTTTCTAAACGGACTACTTTTAAATCTTCTGGGAAGTCTCACTCTCTCTGACACCCAAGATCATTAACTGAACTTGCGAAAGAAAGTCTGTGACTAACTGACAGGAGAACAGAGAAACGGGAACTTCAGTACTCATCATTATCTCACAGCAGAACATCTCAATTGGTCCTGATGTTGTGTGAGGTCAGCCGTGGTGCCAGAGGTGGTCTGATGGTGTGAGAGGGAGTGAAAGAGCGCACTTGGGTTGGGAAGCAGGTAATTAATCCAGCACTTTTCCTCTGGGCCTATTCGAGCAGCTGGTCTTTCAGGCAGTCCAACATACCAACAGCAGGAGAGAACAGATGTTGCTTATGGTGTAATGAAGAAGCCAGAGGCTATCAGATTATTCACAGCTTTACAGATGCCTCAACTGTTGGTCCTTGTTATTGATCCAGTTTGGGTTTAATCTTTTAGTTTGAAGACTAATAAAGGAAACAAATGAATGAAAATAGCTCTGTCAGTGCTGCTTAAGTTGCTATATATGCATTCACCTTCTTCAGAGTCTCTTCTGCACAAAAAAAAAAAAAAAAGGAAATATTTCTCCTTTTTGATAGAAAGACATATAAAGCAGTGCTATTTTCATTTATTCATCACATGCTTTCTTAACAGTGACTTTTTAACAATTAGCTAGCCTCACAAATGTCCAAAACAAACAAACAAAAAACATTATATTATCATGTACTGGGGTATGTCTAAAAAAAATGTAATTAGAGAGAGCAAGACAGATCATGATGCGTCTTTTAAAATAACACACTCAAGATCACTTGTTTTTACGAGTTGCATCATCATTTGCAAAGAACTAATTGATCTCCATATTGACTGAATGCATTTTCAAAACTGTAAAATTTGATTAAAATGTAAAAAGTGATTTTAATTATGGCCAATGACTGAACCAAAAAAGGAGTTTTTTTTTTTTTTTTTTTTTTTTGCTCTTCATATATAGCTTAATTTCTAAATAGTGTTTAGAGAATATCATTGTTTACTCAAACCTAGAGTAGACTTTACAGAGTGCTTGACTCTTGACCAAAAATGTATGCACCTCTTATTGGAAATAAATGTTGGGATGTTATTTCCATTAAGAAGTGCATCAATGTTTGTTCAAGATCTAGTATTGACAATGCAAGAGTCAAGCACTCTGTAAAGTCTTCTCCAGCACATCCCAAAGACTTTCAATGAATTTAAAGGGATAGTTCACCCAAAAAATTAAAATTATCCCATAATTTACTCACCCTCAAGCCATCCTAGGTGTATATGACTTTCTTCTTTCAGTCAAACACAATCAGATTTATATTAAAAATATGCTGGCTCTTCCAAGCTTTATAATGGGAGTGAATAGCAGCCGAGATTTTGAAGCCCAAAAAAGCACATTGATCCATCATAAAAGTAATCCATATGGCTCCAGGGGGTTAATAAAGGCCTTTTGAAGGGAAGTGATGCATTTTTGTAAGGAAAATAACCATATTTATAACTAGAATCACTGGCTTCCGTACGCGAGTCGATTCCGGTGGAAGAGTGACCTCTGATCTGACACAAGACGTGAAGCGGAAGCAAAGAGGATAGAGCAAAACAAAACACCGGTCACAAATTAGAAAGCTAAAACGAGAATTTTTAAAGGTGGAGGAGCTTGAGTTTGTTGCCCAGCCCTATTTCTTTGAACCATGAGAGGCGTCTACTCTCACCTAAGCTTACGCTACGCCTACATCCTTCGACATGCGCCGAAACTCGGCTCTCTTGTGAACGAGCAGACAGACGTTACCAGAATCTAGTGATTATAGTTTATAAAGTTATAAATATGGATATTTTTCTTACAAAAACGCATCGCTTTGCTTCAGAAGCCTTTATTAACCCCCTGGAGGCGTATGGATTATTTTTTATGATGGATCAATGTGCTTTTTTGGGCTTTAAAATCTCGGCTACTATTCACTCCCATTATAAAGCTTGGAAGAGCCAGAATATATTTTAATATAACTCTGATTGTGTCTGACTGAAAGAAGAAAGTCATATACACCTAGGATGGCTTGAGGGGGAGTAAATTATGGGATAATTTTCATTTCAATTTTTATAATTTTCTATCTATCTATAACTACATTTCTAGACTGAACTACAATTTCAAATTTGTTTTATTGTAGCACTGGATAAAGTCTATCAATTGTTTAATAAAATCCTACAAGAGGATTAAAAAGTGTTCTTTTTCCTTTATTGATTTAACATGTTAATTCAGCTCCAGTCTCCAGCTTGTCTTCATTTGGCACTCTCTCCTGAAGATAAAGAATGCAAATTTACTTTAACACATAATAACGAAAAATCTCAAGAAGTTCAGCAATTAGACATTTTATTCGCCCAACAACAAAACACACACTCCTAAAAACTGGCCAAAAATATATGGCTTGTCACGTTCTAAAGTGCTTATTTGTTAGAGGCAGACATGCTTAAAACATAACACTTAAAAAAGACATGACAGCCAAAATGAGCCCAAGACGGTTTCAATTAAATAGACACAGACTAAACATTTGGTCCTTGCAAGCCATGAAGTACACACAGCAAAGAGCACAAGCATCTCCAGAAAACAAAAAAAAAAGTAACAGTCCTCAAAAATTAGATGTATTTGTGTTTGATCCCTATCATAATCTGGCACTACTAAGGAGTTTGGAAGGAAACACAGCTTCAGTATTTGCTTTTACAAACCTCAGAGGAAAAGTAAAATTACTCTTTTTATATTAAACTTAAAAATAAAGTAGTCATATTACATTGCTCTGTTTAAACATCACTTTTGGCTAAAAGTAAAAACCTTTTCTATGAAATACAAATATACATTCATTTAGTTTATACAACTTTGACTTTGTACTGGATATATCTTGGAATATGTATGGAAGCTTGTTTCCACCACGACTTTTTATCTCGCAATTATGACTTTTTTCCCCTTGCAATTGCAAGTTTATATCTCTAATTCTGAGGAAAAAAGTCAGAAATGTGAGATAAAGTCGCAATTATGTTTTAATTTTTTTTTCCCTGGTGGAAACAAGCTACCATAAATATCAATCATAAATAAATATCCTCAGCCTTAAACAGACGTGCATATCACCGGTCAAATCATGCTTGAAATGAACCATCAATCATCATCAGAAAGAATAAAAATTAAAAAATAAAACTTTGAAGTGGACACAACATCTTTATCTTGACAAATAAATAAGCTGAACATCGAGTGGTCAAATGCTGTCTTGCACCGTTTATAATTTTAAACTCGAATCGCTGCCATGCTATTCATACGCACAGACACAAACCCCGTGTGCCTGACATAATGCATGCACTCCAAAAGCTTAACTGGGAATATCAGAGCTGTTGTTGCGGTTTCCGTATTTGTGATGAATGAAAAGGAGCACCACACCGAGGAAGAAGCAGATGGAGCCCACCGTTATGTAGGCAATGCCCAAGAAGGGGTTTTTCCCTCCCATCCAGGAGATGGTGCTGAGGATCATACGCTTCCGGCCCTCGAAGCTGCGGACAGGGTAGTCTGAGGGGCAAGTGGTTGAGGAAACAATGTCAATTTAGTAGTTATTAAAGACCCCTTGTAGTGAAAATCAAGTTTTTAATTTTGTTTATGTGTCTATGTGGTGTTTTTAATATGCTTTAAGACAAACTATCAGTCAACACCATCGCTGAGTATATTAAACCTGTAGCGAAGACAGTCTCAAAAACACGGTTTGAAATCTCCCGTTATACCGTCACAAATATGTAACCAATAACGTCAACTTGCGGGGCTTTTCTCTACAGACTTTCTATGATGTTCAAAGCATTTCTAAGGATACTGATTGTTAGAAGGCAGCTGGCTGACTCTGAGATGACGAACGGGAACATGGTTTGTGTAACATTAGCAACACATTATTAGCTGTTTGATAACATAGTCGAGCCAAAGCCTAATCATATTAATTACCGTTATGTGTCCGACGTTGTAGAGAGAGATACATAAAACGCATTACCATTCTGATACATCAAAAATTTAAGGGGTTAGTTCACCCAAAAATGAAAATTCTGTCATTAATTACTCACTCTCATGTCGTTCCACACCCGTAAGACCTTCGTTCATCTTCAGAACACAAATTAAGATATTTTTCAAAAAATCCGATGGCTCAGTGAGGCCTGCATTGCCAGGAAGACAATTAACACTTTCAATGCCCAGAAAGCTACTAAAGATGTATTTAAAACAGTTCATGTGACTACAGTGGTTCAACCTTAATGTTATGAAGCAACAAAAATAGTTTTTGTGCGCCAAAAAAACTAAATAACGACTTTATGACAATATCTAGTGATGGACGATTTCAAAACACTGCTTCATGAAACTTCGAAGCTTTACGAATCTTTTGTTTCGAATCAGTGGTTTGGATCGCGTATCAAACTGGCAAAGTCACGTGATTTCAGTAAACAAGGCTTCGTTACGTGATAAGCATTTCGAAATTTCAATGGTTCACCACTGGGGGGCATGACTTTGGCAGTTTGATATGCGCTCCGAACCACTGATTCGAAACAAAAGATTCGTAAACCTTCGAAGCTTGAAGTTTTGAAATCGCCCATTACTAGATATTGTTGAATAAAGTCGTTATTTTGTTTTTTTGCACACAAAAAGTATTCATAACATCAAGGTTGAACCACTGTAGCATGAACTGCTTTAAATATGTCTTTAGTACCTTACTGGGCATTGAAGTGTTAATTGTCTTGCTGACAATGCAGGCCTCACTGAGCCATCGGATTTTATCAAAAATATCTTAATTTGTGTTCTGAAGATGAACGAAGGTCTTACGGGTGTGGAACGACATGAGAGTTAGTAATTAATGACAGAATTTTCATTTTTGGGTGAACTAACCCTTTGAGAACTGGTTCAGTTATTGTGGCATAATACTGATTACAGAAAAAAAATTAATTCGTTCCTTATTTTAAAAATTTAAGTTATTCATTTAGTTCCATAAATCAGTTTTCTTTCTTTAATCGTTTTAATAAATAATTTCAAAAATTAAAACATCAGTTTGTGTTATCACTCGTGATTGTTCATGGAGTTCCTGTGCAGTTTTAAAATGGTTTCATAAAAGCATATTTTAGGTAAGCATGGATATTTATCACTTTGTATTGTTATATTAGTATACATTGTTACATATAACACTAATAATGGTCTTCCTTCATTTAGTAAAAAACATCATGCCTTGATCATTTTTAACTAGATTTTGACTCTATTGTAGTTCTTGCATTAAATATTTTAATTACTAGTCAACAATTGCGGTTATGATTCCACAGATAGAAAACAAACAATTTTTAGCTATTTCAGAGCAAATATACCTTATCGTTCAAAAGTTTGGGTTCAGAAAGACTTTTTTTTAAAGTTTTTGAAGGAACTCAAGTCTCTTCTGCTCACCAAGGCTGCATATATTTGATCAAAAACACAGTAAAAACAGTAATATTGTGAATTATGATTACAATTTACAGTAACTTTTCTATTTGAATATATAAATGTAATTAAAATGTAATTTATTTCTGTGATCAAAGCTGAATTTTCAGCTTCATTACTCCAGTCTTCAGTGTCACATGATCCTTCAGAAATCATTCTAACATGCCGATTTGATACTCAAGAAACATTACTTATTATTATCAATGTTGAAAACACTTGTTCTGCTTAATATAGATCATTCATTTGAAATAGAAATCTTCTGTAAGATTATAAATGTCTCTTCTGTCATTTTGATCAATTTAATGCATTCTTGCTGAACAGAAGTATTAATTTCATTCAAAAGAAAAATCTTACTAACCCAAAACAAGTCAAAGAACATTAGTGAAAATGCTTCTATTTCTAATTTTAATTGAATATAATCATTTAAATTGCAAATAATCTGATCAGTCTAATAATTTGAATAAAACAAACGTTATTGGAGTATGACTTGACAATGTTCCAAAGAGCATGTCGTGCAGAATCGGAAATATTTCTTGTTCATTTTAGCTTACGTACTCCTCACAAAAGCCGCGTTTCCACTGAAATTACTCGGAACAATTTGTCCCAGGAACTTTTTTCCCCCCAGATCTGTTTCTGTCTTGTGTTTCTATCACGGTTTAAAGTATCGTGAAGATTAGTCCGGTGACGTAGCACCGTGCGACTTTCCAGTTCCCGTTGGATTTCGTCCTCCGCATATAAGCTTAATAAAGCCTGAACCTCGTTCCTAAACTTTGAAAAAGTACTACCTCGCTAGAAGGGCGAATTTCTGAAGGGCGAATTTTTACCTGGAACTTCATTTAGACCCTGGTCCCTGTGGTTGAAACACACCAAGTACCACCCCAAAGTCTCTAGTTCCTGGGGAAAGTTCCTGCCGTGGAAACGCGGCTATAGACACACTGTTCGCTAATGCTCTCTGCAGAGCTTCATGTTTTAAAGGTATGCAAAGCAAGGATACTGTAGGTGACTTCCAGGGTGTAGTTGCCTCTTGGCAGTGTGGGTGTCTGGTTGTTCTTCTTCTGAATGATGCGGTAGAGCTTTCTGAAGGTGGGGAGGGCAGCCGTGCGCATCCATACAATGAAATCCTCATTTATGAAGCCGTTGTTGTCTGAGTCAGTGTCCAGCTCATAAACAGGCTTGTGCCAGTTGACCGGCTTGGCTGTTTCTGGAAGATGAGGAGTGTTTTAGTTACAGATATGTACAAAACACATGCCAATTCATAACAGTATATATGTAAGTCTATATATAGAATTATACCTATAAAAACAGCAGTAAGGTTACTGCCAGGAGGGTTTCTGAACTTCACATGTTTGTCCGTCCACCATGCGATCCCTTTTTTGATAAGTGGAATTGGGGTTTTTGTTCCATTGGGATCAAGGTAAAACAAGTCCAATGTGTCTGAAGCAAAGAGTGAAAGAGACAATCGATATTAAAACTCTTGAGGAAACAGTTTTGCACAATGACAAGTAATCAGATCCAGGTCTTACCATTAAACATGCTGTTAGCAATGGCTCCACACGGGGCTATCGGCTTTGCATTAATGCGGTACGGCTCACATTCTTTACTTGGCTCCTGAAATATTAAATTATATGCTTTTAGTTTCATTCAATAACATGCAATTGTATAGAATCAAATCAAGTACGTCTTGTATTCAGGAAACAGTAGTGTTGTTGTAACAGGTGACAGCTGTTGCAATGTCACTCAGTATAAAGTTCATTAAAAGCGACAATGTCTGTCGGTGATTGACAGGGATATAATAGGTGTGGAGATGTTTTTAAATCCATGATGCCTAACCCTGCTCTCATGCAGCACTTGTTGACGTTGTGTTGACATATGTTTGCGCTGGCGGAGCATACTATGCTGTCAAACATGTCAGACAGCCAAGCTCAAAATCAGGTGAACTATTTAGTTTCTATTTGCTTCGCCATTAAAACTAGGGCTGTCTATATATATATATATATAAATAAAGATACTCAGTCTGTCTTTCAGGTAGACGGATAGACAGACAGACAGACATTAAAGATACAAATGAAGCAGCTACCGATACGATACGATACGATTCACCCCATCACCCCTACGATGCAGTGCAATCCGATTTCAATTCGATTCAACACAATGTGATGCAATGGAAAAAATATGATGCTATGCAATTCAATGTTTATTTTTTCCTCAAATTCCATTTTTAAACCAAATTCTGTTTTCTGCTTAATTTTTCTGGATTCCATTTTAATGGTTTAATCAAAAACATGTCTAATTAATTGAATTACTAAAAAGCAACTTCATTAATTTGTTTACAATATTAGGGCCCTATGAATTTTTTTCCAGAAATTCTGAGCTGTGTATTTTAATTTTTCTGGTAATCAAATGAAAGCATAAAACATTCATGTATTTTTAATCAAATTAAATTTAAACAAAGTGCTGCACAACAGGTTTACTGTTAAAATTAAAACATGGATGAAAAATTGTGTGATTATTCCTTCAAAAATAAAGTCTTAATAATTATTGTACTATTATTATTAGTATTACATTAAGACATACATTGTACAATAGTAATACAATAGTAGTACATAGGACTACATTTCTGTCACAAGTCACCGAACTTTTATTTTGACGGGTTGCCATGAAGATCTTGAAGTTTCTGTGTGTGTATTTGGTATGACAATAGTTTTCTCGAATGAAACGGTAAAATGCTCATGAAGTGACTCTCAGAGCAGCTCTGGAGATGAAGTTTATGTGTTCATGTCGTCATATAATCAGATGGCAGACGCTGGAAAAAACACCGTCGTGCTTCAGTATGTGTAGGCTAGTAAACGTATTTGCGGGTTCATTCACACAGAGACACGCAGAACATGCAGGATTCATGTCAATAGTCTTCTTGCGGTTTAATATTCACAGACACAAGTCCATATCACAAATTCCATGACATTCCACGTTATACAATAAATTCCGTTTTTATGAATGGATTCCGCGATTCCGTCCGTGTTTTCAGCATCGCGGAAATCACTGGGCCCTAAACAGATAGTTCGCTTTTATCCTTTGGTTCAGACAGACAGCAAATCATAAATTAACTTAAGTGCCTTCTGACTTCTAACGCATGGCCCTTTCACAAACATTGTAGTGTCATATATACAGTGGCAAGAAAAAGTATGTGAACCACTTGCAGAATCTGTGAAAATGTTAATAATTTTAACAAAATAAGGGAGATAATACAAAATGCATGTTATTTTTTATTTAGTACTGTCCTGAGTAAGATATTTTACATAAAAGATGTTTACATATAATCCACAAGACAAAAAAAATAGCTGAATTTATTAAAATAACCCCATTCATAAGTATGTGAACCAGTGATTCTTAATACTGTGTGTGGATCTACGACTGTTTTTTTGTTTTGTGATGGTTGTTCATGAGTCCCTTGTTTGTCCTGAGCAGTTAAACTGAGCTCTGTTCTTCAGAAAAAATCTCCAGGTCCTGCAGATTCTTCAGTTTTCCAGCATTTTTTGCATATTTGAACCCTTTCCAGCAGTGACTGAATGATTTTGAGATCCGTCTTTTCACACTGAGGACAACTGATGGACTCAAACACAACTTTTAAAAAAGGTTCAGACATTCACTGATGCTTCAGAAAAAAACATGATGCATTAATAGATGGGGGTGAAAACATTTGGAATTGAAGATCAAGGTAAATTGTATTTAATTTGTCTTCCGGGAAACATGCAAGTATCTTCTGTTGCTTCCGAAGGGCAGTACTAAATGAAAAACAATGATATTCAAGCGAAATAAGAAAAATTTGGACCTCTTCATCCTGTTCAAAAGTTTTCACCCCCCGACTCTTAATGCATCGTGTTTCCTTCTGGAGCATCAGTGAATGTTTGAACCTTTTTTAATAGTTGTGTTTGAGTCCCTCAGTTGTCCTCCATGTGAAAAGATGGATCTCAAAATCATTCAGTCACTGTTGTAAAGGGTTCAAATATGCAAAAGATGGTGGAAAACTGAAGAATTTTTGGGATCTGGAGATTTTTTCTGAAGAACAGAGCTCAGTTTAACTGCTCAGAATAAACAAGGGACTCATGAACAACCATCACAAAACAAAAAACCAGTCGTGGATCATCCAGGTAACCACACACAGTATTAAGAATCAATGGTTCACAAACTTTTGAACTGGGTCATTTTAATAAATTCAGCTATTTTTTTGTCTTATGGATTATATGTAAACATCTTTTATGTAAAATATCTTAATCAGGACAGTACTAAATAAAAAATAACATGCATTTTGTATGATCTCTCTTATTTTGTTAAAATTTTGCACATTTTCACAGATTCTGCAAGTGGTTCACATACTTTTTCTTGCCACTGTATATTCTGTGTGACTCTCAGGACACGCCTCGGCCTCCGAAGTGTTGTGATACGTCATTTTCACGTAGCAGCAGTGGTGATGAACGCGCTTGAGAAAGTTTAGAGAATATAAAATATTCGTCACAAATTATTGGTCACTTTCTAAATAATAAAAGTATAGCACATCTACTTATAATTATATATAAATAAATTAGTTTTTACCGATGCAAATGTTAGAAACGATGCATCGCGATACAAATGCCAGCTTGTATCCGATGCACACTTTTTTAAAATCGATGGATCGCATCGTTAACTTTTATGCCGATGCGAACTGATGAATCTTACCATCCCTAACACAGACAGATAAATAAATACAGACAGACAGACAGACAGACAGATAGATAGATAGATTCAAATGTGCAATACCTTAAGTGATCGTTCGTCTCCATTAAGTTGGCTGTCATCTCTGGACTTCACATACCGCCGATGGTTTTGGTAGAAATTTGAGAGGCCATAGTACATGAAGACATTACTCTGAGGACATAAAGTTAGAGTCGTGAACTGACGGTATTATGATCACTTAACCCACCAGTAAAACATCCTCTATAAATAAATAAACTGGGAACATATGGATTTAAAATGCGTGTCAAATGTTATCAGTCAGGAAAGTCGAGGCCTACTGCTTCCTCATAATACAGCTATAAGCGATCGATGAAACGACTAACAAAAAGTACTACGGTACTATCGTATGTTTCTGAATAATGAACAATACCATGGAGCAATGGATATGATAATCATTTAGTTCCTATCAAAGTGTGAGAGACTTCCAATTTATTAGCCACAATGAGTAAATAACTAAAAAGAATAGCAATGTGCAGTAAACGGTACAACTATTTGCGCTACAAACCAAGGTGTTTATGATTACTATAATAAATTAAAACAATAAGGTAATAAATACCAGTTTGAAATATCAAGTAGCATAAACAGGAAGGTTTTTGTACAGCTGAAAAAACTGGAAGCAGCTGACACAGGAAGCCTTGTACACACAAGTTAAAAATAGCAAAATTTGAATATGCAAAAGCTCAAATTATTTGAGACATGAGAGGTAGAAGATGGTAGAAGGCTTCAGAAAACATGGAAAATGTGTATGTTGTTAAGATACGTTTGTGCTGTTTTTTTGTCCTTTTAGCACTTTGACATTCAGTGACCACTAAAAAGTTTTATTGTATGGAAAAAGCAAATGGAGTATGGGTCCTTCAACTTTAATGTACGTTTATGTCTCAGCCAGGGGTTGATTTTCAGACTTCAACCGCTCAACCGTTATTTTTTCTGTAAGGTATCTGTACTTTTACTCAAGTATTGTTTTCATTTACTTTTTCCCCCTCTAGATTTTTCTAACTATTGTTTCATATGTCAGGCTTTTAAAGGGTTAAGTCACATGGAGTTGGAGCAACATGAGTGAGCAACTTAAATGACAAAACATTTATTTTGGCTAAACTATCTTTTTAAAAGGAATGCAGCATAATGGGCTGGTCATAAACCCTCACCTCGAAAGGCTGGTCTAGAGTGAAGGACAGGACACATTTGCATGGAGTCGTGCTGTTCCAGCTGAAGCTTTGAGAGCAGTTAAAACACGGACTGGACATGTCAGTCCCGGTATAATCAATCTGTGAACACAGATATATGCTTACACACAGTTAGAGAACACATGTGACCAGATTAATACTTCAGATCCACCTCATTAAGTCCAAACAAACAATAAACGTCTATTTGCTGTATATTTGTTACAAAACACACGGTCCAACAGGCTCAAACCTCTATCTCTTTGATGTTGTTGGACGTCACGTAGAGGCCGATTCCTATGGGAATGAAGATGAGGCCGATGACGAAGAATGCGGGCAACACGGTCCCCGCAGTCAAGATCGGCTGCCAGGCCGGTAACCGCTGCTGTTTGAAGGCGGTGTTGTCGGGTTTTCTAGTCCGAATGGCGGTTCCGCCGAGCCCCGCGGATCCGGAGTGATGACCGTCTTCCTCTTTGGCGCTGTAGCTGGACGCCATCATAGCTGTTAATACCAGCTCACAGCTTCAGTATTTGTATTTAAACACACAATTCCTCGATTATAGAGACGTAGTTGATATAAAAGTGTTTTATATGTCCGCTGCAGTAGATTATCTACACAGCGGCCTTCTCTCTAGGTTGTATGGAAAGTTGCTTGTTTTGTTTGAGGCGGTGCTACAGGAAGTGTCAGCTAGAGCTAATTTGATTCGCGAATCACCGGTTCGCGGATGATTTGATTCAGTCGAACTGATTTGCGAATAGCTTTTAAATCACTGAGCTGTTTTGTTTGTTTGAATAACTATGTTCAGGGCCGAAATTTATTGATTTGATATGATTTCATGTAAACGCTGTCTAATACTGATGTAGCCTATAGGCAGAGACATTTATTGAGCTGAATTTTATCTGAAAATGTGTAATTATGTTACCAAAATATCTACTTTGGTAACATTCGGTCTTCACTTGTTGTTATAAAACATTTTATTCACTGTCCCAAATAAATTCAGTTCATAAATTCTTATGATGTCTGATTTGACAGTCTAAACTGTATGTCTATATGTTGTAAATGTGTTAAAAATGATTGAGTTCACATAGGCTACATGCAATAGGCCTGAGTTTTATTAATATCTTAACATGTTAACCTTGAAATAACAGCCTACTTACAACAACCTGTTCATATTTGTATTAATACACGTTCATGTGATCATAAACAATAGCACCTTTTTACTTAAGAAAGTAAGCTAATCATCATCATAAAAAATGTCATAATGAATTAGGAGTTCTAACATGGTAGGTTGACAAACTATAAAAAGCCTGTTAGACCTTGAAAAATATGCTACAGTATACATGTAGGCCTACAACTTGGAACTTGTAATCTTCGCTAAAATACTGCAAGTTTAGTCCCCACCGCTGTTATGAGAGAACCTGTTGATGAACAGGATGACTCAAAGGATTTGGTGAATCAGTTTCTTGAACTGGTTCACTGAGACGAACCGATTCGTTCGAATGAATCAGACATCTGCAGGCGTGTCATACCACATGACACCACCACTCAGAGATGTTAGTAGATCATTAAAAAGAATTAGTAGTAGAATTATGTATTTAATTTAATATATAATTTTATAACAAGCCAATTGTTGCATATCTGCCTTTATTATTATTTTGTTTTATTAAAAAGCTGGTCAAAACACTGTTTTGTTAGAAAATCATAATGTATTTCAAAGTAATTAGTTTAAGAAATGTAATCAAAATTGACCATTCTCGTTTTTTTTATTGCAGTATTTATTATAAATGATTTATCCATGTACATCATTATTTATTCATTCATTTAAAAAAAAAAAAAAAAAAAATCATCTTTAATCTAAGTAACTTCCTGTCACAATGGGGAAGGAAACACTATCGCAACTATGCAAGCTGTGTACAAATGTAAAGCAAATATACGGCTTTTTTTAAAGTGTTGACTAATGGCTGTTATGGAATTAATCTGTGGTGTAGTAAATCTCTTTTTACCTTCATGTTTCTCTCTCTCTCTCTCTCTCTCTCTCTCTCTCTCTCTCGAAATACACGTTTTATTAAATGAATAATATGTTGCATAATTTTATTTATAAAACGGTTAGTTCCTGTCCTTGATTCTGATTGGTCAATAGCTGTGTTTTATTCACGATAAAACACGGCTATGACCGCTTCACCCAACGGTTCTGTGTATCACTACACAACGTAAACATGTTAGTTCTCATTGAAGCTTACTGTATTATGTAGAAGAGTATTGTGAGAAAGATCGAGTATTACCTGCATTCAGATTTAGCATTTTGCTTCAGGTCAGTACTATGTTCATAATAAAAAATCTGTTTAAATGTCCGATGTATTATCTTGTCCTTTTAACAGTTAAGGGGTTTTCCCGTGACTGACAGCGCTAGTCAAAGCATTTGTCAGTTGCATCTTGTTCCGTGTTCAATTCAGACTTTTCAATGTAAAAGTCTTCGCTACTGACTGACACAGTCATAAAGACAGTCTTTGCCGCCATCTAATGGCGTAATAATGTAACTTCTGTTGCTGTTCATGATCAGGGACAATTTTTTCCGGCAGAAGGAATGCTTTAGTGAAAGTTTACTTCATGAAAGTTGCATTGATACATATTTTTTTGCTTTAATTTTTGTATTGTGTGGTAACTGTTTTATAAGTAAGCAATAAGGTGCGAGAGGCTGTGCTGTATCGTGAATAAGTCACGGCTGAAGCGCGTTGTTAGGCACGACGCGAAGCGGAGCCTCTCGTACCTTATTGCTTACATAAGAAATTCTGCACATAATTGTTACACATGTAACGACATTTAGAAATCCCTCTCTAAATGGCCTTACTTGTGTAACAATTATGTGTGGATTTTTTTATATAAATTATGAGCCAAAACATTATGACCAGTCACGGGTGTTATATGTGACTGGTCATAACGTTTTTGGACCTATTGGATGTGTTTGAGGAGGTAAATTCCCTATGTCTTGTTCCCCCACTGGTCCCGTCCAGCTCAGAACTGTCTGTGTCCCCGCTGGTCCCGTCCAGCTCAGAACTGTCTGTGTCCCCGCTGGTCCCGTCCAGCTCAGAACTGTCTGTGGCCCCGCTGGTCCCGTCCAGCTCAGAACTGTCTGTGTCCCCGCTGGTTCCATCCAGCCCTGTGTTCCCTCCCAACCTCCCTCTCCCGCCTCCTCAAATCACCTGCTCATCATTTCTGCCTCCTCAAACTGTCGAATCATCATCTCTGCCTCCTCTGGTACCCTTCAGCATCTCTTCAGCTCCATCACGTAAACGGATGGACCCGATTCGGAGCTTCAGGCCACCAGCGTCACCTAGGTCAGGGGATCTCCTGGCTCCGCCTCCAGCCTTTGAATCCAACACTCCACCGCGGCCTGTCGACGCGTCGCCTTCGTCGTGGCTCCTCCCTCCCTCGGCTCCACCGGAAACCCTCAGCCTCAAGACTCCACCGGGCTCCCTCGTCCCACAGGCTCCGACTTGGTCAGACGTCGTCCAGCCTGCACCTGCGGTTTCACCTGGCTCCCCCTTCCCCTCGTCTCCTCCTTCGTCCTCAGTCGCACCGCCTCCGTCTCAGTCTTCAGGTTCCCGGATTCCACCTCGGATGCTCGTCGTCCCGGCTCAAGCTCGGTCTCCAGATCCAGCAGTGTCGGTTGGGCTCTTCGGCTTTCCAGCTCCACCTGGATCTCCATCATCGGTGGCTTGTCCATCGGCCGTCCCCAGGGTGGCGCCGCTCAACTCTCCACTATGGCGTTTCCCGTCTTCGACTCCACCCTGGGGCCTCATCATGGTTGGTCTCTGGACCAACATCTGGCTCCTCATGCTTCAGGCTTCCCCTTGGCTCCTCCCACCCTCCACTCCCCCTTGGACTATTTTTGTTTTCTGTGGACTGTTTTTTTTACTCCTCTGCCCTTTGCCCTCCTCCAGAGCCCCCACCCTTCCCTCCTCTGTTAGACTCTATACGGCGCGAGGCCGCGCCTACCCGGAGGGGGGCGATATGTTACATGTACTGTGTTCTGTGACCTAGTTTTCCCCTGCCTGTTTTATTAGTTCATTTGATCCACCTGTGCCTCGTTAATTAACTCATCACCTTGTTTAGTTCCCTTTGTTGGTCACATGTATATATACCCAGTGTTCTCCTTCACTCCTTGTCCGTTCTCGTTCATGTTCACACGTGAGTTATGTTATCTACCCTGTTGGAATCTCCTGTGTTATATTAAAGTATTGTTATTATCGTCATCTTCGTCTGCATCGTGCTTTGCTACTATAGCAACTGTAACAACAGGTGAAGTGAATTTCATTGATCATCTCCTAACAAGGCCACACATCAAGGTCTGGATAAATTAGATGGTACAATCATTGTAATCAACATGTTGGATGCTGGAGAAATGGGCAATAATAAAGATCTGAGCGACTTTGACAAGGGCCAAATTGTTATGGCAAGGCGATGGCACCAGGATGCCCTGCGGGACGATGACAAGCCGGTGGAGGCAGTGTGATGCTCCAGGCAATGTTCTGCTGGGAAACCCTGGGGCCTGCCATTCATGTGGATGTAAATTTGACACACGCCACCTACATAAACATTGTTGCAGACCAGGTACACCCCTTCATGACAGTGTTGTTCCCTGGTGGAAGTGGCCTCTTTTACAGGATAACTCACCCTGAATGAATGACCCATGATGAAAAGTTCAAGGTGTTGCCCTGGCCTCCAAATTCCCCAGATCTCAATCCAATCGAGCATCTGTGGGATGTGCTGGACCAACAAGTTCAATCCACCGCAGCTCCACCTCACAACCTACAGGACTTAAAGGATCTGCTGCTAACATCTTGGTGCCAGATACCACAGGACATCTTATGGGGGCTTGAAGAGTCCATGCCAGTGTTTTGGTAGCACATGGAGGACCAACAGCATATTAGCCAGTTGGTCATAATGTTTTAGCTCAACGGTGAATATTCAAATATTATATATAATATAAATTGAAATTATTTGCATTTTCTGTAGGCTATGTGGTTCAATTCACAGTCAGGATTCAGAAGTTGCATCATTTGAACCACAAGATGGAGCAAGAGACCAAAGCAACGATTTAAAGCAGTAACAGGTTCTCTCATAACAGCTGTGGCAGACTAAACTTGTAATATTTTATCAAAGCTGTGTTTATGCCAACACTTTTTCCATTAAAAGTTCCAAGTTTCTTATCATGCAGGTGTAGACCTTCAGACTTGCTCACCTTAAAAATCCCTATATATTTTTCAAGGTCTAACATGCCCTTTTATGGTTTGTCAACCTACCATTTCTGCTCACAACTCTGATTCTTTTTATCCAATAACTTCTTGGATTTATGCACTGTTTCTCTGACTTTGTGATTTCTTTATCTTTGTCCTCCACTCTCTTTCAAAGGCCCCTTTGCTAAGCTTTAAGTTCTGAGTTTTCACAACTTGCCTCTGCTTACTTCATCCCTAAGGTCCCCTTTTTTTTCTGAGCTTTACTTTTGTTCTTCTTTGATTGCTCAGTCCAAAAAGGTGGCCAACTTTTAAACACTATCAGCTCTTCCCGTTCCTCAACTGCCATCCTGGCAGTCAGCTTCTCACATTACTGAGCAAACTTGGCTGGGTTTTGCTACCCTCCAACCTTTTGGGTCATTTAGCTGTCATGTTCAGCTTTGCTGTTGACAGCCTCAAGACATTGCTTTGCCGAAATCAGTGAAATAGTGTCATTTTTTTGTCTATGAAACTGACTCTTATTCGCCAACAACAATGCAAATTATTCCAGCTATATCATCTCCTATTTAAGCGGTCTTCTTTATGTTCTTCTGCAGCTTCTCTTTAACTGTGTGTGTAGTCTTGCAGAATTAGCAAAGATCTGACCAGATGACCTTTCATTATTCATTGAACATGAGGAATCTCAGTCTCTCTCTCTCTCTCTATGCATGTAATATAATAAATACTGCAATAAAAAAACAAGAATGGTAAATTATGATTCACTGTGACACACACTCATACATGAATCAAATATGACCATTCTTGTTTTTTTATTGCAATATTTATTATAAATGATTTATCTATGCACATCATTACTTATTTTAATCAAAGTAACTTCATGTCACAATGGGGAAGGAAAGACTATTGAAACATCCATTTCATGCCGACTTTAAATGAAAACCTATATCATATTGATCGCCTCCATACAGTTAAGGGTTAAAAATGATTTTCAGAATGCTGAATAAGCTAGATCCTAAAATAATCTCTTTTAGGTCCCATGTGGAAAATCCTGTTTGGTCCCCTGGTGGTGTATCTTTCAGTGAAGTATCTTATGGCTGCCGCAAGGGTGTTTAGCCTAAGCTGAAAATTCGGTGTGAGTGTAAAATTACATTATGGAAAAATTCTTCTGTTGTTTTGATATTTTGAGAAATTGGACACACTTTGTTAATGTATATGAGCTGAATAAAAAGAAGGGGATTCCTTATGGGATATGGGAAATGAGTAAAAAAGTCCCTCTGTCTTATAAAGAACTGGTACTTTTACATTTCTTTAATATTTCAAAATTATTGCAAGTAAAGGTATCTTGACCAGCCACATATTTCAAGGCAGCACTGTATCCGCCTTATTTTTCAGGTAAGAGCGTGTGCGGCCATTTGTAATTTTAATGCGTCTGGCTTCCGGTGTCATCCACAGTTATTTTTAGCTGTACAAATCAGCTCTTTATGCTGCTTGATATTGCAAACTGGTATTTCTTACCATATTATTTTAATGTATTGTCTTAATTATAAACACGCTGGTTTGTAGCACAAACAGTTTTACAGTTTACTGCACTTTGATATACTTTTAGTTATAGTGGCTAATAAACTGGAAATCTCACACATTCACAGAAAACACCTTACTTCCGCGTTGAAAAATGAGGTGGATTGATATTCCTCATCATTTTTTCTTCTCGAGCCCCTTACATACTCAATTCAAATTTTATTTGTAGATACCTTGAGTCTGTTGTTACAAATATCACCAACTTTGTGTGTTTTCGCTCCATCTACAAAAATCCAATCGAAGCTACAGCAGACGATAGCTTGTTGTCGTGCAACAGACAGTGGTGTTTCGCTCCTGAATGAATCGGTGTGCTTGAACAAATCAGTTGAATGAATGATTCATTGACTCATTTATAAAGACAGTCACTTGTCACCACCTTCTGGCGTAACATGTAACCTGCAGAAAGCCAAAGACTGCGTCTGAAATTGCAGTCTCTGGATAGATATATCTTTTGAATAAGTCTTTACTTTGTGACCGTTAAAAAAGTATGTTGTATATATGAATGTGTGTAGTATGAATGTAATCCGGAGTCAGCAGCGT
Source organism: Mylopharyngodon piceus (assembly GCA_039654765.1). Classification (NCBI taxonomy): domain Eukaryota; kingdom Metazoa; phylum Chordata; class Actinopteri; order Cypriniformes; family Xenocyprididae; genus Mylopharyngodon; species Mylopharyngodon piceus. Next base: position 27,283,659 of record CM077456.1, read on the forward strand.
CACTTCACTGCCATTCACAAATCCTCTCCCGTGGCCTAATGGGATAGTTAATGTGTCCATCAAATTCACACTTGACTTCAGAAAATCACTGGATGTCATCTGGGTATAAGCAAAGACTATATAGAAAGACGGTTCACTCCTATTAGTTATGAATGGGAGAAACTGCAATGCGCAATATGGCGGAATACGTCCCGCCTTCTAAGTAAAAGAGCCAATCGCTGATTGATAAAGTCATTGTAGCGAAGAAACCTAAGACTCGCGCTTAGGACTGCACATGCGTATTGGCTCGTCTAGCCAGAAAATAAGCTTTTTAAATGCTATTTTAGCATAAGAAACAACCTTTATGGGACAGTTCATGTCAGATTTTGTTGCTGATTTGAAATATGTAATTTAATTGGGAGTTCGCCAAGCAGTTTTTAAGATTTTAGGATTCCCCCATTCAAGTAGATAGGACTTGGTCTTGGATGCCCGAAATAGCTGCCCGGAGGCGTTGCAAATATGGCTGCCGAGTGAACAGACTTTCCTTGAAAGGGACTTTGGTATAAGCCTACTGTCTTATAAATACTGTAAATCTGGACCTACAACTCGTTTTACATACTGATTTCACCTACTAAATAGTAGAGAACCTGACATGGTTCTCTCAAAGTTATGAACAAATAGAACATTAATAGAACGTTAGTTCAAAGTTCCTTTCCCCCAGGAAATGCTTAATGCATATATTGTTGAAGTGAACTCTTTTTGATCTCGTTATATTCTCATATGTTTATTAGATTCCTTAAATTTTAAAAAGGGCAATATCAACTTTCTCTTTAAAGTGCATAGATCAGGTAACTAAATGTAATCTTTAAAGCTCATCAAGATCGTGTCTTTATGGTTTTTTACAGGTTCACAAGAACAGAACATTCATAATGATGGAGATGGCTGAAATCTATTTGACGGATGCATGCAATGGAAGGGCATAGAAGCTAGTTAGTCTTGACAGTGATCTGAAGTTACACACCTGGTTCAGAGGAGGGAACTGAAGATGAATATGAATCTGACTTTTCCAAACCAGTCTGAAATCTTACACGCCTCTGCAGAGCTGCAGTGAAGCATGCAAAGCAATCCAGCATGGAAACACTGTCGTCTCCTCTTTTTCCTCACAACTTTTCTGCTTTCTCAGCAGGAGATATTGAAATGCTAAACCACCATGATTAATCAACTGCTTGTAGCTGGAGACACCATAAGCTGCTGGGCCAAGAGAGACACAAACAGACAGCAAGGGGCCTGGATGCTGTCAGGGCCTGAAAGAAATATGCTAATAAAACAAGAACTGATGGTGAGAAGCTATTCAATCAATGATTTCCACTGACTCTTGAAAAAAGAGGAACAGAAAACCAAATATGTAAACCTAACTACTGGTGGTGGTACATGGAAACTCTTGCTGTCCCCTTATGAATGATTTAGGCGCCAGTAACTCCAGTATTGTTTGCTACTACAATTGCCCCATTATGTACTTGATGCATAATGTACGACTCAACATTTGTACTCTGCTTGATAAATTTTTCAGATAATGTCTGAGGCATAAGGTCATAGCTGGTGAATTAACATCTTTAAAAGATCATCTTAGGCAGAAGATGGAACTTAAAGACAAGTGATAAACAAGATCCTGAGCTCCAAAAGGATGATAGATCAATCTGATATGGAGTATTTGGGTGGACACCAGCAGATCCATAGCCTTTTCAGGGGGCATTACATGAATTTTGCCATTTTGCTTCCTTGAAGGGCACTGCAGAATGGGGAAAGCTATTTGAAGGGTCAATAAAAGTGAGTAATTGAATCACTTCATGAAGATCCCATAAGGCTGTTAGCAAAGTGTAAAAAGATATGGACTGGGATTTAAAAGTCTTTAAAATAAAGTCTGGTGAAGAAAAGTACCAGGCATAAATATTAGATTAAATATAGACCGGATTATTATGAAAAATGCTGGTAACCAAACGGTTGATGGACCCCACTGACTTCCATAGTCCCCCCACCCTTATTCTTCAAAATATCTTCTTCTGTTGTTCAGCAGGTTTGGAACAACTTGAGGGTGAGTAAATGACAGAATTTTTATTTTTGGGTGAACTATCCCTTTAATAAAACTGTTTGAATCGGCTCTCTATTCATGATTCATTCGGACAGAGCTCATGAATCGAACAGTTTTTCACAATACTTCAGAACAAAATGGGCGCTGGATGAATTATATTCCTACAATCAAAACAACTTGCAAAATGTTCTGTAGTTTAACAGCGATGAAGAACATTTTCATTTCAGAGGTAAAGACCGTTTTCGGACAGAAAGAGTCTAACAACATCGTATGAATGACTCCTTTTCATGAGTGAAGTGGGTTCAAACGTTCTGAACCGGTTCGCGATTTAAAATCGGTCGGACTGTTCACTCACGCACTGAATCGTTTGGAGAGGTTTGGCTTATCATTCCATAAATGCGCGCCGCACTTTATAAAACCGATAAAAAAAAAGCGCTCAATGAAGTTACTTCAACTGAAACAACATGCAAAAGCGTCCTATCGTTTGTCAGCGATAAAGAAGATTTTCAGTGAATGTATCGTGCATTCGAACGACTCTGAACTGCAGGTAACGACAAAAAGTGCATCAAAACAAAAATAGATTCACAAAACAGTACCGTGGCACCATGTTTCTTTTGGACATGTACCGTGTTCTTCCAACTGATATAATTTTACTCGAGTAATGAAAAGGTTAGTAATGCCTCTGAAATGTGTAAATATAATGTACATATTCTTTATGAGACACACTCTTTATGTTTTTGAATATCATTAGGCCTGTACTTCTTTGGGAGTGTGTGTAGGCCTACTTCACTTCATGTATGCTAATATATTCTACTTAGTTCATGTTTTTTTTCCTGTTTATGGCTATGCTTATTTATGAATCCCAGCTTGCACTTTGCATATCTTTAGTTTTACTTATTTATTTACAATAATTTTAGTTCTTTGTTTGTTTCAAAAGGCACCTGGTCATTTAAAATTTTACCTTATCTTATTTTAAAACCCTTAACTGCTTTTGAATATCCAAAGATATGAGTGGAAATATATTTTTGAAATATTTTTATAAATATATTTATAAATATATTTTTGAAATATAACCATAAAAGGGTCACCTGATTCTACTAGTTAGAAAAGCATCTTAGAGAGAGATTTTCTGATCCCTGAGGAGATCAAGAGGTTAAAAACAAGTTGTTTAAAGTCACCATGAGATCAAAATGGACAATTCTTGTTTTTTATATGGAATATTGCAATATATATTATAAATGATTTACTCGAATAAATCATTTATAATCAGCCTGTCACTAACATGAGATCGCAGCAGTAGCAAACCACAACCATCCAATCAATTCCCAATGGACAAAATCAAGTCCAGCTCTGCATTTTTTTCTTGTTCGAGAAACCGATACCCGATACACTCGGATATACATTACAATTAGGAAGAAAAGACTATCGCAACTTCCGTTTCATGCTGACCATCAAAGGGACAGAAGCTGGTGGCATTACAGCTGAAACTGAAGATTTGTTCTGACCTTATGAGTGAAAGACACAAAGGTCAAATCTGACAGCAGGCAATGACAAGCCTGTGCAAATGAATTTACCACACAAACTGTCATATGAACGACCATGGCAATCTGATGCCTATAATCTTAGGTACACCGGTCTCAGTATGCCTCCCCTGAGATCCATCTGGCCGTGTTGCTCCGTAAGGTCACTCCGGTGGGCGTCTGCACCCACTCTTTTCGGCTACACGGCCAAGCAGATGGCCTCACAGCGTAAAAGGTTCCTGTGTCTTCGGATTCGCTGGGAAAATGATGAGTCAGTCAGGATGTGGCCTGCCTTCAAAAATGTCCCAGCCTGCCAGTGTCCTTGCCACCCTGATCAGCCATCCACATGATGACAGACTTCCATAATGTGCCATCTTTCATTAACCTCCCTGTGAGTGATGGATTAACCCTGAGGGCAGAGACAGAGTCATAGATTATTGAGAACGAGTTTGCCTTACCTCAGCCTCACCTGGTTTATAACGGATGAGACTGAAGTTTTCTAGAGGACAGTTTTTGGACTTGAGATGCCATATTTTTGCTCAATCATAGCAGAGGTAAGATTATGTTCAGGGGAGCCGATGTTAAAGTTGGCATGAAAGAGAAACTGTGATAGTCTTTTCTAGAACGGCTTCTCGAACAAGAAAAAATATAGGGCAGGACTTGTTTTCGTTTGTGGGGATTTGATTGGATGGTTGAATGGTTGTGGGTTGCTATTGGTCAATCTCATGTGAGTGACAGGTTGTCCCGCCCTTGCGTCAATAAACACGTCATCAGAGAAGAGATGTCGCTGTAAGAGGGAGGGGAAATTATTTTGATTTATGAAAGATTATGAGAACATAAATCTGCAATATTCCATTAAAAAAAAAAAAAAAATCATTCATTGTGATTTTATCTGATACCAATAAGCTGAAAATTATTTTCATGATATGGCCGATAACAGATAAATGATTGTTATATAATATAAAATAATTATACTACAATTTTAAACTGTTTTGTGTAAAAAAAAAAACTTACTAAGCATAAATAGTAATAAATAATAATCAAAAGTTTTTCCGTGCTACAAGTGAATTTAAATGAAAAAAGTGCAAAAATAATAATTGCAAAAATAATTTAAATCTGATGCGTAATTTCTGTGCACTTTTAAGCCTTATTTTAAAAAAAAAATGATTGCTTTCAAACAGGTCTCCGGAATACATTGCCTGACAGACAATACATGGTCTCTCAGACAAGCAGAATATTAAAATCCCCCTGTAGTCAATCATTTTATCCCTTAAAACTCATCTCTGATCACCAAAATGACATATTTAAACGTTTTTTCCTGTGAAGAAAATGTCTTCATGCCTTAAAATAGCTTGAATGTAACTCTACACCCTTGCTTCATTTAGTATTTGTGGATACATGAATATGCTAATTAGCCCCGCCTCCACTCACTCGCACAAGCTCAGAGATCCACTCGGTCAACTTACTGAGGTAAACGCTGCACAATGGTATGGACACATAACGGTAATTAATGTGACATAGGTAGTTTGTGACGTAAGAAACACCAGAGATTTCAAACCACGTTTTTGAAACTGTCTTTAGATCACTGCAGTTTTAAGGAGAAAATACTCAGCAATGGCGTTGACTTATAAATTTGCACATGGTTTGTCTTAAAGTATATTAAAAACTCCATATAGTCATATAAACAACATTAACAACTTGATTTTCACCACAGGGGGACTTTAACAATATTTCCATTAGGAATAACATCTAATATTTATGGACAAAATGTAGATGTGGCAAGTTTTTTTTTTTGTTTGTTTGTTTGTTTTTTTAGCAACTTTTAGCGATTATTGACAAATTATAATATAATTACAATTATAATTGATCATAGGTGGAGATTATAATACATGACAGATTTTGTTGGGGAAAAAATGGGGAACCGCTGCAGGAGAATTTGTTTTCTGCTATCCATCAATCACATTTCTGTATTGATTTCTTTCTATCAATAAACTGTTACATCAGATATTTCATGTATTACATTTCACCCAGTTCTAATCTCTGATCATGAACCGGTTACCTTCTCTCTTAAAAACACAAGAATCAATAAAACTATAGACAGGTGGCAATTCAGTATATCTCAGTTGAAAGATAAGAACTTTAATGAATACTTCAACTGACAGTGGACATCCTTCATGAAGACAAATGACAGCCCAGATATTAATGCGGCAACAAAAACTGAAATCCTACTCTACAGTGATCTGGGGGCATATTACTTTGCCCTTCAGGGAATATTCCAGATTATTTTCAACATGATGTACAGTAAGGGCCCTATTTTAACGATCTAAGCTCATGGTCTGAAGCGCATGGCGCAGGTGCACTTGGGGCATGTCCGAATCCACTTTTGCTAGTTTAATGACGGAAAAAATGGTCGGCCCGTCAGGTGCATGGTCCAAAAGGGTTGTACCTAGTCTTAATGAGTCATGGGTGTGTGTTGGGCGTAACGTACAAATTATAAACCAATCAGAGGCTCATTTTCAGTTGTCTCAAAAAAGCAACACGCCAACAATGCGCCTGAACACACCTCGTTTTCAGACCAGCATGCCCATGGGCGAACAGATTGGCATGAGTGCATTTGCTATTTAAACAATGTGGGCACTGGATGTGAAAATGATAACTGCGTCGGGCTGAAACTGGCAAAAAAACACTTGCATCGCGCCTGGCGCCACATTGTGCCCTAAGAGTCAAACGTTTGGAATAATTACGATTTATTTTATGAAAAGTTTTTGAAGTTTTATGTTTTTGAAAGAAGTCTATTATATGTAAAATACAGTAAAAACACTAATATTATAAAATATTGTTACAGTTTAAGGTAGCTGTTTGAATTTGAATATATTTTAAAATGTAATTTATTCCTGATGTCAAAGCTGAATTTTCAGCATCATTACTCTGCAGTGTCACATGATCCTTCAGAAATCATTCTGATATGCTGATTTGGTGCTCAAGAAACATTTATCGCTTTAGAAAACATTTGTGCTTCTTAATATTTTTGTAGAAATTGGAATACACTATCGTTCAAAAGTTTGGGATAAGTATGATTTTTTTTTTTTTTTTTTTTTTTTTTTAAATAGAAATTACTACTTTTATTTATCAAAGATGCATTAAATTGATCAAAATTGAGAGTAAAGGATTTATAATGTTACAAAGGATTTCTGTTTTAAGTAAATGCTGTTCTTTTGAACTTTGTTCATCAAAAAATCCTGAAAGAACAGTTTCCACAAAAATATTAAGCAGCGCAACCATTTTCAACATTGACAGTAATGAGAATTTTAAAATATATACATTTTATAAGAGACTACCAAAAACTTTTAAGAAATTCAAACATTAATTTGACCGGTAGTGTATATGGCATGTAGTCATTTACCACAGAACCATTATTACAACATATCCTTCAGTTTGTAAAAATAAATAGGAAACACAAAATAAATGAGAGTGAGTAAATGATGACTAAATGATTAAATGATTTTCATTTTTGAGTGAACTATCCCTTTTACCCCCCGTAGTTGATGCCTGGCTGTAAACCTCAAAGAAGAACCCATACCAGCAGGAGTCATATACCCCTTTTTCTACCAAAATTGTTCTCGTTCTGGAGCCAGAGCCTGTTCTCGTCCAGGCGAACTGGAGCCTGTTGCGAACCGGCTGCGTGTTTCCACAGACTTGAGGAACGAATGCTGACATAATGCTGCTATGTGTTGTTTACCTGACTATAACCAGTCTAAAAAAACCATTGCGCGTCACTGTGTTTGTGGAGGCACTTCTGTTTTACTGCCCGTGAACAAATGTCTACTTTGACCCTCAAACACTGTAGTTGTAGCTGAGGCCTGGAAGAGTTTGGTTCATGTTGTCGACATGTCGAGAAGACGCTGTTTTCTGTGCTGCAAAAGCAAAGGTATAGGACTTGGGATCAAATACGGTAAAACTTACGCCATCGTTACTGTTCGTTTCACTGTGTATCAAGTGCTGAGGAAACCTCCAGAGCTGAAATTCAGATGGGCGTTTCGTTTCCGACACGCACTCTAAGCGGTCGACCAATCACAACAGACTGGGCCATCCAATCAGAGCAGAGTAGGGTCTTTGAAAGGAGGGGTTTAGAGAGTCTTACTCTTTGAACAAAACGTTTTCAGAGTCTTTGAGAAGTGTGGTGATGTGCAATGTATTTTATAAGAAAATCAAGGTGTTTTTTTCCCTTGGATGCTTGTAAACCTATTGTAGGAGACCTTCAAAACAAAAATAGGAACCTTTAAAATAGCATAACAGGGGCACTTTAAACATGTGAATGCATGATTTTTGCTACATTGTTGTAGACAATTGTTTTAACCTACAATATCATGTAACTCAATCATCAATAGATACAAATACAATTTGTTTTGCCTCAAAAAATCCACTAGATTGATGTTTCCAAGGCCACTTAAGTTTCAACCAGTGGGTGCTGGCGGTGGTTCAGGAGATCTGGCTCCCTGCTGGTATGGAACGCTTATGTTTCACAATCCAATCAATTCCCAATGGATAAAATCAAATCACTCTAATCATCCCCACCCTACATTTAAGCCAAATGTCTGTCAAAGCAGTGCAAGACTGAACACTGCAAACAGTGAACAGTTTCATTTTATTGTTGCTAAATGGTGGATCATGAGCTGGCTTTTCACACATGACTCCTGCATGCTGATTATTTTTTGTAAAAAAAACAGTGAAATATTGTTATACTGTAAATATATAACAAAATAGCATTGTTAATTTTTATATATATATATATATATATATATATATCACAAAAGTGAGTACACCCCTCACATTTCAGCAACCATTTTAGTATATCTTCTCAAGGGACAATACTATAGAAATGAAACATGGATATATTTTAGAGTAGTCAATGTGCTGCTTGTATAGCAGTATAGATTTACTGTCCTCTGAAAATAACTTAACATACAGCCATTATTGTCAAAATAGCTGGCAACAAAAGTGAGTACACCCTAAGTGATAACAGCTGTATGTCGTTTAACCATGCAAAGCCACATGTCCTATTCATCATGTTCATGTTTTTGTCTGCTTGACAGGACCTTACAAATGTGTGTATCTTGTATTGGAGCAGTTAAAATTTGGTGCTTTGAGTACAATTCTCTCATACTGACCACTAGTTGTTCAACATGGCACCTCATGGCAAAGAACTCTCTGAGGATTTGAGAATTAGAATTGTTGCTCTCCACAAAGTTGGCCTAGGCTATAAGAAGATCGGTAACACCCTGAAACTGAGTTACAGTACAGTGGCCAGGGTCATAGAGAGAGGTTTTCCAAGACGGGTTCCACTTGGAACAGGCCAAAGAAGTTGAATCAAAGAGCTGGCTTCAAAAAACAGACGCACGAGTGCTGCCAGCATTGCTTTCGAGGTTGCAGAAGCAGAAGGTCAGCTTGTCAGTGCTCAGACCATACGCCGCACACTGCAACAAGTCGGTTTGCATGGCCGTCGTCCCAGAAGGAAGCCTTTTCTGAAGCTGGCTCACAAGAAGGCCCGCAAACAGTTTGCTGAAGACAACCTGTCAAAGAGCATGAATTACTGGAACCATGTCCTGTGGTCTGATGAGACTAAGATAAACTTGTTTTGCTCAGATGGTGTACAGCATGTGTGGCGACGCCCTGGTGAGGAGTACCAAGAAAACTGTCTTGGCTACAGTCAAGCATGGTGGTGGTAGCATCATAGTCTGGGGCTGCATGATTGCTGCTGGTACTGGGGAGCTCTGCTTCATTGAGGGAAACATGGATTCCAACATGTACTGTGACATTCTGAAGCAGAACATGATGCCATCCCTTCAGAAACTGGGCTGAACGGCATGATAATGACCCCAAACACACCGCCGAGATGACAACTGCCTTGCTGAGGAAGCTGAAGGTGAAGGTGATGGAGTGGCCAAGTATGTCTCCAGACCTGAACCCTATTGAGCACCTGTGGAGCATCCTCAAGCGGAAGGTGGAGAAGCACCATGTGTCTAACATCCAGCAGCTCTATGGAGGAGTGGAAGAGGATCCCAGCAACAACCTGTGCAGCTCTGGTGAATCCCATGCCCAGGAGGATTAAGGCAATGCTAGATAACAATGGTGCTCACACAAAATATTGACACTTTGGACACAGTTTTGACATGTTTACTTAGGGTGTACTCCCTTTTGTTGCCAGTTATTTAGACAATAATGGCTGTATGTTGAGTTATTTTTAGAGGACAGTAAATCTGTACTGCTATACAAGCTGCACATTGACTACTCTAAAGTATATCCAATTTTCATTTCTATAGAATTGTCCCTTGAGAAGATATACTAAAATGGTTGCATTAGCTGCCTAACCCACGCACAAGCAAAATGAACATCATGCCAAGTTAGCGACTCTTTAGGTACTAATATTTATCTTTAATGTTATTAAGCTTTATTTTGCCTGAGGGGAGCCCACTGAAACATCTGAAAACAAATTAGTAGCAGAATTACTCCGTATGAATAAAAAATGTACATCTGCGAAGATATTCGTAAGCAGTTGCTTCCATCTTTAATTAGGTCTGCTTGAGTTAACAAAGACATTTAGAAAATTTCACCCTGTTTTAGTAGAGCAGACTGAGATATGAAGGGTTAAACTGTCTTCAGGTGATTAATAGAAGAATTATGATGCTTTTATATTTTACACTACTGTTCAAAAGGTTGGGTTTAAGATTTTTTTTGTGCTAAGGCTGCATTTATTTGAACAAAAACACAGTAAAAACAGTAATATTGTGAAATATTATTACAATTTACAATAACTGTTTTCTATTTGGATATATTTTTAAAATGTAATTTATTCCTGTGATGCAAAGATGAATTTTCAGCATCATTACTCCAGTTTTCAGTGTCACATGATCCTTCAGAAATCATTCTAATATGCTGATTTGCTGCTCAAGAAACTTTTCTGATTATTATACATGTTCAAAACAGTTGTGCTGCTTAATATTGTAGTGGAAATTGTGATACATTTTTTGAGAATTCTTTGATGAATAGAAAGCTTAAAAGAACTGATTTATTTTTTTGCACCAATGTAAAAGTCTTTATTTTCACTTTCGATCAATTAAATGCATCCTTGCTTAATAAAAGTGTATTTTTTTTTTTTTTTTTTTTTTTTTTTTTTTTTTTTTTTTAAATCGCACTAACCCCAAACTTTTGAACGGTAGCTCTTTGTTTGGGCAGGGTAGAGTGAAGCAAGAAGGTTCTCATAGACTCTCATGCTTGCGCTTCAGTCCCAGGATTTATAATTACTTGGGTTTGTTGGGAGGATAACGTTAATACCACTAATGCTCTCAAAGCAAGAGGAAAAGTAAGATTGCTGTGTCATAAAATCAATCTCTCTTTATGAAGAATTCATTGGTCTGCTGTCGTTCTCCTGAAAGCTATAGAAGTTCTTGATTAGTGTAGAATCAATACTATGTTGGAGACGGTGTGTGAATAACCAAAGAAAGACAGAAGAGAGATCGCGGTGGGAGCCCCAGAGTGAATGAACCCTCTCCATCCGTGCGGATCTGTGTCAGTTCTGTGGAGTCTGGGTTAATTGGTCTGAGAGAAATCAATAACATCGGCTAATTTGCCTCCAGATCTCACCAGCTCAGTGACATGGAAGGGAGAGCTGGATGCGTAAGATCACAAGCTCTTGATGAACGCGCCGAAACGCCTACCGTCAGCAAACCTCAGCAATTACGTGCCTTCTAGTGATAATGATGTGTATTTTCCATGTCTGCTGCTTCTGGCTTAGTTCAAAGCTTAATCACAGTCACTCAAATTCAGCGTGACACCAGTGGTCACTGAGCGGGATTGTTTTCCGACGGTTTAATGCGGATGATTATGAATCAAAAACAGTGTCTCAGGAAGGCTTTTAGATTTTCGGAGCACTGTGATTGTTATTGTGCTGCTTTGTTTCTACTGGCTTTAGATACTTCGGGAAAGGAATACAGCTCAACCCAATTAATAACTTAATGAGGGAATCTCAGGAGCAAAGTTTCCATCTGTAAGCCTGGAGTGACAGGAATAGTTTTCTCTTAAAGGGATAGTTCATCTAAAAATGAAAATTGTCATCATTTACTCACCCTCATGTCATTCCACACCCTTAAGACTTTCGTTCATCACAAAAGGAGATCATCTTTTGTGGATATGGGTTTCTTTTACAATATCTTTGTGAACTTTTTGAAGTTTTGGTGGAATGGACTTTCAGTGGAGGGACAGAAATCTCTAAAGTTTCATTAAAAATGTCATCATTTTAGTTTTGAAGATGAACAAAAGTCTTATGGGTTTGGAATGACATGCAGGTAAGGAAATGATGACAATTTTTTTTGGGTGACCTAATCCTTTAAAGTCAGCACGAAACATCACATGCAAACCATTTTACTTCTGTAATCTGACATGTTTCTGAGTGAAACAGGATATTCAAAAATATATTTTTTTATTTTATCCATCTTGAATTTATTGAAAAGTGGGTGTTATATACCAGAATGGAGCCAGTTGGGTGTCCTTTTTTTCATAGATCACAAAAGGAGAAGTTTAGCTGAAAGTTCATGCTGCTCTTTTTTTCATTACTATGAAAGTGAATGATGACCAGGAGCGGTCAAGCTCCAAAACTGACAAAAAGCACTTTAAAATGATCATAAAAGTAGTCCAAACAACTCGTGCACCATATTCCAAGCCGGAAACAAGGAAAAGTTATACATTTATGTCATCATTCATTAAACAACAGCAGCTCTCGAATCTCATTCACGCTGCAAATTTGACGTCAATGATGCCATCATTGGTTCTTGTGTGTCTTGTTAAACCCAAAGTATGCTTCGGTTTTTATGCGTACGCCAATGTGTGCTAGTGTGTGTGGTAGTACGCACATATGTGCCTTTTAAGTAAAGTTGGAAGCTCTTCTGAGCACGTAAATGATCAAGCAAAGCAAAGTGTTTACAAGTGGGAAATTCAGAATTTTAGAAGATACCCAAGTTGCCAAGTTGTGACATTTAAAGGGGTGTGATGATTTGAAACATGGAGGAAACACTGATCTATAGACCAGTGTTTCCCACCTTTTTCCAGTCACGGCACCAAAAATTTGTGGCAACCTACAATATTATTATTGCTATACTGGATTTTCTAACTTCGATACAATACCTTGAAAAGTATCGATATTTGATACCACGGGAAAAAAACGTCGTATATACTGTCATATATTATCTAATTTTTTTTGTCCATCCATTGAAAGTCTAGGCAATCAATAATTTCTTCTAAAGAGATCGCTTTATATAAAGATAGATGGAAAATTATGCTTTTATTCATATATAAACATTGCTCAATTACAACTATCTCACCTAAATGTTTGCTCACTCACTGTATTTGTGTTTTACAATGGAATAATTTTGTTGCAATTGCTCAAGATAGCTTGATTTCAAACTTTGAATTGATTTTAAAAAAGACTGATTTAAAAAGTAAACTGTCAGTAATAAAATAAGAGCAAATAAATTACTAACTAGCACAAATAAATACAATAGAATAAAGAAACAAAAGAAATTGCTTTAAGTTTTTCAGGTAGGTTTAACAGTAGAAGGGCTTTTCAGGTAGGAAATACTACAGAAACTAAAGTAATTAAATGTAAAATAACCTTTGATAGTCTTCATTGTAAAAAAATAAATACAGAAGTTACAAAAGTTATTCAGTCAAGAGCAGTGAGTGATTTTTCTCTTTTATTTATTTATTTATTTTTTATTAACATTAAAAACACAGACAGCAGCAGGTTCATTAGGCTGCTGTCACTTTAAGACCGGACTCACGTAAAGAAAGTCTGTACTGAAGGGTTTCAAGTCAAATTCTCATGGTTTGCTTTATGTAACAAAAACATTTAGTGAGTAAAAGGGTGAGTAAATGACTAAAGTGAGTACAGAATTTTTTGAGTGAACTGTTCTTTTAATGCGTTAATTGAAAAAAAAAAATGTCTTGTAATTTTACTCATGCAAACTGTATTAACAATCCATCAGACAACTGAAGCAGAAGACATCATCTCACATGACTGACGGCTCTAATGGGTAGATGAATATCTAATTCTTGTCTCACTCGTGACCTTCTCCATTGCTAACCCAGTTGCCATGGCAGCCAAGTGTGATGCTTTTGACAGGGCATATGGATGCCAAGGTATGCGTTCATCATGCTCATATACACACGCAAGCACTTTCATCTACAGTTAAGTTTGCCAGTGGATCTTACAAGCATGCTTTTTTTTTTTTGGTGAATAAAGAAACTCTGTGTACAGACTTTTAACTTCTCAGATGATTTCCACCACATGAACACCAACAGCAGACAGTTTCTGTCAGCCAACACTAATAGAATTTGCAATGCAGATTTGAGATCTAGGCTGTTAAATCAACAAAACTATAGTAATTTCAGCTGTTTTGCTAACATACCATTTTGCTAACTGGAGAGAGCTGCTTTAAACCTGCTTTATTTCTCATAATTGCGAATTTATTTCTTAGAATTTTTTTTCTCTTGTTATTAATGTCTTTATATTTCTCATATATTTATACTTTTTTGCAATTGCAGCATTATCTCACAATTGCTACCTCAGATCTCACAATTGAGACATTGTTTCTTGTAACTGCAACTTTATTTCTAACAATTACAAATTAATTTTTTATAATTGTGACTATTTCTTGTAATTAACTTCATATTTCAAAATTGTTGCTTTATTTCTCTGTAATAACTGTAACTTATCTACTACTACTCACAATTGTGACTTTTTATTTCCCAATTGCAACTTTACTTCTCGTAATTGTGACTGTTTCTCTGTCTTTGTCTTACTATTGCATTTTTTTTCTTGTAATTGTGTCTTGATATTTCTCAATTTTTTGTAATTGCAGCATTATCTCACAGTTGCGACTTCAGCTCAATTATTTCTGCCACTTTATCACACAGTTGCAACTACTTTTCATAACTGCAACTTCATCTCTAACAACTGCAAATTTATTTCTTATAATTGCAAATATTTCTTGTAATTATTCCTATATTTAAAAATTGTTACTTTATTTCTCATAATTTTGATTTTATTGCACAAATGCAACTTTACTTGTGACTATTTCTCACAATTGCAACTTTATTTCTTACTATTCTGTTTTTTTTCTTGTAATTGTGGCTTTATATTTCTCAATTTCAGCTTTTTCGTAATTGCAGCATTATTTCACAATTGCGACTTAAGATCTCACAATTATGACATTGCCATTTTTTTTGCACAAATTGCAATTATTTTTCATAATTGCAACTTCAGCTCCTACCAATTGCAAATTGCAACTATTTCTTGTAATTATTACTATATTTCAAAATTGTTACTTTATTTCTCTTAACTTTAACTTATCTACTACTTCTCACAATTGTGACTTTTATATTTCCCAAATGCAACTTTACTTGTTATTGTAACTTTGTTTCTCACAATTGTGACTTAATTTCTTAGTATTGCATTTTTTTCTTGTAATTGTCTTTATATTTCTTAATTTTTTAACTTTTTCGTAATTGCAGTTATCTCACAATTGACATTTCTCGAAAATGCCACTTTATCGCACAATTGCAGCTATTACTCATAATTGCAACTTCAACTCCTAACGATTACAAATGTATTTCTCATAATTGCAACTATTTCTTGTAATTATTACTATATTACAAAATTGTTACTTTATTTCTACTAACTGTAACTTATCTACTACTTCTCACAGTTGTGACTTTATATTTCCCAATTGCAAATGTGCTTCTTGTAATTGTAACTTTGTTTCTCACAATTATGACTTTATTTCTTACTATTACATTTTTTTTCTTGTAATTGTCTTTATATTTTTCAGTTGCAACTACTTTTCACAATTGCGTCTCTAACAATTGCAAATTTATTTCTTATAATTGCAATTTCAACTTTTTCGTAATTGTAGCATTATCTCAGTTGCGACTTCAGATCTCACAATTATGACTTTATCTCGAAACTGCCACTTTATCACACAATTGCAACTATTTTTCATAAGTGCAACTTCAACTCTAACAATTAAAAATGTATTTCTTATGATTGCAAGTATTTCTTGGAATTATTGCTATATTTCAAAATTGTTACTTTATTTCTCATAATTGTGACTTTATTTTGTATATTAGGCCTAAATTTAATCTTACAATTATGTTTTATTTTTTACTCAGAGATATACTTCCATTACCAACTGCTTATGTTACTGAACAAAACCTTCACTCCCTGAACCACATATCGTTTCTACAAAACCCCGCCCAAAAACATACCAATCCGAAGTCAGCAATCCTAAATTCACAAAATGAGGTCTTTTCTGATTGGCTGATTTTCTAATAACAGGTGTGATATCTGTCTGGTAGTGAGGACATTTTATGCATTGTAGCATAAATCCCTCACAGCACCTTTACTAAAATATAGCGCTTTATATATTGAAGAAAATAATGATGGTGACCATCTACGTCCTTCACGCTCTGTGTCTGCATGCATTTAGATGTCCAGGGCGCCCGTTGCTGTCCATAATAAAGCAGCTCAAAGCCCTGGACGTTCATCTATCCATTTAAAGCAGCATAGTTTCTCCTAGAGACCTTGAAGCGTCAGTTAGGGTGGCCGATCCATCAAAGTCCCAAGTGAGTGATGATGTCATCACCACAGGCCATCTGACCGATTATATATTTTTGTCAGCTCTCTCAGGAATGAAGGAGAAACACCACCGCATGCCTTCCAACTGCCTTCCCATTAACCGTACTGGTATGACATCTTCAGTCCAGCAAACGGCTGTATTCCCTGATCAACGCAGGCCGGCCCCGTGCCATGCGTAAGCGACTGCCCTTTCCATTCTCCCTCCTCCACAGAGCAGTTCCCACAGCGGTGCTTCTCAATGGCCCATTTCACCAATTACTGTTTTCACTGAACCAATTGAACCCCAATTGTCTGCTTTCTGAGAGAAGATAATTTGTAGCGAACTGAGGCCGGCTGTGTCTCCCATGTACTCCAGCAGTTTAATTGCCATAATTATGGAATTACAACTGCAAATGAACTGCCCTGTCGCCAGTGAATGGAGATCTTACTTGGGCTCTTCTGTGGAGCATTAAGAAGGACAGTGATAAACCTCACAGGACGCTGCAGTAGATAGAAAATCGCTGAAAGGAGCTAATTAACCAACCAGTAAAAGCCCTTGCTCTATATTCTATCTGACATCTCCTTCCACTCTTTCTTTTTCACTTCTAGCTCTCATTTTGTGTAGATTTATTTCCTTGCATGATTCATTTCCACCATTTACTGGAAACTCTGCTCTTTTGTCACATTTATGGAAAGACTTTCATTCTACTTTAATGGAGTCTCTTGTGATGTCTTATGACTGACTCATCTTGAAATGAATCGTTATTTGTACAAAAAGGCAAACAATGCACTTATTTGAAGAGACATGACATTTGAAGGAGGGAGAGAGAGGGGAATGGGATCAGGAGAAGACTCAAACCAGGTTCATACCCAACAGCTCATATGTCACGCGCTAGTCCCATCATCATAGTGGATTTAAGATTTTTCTCTTAATTCAACTTTAATTATTGATATGTGCTATGATCAAGGTGGGAAAGGAAATTCTATACATCACATACATTATATTTTAGATCTGTTGGGATGTTTTTGTGGGAAGTTGTGTGCATACATCACTTGTCCGTGTGTGTCTTGTCATATCGGTAAATAGAGAGAAGTTGCTCCGGCTACTTTGAAGCATGTATGGTGTGGAGGTGGCATAGATTAATTGTCACAACGAGCGGGAAAGTTTGACATGGAGCTAACAGAGTTCATTATCTATTGTGAAGGGTCATTTTATTGTGGTTGTTGTAGCGCCGCTGGATTTTATTTTCAAGGAAGCTCTGTGTCTATTAATGGGTATAGCTACAGTAACATCTTCAGCCAGTCAGCTTTAAATTTCCATCTAAACTGGTTGTATATCTTAAGCCTAGTAGTGAATGTTTTATGAGCCACAGGATAACCATATTCATCCGCACAGTCACGCAGAGCTGAAGCACAACCAAAACAAAGTTCTTCCTCAAAATGCATGCAGTTTTGTTTTTAACCACTAGTGAGCCAAAACGTACACGTTTCCACCGAAATTACCCGGAGCAATTTGACAGAGGAACTTTTTTCCCCCAGACCTGTTGCTGTCTGCATTTTCATTGCGGTCTAAAGTACCGTGAAGATAGTCTGGTGACGTAGGACTGGGCGCGACTTTCCAGTTTCCGCTGGATTTCATCCTCCGCATATAAGCTTAATAAAGCCTGAACCTTGTCGTCGGCCCATCAAATTTTTAAACTCCATTGTTGATTCGAATAGCAAACAACTCTTACTGCACGCACCGCAACAGACTTTAAAAAATGATGGTTGAAATAAAATGCTGCATGGAGTCAACCTATCAAAACACTGCGTAAACTCAACCAATCAGCATGTTCAGCGCCCAAGTTCCACCCCCAAAAGTTCCTAAACTTTGAAAAAGTACTACCTCGTGAGCAGGGACTTTCTGAAGGGAAAATTTTTACCCGAAACGTCATTTAGACCCTGGTCCCTGCAGTTGAAACACACCGATTACCACCCCAAAGTCCCTAGTTCCTGGGGAAAGTTCCTGCGGTGGAAATGCGGCTATAGTGTACCTTTTAATTTAGTAGTAGGTCTTGGTCTTGAGACCGGTCTTAAGACCATTTTTTGAAGGTCTTGGTCTTGGCCGCATTTGGTCTCGGCCTTGTCTTGGTCTCAGGCTAAAAGGACTCAGATTTTATTTCAAGACCGGTCAAGACCACAACTGCGGGGATATCGCTAAATTGCCGCTGCGTTGTCTGATTTCATTGTTAACATCATTAATTTGATTGGATGTAAAACTTCCCAATAACTTATTTCTAATTTCATTTATGTTGTGCCGGGTCAGAAGGGATTGTGTCAAAAATGTCACCAAAATTAATACAAATGCCCACAAAATTCAAGATATGATTGCAAAAAAGTACTTGTGATCTTGATATTTATATTATAACAAATGATATAATTAAGCAATATCACAAGAAAGAGGGCTGTTTTCACAAATATGAGCACAATTGCAAACGTGATATTGAATTTTTACAAATGTTCACAAAATTTTATTTTTAAAACATTAATCTCAACATTATTTATGCATTTGTAATTGTACCAATTCAGATGCAACTTCTGTTCCACCTCTGCAGTGTAAAGATGAATTTTGTTGTTAGTGATTTCAATTGATTGGTAACAGCTCTATATAGTGTCTTATTATTCTAATTGTAATAGTAATTGATTAAATTGTAAATTTAATTGATTAAAAATAAGACAATTCTCATGCAGTAAATGTGGATCTTTCAGATGAATTTGAGGAGTGCTAGTCTGGTCTTGGTCCTGTCTTGGTCTCGACACACACTGTCTTGGTCTCAACTTGGTCTCGGTTTAGGTGGTATTGAATACAACACTAGTTAGTAGTGAATTTTTTTTTTTTTTTTTTTCCATTAGAGTGTAAAAAATTTTTTAGCCAAGCTAGCCACCCAACTAACTCTAAAGCTGCGTCCGAAATCGAATACTTCTCTACTATATAGTATGCAAAAAACAGTATGCGAACAGAGTAGTATGTCCGAATTCATAGTATATGAATGAGTGAGATTCTGAAGTGCGCATACGATGGACACTTTACTATCCCATGAGGCCACGGGAGAGGATTTGTGAATGGAATTGAAGGGATGTAACTGACGCTGGTAGGTCATGTGACAGTAACAACATGGCGGATGTAGTACGTCTGAATTCATTCATACTACATACATTCATACTATATAGAACGTACTTTTTCAACAGTTGTGAAGTAAATTTAAATTCAAATGTAGTATCTACTCAACAGTACGCGTTTCCCTTCAAATATTCTATAAAATATTTTTGCATCAGTGACACAGCCTAACAATAGTAAATTTTAATGCTATTTAGAGGATTATAGGAGCTACAGTACCCTGCTTATTATTGGAATATAAGAACATGCAAATATAAATCTGTAACAAATGTTCTGTCACTATCCAGTCCAGTGTGAGTCAGGGACAGATAACGCTCTCAGTCAGGATGTGCAGGTCCTCAGATGACCAGACCATGTGCTCTATGCCTGTCCTTTGCTCAGTTTGATCTTGGCAGTGTTATCTGATGTTCTGTCATACACATGGTCCTTTTTGTTGTTTAGGTGACCGTTAAGGCGGTGGATGCTCTTTGTGATAATCTGAGGGATGGATATACTATTATTTGTGTTTTTTTTCTAAGGTAAGCATGACTATTACTGTTGCTCATACTTATGATTTGAACAAAAACAACTTTTTTTGTTAGGAGTTACAGAAATGAGCAAAAACAACCACAAAAAACACACTAGCAAACACATAGCATCCAGTACGCCATAGTATCATGGCAGTGAGTTTTGCACACATTTTATTTTTTTATTTTATTTTATTTTTTGTTTTTTGTTTTAATTTATTTATTTATTTTATATTTTATTTTATTTTTTTATTTTATTTTTATTTATTTTATTTTTTTTGCAGAGTAACTGAAACAAATTACAAAATCAGAGCAGGAAAAAAAAAAAGTTGATTGCACCTGTAATTAAACATCATAATGCAACAACATTCTTGACCTTTGAATGTAATATCCAGTCGAGTTTAATTCACAACATCATTCAAAATTCAAAGACTCTTGGTTATGTTCATTACCAGCATTACTTCATATATGAAATGTGATAAACAACCTTATTGTTTTGACCTTATGTTGTCCTTGTGAAGCCAAGTCAAACCATGCATAAGTATTTCGCAGTGGTTCTCCTTTGAAAAGTTTTTTTTTTTTGGCATTTGAATAATGTATCATTTTCAATGCTGAAAAAGCTATGTTTGCGTTTTTCCCCCTCCACTCCACCATTCTCCTCCTTCCCTCAAAATAGAATGCAGAAGAGGGTTGTTGCTATGGTGATACATCCACTGGCTTTTGCAAGACATTTATAGCCACGCAATCCATGGGGGATTTAGCTCCCTGTAACTTTCTGTAATTTCCAATCTAATTATATCCCGCTGCTGTGGCTGGGCTGGAACAGTGCATGGGTGATCTGGGATTGAGCTTTTGGCTTGCTTCTCCCCATATGGTGACAGTGCAAGTGTGCCGTTACCCATGAAAGCAAAGGCTTCAGCATGAAATATCATTTGGTCGCATGAATATAAAGATGATATCACTGTCAGGCCTCTTTGCGAGTGTTTCATTGCTGTGCCGATGGCTGATCATTCATGTAGTACAGAAAAGTCTTGAATGGTCTTCGGCTTTAACCCTTTCAGGCCCAGACACTAAATTTCTTTTAAACATTCAGTTTTAAAATGGGTAACCATCAAACTAAAATCCATGTTGGTTTTGATTAGTCATGCTAAGGACTAGTGTTATTTCAGTATGATGTATATACGATTATATTATTTTTATATTGGTAACGCTTTACAATAAGATCTCATTTGTTAACATTAATGTATTAACTAACATGAACTAACAATGAGCAATTCATTTGTTACTGTATTTATTAATCTTTGTTAATGTTAGTTAATTAAAATACAGTTGTTCATTGTTCATGTTAGTTCACAGTGCATTAATGTTAACACATACAACTTCTGATTTTAATAATGTATTAGTAAATGCTGAAATTAATATTGAGATTAATAAATTCTGTAGAAGAGCATGTTCATATTAACTAATGAAACTTATTGTAAATATTACCATAATATCTTTATTTTTTTTTTAAGTTGTAGTTATTTTATGTTTACAATTTTCGTTTTAAGTTTTCTCAACTAATATTTATTTATTTTTATTTCAGCTTTATTTAAATTATTTTTAGTTTAGTTTTAGTTAACAATAACACCACCTGTGTTTAGTGTACGCTTATTTTAGGGATGCAGTGATTATTAAAATTCTGGCTGATACAGATATTATATACAGTAACTGTTATAAGCTGATAAATATTATAATTCATTTTTAGCTATTAGCCAATAAATGTCTGATATTAAAATTCTACGATTTTCGTCTAAATTAAAAAAAATACATTAAAAACTAAAATCAAATGTTTTAATGCTACAAGTTAGGCATCACAATATTGTCATGTGTAGAATAAAAATAGTTTTTAATAGTTTAATAGTTTTTAATTTTTAGATTTGCTAAAAATTACATTGACTTGAGAGTAACATGTAAGTGAGCATTACAAACTGCTCCGAGACTTGGGTTGAAGATCCACACGCAGCTTTATTGAGGGTAATCCTCATAATCCTTATAACGGGCATAGGGTCAAAACCACAGGGCAAACAATCCAGATAATAACAGAGTCTGAGAGACAGGCAAACAGGGAAATCCAGGGAGACAGGAAGAAGATCAAAACCATGACACAGAAAACCAGAAATAGAGCTCAGAAATGCAGTGGTGACACAAACAAGACTTCGCAAAGAGTGAGTGAAGACACAGGGCTTAAATAGGCTGAGCTTAACAGGATAATGTGAGATATCTGAACCTAATCACACATAATGAGTCTAGCCAATGGGTTATGGGAAATGCAGTTCATGGTAGGAAAGCAAAGGAGTCTGGAGGAGTGCCCTCTGGTGGGTACCATGGGGACACCAGCTGGTGGATGTGACAGATGACAGCAAAGGTATTTATAGATGTAAAAACGGACGAAAATGAATTAAAAATATCCACAAGTTTCCTATGCCCCATGAGACCTTGCGTCAGTGGGAGTGTCTTCCGGTTTGAAGAAAACAATGGACGTGACACTCATTCATTCAACAGATGACAGTCATTCAAGATTTAGCGATACAAACTTGCGAACGTTTGGCCTTTACTTAAAGACTTAAAATTCCAGCATCAATATTTGAACAATGTTTTACAATAAAAAACAGTAATTTATTAATTTGTGTCAGGAGTGCACATCAATCATGCTGAATCTTACTGATATTTTTATTCACATAAAAAGAGAACACATACAGTTGCACCTGCTTACATTTATTTATGATCATAATACTGCACAAAACAACTGCATTAAGGCTTCTAAGTCCAAAGGCTTACACATTTAGAAATATATTGATAAAATGTCCACTTTTCTGAGCATTTCTATTAATTTTCCTCTAAATTATGCAATGATTGCAATCCAAAGGAGGTTTGAGCATTCTCTCCCGTCTCTTTATACTGTTATCCTTTTAGCCAGAGCAACAGAGGGAGCTCATGAGGAGAAAACAGGAGTTATGAGTTAACCAGAGTGTGTGACAGATATATGGATGCATTAGTCCGGTATCAACAAAGGCACAGGGAAGAGACTGATAAAACATTAAACTAAATAAATACACGATTATAATCATATATGAGTTTTCTATGTTCCTCAAGCAGTCTCTGGTATTTTCCATAAATGTGTGTATTTATTATCGCAGTGGTTAGCATAAGTAGCCTTTAGCATCGCATATATGACAGTGGAAACGCGACTGGCTCTGGCACGCTCTGGCAAGAGCGTCCTGGCCCTGCAATACATGAACAACCCGCTGTCTGTACTTCACCTGTCACTGATGCTAGCACCCAAGCCTTATGATGTGATACGTGTCGTATCACATCATAAGACTTGGGTGCTAGCATCAGTGACAGGTGAAGTACAGACAGCGGATTGTTCATGTATTGCATAGCATGGATGCTCTTGTAGTCATGCAGCAGCACTTTTGTGGAAGGTCAGTAAAGTAAGGACAATTAAGGGCACGAAAATTATTTATTGTATTGTGAGATTATTAATTAACTAATAAATGTACTAAACTGAAATGTTGTCCCTGAGCGCCGTAACGACATCTCTCATAAAGGTTTGCAACTTTACAAAGCAAACAATGATCCGAAAAACACTTGGCCTCTTCGCTAATAAGCACACAAAATACAATTGGTATACTACTTCCGCCGCATCACCGGAAGTTGTACCCACGTTCTTTTTTACAGTAGCGCCCCCCGGAAACAGGTGGGTAGGATTGACCTATATATATATATATATATATATAAACACTCAAAAAAATGAATTGTTGGATTTACTTAAAGCAACGTGAAGTGGTACCTTATTAACCTTATTAAATTAACTATTTGCTGTACAAAATGCACTCAAAAAAATAACTCATTGAACAAACTCAATTTAATTGTGAGCAGGAATTCCATCCTATAAACATGCGTATATGAGGCTCACAGCCTAAACACAGGCACCACTCTTCTGCATAATAGTAATAACAAAATTCAGAAACATTACAGAAACTCCTCTAAATGTCCAACACAACTGAACATTAAACACTAACATAAACTAACAACATCTTTCCCTTTACTGAAAAACACATAAAATAACACTTTAATTCCTAAATTTACCCTTCTAATGCAGTCCCTTGCAAAGCATGCTGGGAACTACGGATGCACTGCCCAGTTAGTTATGTCAACATTAATTTGTGCGTTTCACTCAGCAATGTTAAGTTGACTGAACAAACACTTAAGTAAAGCTGACAATACTCATTTTAAGTACAAACAATTCAGTTAAATTAAGTTCATGTAGTTACATTAGTTTTTAAAGTAATGTGAACAAGGATGGTTTGAGTGAAACCAACAACAGTTTTTTTTTGTTTGTTTTTTTTTGAGTGAATATCGGTAAATAAAAAATCTCCAATATCAGCTGATAACCAATATGGTACTCAACTATGGTACTAATTGTGCTTCCCTACTTTATTTGTGATTGTTAGCATAAAAGCTTTAATATCTTCAGTATCAGGAGACGGAAATGTTATTCAAACTTGTGATATACAAATCAGAATGTTCTCAAATATGTCATTATTGAATAAATACATGAAGTCAATTAGGTTCATCAATTTATTAGACTTAAATAATTTTTTTATTTGTTTTATAACACCTTGTATAATACCTGATTTCACCAAGTCAACATGTTCCTGGATCAACATCTTTGTTGATCCTGGGACAACATTCTAATCAACCAATCAGATGTGAAGGACAAGTTTAGGCTTACAACCAGGGTTAGGTGCTTCTACATCAGTGTTATTCACCTATCATTCCCCTCTGATTTTAAAGATAACCTATGGGTAGGGTTAGGTTTAGGCGTAGAGATATGGTTATTAAATTTTCTGACTGGAATGTTGTTCCAGGATCAACAAAATATGTTGACCCAGGAACGCGTCTAACTCTGTAAAATCAGGACGTGCGTATAATACAAAGATTTCTAATTTTCTAATCCACTATTTTTTACCAAATGATTTTTTTTGCTGTATATGCACAGTGGTTGTTGTACATAACCACAGCATTTTACACGTGTTGTGGTTACTGTGTAAAAACCCACTTAATATTCCTTATATAATTGTAATATTTTATAGTTCTGTGCACAAATCAACTTAGTTCAGCAAGTAAGATGTTTTATAAGCGCTGGCATTAACTGTTGGAAACAACTTCGGCGAAAACTCCAGCTACATCATCACCTTCTGTGCCCTACTTTTCCCTGTCCTAAACAACAATCAAAATGTTCACAAACTGGAAAGACTTTAAACTCGAAAGCAAAATCAGTGGTGTGAAAATAACACTATGAACACTGTCAAATTCACGCCGTTTCTTGTCTGAGCCGAAATTCAAATCGACAAATAAGTGTCATTCAACTCTGGCTACATGAATCAATCATCATGTAGAATGAAAAGCTGTCAGACACGTCCATTAAAGCCGGGCGGACCGTATTTCAGCCTACAAGACATGATCTTGTTTCTCCATGTGCTGTAGAGTGCAAATGGGCAGCTGATAAATGTAGGGTGGAGGCCTGCTGACCACAACATCCTGTCATCTCCACTGTCATTTTCTGCTTCATTACGGCCACAGAGATTCATTTAATATGACTCCTCCATGAGCAGCTGTGTCTCTACAAACTCATTACCGCTGCTGGCCACCAGTGATCAGAAGAGCTGACTCTAATCCAAAGACCTGTCTTCAGGGTTTAGTTGCATGAGTGATATGACATGTTGTAATACAAGTTACGTTAGACATAACATACGAGTAACACTGGACGTTAGACTCTCGAGTGCTTGTGCAGTCAGCGGGTGATAAAGTTACAGTAGGGTGTGAGAGTAGATGGGCATCATTTATATCGACCCCCACATACTTTGATGTGGGTTATGTCTGTGCTACTATTTGTTGCTTTCAAACTGCTTTCCTGTAAGTCAGTGTATACTTTCAGTGAGTATCTGGGTTGAGGTAATAGTAAGCCGCATTTCCACCGCAGGAACTTTCCCCAGGAACTAGGATCTTTGGGGTGGTAATCGGTGTGTTTCAACTGCAGGAACAGGGGTCTAAATGAAGTTCCGGGTAAAAATCTCCCCCTCAGAAAGTCCCTGCTCGCGAGGTAGTACTTTATTAAGTACTTATATGCGGAGGACAAAATCCAGTGGGAACTGGAAAGTCGCGTGCAGTCCTACATCACCGGACTATCTTCACAGTACTTTAGACCGCTATGGAAACGCAGCTAGCAATAGGTCTGGGGGAAAAAAAGTTCCTGGGACAAATTGTTCCGGGTAATTTTGGTGGAAACGCGGCTATAGCCAGTCATCTAAAGCCACATTTACACTGCAGGTCTTGATGGCCAATTCTGATTTTTTTGACTATCCAATTTTTTTTGACAACCTGCTTACATCTTCTTTTAAAAGTGACCCGTATCCGATATCTGCATTTACACTTGGCGAAACGAACAAAAAATAGCATTATGATATCAAGAAATCAATTTCAATAGTACATTGAATAGAATATCGGAATCCATATGCTTTTTACCTGCTTACGCTTTCGTGGGTCATATCCGATCTGTGCCACATGGGGGGAAAAAATTGGGTTGGGTCACTTGAACCATGCAGTGTAAATGCGGCCTAAGTGAATTTAGTCATGTGACTTTTTGTTGATGCGCATCTAGGAATTTCTTAAAGGAGTAGTTTACACAAAAATGAAAAATGTCTCTGATTTTTTTTTTTGTAAAAATTATTATTATTTGTCTTTACAATGAAATTGAATGAGGTCAAATATTGTTTTTTACCCCATTTGACTTTCACTATATGGAAAAAACATAAGGGTTGACATAAGGGTGATAAAATAATCACATAATCTTCATTATACCTATTTTTAAAAAATGCAATTCTTTTTAACTTTCTATTCATCAAAGAATCCTGAAAAAATGTATTTCCACAAAAACATAAAGCAGCACAACTGTTTTCAACATATTAATAAGAAATGTTTTTTTTTTTTGACCATCAAATCAGCATATTAGAACAATTTCTGAAGGATCATGTGACTTGAGTAATGATGCTGAAAATTCAGATTTGCATCACAGGAATAAATTACATTTTAAAAATATATTCAGAGAAAAAATAGCTATTTTAAATTGTAATATTTCACATTATTACTGTATTTTCAGTTTTTTATTTATATATTTATATATCTTAAAGATGCCTGCTCAAATATGGACACTTTTTGTGAATGTCCTGCTTAAGTTTAGAGAATGAACAGCTGTAATAAACTGCATTTAATTACAGCTCTTGTTGAAACTGTTCTGATGAAGGATCTCATATAAACTTGAATGATATTTAATTAGTGGCGTAAATAGCAGCGATGCTTCTGCCAGAGGATGATGTCATTCCCACACAGGAGATGAAGAGGTGGAGGGAAGCATCTTTTATTTATACAGTAAAAACATAACATTTAATGAGAAGTGATACATTAAGATTGTGAGATTGGCAATCAAAGCTTTCTTAGCCTGACTGAAAATTTCAAAGATTTTCCTTTTTTAAAACCTAGCTTATTGTTCCCAGTTGATCTTCTTCCAACTTTTGTAATAGTAATTTGATTGCAATTAACACCAGCTGAGAGTTTAGCAAATAAAATGGGGGGGAAAACAAACAAACAAACAAACAGCAGATGACATCAAGCTCCTCAATTACATGTCGGTGACCAGATTGGCTTGTTCATTACTCCTCCTGCAATGCCCATCTCAGCAGATGGAAGTCATCATTACTAAAACTTCTGCTCGAAGACCGACATCACACACACACACACACACACACACACACACACACACACACACACACACACACACACCCACACCCCTTCCCTTCGCAAGCTCTGTTTGCTTTTTCCTACCTCATTGATTTTGTTTATTGTTTGTTTCTCAGCACTGGAAGGCCTTTTTTAACGCACAATGCTGGAGCGTTCCAAATTGTTCCATTAAGTGGGTCATCATTTCCTATGGTCTCCTGAAAGACAAAAGAGCTTTTGTGCATCTCTTCCTGCAAGGCAAAAGCCCCCTGCCTCCTTTCTCCTGTTGTATGCGCATTGGAAAGCGTTTCTGGAAAACAATCTAATGTCTATGATTAATAATAGAAGATTGTGAGGGGATTTGAATACAGGGAGGGCACGCGTACCCTCATGATGAAGTGTTTCATGAATCAGATGGAAATTTTGGCACGAGCCAAGTGTGCCTGTGTGCCACAATGAATAAAGTCACATTCTGCGTGTGATCTGGTTTGAAGGTCTGAGTGTTTAAAATGGACATTTTTGCCCTGGAGCTTGAGTCTATGCCAGTGACTCAGCCCTGTAACTAATAAATGACGTAAGGGTACATGTGCTATCCAGGACACTTCTCTTAGAGCAAGGAAAAGGTTTTGAACGAAACGCAATTTGTGAATTTTCTCGCTTCCTTTCAAAGGTACTATGATTGCTGAAACTGCATGACTGGTATGGCTCCTTCGCATTTCAGCATGTAGGATCAACACCTTGTCCTGAAACAACATTGCTAACATTAACTAGTTTTTGGGATTAGTTTAGGGTTAAGGTTACGCTCTGGACTAGGATTAGGAGCTTGAACTGTGTTCCTATCAACCTATATTCTTTGTCCCCTCAGATTTTAAATGTAGCTAATGGGTCTGTTTGAGATTAGTAATTGTTCCACTAACATGTCCTGCTTGGCTAAATTACGTTGATCAGCAAAATGCAGACTGGCTTTCTCAGATATTTTACACCAAAACTTAAAGGATTAGTTCACTTTCATATAAAATTTTCCTGATAATTTACTCACCCCCATGCCATCCAAGATGTCCATGTTTTTCTTTCTTCAGTCGAAAGGAAAATTAAGGTTTTTGATGAAAACATTCCAGGATTATTCTCCTTATAATGGACTTCAATGGCCTCCAAACGGTTGAAGGTCAAAATTATAGTTTCAGTGCAGCTTCAAAGGGCTTTAAACGATACCAGACGAGGAATAAGCGTCTTATCTAGCAAAACGATCGGTCATTTTTGAAAAAAATGTAAATGTATATGCTTTATATAAACAAATGATCGCCTTCCGAGTGCTTCCGCCAAAACCGTACTTTCGTATTCTTCAAAAAGCTTACGCTGTATGTCCTAAGCCTTCCCTATTCTACTTGCGGAAAAAATGTAACTGGCGCTGCATTCGTTCCGTAAATTGAAAGGGTCAACCTCCACCTAAGCTCCGCCCACAAAAAAACATCACAATGTTTACTTACTCAAAAGTGGTCTATTCGGGTACTGAAAAGGACAGTAAGGATGCTGGCTCACTACACATTGGGACACTGATGGTGACATGACGACGACCTCGAGCAACCTATGAGCAACAGCAGAACTGATATTTTTCTGACTTTATTATTTAAAGTACATAATGATAAACACTTTGATTGTTACATATACCTGCAACATTTCAGTTATAAATGTTAGCAAGATTATGCTCAGTACCTGTCTAGCGATGTATGTTTATGCTGAAATATATTTGAATAACGGTTTGTTTTTCTAAAACATTGATGGCGTGATGTGTATGTTTCGCACTTAAGAATTTCCTTTAAGGGAACATAGTGAGCATCAATACGCCCTGCTTTTCACAGTGATTTGTGGGACTTTTTAGGGAGCGAATGTTTCAGTGCACTGGAAGGATTTTGTCAATGACAAAGCCCTTAAAATGGCCGACTCCCTGATCTGATCAGTGCCCTGACTACTGAACTAGGGAGCTGATTGAGACGCACCCACAATCATGTCATTCTAATAAAAAATCTGAACGACATGAGTAGAGATCGACCGATATATCGATATTTCCCCCAATATTTAAGCATTTTACCATAATCGGATATCGGTTTTGTAATATCGGATTTACCGATAAACGCCGCCATCTTGTGGGTGTTTTGAGAATTGCGCGCAGGATCGCCATTACAGCGTATGTGTAATATGTAATGTTAAAAGTTGATATGACTCCTGTCTTTAATTTATTTTCTCCATTTGAAAACATTAGACATTCTACATTTATTTTGCTTATTGTTAACATTAGTGTTGCTGCTGATGCTTTTTATAAATAAAATTATTTTTGTAATTTATTGGTGTATAAATAAGATTTGTTTTGTTTTCTATGCAAGGATGGAGTGATTGTTACAAATAAAATGGTTTGTTCAGTTCAGTGTTGTTGTAATCGTGTCAAAAACAGAAGTATAACAGTAAATAAATATCGGTTCTGCATATCAGTTATCGGGCACATAAACACACTAGTCATGAGGGTGAGTAAATGATGACAATTTTCACTTTGGGTGAGCTATCCACCTTATTTTTTTTAACGTGGAAGTAAGGCATTTTCTGTATATGTGTGAGACTTCCAATTTATTAGCCGCTATAAGGAAATAACAAGAAGAATATCAAAGTGCAGTAAACTGTAAAACTGTTTACACTACAAACCAGCGTGCTTATAATTTAGACAATACATTAAAATAATATGGTAAGAAATACCAGTTTGTAATATCAAGCAGCATAAAGAGCTGTTTTGTACTGCTAAAAATAACTGGAAACGAATGGCACTGGAAGCCAGACATTAAAATTACATATGGCCGCGTCCGCTCTTACCTGAAAAATAAGGTGGATGCCTTTTAAGACTCTTGCCTTTTTTAAGACCTTGATATGTCCTACAGTTCATGAAACCATTTCATGGGGTCTTTAATCAAGGCTACAGTTCACTGCATCGCTCTGTGTGGCTATATGACACAGTATTTCTCCAATTAATGTGATAGGGAGCAACTCATAATTCGAACCTCTGTAATGATCCGAGTGAGTGATTTTAAAGGGCAAATTTATGTCACCCCGGCATGTAAAGCTTTGGTTATGCCTTTGAGTGTTGCTCTATTACAGTGTATGATAAACTGTACTATGGCGTTCCATTTATATACAGTACTTAAAACCCTACAGATACTCTTTAGATAAAAATCAAGTCAGTTTCCCCACTCTCTACCAGATAACCTGATTACTTTTGTGTCCTGTGTGTTTTCAGATGGTTTAAGCCGAGCGCACAGGCTTTCAATAGCACGTGGCGGTAAGGAGGAGCCGGGCTGCCCGCCATTTGTGAGCTACAACTACAGTAAGTCAGTGATGTGTGTCCGCTGTGTGGTATGTGGACAGGCATGTGGACATTGACACGGTGGTTCCTCCCCTCCATCTGATTAATGGCTGTGTGAGAAAGCAGCCACCCTTTCAGGCCTCTCAGACTTTCCAAAATAAACAACTCCTGCTCTCTGGATTACTATCGATCCGAGCCGCCGCTGAAGACGAGCATGCAAGGGCGAGATCTCTTTCCCCCCCTTTTCGCTTTCCCTGTAATCTGTCCCTCTCTCACTTTATCTCCAACCTTTCAATCCATCACTCAGACAATCATCTTGTCTTTCACCCTGCAATTGTGGTTCACCTGGAGTTGATGTCTTTGTCTTTTTTGGAGGTAATCCTTTTATATATGTGATGAACGTTGTGCTTAACTACTGTAAAAGCATTTAAAACCCACTAAAAAGAAGTATGACTGCCAGAGGAGGGATAATGTTATTAATGTCAGAGATCTACAGTGCCCTTGGTATCTTCTCAGCAGATTGGTATGTCGTCTTCTGCTGAAGCCTGTTATTACAGTCTCCTGAGAAACGCGGAAATGCAGTGCACAGAGAGGCCTATTTCATGCACAGTGTTCAAAATATGCTGTGTTTTTCTACCCATTCCTTGCATATTTTCCCCCAGCCAGTGTCTGAGTGGTCAGTTGCCTGCCATCGTCTCGCATAGACGGGTTTTTGACAGTCTGCATGAGGTCTGGTTCACTTTGCAGCTTATTCTGGCCTCCCACTTCAATGAGAAATGGCTGTCTATATTGCAAACTAATAACAGTTTGTTTTGGTTTTACCTGCCATTTAGGGACGGGTTAGATTGAAATACCCTAATTATGTGCAAATATGGTACAAGTTGCAGATTTGCTAGCTTGAAAACAGTTCTATTATGGCTGTCCAGATTGAAGTGAAATGCGAAAATGGATGAAAAGTCTTAATTACGGCATTACATTTAGATCTTCTCATGTTGCATCAGATTTCTTTTTTCTCGTTTTTGCATAATTATAAACTAATTCATCAACGTTTCTTAACTTGTTTTGTCTGTGTAGCCTGTATATGACGTGCCATTTCCCCAAACACAAAAACATTTTTACACACTGATTAAGAATTATTATTACAATATCAAGAGCAATAATTGACAATAATGATTTGTCATAATATTGCAGCCTCACCCAGTAATATGTTAATTGATAACAGTCTATAGTAATCAGTTTCTGATATCATTTCAGTTTGTCATTACAAAGGTAAAAGATTTCTCTGGAAATCAATTCCAGGGGGCAAATATCGCCCTCTTTGGGTGAACTGACCCTTTAAAATGAAAATTAGCCCATGATTTACTCACCCTCAAGCCATCCTAGGTGTATATGACTTTCTTTTTTTAGCCAAACACAACCGGAGTTATATTAAAAATATCCTGGCTCTTCCAAGCTTTATAATGGGAGTGAATGGTACCCTTTTTTTGAAGCCCAAAAAAGTGCATCCATTCATCATAAAAGTAATCCATACGGCTCCAGGCGGTTAATAAAGGCCTTCTGAAGTGAAGCGGTGCATTTTTGTAAGAAAAATATCCATGGTTATAATCTTAATAAACTATAATAACTGGCTTCGGGTAACGGCCATACAAAGTCTAGTTCCAGTCAAAGAGTGACCTCTAACCCGATGCAAGACGTATTGACGAACACGGAAGCGCAGAGGATAGAGCAAAAAACACCAGTCATGAATTAGAAGTCTAAAACAAGAATTTTTAAAGGTGGAGGAGCTTGGGTTTGTTGCTCAGCCCTATTTGTTTGAACCGTGAGAGGCGTCTACTCTCACCTAAGCTTACGTTACGCCTACGTCCTACGACATACACCGGTACTCGACTCTCTCGTGTTTATAAAGATATAAAGATTACAGTTTATAAAGTTATAATTATTGATATTTTTCTTACAAAAATGCATCGCTTTACTTCAGAAGGACTTTATTAACCCTCTGGAGCCATATGGATTACTTTTATGATGGATGGATGCACTTTTTTGGGCTTCAAAAACAAAAAAAGGCACCATTCACTCCCATTATAAAGCTTGGATATTTTTAATATAACTCCGATTGTGTTTCTCTGAAAGAAGAAAGTCATACATACCTAGGATAGTTGAGAGTGAGTAAATTATGGGATAATTTTCATTTTTGGGTGAACTAACCCTTTAATGGAAAAGTAAATTTCTGACTCTGCTGTATACCTAAATGAAATGCTGAAATTGACAGTTTAATTACATCAGCCATAATTATAAACCTGATTTCTTTGAATTATTGCATTTTATAGGTTCTCCATGGAAGCATTAGTTCTATTGGCATAACTGAGGCTACATCTGCATTAATTTGGATACATTTAGATACAGTGTTTTTGTTTCAAAATGCCACATTAGCAATTTCAAGCATTTTCCAAAAGTTTCTCATCCACGCTGAAACGATAGAAAATGCTAAAATCATCTTACTGCATATGCGTAAAATGTAATAAAAGCTCACTGAGATGATACCGAGAGATCACCAGACATGATAAAGTTCTCACGCTATTCAGGCAGGGTCATTTTATTAGCAAAATATCCCACCACTTACTGGTGCGTCCAGCTCGCACTTAATCGGCGTTTAATGTATGGCTTAAAATGCAATTGCCCTCTTGTTTTGCTGCAGGACAGCAATTGTGAGTACATTTCCTATAATCTTTGCAGGAATCTAATATGAAGATTGTACAAAGTAGCATTTATCTTAGGAAACACTGTGAAAGTGAATAGCACATAGCAGGCCCACACCGGTAAAAACAGGTGTCTATTGGTACAAAATGTGTCACATGACTGAACATGCATCATCGATTTCAAATTCCTCAATGACGCAAAAACTGCGTTTTCAAATTTATCCACTTGGAAGAGCATCTTCAAAAAGCTCTGTTTCCACAGGGCAAAAACACTTCTCATGTGGACGGAAGGTCAAAACATAGAGATAAAGATGCATTTTCAAACGTATCGGGATTAGTGTAGACCAGGGCTGGGCAACTCCGGCCCTCGAAGTCCACTTTTCTGCAGAGTTTAGCTCCAGCCCTGATCAAACTCACCTGCCTGTAGCTTTCTAGTAATCCTGAAGATCTTAGCTTGTTCAGGTTTGGAGCTAAAAAAAAAAAAAAAGAATCTCGAGGGCCAGAGATGCCCACCCTTGGTGTAGAGGTAGCCTAATTGTCCTCAAATCCCCCAGTCCCGGCATGTT
This sequence comes from Mylopharyngodon piceus, assembly GCA_039654765.1. Classification (NCBI taxonomy): domain Eukaryota; kingdom Metazoa; phylum Chordata; class Actinopteri; order Cypriniformes; family Xenocyprididae; genus Mylopharyngodon; species Mylopharyngodon piceus. Next base: position 27,318,009 of record CM077456.1, read on the forward strand.
AATGGTTATGCCACCTGCAGCCTCTGTAGTGACTCTTGTGAGCAGGGCTTCCCCCTGAGCCACAGACAATGGCATCTTTGAGTGCACACAATGAGCACTAGGACCCAGAGAGCGCTGCATTTTCTTCCAGGGGTTGCCTAAGCCTCAGCGCACACCCCTGCTTAGGAAAACTGAGATAGGAAAAGAGAGAGGGTGAGACTAGAGGAACGCAGCTCTGTTGTTGTGGTCACTCCAAGAACACTGCTCGGGCAGAAATGGAGGGGCTGAAGTGCAGGAACTGACCCGCTGCCGTCGGGAGCAGAGGAATACATGTGGAAGGGCTTATTCAGAGTGGATCGGGATTAAAAGGTGACTCAATTTGTTGATCTTTAGGGCACACACGCGAGTGTGTGAATGCAAGCATGCACGGTTTTATGAGTGTGTTTATGGTAGGGGTTTCAACAAAAGGAGGCTGGAGTGTGTTTGGGAGTGTAGGGATGGTCTTCACATGCGTCTTCAGAAGGATTGTGGAAATGAGTCATCGCTGTGCACAAGGGGAATACTTGTGTGTGTGTGTGTGTGTGTGTGTACGTGTTTGGGGTGCTTTTCCTGTCTGGGAGGAAAGACAGCACTGTTTTTAGGGGAAAAAGCGCGCAAGGCTGATCATTCCATGCAAAACCAGGAGAAAATGACGTGAGACAAAAGTTTGCTGTGGATTTGAAAGGAAACACCACAGTTTCGTCATTAACTTCTCATCTGTTTGGAACCTCAGGTTTGTATCTGGAGCGTTTCTGTGGGGAAGACAGGTTTACCACAGACTGCTTGTGATCTCTGTGATTGCCTGGACAGATGGTGGTAGGCGTGTGTGTGCATGCGTGTATGTGTGGTATGTTGTGTCTGTCAGGCGGAAAACTAGTTAAGAGAGGCAGATCTGATGAGGACCACAGCAACAGCAGAAAGACGCCTCGGTCTGACTGGCTCAACACAGCTGATTGTACACATGAACGCTGTTCGGTTTTAATCGCGCTGCCACGTGTGCGTGCAATGCATTTGTGTTTGAGTGTATTAATCTGTGTGCGAGTGTGTGGAGTCTGTTTACACAGCGTGTGCACTTTAGGGATGCACATTTGGATTCTTGGGTGACTGTATCACAGTGTTTTCAGATTTTTTTTTTTTCCCCATTTTTGATATTATGGCTATTTTGTGGTAATCTATTTGAAATATATGTGTATATGCTTGTTTTTGTGAATGAGTTTGTGTGTCAAATCTTCCCACAAGGACAGTAAATCTTGAAATCAGCTACAATGTGAGGACTAGTCAGAAGTCCCATGAGGAATATGGTTTAATAAACCGACTTAAAGGGATAGTTCAGCCATAAATTAAAATTGTGTCATCATTTACTCACCCTCATGTCGTTCCAAACCTGTATGACTGACTTTCTTCTGCGGAACACAAAGATATTTTGAAGAATGTTGGTAACCAAACCGTTTTTGGAAACCATTGACTTCCAGTGCACAGACCAAAAAAAATAAATAAAAAATTTCTCAAAATCTTCTATGGAGAAATCACGGAAAGAAGAGAAACCCCACTCTACACTGTAAAAATTATTTTTAGTAAACTAAACTTAATTTACTGTGTTTATCTAACTGATTTGTCCAATGTGTTTGAATTGACAAAAAATGGGAGTATATAAAAGTCAAAAAAGGTCATGTGAAAAAGAAACAAATATAATGAGTTGAGGTTTTTTACAGTGTAGAGTGAGAGAGACACAGATGTTCCAGTTTTTAAAAACCTCCTTCAGGCAGAATCGCTGCTTCGACTCTTTACCGCTCTCGTACTCTGGTCTGGAACACCGCAAACACAGACAAGTGGAGTGATACAAACAGTTCAAAGTTCCAATTAACTGTTGTATGATACTTTTTATGACACTTTTATGTTAAATATATAATATACACAGTAAAAATATATTTTTTTAATCTGTGTGTGTATGTATATATATATATATATATATATATATATATAAAATGCATACATACAGTATATTAACATTTTTGTTACTTAAAACAAAATAAACATTAAATAAAATATTACATAAACTGTCAACAAATTTTATGTCAGCTAGTTGGCAACATTTCTCATTTTAGTTTTTAGTTTAATATGAAAAACTAAAATAACTAATACTAATAAATAAACTAAATAAAAATTATATAGGCATATTTAAAAAAAAAAAAACTATAAAAATTACAAAAATAACTACATTACTAAAACTAAAATTAAAGTGAAATCAGAAAATAAAAAAGAAACTGATTCAAAATATTAACTAAAACTATAATAGTATATCAATGATACTAAAATAATCTTGTTTTCTGGTCAAAATATCCTTAAAGGCACAATATGTAAGATTTTTGGATTAAAATATCCAAAAACCACTAGAACACTGTTATATATTTTGTTGACTTATGTATTTACATTATCCCACATGTTTCCAAGAATGTTTAAATCCAGAGAAATAAGCTATTTTAACCAGGACACGGACCATGTCCGTGCGTCGCCTATCAATGACATCACACACGTTACCCTCAATTTCCGTAGAAACCATGGAAACATCAAAGACGCTTTAATATATTATGTGTTTTATTAGACAGGTGAGCAACTGTTTGGATACATTCATCGACAGAAAACTAATCATGTTATTTAGCTTAACACAGTAAGTCTTATCGTTTAAATCTCGTTTTCTTTATTTACCCCGAGTACCATGTTTTACTATGCCTAATATGGATCTGGCTTACTACAGTGTGCAACAAGTGTCTCATAGCAGCCGCCAAGCAAACAGAGTAGCATTATAACAACTTTCAACACACAAACGTATCTAATATGATAAACAGCGCTGCTTTACCCCACATATGCTTGACTGGAAGAAGCGGAAGCGCTCGTCTGCGGCATAATAAAAGTTCCGCTGCTCTCGAGACATGTCATGTGTCGCAGTCGTTCCAGCGGCCTTGTTCCGATCCAACAGCTTTCAGCCACACCCTGCTTCATTCTACAGAAATGTTAATAAATCTTTAACACATTAGCTCATCCATGAATATGATTTCTGCCCAACTCCCATCGGATTCTTTTCCACTGGCTGTAGATGTGAAGACAAGACTTCCCATGATTCCGCGAAATCATGAAGTTACGCCTTTGTTTTGAATAAGCGACCTCTAGTGGCAAAAAATTACATATCGTGCCTTTTAAGCAAGATGCATTTACTTGACATAAAATATATCTAAAGTTAATTTAAGCATTAATAGCTTTCAAATTTGTGTTCTTGTTATAATCATATAATCAGTTTAATGAGGTTCATATTCTCTGAAAACAAGCATAATGTAATCTTGCTTCCCATGTAAATGTGTCTCGATACACTAATTTTTCTTGATTTAAAGTTGTTGTTTACATTTATTTTTTAGTGGAAAGACAAAATACTTGAAGAATAATTTTTGCCCTGTACACCATTTTTCAAAATATATACATTCTATACAACACAATTCAATATACTTACAACGCAGTATACAACACAATGTAAATATAGAACGTGTGAAGTTCTAGCCTGGGGAACATCAGTACTGGTATGTCAGTCCAGTTCATCTAAAGACACTAAATGAGTGTCAAACACCATGAAAACAAATGCGACATTGTGACTATTCGGCCACGTTTTTGCTGATCATGATGTAATACTCCAAGATAATGAGTCTCAGGCCACAAAATCGGCCGTACTGATGTGAGAACAGCCAGAACACTGTGTTTCCTCTCTGTGTCCTTGAACTTGTTTCAGAGAAAAGAGCAAAGTGAGGAGTGAGAGGGGTGTTTAGTTTCAGGGGTTGATGTCATGACTCATGATGTCATGCTGTAGTCTGACTGATTGCTCTGCAGCTCTGCCTCTGATTGGTCCATGGCCACTTTGGCCGTGTGAGTCAGTGACTGATTTTATTTTTATTTTTCATAAATATTTACTGGCCAGTTGCCGGTGAAAGTGGTTGGCACTGTGTTTGTCTTTGTGTAGTAAGGCAGCTGTATATGTAGAGCACTGTGTAAGTATGTCTTATTGTCCGAACTAACCCTCAGTCAGCAGGAGATTGTAATGATTAGCTGTGGTTATCTTTACAACTGGAAAATGCAGCAGTAAAAGCCCAGATTTCATGTGCCTATAGTGTCTCTGAGTGATGTCATGCCTTTGTGACTCATAAGAGATTGATCATCTTCACCAATGGGCCATTATGTCATTTTCTAAAATGGTATAAACAGGGTCTGTTTATTCTCGAAATCAAGTTACTTGTAGTGCTTGCTTAGGTCATCACTATTGTTATTGCTTATTTGTTTAGTGTTATTTATATAGTATTATAGTATTTATTAATATTTGAATTAGCTTTTTTTTTTCTGTATTTATATAGTTATTTTGTAATATTTATATTTTATCTCAAATAATGAAAATGATTTTTAATAAAGTTTTGGTTCACAATAACAACATTGGCTTATACGTGACCTTGAAACAGAACTAGCTATATTGCCATGATAATTGGCCTCATATTTTGGATTTATGTGCTTGTATTTTTGTCCTAGAAACCATATGAAAGCTGAAAAATGACTTCACTGCATTCTTTCTCCCTTCCTTCACTTTTTTTTCTCCTCTTCCGTCTCTCTTGTGGACTGTAAAAGGGAAAGTGTCAGCTAACTTACAGAGTCGGTCTGAGTGCATCGTCTGGATGATCCCTCAGACTCGGCACTTCAGAAGAAACCTCATGGGTCAAAGAACAGCCTGAGCTGAACATTTCAGTTTTAAGATGCTATATCATTTAAGCTGAAGTGTCATTTTTGATGTAAAATACTGTCTCCTATCCCACATCCCAATGTGCAAAGTCTACATGTAAGCTATTCATAGGTTGAATTTTTTTTTTTTTTTTTTTTTTGAAAAGGAAAATGTTTACATTACCTTTTGATACTGGTGTGAAAACAGTGTGAATTGCCATTTGAAAGTTATCTCTGTAATTTGACGTATTTCTAAGTGAAACGTTGTGAACAAATATTATGATGCGGAAGAACAAACCTCTTGTGAAAGCTCAAACGTGCTGCGTAACACACAAGAATGAACCTCATTGGTTGTTGAGGAAGCTCAAACGTGCTGCGTAACGCATGAGAATGAACCTCATTGGTTCCTGCAGAAGCTCAAATGTGCTGCGTAACACAAGAATGAACCTCACTGAGCTTCCACAACAACCAAACGTGCTGCGTAACGCATGAGAATGAACCTCATTGGTTCTTGAGGAAGCTCAAACGTGCTGCGTAACGCATGAGAGTGAACCTCATTGGTTGTTGCGGAAGCTCAAACGTGCTGCGTAACGCATGAGAGTGAACCTCATTGGTTCCTGCAGAAGCTCAAATGTGCTGCGTAACGCATGAGAATGAACCTCATTGGTTCTTGCTGAAGCTCAAACGTGCTGCGTAACGCATGAGAATGAACCTCATTGGTTCTTGAGGAAGCTCAAACGTGCTGCGTAACACGAGAACGAACCTCATTGGTTGTTGCGGAAGCTCAAACGTGCTGCGTAACACATGAGAATGAACCTCATTGGTTCTTGCGGAAGCTCAAACGTGCTGCGTAACACGAGAACGAACCTCATTGGTTGTTGCGGAAGCTCAAACGTGCTGCGTAACGCATGAGAGTGAACCTCATTGGTTCCTGCAGAAGCTCAAATGTGCTGTGTAACACATGAGAGTGAACCTCAGTGGTTCTTGAGGAAGCTCAAACGTGCTGCGTAACGCGTGAGAATGAACCTCATTGGTTCCTGCAGAAGCTCAAATGTGCTGCGTAACACAAGAATGAACCTCACTGAGCTTCCACAACAACCAAACGTGCTGCGTAACGCATGAGAATGAACCTCATTGGTTGTTGCGGAAGCTCAAACGTGCTGCGTAACGCACGAGAATGAACCTCATGTGTTACGCAGCATGTTTGAGCTTCTGCAAGAGGTTTGATCTTGTGCGTCATTCATGTTCGGTTGAGCTTCTGTTTATGTTCGCTGATCAAGGTTTATATGCTAGTAAAAGCCTAAATTCAATCTGTTCATCATATAAAGCGATCAAGTCTCTTCAGAAAATTTGGACTAAACCGCTCAATTTATATGGATTAGTTTTCTGATCTCTTTATGAACTTCTTGAAGCGCCAAATTTACATTGTGTACGCTGTCGATGGACAGAAAGCTCTCAGAATTCATCAAAAAGATCTTCATTTGAAGATGAACGAAAGTCTTATGGATGTGGAACGACATGATGGTGAGTGATTAATGATAGAATTTTCATTTTTGGGTGAAATAACCCTTTAATGTCAGATCTTTTGCTTATCAGACAGTTAATCAGATAAGAGAAATAATAGAGTTCCAGTAACACTCATTATATTTACAACAGTGCTTGTAATACACGCAGTGCAGTCCCAGTATCTTCAGTTATTATAGGAATGTATAGGTGGGGTAACGTGAAATAATCAGCAATCATATGATTCATTCGTGCTTTTTTTTTTTTGTTTTTTGTTTTTTTTGCCAGGTTAGGGTTGTACACTAATTCTGCCTGAATTAGCCTTGTCCACCCCATGTATACAGCTCTAGTTCTGCCACTGACTATCATTGATGATTTTGTTTTTCACTTTAGTGTCACATTAGTCAGTGGTTAAGAAAAAGTATTTGTTTTGTTATCTCAGGTGCACTCTGATCATTTCCAGCACAAAATTTGACCCAAAACAATCATCTACTTTCTGGGCAAAACAGTTTCCGCCACAAATAAAATCACACATATGGATCTTTCCCCCATTAATGAGTAGGTGCACAGCATATCCAGGTTCTCTATGATAATCTGTTTCCCAAATCTCCATATCTCAAGCAAGAAGGGCTGTCTTTTAGATCTCTTATGCGGATGATCCACATCTATCCAGTCACATTTTCATGAGCTTGTCCTTCTGCTTTTGTGTGTCTCCCTTCGCTCTGTCTGGACCATGCGTGGGCCTGTTCTTTGGCAATGCAAAGGGGAAAAATACCTTCCTGTATGATGTCAGGGCTTAAACACCAGAGCAAAGCATAACACAGTCTGAGAGAGGCCCTAAACTCACTCCCTACGAACAACAGCAGGAATGAGGATCATCTTTTTTCAATGTTGCCGCTTAAGAGCAGCGCGGCGTTCATACCTTAATAGTCCTTTCGGCCGAGGCAGTGGCCGCTCCATTCATAGTGCTGGTCATCTGAGAACTGCCTTCTGATCGGGCCTGAATGAACAGCTGTGATGATCATGAGTACACTGTGTGTCTAGTTTCTCCTTTCTTAAATGTTATGGAAAGGTCCACACGTACATGCAGTACATAAACATAGCATGGCCTTAGCTGACTGTTTTGTGTATATAATGAATGTCTAAATTCATAATTATTTCTTAGCTGGCGCAAACCGACTTACAAGAAAGTGCTTTTAGAGTGTTGTGACAAATTGTCAAGAGCTCGAAGAGAAGTGACTAGTGACAGTAAGAATCTAGTGCTGTTTGTAGACAGAGAAACTGACAGTTTTAGCTTATGATGTGCTTGAATAACTAGACAAATTCTTTATAACTTTTTACCGGACAATGAACTGAGGGCTTAAATACAGACAGAGTAATCAACGGAAAACAGAACAGGTGCGTAGATTAATTAACATCCAAGGAAACTAACGATGACTAGGAACTAAGGAAAAACGAGCATAGGAAACAAAGTGAAAACGAAACCAAAACAGACTATACACTTGAAAGTCCCACAGGCTTCAGCAGCTTTTAAAATATTTGTACAATTTTTAAAAATTGTACAACTCTGTAGATTTTATATCTATAGACTTTTGACTAATACAAGCATATTTTACTTTAAAGGGGACCTATTATGCCCCTTTTAACAAGATGTAAAATAAGTCTATGATGTCCCCAGAGTGTGTATGTGAAGTTTTAGCTCAAAATACTCCACAGGTAATTTTTTATAGCATGTTAAAATTGCCACTATTCGGGGGTCAGCAAAAACACGCCATTTTATGTGTGTGTACCTTTAAATGCAAATGAGCTGCTGCTCCCGGCCCGCTTTCAAGAATAGGGCAGAGCTTCAAGATCTCGTGCTCAACCCGCAACAACAAAACAGGACAATCTCACGCTTTGAACATGTCAGAAACTGGCGGTGTTCAATTCGAACCGGAGTCAGACAATGATGCCTACAGAGCCAGACAATAGGCGTTTCTCAATACCAAGTACGTGAAGTTAGGACTTGCGTCCTTGGTCCTTGCAAGTTCGACTCGAGAACGGACTCCCGAGGACTAGAGGACGCAAGTCTGGTGATTCTGCAAATGGTACAGCAGCGAACTTGATTGTGTCACTCAGCTCGCTCTGGCTACTCTGGTTATCTCTGTATGTATATTTTAGGCAACAATAAAACGAAATAAGTGATAAAACACCACTCTGTTTCTTTTCGTTTTCATTTTAAAAAATCTTAAACATGTTAATAGCCTCACAAATGTGGTTTAGGCAACGCGTTCATGATTATCTTCACTGCATATATAGTATTTATAACAAAACGAAATATAAAACACTGCAACCCTGCCTGTTTACATTTTAAAAAATATTAAACATATTAATATGTGGTTCAGGCAATATGTGCATACTCTGATTATCTTCACTGTAGTAAAATGAAATGTAACATAAAACACAACCTTGTCTCTTTTTGTTAAATGTCAGTTTTAATGATAATAGCCATTATAAAAGTATAAGTAAAAGGTATAAGAAGCAATTAAAGCAAACAATTCAGTCAAATGTACAAGTCAGCGCTTTAGTAGGTTAACGGTAAATTTAAATAGCCTAAATATATAAAGTTATGAAATGTCACTTTGCCCTCAGCCAAAACGATTTGCCAGGAAGCAAATTATAGATACATGAGACCAAAGATCGTTAGATATACACAAGACAAATTATGTAATGTTTAACCACTACAGAGACTAGAGAGGCAAACGTCAGAAGGACTAGCCGAGATAGGTAAGGCTGTTTTCGACTGGGTACATGAGCGCTGAGCGCCCGATGATCGCCTGGATCTCACAACTCTGAAAACGTCAGATCAAATTTTCAAATAGGTGCTATCTTTATCAATAAACCACAGATTTGAGCTTTAATCCAGTACATTATCGCCTAAAAAACTCGTAAAACTACATATCATGACATAAAAACAGTAATATGTTTAAATTACACGGGTTTTCTCCTTTACTGTTGACGCTTGCTGGTTAGTGTGAGATGCATTCTGGGATACCTGGCTGTCTCAAGTCTGCACAAGTCACCTCTCGATGCATCCTCGATAAAAGGGGCGGATCAAGAACACATCCGGGGATTTTAACTGTACTTGGCTAGATGCGAACTTTGAATTGGAACAGTACTTGGGCAGTGAATGATGACGTTTCACAAGTCCACAAGTACAGACAAGAACGCATATTGAGAAACGGCTAATATATGCTGCATGGAGAACAGGTGTAGTTTAGTTTAATTATGATTATAGCTTATGTTGTCATCTGCTTTTATCCACTATTAGTACAAACCTGTTGTGGCGGACCCTGTCCAAATGATGGCCAAAACTGATTTTTATGAGTTTCATGAAGTTTATTGTACATCACACAAAAGAAGAAACATCCGTTTTCACTCCAGAAAATCACCATAAGAACTGAATATCTGCCCTTTTCAGACTAAAAAAAAAAGAAAAGAAAATGTTTTTTTATAACATCTTTTTTTACTTTTTTTATTTTTTCGGAATCCCTAAAGTAGTCATTTTGCAGATGCTTTTAGCTAAAGTGACTTAGAATGCACTTAATACAATCCCCTGGACATAATACAATTCCCCTGGACAATGGTGATAGGTCAGGGGTCACACTCAAGGGTTCAAAGTTCGCTTACTTAGCACTTGCAGTAACCTTAAGCTGGTTGATGCTGTAACGATTCCATTATGGAGAGAGAAAGCATTCTTTTCTATTGATGACCACTGAAAAGTATATGGCAGATTTCAAATCACATACTGCATCGGCTGAGCAACTGCCACTGAGGTAGATGGGAATGCTAATGCATGGCTTTCTGCAGGCATTAAAGACCTCCTTGGTCTTGAACCCAGCACTGAACTTTCATTCTTGGGCACAATAAAGGGTCAATTATTCCCGAGAAGCTGTTATTGTGGAAAGCTCCTCTTTTGTCCCCTTATCGTGATGATTAAGTGCCCAAGACTATTATGTGAGGGACACTTATGAAGAGCAGACGCGGAGCAGGAAGTGCCGAGCTGAGATTGTGTGCTGCGTTTGGACGCAGACATGCTGACTCCTCTGATTCATGCTCTGAATACGCTCAGAGGAATCAGGTATTCACAAAAGTGTGCAGCTCACACTCTGAACATCTGAGTCGATTTATCACCATGTCCATTACCAAAAGCTTTACGGTTTTAATGAATTTTGGGAATTCTGAAATAATCATGGAAGTATATCCTTGTGATACTGGTAAATTGAGAAAATATGGCTTCATACTGGTCATGGTCTATAGTTCTCTGTGATGTAAAGCAGTATATTGCAAATGATAATTCAGGCACAACATGCTATTCCTAGAAAAGGTATATTCAAGTCAGCATATGCACAACTGGTATTATCAACAACATCTGTATAACACACCATGACTGATATCCTTCTGATAACATTTGTTTCGTTTATTGTCCATCATCTTGTAGCGTTTAAATCCAGTCCCTGGGTAGTGCACTTACTGTACACTACTGAACATTGAAAGTGGACTGAAACGCACCCATTGCCGACTTTGCACTGCTGGGGGATGTGAACAGGATTGTTTGAACAAACTGACACGACAAGGACACCAGGGACTGCGGTCCTCTTGCAGAAGCAGGCAAGTTTGATGAACCGCAGAAGTGTATGGTGTCTCGAGTTCGGCAGATCACAAAGGGCACGTTTGATGAATATGTATCTGGCGCTAGACTGTCAGCTCTCACGGTCCCCGTCTCATCTTCCTCTTCCACTCCTCCTCCTGTCCTTTATGCTCAGATCTGTGGATGCATGGCCTCTCCCTAGAGCTTCTGTCTAATCATGGTACCATCATCCCTCAGTCACGTTACCCTGGCAGGGCCTGTCAAACAGCATACGCTGGAGGACGCGTTGACTTTGAAATGCCGCTAATGACTAGAGGATGTTCTTTTTTTCTCTGTCCTGATGGTCAAGGGCCAGGAAAGAGTTGGGTAACAACGCTGGGTTGCTAGTCCTCGGTGGTACCTGCAGGGACAAACTTCAGGCTGATGGCGAGCGGCCCGTCCTCCTGTTTGCTGGAGATAAGTGGTGATGCCACAAGGCTGAAGTCTTTTTGGGTAGTGTCTTTAAACACTGGCTGCTTTGGTTTTTAAACCACCCCAAATATTGGACTTCGAGTGGAAAGCTTAGTGATTCTGTAAACACTTTTAAAATGCCCCTATTATGCTATTTTAAAGGTTCCTAATTTTATTTTTTAACATGCATGCAAGGTCAATAACACTTTAACTTTCTCATAATATACATGGCGGCATCACCTCTTTTCTTACAGTATCTAAGACAGCTCAATCAAGGATTCGGTCTCTCTAAACTCCTCCTTTCTGAGAGCATGCTCTGCTCTGATTGGTCAGATGGCTCAGTCTGTTGTGATTGGTCTACAGCGTGTGTCAGAAATGAAACGTCCATTATCATATCTGAAATTCAGCTCCGAAGGCTTCCTCAGCACTTGATACGCTGTGATACGAACAGTAACGATGGCGTTGGTTTTACCATATCAATTCAAGCCAAGTTCGATAATGAAACATTGGACTAAGTGGCTGAACCACCATCACAAGCACAACTTGAGCAGTGCAGAAAACGGCGTCTTATCAACATGTCGACAACACGAACCAAACTCCTCCAGGCCTCAGCTACAACTACAGTGTTTGAGGGTGAAAGTAGACATTGTTCGCTGGCAGCCAATGAAGACTATTGGCTGGCATTATGCAAATTTGTTACATTGTTACTTAGATTTGTAACTGGAAGTGAGACTGAAATTACTGACCCCTCATTTTGGCAACTCAGAATGGATTCTTTCTTTTAGGAGACAATAACTTCATTTGACTTTGATCTTTGAAACTTTGCAGACCTTTTACATTCAGTGAGCTACTGGATATTACACACTACATGAAAGGTAATATCCGGATAAGCATAATAAGGGCCATTTAAGGCATGGATAAATGCACACTTTGAGTGTCCTTTCATTGTACCTTGGGTGTGGTGAACCTTAAATGAATATTTGAGGTTTAATAACAACTCTATCGACAGCATCTGTGGCTTTCTGATGTTTACCGCAGAGAATCATTTCCACATGTCCGTCAGTTTCTAAAAATAAACAGTAATGAACTCGCGATTGAAGCATTGGGCATTTGTACAGCACTGGAAATAAACGTTAAATAAACAGTTAACACACTGTTTCCAAAGTGTACACTTATTTATCATGTGTTAGCATGAGACTAGTGTAATAGAATCGCTTACCAACCTTGTCTGTGGACAATTTTTCAGTTCTTGTCCTAATCATGAATATCCAGTAAATTCTATACATTTTGCATGGTACATGCAAAGGAATGTGACATAAGTAACTAATAAGGTACGAGAGGCTGTGCTGTATCGTGAATAAGTCATGGCTGAAGGGCGTTGTTAGGCACGATGCGAAGTGGAGTGCCTGCAACCCCTTCAGCCATGATTTATTCACGATACAGCACTAGCCTCGAGTACGTTATTGCTTTTATAAAACGGTTACCACACAATACAAATATTAAAGCCAAAAATATGTAACAATGCAACTTTCATGAAGTAAACTCTTACTAAAAGCCTTACTTTCGCTGGAAAAAAATAGTCCCTGACCGTGAACAGCAACAGAAGTTACATTTTCACGCCATTAGATGGCAGCAAAGACTGTCTTTATGAGTGTGTCAGTCAGTAACGAAGACTTTTACATTGAAAAGACTGAATTGTTGTGAACACGGAACAAAACGCAACTGACAAATGCTTTGACTAGCGCTGTCAGTCACGGGAAAACCCCTTAACTGTTAAAAGGACAGGATGACACATCGGACATTTAAACAGATTTTTTATTATGAACATAGGACTGACCTGAAGGAAAATGCTAAATGTGAATGCTGGTAATAAACTCGCTCACTCGATCTCTTTCTCACAATACTCTTCTACATAAAACAGTAAGCTTCAATGAGAACTAACATATGTTTACGTTGCTAAGGGGGTTGTGTAGTGATACACAGAACCATTGGGTGTAGCGGCCATAGCCGTGTTTTATCATGAATAAAACAGCTATTGACCAATCAGAATCATGGACAGGAACTAACTGTTTTATAACTATCTGTAAAGCACAGCTTTAACACAATCAGAAGTTCAACCAAAAAGTGCCCACATGAAAATGACAATTTAGACCACTTTAAAGACTTTTTCGGGCTGAATAATTAATCTAAAGACAATTAATGTAAAACATTATTTTATTTGCTGAATACATTTTTATATATATATATATATATATATAAAATATAATTTTATTCAGTAAAAAATGTTTACTTTTCTACTTTTATTCATCATGGATGCATAAAATTGATCAAAAGTGACAGTGAAAACATTTATAACGTTACAAAATATTTCAAATAAATGCTGTTCTTTTCAACTTTCTATTCATCAAAGAATCCTAAAAATGTATCACATTTTCTACAAAAATAAGCAGTAATAATAATAAATGTTTCTTGAGCAGCAAATCAACATATTCAGATGATTTCTGAAGGATCATGTGACACTGAAGACTGGAGTAATGATGCTGAAAACTCAGTTTTGTCATCACAGAAATAAATTACATTTTAAAATATTTTAAAACAGAAAACAGTTATTTTAAATTGTTATAATATTTCACAATATTACTATTTTTACTGTATTTTTGATCAAATAAATACAGCTTTGGGGAACCTAAGAGACTTCTTTCAAAGATCCCAAACTTTTGAACAGTAGTAAACTAAGAAAAATGTATATAATGAACTACCAAATAATATACCTCACATATTTTGTTAACCAACTACCAGGAATAACTCAGTCCTTTGCACTACAGTGCAGCATCTATAGAAATGCTCTACGCATGCTTTAATGTAATCATAGAAATTATGTGGTGTGCAGTTATGTCACTCTGGATATAAAAGCTGAGAGGGAAGTCTTTTTGGCTTCCCTGCTCTTTGCCGAATACTCGTCTCCCATAAGTTATTGTTCAGGTCAATAGCAAAGACTGTGTAATCGAGAGAAAAACAGAGTGCAAGAGAGAGAGAGAAAGAGAGGGGTCCCTCTGCAGAAGCGTCTCTTAGCATGCTGCCAGTGTATGCTGCGAATGCAGGGGCCCGGGGCCAGCGCTGTTTTAAGCCTGACTTCTGAGAGTAGAGGTCTCCTCTCTGCACCGAACTTCACTCGAAGACCCTCGGGCTGAGTGCGGTCAGGTCACCTTCACTAAGCTCAGATCAGACAAGGGAGCGAGGGAACAGGGGAGCAGGGGAATAAAGCAAATGAGCGCTGTAACTCTTCCAATGGTAAGTGCCTGTGGGGTAGAGCGGTTCATTTGGAACGGAGAAAGTTCTTGCCCGGAGTCTATTGCGTTGCGACCCCCGCAGGGAGAACTGTGTGCTCCGGCCCCTTTGGACAATGAACCTTCACCTTTTTGCCATTGCTTATGGAGTTTTCTGATATTTCTGGCGGAAACGATGGGCCGTATTCTTTGATCTGCGGACGGCCTGGCTGATTGGTTGGCGCTATGTACATGCCCTGGTGTGCCCTAACACTGTTGTCATGGGAACTGAAGAAATGGAAACTAAACAAGTCTTTTTTTCAGTGCTGGAAAGGAGGGGGAAACTCTGATATCTCTCAATGCTGGTGTTGACATTGAGACAAAGGTCTATTATTTGTACTCTACGTACCAGAACTGAAATCTCATAAGCTAGATTGATTAGGTGAATCCGGTTTATTGTTGGCTTTTGTGAAGGATTTGTTTAGCAGGTTTTGTGGAATTTAAATATTTAGAATGAACTCGAGTCCATTGAGACTTTTTCTTTGCTTGCTTTGAATTAACTCAAGCCTTGCGCTACCTGTCATAATTGATTGCCTGTTATTTATGGTTGTCATTTGTGATGCGTTAATGTTACAAAAAAAAAAATTGATAGTCTCATGCTGCTGTAATTTATAGGAAAATTCCCTTGTGCCCTTATCTGGTATATCACTATTTTGACATTTTGTTTATTATTTTGCTTTTGTTTTGCTTTGCCTTTTATGTTTTGATTTTTGGTTTGTTTGGTTCTTGGGTTGTTTTTTTTGTTTTGTTTTTTTTGGGGTTTTTTTTGCCTTTTATATTTGTTTTGTTGTTGTTTTGGTTTGTTTGGTTCTTGTTTTCTTGCCTTTTATGTTTTTGTTGTTGTTGTTGTTGTTTGGTTTGTTTGGTTCTTGTTCTCTTGCTTGCCTTTTTTTTTTTTTTTTTTTTTTTCTTGTTTGTTTGTTTTTTTCCCTTTTATGTTTTTTTTTTTTGTTGTTGTTGTTTTTTTTTGTTTGTTTTTTTGGTTTGGTTTTTGGTTCTTTTTTTTCTTTGCCTTTTTATGTTTGTTTGTTTTTGTCCCCCCCCCCCCCCTTTTTTTTTTTTTTTTTTTCTTTGCCTTTGTTTTTTGTTGTTGTTGTTGTTGTTTTTGGTTTGTTTGATTCTTGTTGGTTCCCCCCCACCCTTTTTTTTTTTTTTTTTTTTTTTTTTTTTTTTTTGTTGATGTTTGGATCTTGTTTTTGATTTTTGTTTTCTTTGTTGTTGTTGTTGTTGTTGTTGTTCGGGTTTTTTTGTTTTGTTTTGTTTTTTTTGGCTTGGTTCTTGTTGTTTTTTCCCCCTGTTGTTGTTGTTGTTGTTGTTGTTTGGTTCTTGTTTTTTTTTTTTTGTTTTTTTTTTCCCAAGTTAAGCATTAGTGCAAGGTATAACAGGTCTGCAGGTTTTGTTGTCGGTTTTTGGTTTGGTTTGTTTGGTTCTTGGGGTTTTTTTTCTTTGCCTTTGCCTTTGTTTTTTGTTGTTGTTCCCTTTTTTTTTGGCTTGGTTCTTGTTTTTTTCCTTTTGTTGTTTTTGTTGTTTGGTTTGTTTGGTTCTTGTTTTTTTTTTTTTTTTTCCCCCAAGTTAAGCATTAGTGCAAGGTGTAACAGGTGTGCAAAAAGTCATAATATATATGGTGTAATATTTTAAGTTTAGTCTGAGTGAATTTTTTTTTTTTTTTTTTTTTGCTAGTTATGCTATCTTAGAAAACTAATCTTTTTTTGTGATTGATGTTTCAGCCCTTCTTCCATTTGTGAAGTAATAAAACTAAACAAATAAAGAACAAAAGTCAAATTGCCCTATATGTTTTCTAATAATGTCAATATATTTTTATAATAACCATGAACTTTAATAGGAGAAAGCTTAACTGAATGATTTTTATTTGAGTTTAACTGAATCCATGGTTATAATGAGGGATGTCTCGATCAAGTTTTTTGTGCCCCCGATCCAATTCAAGTGGTTAACACAGCGTTCTGCGAGGTGGGCAATAACAAAGAAATTCACACCAGCATCTACATGAATACGCGCACACACACAATGTATAAAACATTGGTATATGTAAACATCTGTTATAATGGTAGACATTGTAAACACTGTATGGTCACAATTATGAATATGGGACTACCGATATACTAATATAAACTTCTTGTATTTTATATGTACAAAAAGCAGAATAATTGCAAAAAAAGGAACAAACGTGGACTGAAGGTTAGGAAGCATGAAGCTTGTGGTGTCAGAATGCCAGTCTGTCAGTCAAGATCCGAAGCAGGGCTGCGTCCGAAATCGCATACTCTCTTGAGTAGGTACTTATTTTAAATAAGTAATTACTTCACGACTGCCAAAAAAGTATGTTCTATATAGTATGAGTGTGTGTAGTATGAATGTACTACGCCATGCTGTCACTATCACGTGACCTACCAGTAGCGTCGCTTCACTGCCATTCACAAATCCTCTCCCGTGGCCTCATGGGATAGTAAAGTGTCCATCGTATGCACACTTCAGAATCTCACCGGAAATAGTAAGTCATTCGGGTACTTTTAGCCTACTTTGTAATGAGTACTGTGAATTCAGACATACTACTTTTGTCACATACTGTTTTTCGCCTACTATATAGTAGGGAACTATGCGATTTCGGATGCAGCCCAAGACGCAAGCCACATTGAGCTGCTTCTTTTCCTTTTTTAATGGCGGTTGGCAAACCCACTTAAAGCTGCATACCGCCACCTACTGCACAACACCTGCGTGACAGCTGATGTAAAATAAAGGCTAGAGCTTAGGATAGCCAAAACCAATCAGTTAAAAAATGCTAAATTTACCCCAATATCGATCATTGAGAATGGCTCAGGACATCCCTACCTGTATATGTTTAATTGGTATCCAAGGTACGTCAAAGAACACCATACTGATACTTTTTGTACATTTGTTGTAACTGTAGAAAGTTAGCAAGCTTGCAGTATCTATAAAGCAGATGCTGTGTTTTGAAGTTTGTTTCATTCACACTGAGCCAAAATGTCTGTAATGTTTACATTAGATTTGAGGCACTAATGGGCAGTTGGGCAAGGTGTTGTTTGCCTTTTCCAGTTTGCAGATCTCTTTGGTCATTTATCACAACTGCTGAATTTCCCTTATTTCAGAGGGTTTCTCAAGGGCTTAAACAAGAACCGGCTTCAAACTTACTTTCTGTTTGTGAACGGTAAGATGTAATTGATTCTTGAGCGTAAGGGAAGTTCACTGGCAGCCCCAATGGTACCCTGTTCGAGTAGTTTGTTGTCATAGCAACAGTAAAATTAGCTGGCCCTTTTCTGTCAGATGTAACGTTTTGTGGCAGCGCCACCATGGATACACAGAAAGCAAAACTGCGTATCGTGTGTATATGTGAATTTATATGTTCCAAGAGAACACCTTCATGCAGTTACCCTTCATAAAACACCTCGACTGATAACTGACACACTGCTTTTCTTACAGTTTTGTTTATTGGCTTTCATATTTTGAGCCCAAATTGATACAGAGTTGATGTTTTTTCCTATACACTACATATTTTGTAGACTATCATTAAGATGGAACCATTGGAATTACATGTAAATGCTATTTTATTAAAGGGGACCTATTATGTAAAATTCAGTTTTACATGGTGTTTGAACATAAATGTGTTTCGGCAGTGTGTGTACACAACCACCTTATAATGATAAAAATCCACCCTCTTTTTTTAATCCCCATAAATCATAAGCAGTGTCTCAGAACAAGCCGTTTGCGGATTGTAGCTTTTGTGATGTCACAAATGCCTAGGCTCCGCCCACGACTGCTGACTGACTCTATTAGCATAGACCCCAGCATCAGTGAACTATACACAGTCCGCCATGTTTATCTCCTTGCCAGAGCATTTAACAGCAGCATTCTAGTAAGAAATGTATTCTTAATAAAGCTACTAAGTTATTTAATCAAGAGCAGTCAATGATTTTCTGTTTTTCTTTTGTTGTTTGGTTCATATTAACTGCAAAAATAGCAGTAGGTACTGTATATTACGCTGTTGTCACTTTAATACACAGATTAAATATACACATGCGATTTCTTTACTTGCTGTTTATGTTCATAGACATAACCGACTATGTTTTTGACATGACATTGTGTGTATTTCACAGTTGAAAGAGAACTTAGTTTGATACTCTGACAGTCAGCTTTCTGTGCGCGTGCTTCAGTTGTGAGCGCTCAGAAAACCATATATCAGAAGTTTAGACTGATATTAACTGATTTAAAATGCATGCAGATAATATAGACTTTCATGATGATGAAGAATTGCAATGTCATGTGAGCGTGACCGCGATAGAGATGATAATCAAAACCAAACAGATGTTTTGTTAGTTTTTGGCAGAGTATTCCAGGCATGAACTGTACAGGCTCCGCCCTCTTCTGGAAAGCGGGGCGGGGATCAGCAGCTCATTTGCATTTAAAGATACATGCACAAAAACAGCATGCTTTTCCTTCCACTCAAAAATGGGCATTTACAACTTGGTATAATAAATGATCTGTGGGGTATTTTGAGCTGAAACTTCACAGACACATTCTGGGGACACCTGAGACTTATATTACATTTTGTAAAAAGGAGCATAGTAGGTCCCCTTTAACATTGACAAAGTACACTGAAAAAAATCTGGTATAGAAACAATTGTCACTAGTGAATTTGCTAGTAAATTTCACAAACAATGACAAAGAAACAGCAACACATTGAATTAAACATGAAATTTTTAAGTAGAAAAACTGAAAAAGCAGTGTCACTGCCAGTGTATTACCATCAGATACCATCACTTTTAATTGGTATTATTTATCTCATTATTTGACATATTTAAAGATCATGATTAAATAATGGACTATAACAGTTTTCTCTTGTATTTTAGTAAAACAAAACAGTTTTTGTTAATATGCAGTGGATTCTAGCTGAGACCTCGGTTGTGATGTGGATGTGATGTCGTCCACATTTGTATAATCTGCCTTATAAACGCAGCCATGCCTTGACTGACCCCAGGGAATCTCTGCTCCAGATTGTGAGGCTGGATAATATTCTCGCTCCGTTGCCGTGGATACAGATGCTTTATTAGCAATGCAGCGCTAGCTGTCAGCTGTCAATCAATGCAAGGGAAGAGAGTTGCTGCTTTGACATGTAAGTGCGAGTGTCAAAAGCAGCCCTGAGGCGTGACTGTGCATTTTCCAAGGAGTGCTCAGCTGCATATGCTGTTATTGACTGATTGAATGGCCTTATCAGGGGGGTGCTGCCCCTGGCACATCTGTTGACATGTACGTACGGCATATGTATAATTGTTTGTGGGTACGTGTTGGCATGGGTGTCAGAGAGAGAGTTAAAAGTGACGGGTAATGCTGGAAGGAGAGATTAACTGGATTACCTACTGTGACTTGGGCAGTATGTGATAAATTCGTATTTAGATTTTATGCATCTGCAGATAGCGTCAGGCTTACTTCCTCTAAAATATAACCTCCCGCTAATCTTACCTCCCAGAAACCTCAAACACACACACACAAACAGGCTGCTGCCACAAGAATGCTTGATCAGAGTTTCCATTGTAAAAAAGCTTGCATCATTGTTATAATGTCTTTTTTTTTTTTTTTTTTTTTTTTTTAATGGAAGCCTGAGAATTTAATTGTAGCTTTACATCTAACAATTGCAACTTCTCATAATTATGGGGAAATAAGTCACAATTATTTATATCTTGCAGTTGTTACTTTATTTCCCACACTTTTCCCGAAGTTGCGAAAGTTTCTCTTAATTGCAGCTTTGTATTTCACAGTTGCTTTGTCATAATTGCTACCTTTTCTCATTATGACTTTATAACTCACAATGCAACTTTAAATCACACAATTGCAAATTTATTTGTTTTATCTCAGTTATGTTTTATTTTTTTACTCTTAGACTGCCTTATTTATGGAAGCTTGTTTCCGCCACAAAATAAAATAAATAATAATTAAAAAAGTAATTGCGACACTATCTCACAATTCTGACCGTTTTTTCCTTACAATTCTGAACAATTCTGAAAGTCAGAATTGTAAGATATAAACTCGCAATTCTGAGAAATAAACTGGCGGTTCTGAGAAATTGCGAGTTATAAAGTCATATAAGGGTCATTGACGAATAAGTGTAAAAGTGTAAAAAAAACGTAATGGAGATCAAATTAATTTTGAAGTTTTATTAAGTGTTAACAACGAGATTGTGTTTTTAATCAATTAACACTGCTTTTGTCTTTTTTTTTTTTACAAGATGTGCAAAATTTGTCACCAAAAAAGTCATTCGGTTTAACCAAAATTTCGGTTTTACCGAATGACACTTTTGGTTATACCGAATGATGATATTTTCAAACAATGCTAACAGGCTGATATCTAGCTAGCTAGCTAGTTAGCTTTCTAGCTAGCTTGCAAAAGGACAAACAAACATTTTATACTTATTTTAAAAACTTGTACTATTACAACATTTTCCATGTTTTATAGCGGTTGTACCGAATGACCTGATGTTTCGGGACATGCGTATGAGCAAGTAAAAACATGAATTTTTCAAATAAATAAGAGAGAGTTAGTTACTGTGCTTCATGACCATGTGGTCCTTTGCAGGTGTCTGAATGATGTCACATCCTGTCACATGCATGACTTGATCCAAAATGGTCCCTTTATATTGGTTACTCTGAATGACATCAATGACATTCATTTTTCCAGACATTCTTTCTCATAACAAAGCAACGACTTCTACACATTATTTTAATACCATTTTTGCACTATGTTAGTATATGATGTTATAAAATCATGCCAGAATAAAAAATATATACATTTATTAAATTTTCAGATATTTTAATCACAAATGAAATGGCTGTATTGGCCTTTGGCCTTTTGACACTTCAAAATCTTTAAAATACCTTTATATGTAGCAAAATATAATTAATACCTTTTGAATTCAATAAAAGAGATCAAGTTGTACTACCTTACATACTTTGGATGTCATATCTTTGTTTTTTATTATTATTAAGGCCTTTGGACAAAAAAAAAATGACCCGTCACGTCATTGACCCATAAGCTTGAATAATTCTGAGATATAAAGCCAGAATTGTAAGATATAAACTCGCAATCCTGTGAAATAAATTGGCAGTTCTGAGAAATGAAGTCATAATTGCAATATTTAAACTTGCAACTGCGAGAAAAAAGTCAGAATTGCAAGATATAAACTCACAATTCTGAGAAATAAAGTCAGGACTGCGATATAAAAAGTCGCAATTATCTTTTACATTTTTTTAATTCCGTGGCAGAAACAAGCTTCCATACTTATCTGTTTCCATTTAACTTGTCACAATGACTTCTGTCAAACAGAATCTTATGAGTAATGACCATGATCTTCTTCTTTAAGAAATTCAAAATAATAAAGTGCACTTAAAGTTGTTACTTAATTTGGCTTATAATTCTAACACGGCCATTAAAATTTGGTTGAAAAGTCGAAGGCCACTCTACGATGTACCCTTTTCACAGACTGTGATGACATGTTTCCACAGTTATCAACATTGCAAATCTAGTAAAGTTTTTCATATTTTCATTTTTAAAGAAATGAATATACATTTATATTGCTATACTTTGTGTTATATTACCTTGGCAGTAAATTACAAAAAAAAACAAAAAACGTTTTAATGCTGCTGCGAGGGTGTTTCTAATACAGCAGCCGAGGGAGTGATGGCAAATTTCACATCATTCTCTCTTCTGACTGCTATAATTGTCACAAGATGAAGAAGAAGACTGAAGAAGGCAGGTTCAAAATATATACTAGGTTTAATCCAAAAGCAGGCGCAAAGACGTAACTGTGTGTCCAACAGAAAAACATACAACTACCGACCACCAAAGACTGAAAACAGCTAACTAAATACACAGAGATAATGAAATGATAACGAACGAGTGTGATGATTAGATGGGTGTCCATGACAACTGATGACTGGCGGGAAACTAAGACAAAGAAACACATGTGACTGATGAAAAACAAACTGACAGTCCATGAAAACAAAAACTAAGAACAAACAAAACTGAGACAATAATCAGTCTCTGACAGACCCAAATTTAGCCATTATTCCTCTTCGTTGGAGCCCTAAAAATCTCATGTTTGTGTTCAAAGCACCATTTTTTTTTTTTTTTTTTTTTTAGTCGTTAAAAAATGCTACTCTGCTAGTAGCTTGTCTGCTCTGTTCCTCAGTTTATTTGGAATTTGACTATTTATCATAAACTGCATTTGCTGAGAGTGTCAACTCTGTTTTTCCTGTTTGCTGGCCTCACCTCTGAAATATGGAAGTGGTTTCCAGTTCTCATGCTCATTTTTAGTCTCATTTCTCTCTGGAGTTTGTTTCGAGGGAAGATCTACAAATATAAGAGATTAAAATTAACATGCATTGATGTTAGCCTCATGTATTTGTTGACCCTAAAAACTAGACTTTACTAACTATATGTTTGATTAATACTGAAAGCTGCAAAACTCAAATGTCACATCATACAGTGAGATCAACCAAAAAACCAAAGTTGTCCGCACACTGAAAGACATGCAAGTAGACTAAGGCAAGGGTCTATCACAAAAATTACTTTAATTAAACATCTACAAGGTGAGAAAATGTGCAAAAAAGTGACAAGTGTCTTAAAAACGGACCAAAGAGCAGACGTTTCAGCTCATGCTTTCTTCAGTGCACACCTGAGAACAGACTGGTTATCTTTTGGAGCGCATATAATATCATTTTTGATACATCATACAGTGAGCAAATGATAGAGAACAGAAGTTTAACTTTTAATGGCACTCACCTCATGATAATCTCTAGATGCAATACTGAGCCCATCGTTCCTCCTAGACAGCACACAAATGTGCTTGCCCGAAATTATGACTTTTTAAGTGTATCTTTGCAGATTTTCAACCCACTTTGTATTGTTACAGTGTCAGTGTATTTCTATATGAACAGTGTTTATCCATTCTGTTACCTGGGCCGAGAAATTCATGTTTTTTTGGCTGCAAAAGTTTACTGGATGACTCGTTTTAACAACTCCAGGGCTTTTGTGAAAACTACATATTATATTTCCGCACTTTTGTATCCATGCCCAGACAGTCGGATCAGCAGAGGGTTATTAATAGAACAATTATTGTAAGGGTGTTATAAATTTAAAATTTAATCTTACTTTGTCTATTATTTAAACAGCATTATGGTAAAATTGAACACTATAGCAACAGCTTACTTACCTGTACGTGACAACGTTTTACTTCAGGAGTTTGGGGGGAACTGACGCAACGGCAGTTTCTTTCAATTTTCCCGTCTGTTTGGCCTAAATCACTGTGTTTGTGGTCAGTCTGAAATGTTGACTACAAATACAGAGATTTTTCAGATTTTCTGTCGCTGTGTTTTATTTAAAAGTCTTTGCAGGCTTAAGCCACTGCTTACAACGCGCTGGACCGAAAGTAACTCACTCCCGCTAAACATTTACTCTTTGAATTCTTGTACTCGGGAACAATACAAGTCAACGCCATTGACTAAAAGTTTGCTAAGAAGTATTTCCTACTAAAGCAAGGCGGTATTTGACTCTGCTAAGCGTATCCATAGCAGACTGGTGGGTGTGACCTTGGACTGCAACATGCCCAGTGCATTATGGGTGTTGAAGTTTTCCTACCTATTTGGCAAAAGGGAAGACAGCCTTTTTTCTCTGTTTTCTCTAGTCAGGCAGCACGATTTCACTTTTTTTCCCGCCTTTATACTGTATAGGCAGCCAAGTTTTATTGAAAGCCCATTTTGCCAGCAGTTAAGTAGCCCTTTAATGACTCATGCCCAAAATTATGGCATGAGTCATAAATATGACAAAAAAGTCATAATTTTGCCTTTTTATCTCACAGTTATGACTTGGTATGTCATAATTTCGACTTGTCATAATTTTTACTTATGTCATAATTTTGACTATTTAATCTCATAATTATGACTTACTATGTCATAATTCTGACTTATGTCATGATTTCGATCTTATGTCATAATTATGACTTTTTTTTTTACTGTCATTTACCAAAGCATGATTTTTTTTTTTTTTTCTTATGTGGTAGAAATGGCCTTCCATACCAAAAGATTCATCTTATATAAGAGTTCCAATTAAGCCTTTTCATGAATATTTGATTAAAAAAAGATTTTCTGATAAAAACCAGCAGTGACTTTAAAGTGTGCTTCTCGTGTCTCTGCAGGAGCCGAGGGCTGCATGGGTCCAGTGGTCATGCCCCCAGGGAAGAAGGCCGAGGGCCCCAGCAGTGGGAGCGTGGCACGGGGTCTGAGTCAGCTCTACCAGGACACCGAAGCAGCTGACCTCTCTCTGGCTCTGTCTGCCTCTCTCAGCCGGGCCGAGGATGAGGAGCTGACCAGCCTCAGCTGGTTGCACGAGAGCACGGATCTTCTGACCAGTCTGGGCCACTCTGGCCTGCGTAGCGTTAGCCCCCTGCAGGATGCTAACGGTGGCCGCGAGCCCTCGTCCTCGCCATCGTCCTCCCCTGAGCCCAGCGAGCCTCCCTACCACCTGTCCACGGGTCCCAGCCGTAAACCTCCCTACTCTTTCAGCTGCCTCATCTTCATGGCAATAGAGGACGCTCCCTCTAAACGACTTCCTGTCAAAGACATCTACGGATGGATACTGGAGCACTTCCCTTACTTCGCTAGCGCCCCCACTGGCTGGAAGAATTCGGTGCGTCATAATCTATCACTAAACAAATGCTTCAAGAAGGTGGATAAGGATCGCAGTCAGGTGAGGGCTTGTGTTTCACTGAGTTTTACTGAGGTTTAAGGTGTCAAAGAGCCGGTTGTTTGTTTAGAATGCATACTTTCAATTTTTTTTTTCCCTGCAGTCTAGGAGTTATGTACTTTTTTTTACCATCATTTTTGGACCAGTGGTGTCCACAATAAAGAAAAAGATAAATCTTTTAAAAATATATTTGTTAGATTTTCATGTAATAACATGTAATAATCATGTAATAATCATGTAAAATCATGTAATAACATGCTAATTCATGCAAGCAACGTTAAAACATGCTAGGAATATGCTAAAACATGTTAGCAGTGTGTTAAAACATGTTAGCAACATGTTAAAACATGTTGGCAACATGATAATTCATGATAACACTGTGTTAAACCATGTTAGCAAATTGCTAATTAATGCTAGCAGAGTGTTAAAACATGCTAGTAATGTGTTAATTCATGCTAACAATGTTAATTCATGCTAACAAAATGGTAAAACATACTAACAACCTGCTAATTCATGCTAGCAACATGTTAAATCATGCTAGCAATGTTAATTCATGTTAGCAATGTGTTAAAACATGCTAATTAATGTTAGCAATGTGTTAAATCATGTTAGCAATGTACTAAAACATGTTAGCAACATGCTAATTTACGTTAACAATGTGTCAACCTGTTAATTCATACTAGCAACATGCTAATTCATGCTAGCAATGTATTAAATCATGCTAATAAAATATTAATTTATGCTAGCAATGTGGCAAAACGTGTTAGCAACATTTTAATTCATGTTAGCAATCTGCTAAAACATGTTAATTCATGCTAGCAAAGGATTTCTCGCTTTCTTTCCACTTGATTAAATTTAAAGCTTATAAAACTTTCATACGGATTTGTCAAACTAACTTTAAAGTTTGTCTCAATGAACTTTACTCATCTAGATTTTAATTATGATGTCAGGACAATGGTATCATCCTGATATTTTTATATTGTCACCCCACAAAAAAAAAAATCTAAATAAATTTTAATAAAGAAAGTTAACAAATTCTTATCATAGAAGTGGTCTTTTTATGTATGAATTGCATTTTTAATGTGAGATAGGACAGAAAACTCATTGACACATTAATGCCATATTAACCTTAAATCAATGTCCACATTGACTTTATGAAACATTAGTTCTAAGTGCCAGCTAGTCAACAAAGACTTATTATGGTTAGTTTTTAAGAGATTTTATGAATGTGGGCTGTGGATATGTAAACATGTCCATGTAATCATGCTTTTTGTTTAGATGTGACAAATAATGATAATATCATACACTGACATCAAAGCAGATGAAAAGATTAACAAAAACACTTTGTGCTCTGGCATAGTGTGTTTGCATTGTTATGTGTGTGTGTAAGAGTGTGTTTGTACCTGTCTAAGCCATCATGTTGTCTTTTGGTTCTTAACTACGGCCAAAAGAGTTTTCCTTGTATATGTATTCCCATAGCAACCAAGCTGTAGTTGACATGAAAAGCATGTCGTTTCTGTAGCAACAGCAAAACTGATTGGCTGCGTTGCTATGTTTGTGAGCGGACCTGTATATATGCGTGTGTGGGTCAAATATGGGAACATTTCAGGGAAGTGGTATGAAGCACAGTTATCTGTTTTGATGGGTAAAGTTCAGGTTACTTGTCCAGCTGGATTACATTTCACTGAGTACAAAATAATTAATGTAATTCTCTGGGAGAATACCAAACTAATCTGCTGAAATTGACATGTTCATGTAACCTTTCTAATATAGACTGTGAATTAACTGAATTAAATTTGAATTGTTTCATTTAGTTTCATTTCCCACTCTGATTGGAACAGGGAATAGAAACATTTTTTATTATTAATTCAGAATTCTTTTTTTGTCCAGATATTTTGACAAAAATAATACATGTTTGTCTCTTTCAATTTATTAAATGTCTCTCTTGATTTGATTAAAAATATTTAATCTCACTGATACATACACACATCAGAAGGGTGTTTGGAGGAGAAGGGCAAACTAGTGGGTTAAAGGGATAGTTCACCCAAAAATGAAAATTCTGTCATTATTTACTCACCCTCAAGTTGTTCTAAACCTGTATGAATTTCTTTGTTCTTCTGAACACAAAGGAAGATATTTGGAAGAATGTTTGTACCAAGCAGATCTGGGCCCCCATTGACTACCATAGTAGGAAATAAATAATACTATGGAAGTCAATGGCACCTAACAACTGTTTGATTACAAACATTTTTCAAAATCTCTTCTTTTGTGTTCAGCAGAACAAAGAAATGTATACAGGTTTGCAACAACTTGAGGGTGAGTAAATGAAGACAGAATTTTCATTTTTGGGTGAACTATCCCTTTAAGTGGCCTGTTTTTTTCTGTTTCTGTACCTTTAAGTCTTCTGTATGCAAATGCTATAATTACTAATAGTTTCCATAATACTTTTTGTTAATGTTCCCAATCATTTCAGTTCCTTAGCTGGCACAAATCCCCTCCAAAAACAGGCTCATGGAAACTCATTTCCACGTCTAGGTTTTTTTTTTTTTTTTTTTACCAAATCACGTGTTTCACAAATGCCATGTGGCTAATCACTCTGAAACTTCTTCATAACAACACTGATTGGCTGATGGAACAAAAAAAAGTCCACATTCCCAAACCCTTCAAGAAGCAATGGTCTATTTCATGTTTTTAAAGAGCTCTCCGAAAACATCTATTATCATATAATGAATCATTTATCATTTTCGGTAACACTTTATTTTGGGGTCTTTTAACTAGTTGCTTATTAGCATGCATGTTACTAGAATATTGGCTATTTATTAGTGCTTATTAAGCACATATTAATGCCTTATTCTGCATGATCTTATTCTACATTCTTAATCCTACCCAATATCTAAACCTAACAACTACCTTACTAACTATTAATGAGCAGTAAATTAGGAGTTTATTGAGGGAAAAGTCATAGTTAATAGTTTATATGTGTTCCCTATACTAAAGTGTTACCTGATTTTCTGTTTCATCAGAATACGTAGCTACTTTTGAATCACCGTAGATGGAGATTTGTTGTAGTTACAGCATCCACCGGGAGAGACTAACTTGACTATTCCAAACAGATAAACCTTGACCCCTTGGGCTAAACTCAGGCATACTTCATATAAGTTTTAATCAATGTCAACCAAGTTGCTAAATACTAAATAAGTGTTAATATGATATGTGGGATGTCATATGGTAATGAGTTTGTCCATGAAGATGTCTGAATAAGCCATTATTGCAGCTTAGTTTCCAAAAACGGTCTGAGCGGAAAATCCAGTTTTCCATGATATGACCTCTTTAACATTCATGAATATATGTGTATACTTTATAAGCCATAAGTAGAAACCTTCTCCTTTAAACATAGGCAATCATGTATTCTGGCTCTCTCAGCGTAGAATCTGTGGCAGAAATCTGCTTTCCTCATTTACCACGGTTGGGAAAGATTAGCACATCGGTCTGGGCTGGTTTTAAAACGCCATCATTGTCTCCATGTAGACTGAGATACTCCTGCCAAACCTTCCAACCAGACAACCAACATCCCTCTCTTCTACTTGTTGCCTTGGAGACCAATGAAACCACAGGTGCTTGTCTGCTCCTCCTCTATCTCCTGTAGAGAGGGGTCATGCGGTTCTGGCAGGCAGGTGAGCTGGAGCCGTACCCGGATGCTGTGCCGGAGCTGGTGAATGATGTACGTCAGTCTGTGATGTTGTTTTGCAGGCGTGTTGATAGCTAATTGAGGGCAGACTGGTGGGGGAAGTTATGAATGAAGTCATGGGGAGTGTATTTGAATTACCCTGAACCCCCGGTGGAAACGGCAGGCTGGGCCAATGGCTCCTCGAGTAGTGTGAAAAACACCAATACACACACAGAAATGTGAAATAAAGTTGCTTCCCACAACCGTTTAGCAATTGCTAGCTTGTCGGCCTGTTTAATCAAACCTTTCCCCTAATTGCTGTGAGTGGTGTGTCAGTAAACACTGATGATCATTGCAATAGCGACTGTTCTGTAACTACGATAATATCAGAGCGCTTTCATCATCCCGTCTCACTTATTTTTGTGCTTAATACGAGAGCCGAGATCAAAGGCACACGGGTTGAATTTCATGGCTTGTGTGAGTTGTGTTTTTTGGTAAAGTGAAATGTGGCTCTGGAAGCCCCTGATGGAGGGCAGACAGCTTAATTAGGTGGAGAATGGCTTCTTTGATCTAAAAATACATGCCAGTGTTGCCTGTTGAGGCAGTTTTAAAGGTGCCTCTATGTTCACTAGACAGCGAGGGTCTCGAGTGCAAGGTCTAATCCTCCACCCTGCTGTTCAGTTTCCTCAGTACTTTGCAAATGTGTATTTATTGATAATATACAATATATCCAAATATATATGTCATTCTTTGAAGATTCTTGAGAGAATCGGGCTGATCTGAGTGCTAATTTAAGTCTGGGTTTGGGCTCTTCAACTCCAGTCCTGGAAGGCCAGTGTCCTGCAGACTTTAGTACCAATTCCAGTTTAATCCACCTGTCTGTACCCACCTTGGGAAATCTGATTGGGGTTTGAGCTAAATTCGGCAAGACACTGGCCATCCAGGGGTGTGTTTACCATAAGCATCATTAGCCAACTGTAGTCGGAAGTACTGTTCAATTGTGTTGGTAATGACGGAACTTCTTAAATCTGATGAACAGATTTAATTTAGGCTTTTATTCACATATAAACATTGATAAGTGAACATAAACAGAAGCTCAGCCAAACCTGCTTGATGTGCTAGAACAAATCTCTTTCTGAAGCTCAAACGTGCTGCGTAACAGGGCTGGGACGATACATCGATTCTCGATCAATACAATGAATCTGGATCGATCTTGATATTTTCTCTCTCTAATTGATTCTGAGCTTAGTTTTAAAGGAACACTCCACTTTTTTTGAAAATAGGCTCATTTTCCAACTCCCCTAGGGTTAAACAGTTGAGTTTTACCGTTTTCGAATCCATTCAGCCAATCTCCGGGTCTGGCGGTACCACTTTTAGCATAGCTTAGCATAGTTCATTGAATCTGATTAGACCGTTAGCATCTCGCTCAAAAATGACCAAAGAGTTTCGATATTTTTCCTATTTAAAACTTGAATCTTCTGTAGTTACATTGTGTACTAAGACCGACGGAAAATGAACTATGTTAAGCTATGCTAAAAGTGGTACCGCCAGACCCGGAGATCGGCTGAATGGATTCGAAAACGGTAAAACTCAACTGTTTAACTCTAGGGGAGTTGGAAAATGAGCCTATTTTCAAAAAAAGTGGAGTGTTCCTTTAACAGCAGATGGCGCTCTAAGCTAGTTTTTAACCGCACACTCTCAAACGCTCACGAAGAAGATTGCTGGACAGTGCTCATGCATTCGGCTGAGTCATGTAAGTGGTTAAATATACTTTTATGATGCGAGATTTGTAATTCGCTTCAAACTTTTCGAATGATTATTTTAAGTTTAAGTGGTGTGTGTAAAGGAACTGGAAGTAGGCAGTGTACGAGTGTTTCTAAAGCACGTATAATAGTGCCATCTGCTGTTTAAAAACTAAGCTCAGAATTGATTCGAGAGAGAATCACGATACATCGGAAACTATCAGAATCGCTCCAGATTCTTTGAATCACGAATCGAGATTCGATGTATTGTCCCAGCCCTACTGCGTAACATGAGAATGAACCTCATTGGTTCTTGCGGAAGCTCAAACGTGCTGCGTAACACGAGAATGAAACTCACTGGTTTTCACACGTCAAGCAAACATGCTTGAGCTTCCGTTTACCACAACTGATGTGTGAGTTGATTAATGTTTTTATGTGAATAAAATCCTAAATGCAATCTTTTCATCAAAGTGGTCATGTCTCTTTAGAAAATTTGGACTAAACCGCTCAATTCATATGGATTAGTTTTACGGTCTCTTTATTAACTTTTTGAAGCATCAAAGTGGTAGTTATATAGCTGTCAATGGAGGGACAGAAAGCGCTCAGATTTCATCTAAAAGATCTTAATTTGTGTTCCGAAGATGAAAAGTCTTATGGGTTTGGAACGACACATGGGTGAGTAATTAATGACAGAATTTTCATTTTTGGGTGAACTAACCCTTTAAATTTTCGACGCTGTTTGCGAATGTTTGTTTGAACTATGCTTTCGTGAAATGCCAAATCTTTCAACAATGTTGGCAACGACGGAACTTGCGACTATAGTTGGCTAACGATGCTTTTGGGAAACACACCCCAGGCTATTTCAAGTAATCCTGAATATTTTGATTAGCTGGTTCAGGTATGTTTGATTAGATTTGGAGCCAAATTCTGCAAGACGGTAGCGCTCCAAGAGTAGGGTTGGCTACGCCTGGTTTAGGCCTAGTCCACACGTACAGGGGTATTTTTATAAACAGAGTTTTTCCTCTGTTTTTAAAAAAAATCACGTCCACATGAAAACGCAAAAACAAATAATGAAGCGCTGTCAAGAGCATGCCAAACCAACAGGTGGCGATATAACCCTAACCGTCAGAAGCCTGGAAAAAAAGGTTATTACCGATTCCGGTTCCAACGTCAGAAGCCAAAATCTCCGGTTTCACCATCAACACGACAACACTGTAACCGGAGTTTTTGAAAATCTCCACCCTGACAGGAGTTTTCAAAAAAGTTTGGTTTCAGTTACCGGATACTGTGTTTGCGTGTGGACGAACGGCCAAACCACATAGAAAAAACTGCGGTTTTAAAAATACCCGTGTTTGTGTGGACGGGACATTAGAGGTATGATTCTTTCTTGGGCTCCGTGAGGTCCCAGTTTCCTATCCTGTAAGAGCCCCCAATTTAAATTATGTTCCTGTAGAGCAGGGCTGGGCAACTTTGGCCCTCGAGGTCCACTCTCTTGTAGAATTTAGCTTCAACTTCGATCAAACTCACCTGCCTGTAGGTTTCCAGTAATCCTGAAGCTCTTGATTAGCTTGTTCAGGTGTGTTTGATTAGGATTGGAGCTAAACTCTGCTGGAAAGTATGTTCTCAAATGCCAGAGCTGTCCACCCCTGCTGTACAGTACTACTATTTACTTTGCCTTTTCCCCCATTTTGGGGTATGGGCTGTCAATCAGGGCTCGCCAGACATCTCTGTCTTGGGCTTTCCTCTCGACCTCATTCCAGGTGTAACCCATCTTTTTGCAATCCGCTTCAAGATCTCGGTGCCAAGTGCTTCTTGGCCTTGCTTTTTTCCTTTTTCCTTGAAGATTCCAGGTCAGGGCTTGCCTGGTGATGTTTGATGTAGGCTCCCTGCTGTACAGTACCTCTGAATATTGTTAATCTTAATAACGATACTGTGTAACATGACCGTAATTTGTCTTTTTTTTGTATTTTAGAGCATAGGAAAGGGTTCTCTCTGGTCTATTGATCCTGACTACAGACACAATCTGATTCAGGCGCTGAAGAAGACTCCATATCATCCGTATTCCCCTCGGCTTCCAAAACCTTCTACCTCCCCATCTGCCTCTCCTCAGCAATACCACAGGTAACGCCTCAATTTCTCACTCAGTTTTCTTTTCTTTTTTTTGGCCGTCAATTTCTTTTTCTTTTTCCTTTCTGTTCTTTTCCTCTGCAACTACCAGTTATTGCTTTTTCCCTCTTTTTCTTCTGGTACTTTCATTCACACTTTCCATTTTGTGTGGCCCTGAAAATCCTAGTCCAGACTTTTCCATCTCTAAAGAAAGAGCTTGGGCACAAAAACCTCTCTTAGTGTGGAATAACAAAATGTGACTGAGAGGATGTTGACCTTACCACGGTATAAATAACCTTGAGAGTAAAATAGTCTTGAATTGAAACAAATCTTCTCTTACACTTCAAGAAAGAGAAAGGAGGACAGAAGGAAGCTCATATATACACCTTTATTTGGTGGCCTCTCGTATGACCTTCCTGTGAAGAACACATTGATTCAGTGTCTGAGGGTTTTGGGTCAGTTCCTCACTCATTCCTGAACTCTTTGTCAGCAACTGGACATGGTCCTCTCGGGAATCTGTGGGATGTAAAGAAACGGCACACGCTTGCCCTTCCTGAGTCGTTTCTTCTCTTCTGCTGTTGCTGTGACGACCAGAGCACCTCCATGGCAACATATGTATGAGGCAGGTGGAATATAAGCACAAAGCTATTTGTCTGACAAAAGAAGAAAAATATAGATAGGACAGACAGTTAGAGCTAAGAAATACATTATAGGCTTAGCAACACTAAATTCCATAGCAACAGTAAATGTAAAACACCTGTTTTCTTGGTTTTTCCTTGATTTTTTTTTTTTCCCCCCACTTCCTCTTGTGGGATGAGGGGGCTGCTGTCAGTAGCTTGTGGTCTCTAAGTCTCGTTTGGGAAATTGGGAAAGTCAATTACTGTGTAAACAGTTGTACAGTCAATTATACAGTTTTTTTCTGTTTACAAAAAAAAGAAAAGCTTTTTTTGTCTTTCATTTCGAATAAGTGGCTTTTTTTTTTAATCAGTTGAAGAGCCAAACAAGTGAACCATGATCAAATCTGATACTCCAAATTCATTACCTGTTGGAAATCCCAGCTAAAACAGTTTCATATGATTTTTATGTGGTCTTTAGATGGTCCAAGCTAGTTTAGATGTAACAGAGAGAATTCTGACGTTTCACCAGAATATTGAGTCATGACATTTTGATTAAAAATTACAAGGTCAAAAATTAATAAATAAATAAAAATGAAATGCATTATTGAGAGTCAATCACAATAAGATCTATGTCATACATTTATAAAATATAATTTCCATTTTATGTCGACTTTGTGTATAGTAATGAGTGGCAATACTTTACTGAATTTATTCAGTTTTTTAACTGTATAGCTGTTGTGATTGGTACTTGATTGATATCGGTTTCTTTTATCAATCCACTGGCATACTAATGCAATTATTATGCAATTCGAACTGCTCATACTCAAAGCAAATATGTTACCACTAAACCAATTCATAATTATATTATTAATATTAGTGCTGTCAAATCGATTAATCGCATCTAACATAAAAGTTTGTATATATATATACATATATATACATATATATATATGCACAGACACACACATACTGTATGTATATTATATATTTACAGACTTTTATGTTAGAAGCAATTTATCGTGATTAATCGATTTGACAGCACTAATTAATATATTAAAAATAAAATAAAATCTAAAAATACAGTTGTGCTCAAAAGTTTACATACCCCTTGCAGAATCTGCAAAATGTTAATTATTTTAACAAAATAAGAGGGATCATGCAAAATGTGTGTTATTTTTTACTTGGTACTGTCCTGAATAAGATATTTTGCATAAGAGATGTTTACATATAGTCAAAAAATAGCTGAATTTATAAAAATGACCAGTTCAAAAATTTACATACCCTTGATTCTTAATACTGTGTGTGATTACCTGGATGATCCACGACTGTTTTTATGTTTTGTGATGGTTGTTCATGAGTCTCTTTGTCCTGATAAGTTAAACTGACCAACATTCATCAGAAAAATCCTTCAGGTCCTGCAAATTCTTCAGTTTTCCAGCATCTTTTGCATATTTGAACCCTTTCCAGCATTGCGGTGTGATTTTGAGATCCATCTTTTCACACTGAGGACAACTGAGGGACTCAAACACAACTAATAAAAAAGGTTCAAACATTCTCTGATGCTCCAGAAAAAAAACATGATGCATTAAGAGCCGGGGGGTGAAAACTTTTGAACAAGATGAAGATGTCCAAATTTGTCTTATTTTGTTTAAATATCTAATTTTTTCATTTAGTACTGACCACCGGAAGCAACAGAAGATACTCGCATGTTTCCCAGAAGACAAATTAAGTAAAATTTATCTTGATCTTCAAATTCAAAAAGTTTTCACCCCCCGGATCTTAATGCATCGTGTTTCCTTCTGGAGTATCAGTGAATGTTTGAACCTTTTTTAATAGTTGTGTTTGAGTACCTCAGTTGTCCTCAGTGTGAAAAGATGGATCTCAAAATCATTCAGTCACTGCTGGAAAGGGTTCAAATATGCAAAAAATGCTGGAAAACTGAAGAACCTGCAGGACCTGAAGGATTTTTCTGAAGAACGTTGGTCAGTTTAACTGTTCAGGACAAAGAGACTCATGAACAACCATCACAAAACAAAAAAACAGTCATGGATCATCTAGGTAACCACACACAGTATTAAGAATCAAGGGTATGTAAATTTTTGAACTGGTCATTTTTATAAATTCAGCTATTTTTTGACTATATGTAAACATCTTTTATGCAAAATATCTTACTCAGGACAGTACTAAATAAAAAATAACACACATTTTGCATGATCCCTCTTATTTTGTTAAAATTATTAACATTTTGCAGATTCTGCAAGGGGTATGTAAACTTTTGAGCACAACTGTATATATTAATATATTAAATTATTAAAATTATTAATATGCTGACCCATGCATTTGTCAGCTGACCTACGAAATCCCAGGAACGACAGTGGCAGATGTAAAATGAAATGTATCAATTTAAACATTTTCAAACCAGTAAAAGATTATGTTAAATTATAAACAAAATAATATTAATGAGAGGTCACAATTTAGATTAGGGTCTAATTCTCACTATTAACTAACTGTTAACTATGACTTTTGCCTCAATAAACTCCTAATTACTGCTTATTAATAGTTATTAAGGTTGTTAAATTTAGGTATTGGGTAGGATTAAGGGATGTAGAATATGGCCATGCAGAATAAGGCATTAATATGTGCTTTATAAATACTAATAAACAGCTAATATCCTAGTAATATTCATGCTAATAAGCAACTAGTTAAAAGTAAGAATTGGACCCTAAACTAAAGTGTTACCTAATGAGATTAGATAAATGTGATGTCAGACGTCTCATCTGTGAACCCCAACACCCCCCTACTGTCCCTATGACTTTAAAAAGTGATGCCTATGGTGAGTTTGAGGATCCCGTTTCAAGACTAAAGGAGTGAGTCAATCTAAGTGAAGGGATGAGATCGACTGTTATTGAAAATAGAAGCCATTTAGATACATTGCTTTACACTGTCTATAACAAGTAATCATGATAAATAATTGGATTTCCAAGCCTCGCCAGGATGTCTGTACTTGTTCAATTAGACTCCTGCACTACCTCTCAGTCTCCAGTTTGCATTCCACACCATGATTCTAATTCTCTAGAGTTTCCTCTCCTCTGCCTTGATCTGTCTTTGACTAGGATTTTGGAAGTTCATAATACAAGTTTTTTTTTTCCCCCTCCCATTATTTGATTTTATCACTTTATGTGATTTTTCTCTCTCTAGCATTCTTGCTCTGTGTTTATATCCCTTAGTCCTCCACTATGGCCAGGAAGTCCACTCTTCAGAAAAAATGGAGGAGTGCTCTTACAAGGTAAAATCCCTTTTTTGTTAGTTCTTCTTTTCTGTTTCTTAAAGACTCCATTATATCAAAATTGGAGTTTTGTTGCTTTTAGTTCATGTCTACTAGCTTTGAAACTGACAGGTACATTACCGTTGAAAAGTTTGGAGTCAGTAAGATTTTTTGGTAACACTTTATTTCGATGGTCTACTTTAGACATTCTGCTACCTATAAGTAGCTTTGCAACTACATGTCAGCTAACACTAATTAGAGCAGTGGTATTCAGATGGTGGACCATGGTCTGGTTCTCGGCTTAGTTCCATCTGGACCGCAGGACCATTTTTATAGATTAAAGTGAGCAGCGCGTCAAAACAAAGGAGCGGTTCACACCACAAGCGCTCAGGGTCGTTTACTGTAATGATCTTTTGGCGCTACATCCTCTAATATTTTCATCTAGAGCCAAACACGCTTCATTCAAGCTCTTTCCGCTCCATGGGCGTCGCTTTCTCCCGACAAAAGCCCAAAGTATACTTCGCTTTTTACACAAGGGTCAGCGTAAAGTGCTCATGACATGAATTTCGTCATCATAATCTGATCTAACCTTTTATATTCATATCCATCAATTCATATTACTTTTTTGGTAAATATTGGTAAAAATTCTTAGACATCACTGCTTTGGCTTTCGGGGCCCAAGATTCTCATCTTTGATGACTATTTTGAGTGTTTAAGATTTTTTTCTTTTACAAAGTACTACAGCTGCCCCAATGGAAATGTATAACTGTTCCAAAAAAGTATTGTCCGAACCTCCACTGGGAAGAAAATATAGAGACCGGACCTCTTGGTACTTTAATTGAATACCCCTGAATTAGAGTATTAGTAGACTGTTAGGTTTGGGTTAGATATTAGGTTTCGGGTATGTAGAATAAGTTTACATGTAGTTGCAAAGTTACTTATGTCTGTTGTCTAGTTGACATGTAGGTGCAACGTTACTTACAGGTAGTAAAATGTCATTGAAATAAAGTGTTACGGATTTTTTTTTTTTTTTTTTTTCTCCCCAGTGTTTTTGAAAGAAGTCTCTTACATCTCTTATATTACAATTTAAAATAACTGTTCAATTTTAATCTATTATTCCTGTAATGCCAAAGCTGAATTTTCAGCATCATTACTCCAGTCTTCAGTGTCACATGATCCTTCAGAAATCATTCTAATATGATGATTTGCTGCTTAAGAAACAATTATGATTATCAATGTTGAAAACAGTTCTGCTGCTTAATATTTTTGTGGAAACTTTGATACTTTTTTTTTTTTGTTTTTACAATTACATTCTTTGATCAATAGAAAGTTCAAAAGAACAGCATTAACTTGAAGTAGAAATGTCTAATACATACATATATATCTCAAGTCCTTTGATATGTCCCACCCAAAGAAATATATCAAAACAGGAAAAAAACCTGTGCTTGATGTCATGCAGCCTTTAAAAGTGCCTTGCAAAAGCCCCTTGATTTTGATCTATAAAAAAAGCCCTCTTTATCACACAAATAGCTGCTTTGCGCCTACAGATTACCTTTGTAATGTCTTGGGAATCATTCTTTTTTTGCCACTGATTCTCTCATTTCCCACAACTGCTCCTTCATCTCTCTCTTTCAGTCCATCTGTTTCTCTCTTTCACTCCCTGTTGGTGTCCCTGCCGTTTAAATGTCCATTCGATTCCAATCAGGGTGCTCTCTTTCCACTCCACCGCGAGCAGCTAAATGGAAGGAAATGGATACATTATCTGTCTGTAGTGGCTCCTCTCTCCTTCTCGTCTGCTCTTGATAATGGAATAATGGGTGCAGAGCTGCCTGTGAAAAGTGTCTGAGCAAGGCTATTGGCGTTTGAGTGATGTGAACGTCTTGATGGCTGTCTACATAAAAGCAAAGAGCTCAGTGTGTGTATGTGTATCAAGTGCTGGACTGGACAGCCTTAGCTCAAGGCCGCTTCACTTAAGCTTGCTACTAGCCAGTATCATAGTGCTTAGAGTTTGTGAGTGGCTGGACACCTGTGAAGACTGTCTAGTGTCCTTTTGGCTTGTCCTTTTAATGGATTAGTTCACTTCATGATTAAAATGTCCTGATAATTTACTCACACCCATGTCATCCAAGATGTTTATGTCTTTCTTTCTTCAGTCGAAAAGAAATTAAGGTTTTTGAGGAAAACATTCCAGGATTTTTCTCCATATAGGACTTCACTGGGGTTCAACGGGTTGAAGGTCCAAATTTCAGTTTCAGTGTTGCTTCAAAGGGCTCTACATGATCCCAGACGAGGAATAAGGGTCTTATCTAGCAAAACGATCGGTCATTTTCGAAAAAATAATAAAAATGTATATACTTTTTAAGTATATACTTTTTAAACACAAATGCTCGCATTATGTAATCATGTTGGAAAGGTCACGCGTGACGTAGGCGGAAATACCGAGGTAGGGCGAAAAACATCTAATTTTCTCCTCCAACTTCAAAATCGTCCGACATAGTTGTTTTACCTTTTTTTGTGAAGGGCGTTTGACTTAGTCTTTGAACGTTTGCTTTGTAGACACTGGATCAGTACTTGCGCCTACGTCACACGTGACCTTTCCAACGTGATTACGTAATGCGCGGTGCAGTGCAAGACGAGCATTTTTTTTTAGAAAATGACCAATCGTTTAGCTAGATAAGACCCTTATTCCTCGTCTGGGATCGTGTAGAGCCCTTTGAAGCAGCACTGAAACTGCAATTTGGACCTTCAGCCCGTTGAACCCCAGTGAAGTCCACTATATGGAGAAAAATCCTGGAATGTTTTCCTCAAAAACCTTAATTTCTTTTCGACTGAAGAAAGAAAGACATAAACATCTTGGATATGACATGGGGGTGAGTAAATTATCAGGAAATTTTAATCATGAAGTGAACTAATCCTTTAAGCAATAGTTCACCCAGTCGTTTACTTGCCCTCAGGTGATTAACTGGAGAATCACTTTCCATGTTTTTGCCTGCTGCAAAACCGGTAGCGTCAACACTATTATTGACCTTTCAACAAATCAGATGAGCAAACATTGCATCACCTAATTAATATTCATGGTGATATGGTTTATAATGTGTTCCTTACAGTTGTCAGATCATTCTATTGTTCAGCTCACCCTCATGTCATTCCAAACCTGAATTACTTTCTTTCATGAGATGTTTAGCACAATGTTCACACTGCTCTTTTCCATGCAAAAAAAGTAATTCATAAGACTCATACACTATACTTCAAGTCTTCTGAAGCCATACAGTAGCTTTGTTTGAGGAACACATGATGGGATTTTCATTTTTGGGTGAACTTTTCCTGTAAGGTGGACAAGATGTTCCTCAGGGTGATGTTCTTCAGATATTTTAGGGCAGTGGTTCTCAACCAAGGGGGCCGCAAGATAGCTTAAAATGATTTAAAATAAGCTATAAAAAAAAAGCTACAAATCAAGTGTTTATTTTGTTCTATTTATGAACCAAGTTGCCAGGGTCAGGGTTTTTATTGAAAATTACCCCATTTATCCAAAACCTGGATAGATTGGAAAAGATATAAAGAGATTATGTCATGGAAATTTATATAATGAATATACATTTATCTAGTTATGTCAAGCTCTAAAATATTTTATTAGGTAGAAAATGCTATTTGTGAGAAAGAAATATTAAAAAAAAAAAAAAAACCTGTAAAAATCCACCACGGCACAAACTACTGGTAATTTCAGTTCTTGAAACTTCTGGAATCACAGCAGTGTAGTCCAGTCCAATATATGTTGTTTGTGTATTTTATGCCATAAGTTGTAATTGGCGGTTTGTTGTTTCACAGTTCCACAGAGAGTGATACAGCATAGCTCACGTGTTGCTGCTCAGGGGCTCTTTCCAGTTATCAGACCCCTTCCTTTGAGTCCTGTGAGCAAGAGGACCACAGCCGTGAGGTTAGTATCCTTCTCTCCTTCTCAGTGTTGTTAAATAAACATAGTTTTTGTTAAAGTGCTATTATGCTATTTTAAAGGTTCCTGATTTTGTTATGGTGGTATCCAACAATAAGTTTACATGCATTCAAGGTCAAAAAACACTTAATTTTCTTTTAATATATATTGCACATCACCTAATTTCTCAAAAGATTCTGAAAACGTTTTTTTCAAAGAGTCAATCTCTCTAAACCCCTCCTTTCTGAAAGCCTGCTCTGCTCTGATTGGTCAGACGGCCCAGTCTGCTGTGATTGGTCTACCACTCACACCACGTGTCGGAAACCAAATGCCTATTACCATATCTGAATTTCAGCTCTGGAGGCTTCCTCTGTGCTTGATACACAATTATACGAATGATGGCGTCGGTTTTTCTGTATTAATTCCAGCATGAGTCCTGGTACTGCATGCAAGTGCATGAAAAGTGGATTTGCTTTTGCAGCGCAGAAAACAGCATCTTTTTGACATGTCGACAACACAAACCAAACTCTTCCAGGCCTCAGCAACAGCTACAGTGTTTCATGGTGAAAGTAGACATAGTTTGCGGGTAGCCAATGAAGACAGTAGGCTGGCATTGGTATGTAACAGCAAGTGAG
Organism: Mylopharyngodon piceus; assembly: GCA_039654765.1. NCBI lineage: Eukaryota > Metazoa > Chordata > Actinopteri > Cypriniformes > Xenocyprididae > Mylopharyngodon > Mylopharyngodon piceus. Next base: position 27,359,406 of record CM077456.1, read on the forward strand.
AATGGAATTGCTGACTACTCGTTTCAGGCAGTTCAGAATCGAATCTTTCAATTGGGACACAATAACTTTATTTGTCGTGAATTTTGATCTTTAAAACAGACCTTTTCATATAGCATTGTTGCGCCTAAGGCAACCGTGTTCAAGTCCTGGCTCGTGGACCTTTACCGACCTTTCTCAACTGTTTGTTCACTTAAAACATAACTGACTGTGTTTACATGAATACTCACCAAGATCGGTGTTTTGACATTATTTTGTGTGTATTTGACTGTTTAAGCACAATAAGCAGCAAAAAAGAACTCAATTTAGTACTGAGAGGCGGCTTTATGTGTGCGCACTTTGGGTGTGAGCACAAAATCTGCGGGAATGAGTAAAATTATGTGCAATACGTGCATTCCCACACCAAAATTCAAGCCCTGTAAACAACAATATTCATCTGGAGCAAATGAAACAAGTGAGTGAGGGGAGGCGGGTTTGTGTGTCAACTCGCTGTCGGAGAGATGAGAGAGAGAGAAAGAGCAGCTGGTATCGTGTATCTATTCTACGAAAAATGAGTATCGGAAGGGTTTATTATATTTTTGACAACACTAAATTGCACTTAGTTTATTATTTCAGATGCCTTTTTAAAAGACTACAATAGAAAAATGTATTATATCTAAAATTCAACCCGCCAAAGTGGCTAGTAGGAGTGACTGCGTTACACGCCACTGCTGAAATCCACCCACATTTGGCGGATGTTAATGTCAAGCCCTAGTTATCAGCCATAACACAACGTGTATATACCTTGAATACACTGTCATTTTGTTAATAGCGTCTTCGTAGCTGTAATATGTTTGATAATGATTTGCCTCCCTCTCTGTCTGTCTTAACAGATCAGCCCTGGGCGACTATCTGACACGGGGTAAAAACAGTCTGTGCAGTGACTCTCCTCCACCCAGCGATGATCAACAGGAGGACCACACGTACAGCAGCTCCCAGTCTCCAAGTACAAAGGGGGACATTTCTTCCTCCCTCTCCTCCTGCTCCACTCAGGGTTCCCTCTCTGTCTACAGCCACGGTCAGGAGGCGACAGTCACTGAGGTCAAGGAGGAGCAAAAAGACTTTCCGCTGGACACTTCGCCACCTCTTCCCCAGCTGCTCCAGCGCAGAAGACTGCTGTGGACCAAAGGTCACCTACGGACCCCTGGTGACACACTTCCCCTGAAGAAGAGGAGGGCGGAAAATCTCCTGGTAAAAGAGGAGGAAGATGAGGAGATGAAGGAGGCGGCGGGGTCGTTGCTTCACCTGGCTGGCGTGCGCACCGGTTTGAATAAGAACGCTCAGCGTATGTGTAAAGTTCAGAAGGAGCTGAAAGAGGAAGCCAGTGATTAGCAATGAACGGAAATCCCGTTAACACAGATCTAAATACTTCTGTTCCAGGATATCAGGTGAATTCTAGTCAGTTGTTGCAATATCAATAAAATCACTGTTGTCCCTTGTTAAATTTGATTTCCCGGGTGAAAGAATCTCATGTTCATGTTTTTTTTGTATGTGTGTGCGTGCGAGCGTGTGTGTGTGTGTGTGTGTGTGTGTGTGTGTGTGTGTGTGTGTGTGTGTGTGTGTGTGTGTGTGAAGAGGGAAAAAAGCCATATTAAAAATTGGGTCATTTGAGTGAAAACTGTTTTAATGTTTGTTTTTGAATTCATCAAGCCTACGGAACAAGTTAAAAGAATTAATTCTGTTGTAGCAATCCTTCTAGTTCACATCAGAAAGTTGAACGGAGAGATTTTCTATGCTGCTCTCAAGTGTGCCAAAGATGATATCTGTTGATGAAAGTGCAGCTAATCCATGCACACTTAGTAAGACCAGTAATAGTTTCAAAAAGTAGTGATACCGACCTATATTACAAAAACCATCAGATGAATATTTGGGTCAATGACATGATGCTCATTATTCTTGGTCCACATCTATTGATTAACTGAAAAATACATTAAAAATGCAGTTCTTGACTTGCATTTTTTATTTCGAAATTCATTTTTAGGTCAAGTCAAAAATTTCAGTGTGATCATTAAAAGTAGCAGTGTTGGGGAAAGTTAATTTTAAAAGTAATGCGTTACAAGATTGTGTTACTCCCTAAAAAAGTAACTAATTGTGTTACTTTTAATGAAAAGTAATCCATTACATTACTTTTGTGTTACTTTTTCTCACCTGGGCTTCCTTGTTTGTTTTTTAATAACAAAACACCCCAAAAGTTCTATTTTTGGCAAAAGTAAAGGCCATTTTACACCAAAAGTGAAATGACTAAGCCTTTGGCTGAAGGAAATGCAAAGTAACTTGTGTTACTTATTTGAATAAGTAAGTAATCTGATTACGTAACCCGTTTTACTTGTAATCATTTGCCCCCAACACTGAAAAGTAGTATGGCATTATCTTTTAGTTTTTATTCTTATTGTCTTATTATTTCTTAGAAATATGAAAAGGTAGAAAAATGAATTAAAGCTGCAGTCCGTAACTTTTTTTTTTTTTTTTTTTTTGGTTAAAAATGATCCAAAATCAATTTGAGCAAGTACATAACCAGCCAGTGTTCAAAACTATCTCCTTACCTTAGCCTGATTCACAACGGTAAGCTTGTAATAATGTTTTATAATTCGGATGGTACTAATAGGTTTCCGCGGGAAATTCGAGCATGCAGCCATTTGTCTTTGCGTCATTGCGTCACGTCTGTTTACATAGAACGAGTCCCAGCTAGTAGGCTAAACCACATGTGAGATGGCCGATCATTTATAGCCTTTTCTCACAGCAGCTGGAATATTTAAATTTATCATTTTGATGGCGGATTGTAATCCAGAACGGTCCAAATGACGATCATCAGTGACAACTGGAGATTCACCTGTAGACAAATGCAAAAGACTTTGGACGGCTACAGAAATTGAAATCTACAGGTAACGCTAATACACACTAAATACACATAGTCACGCAATGCTGATGTTGGTAACATTAACAATTTGAGAACAAAGTACAACAATAATTTTTACAGTTTGATGTGATCTGAGCTAAGAGATCGTTAAATTTAATCACCATTGGCAGCGTGATTTATTTTTTTCTCAGTTGGTCAGAACAAAAGTGGCAGACATGTTACTTGTTCAGATGACATTTTCCGGTGAAAATTTTTATTTTGGTCATACTTCCAAGATGTAGAATCTGTGATTCCGAAGTACAGTATCCACACCGATGTGGTGACTGACAGCAAACATTAGATTCATCTGCGCTGAGGAGCCGTGCCGATACACAACCCACGTAAAGATGATAATTCCGCAAATAACTGCAATTACAGGTTTCAAACAGAGATGGCGACAAAGAGGCAAAACTTATGGACTGCAGCTTTAAATTAAAATAATATAAAATATTTTGACAACTGCTAAATAATATTTGAAAAACTTTTGTCTGAAAAAGTAAAAAAAATATATATTTTTTATTAATGTTTAATTGATAATTACACCACATGACATTTTAAAGTTGTTAAATTTACTTTTCTTGAAAATGTTGTACACAAATACAAAAAGTACATTTCTACTTAGCACATGTTTTAAAGTAGATTTTTCCCATTCTTTATGGTGGACACTTTTATATGTCATTGATCCATTTATTTATTAAGCAGCAAATGTTTTGTGTAAAATGGCCTGTGTCCAGTGGATAACAAATGTAAAGGTCAAATGCAATATGCCAATTCTCTCTAGATGCCTGGTGTTCAAAACATTTCTGGTGTTAGTTCTTATTTGAAGCACACGAAAACTAATCTTTCTATGAAGCAATGTGTCAGAAATGCCTATTATGTTGCCAAAATGTTGGTGTTTTTTTTTTTTTTTTTTTTAAATTCTTCTTTCTTTTTAAAAAATCTTCATCACAATCCAAGCAATTTGTCCTGTCAGGATAACACTGTAAAAAGATATTCCCTTTTTTTCCACAAAAGGCAGTTTTTGCCTGTTTTTCAGTTATATTGCATGGGTGCTTGTACATAAGAAAGAAGTATTTTCTTTTCTAAATGAAAGATCATGTAAGATAGATATTTAGCATGAGGCATGGCTTATTTTCTTACGAGAAAACAGAGAGAGGCGTCTCTTAAAGCGTAGGTTTCTTTCTTTACTTTTTTTTTTTTTTTTTAATCGTATTTCTCTTCTGCGGCAGACAACTCTTCCAAAGGAAGGGACTTCATGAAAACCCATTAATGAACAGATCTGCCTTGTATTGAATATCAGGTGAAACTGATTTTGCCTTTTTCGTGGTCCTCGGTTTGGTGGTCCTTTTTCAATTCATTGATGTAAGTGTTCAGATGTTGTTAATAATCAGTGTTGGATGACCTATCACTCTGTACACCCTTTAAGGTTGTGCTTGGATGTCTGTTCTGTTCTTTTGTAATGGTTCGATACTCCGTTAAAGTCATTTGCATTGTGCAACCTGCAGCGTTGATATCATAAATTGTACTGAAATAGTTTGACAAGGAATTAGTATTGGCTTTAGGATAATCCCTTATTAGCGCGATACTTCGCGATCGACCATGGCTTGTCTGTTTCCTTTATATTTTGTTTTAAAGTACCCATCTTTGCTTCCATCCCTCATGAACTTGAACTCCATCTGTGAAACTGAATGTCCAGGTGTGTGAGGGCGTCCTGTGGTGGTGGTTCGCTGGCTGCTTGGGTCGTCATCCATCAACGTCATACATATGGTGCGTTCAAGTCATGTCGGAAAGATCGTATTTACGAGTTGAGCGCACATGAATGCCACCACAATGTCGTAAATACAAGTGGGAAGCTGGGGATTATATGTGCATTCAAGCCATGTTGTAATTACTGTAATTAAGATATTTCAACTTGTAAAAAGTGTTCATGACCTCATAGAGCTCGTAATTACACCTTGTAGATTGGAATTTTCTAAAAAATCCTACCTGTACCACGTGACCACTGTACCACCTGACTGCTGCAGATTCATTTATATGGAAGCTTGTTTCCACCACAGAATAAAACAATTTAAATGACATTTGTGACTTTTTCTCTCACAATTCTGACTTTTTTTCCTCAGAGTCAAAGTTTTGAGATAAAAAGTCGCTATTACCTTTTTTTATTTTTTATTCAGTGGCGGAAACAAGCTTCCATACATTTAGGCATTGATAGTGTTGGCATAGAAAAGCATAATTCCCAGTCTGAGGATGTGAACAGCTCCGAATAGAAAATCACGTGCTGTCATCTCAAGACTGCGGTAATTACGACATGGCATTAACAGCATATATTTATGCTGCCTCTCGGAATTATCATAAATACGAGTTTCCTAGGTTAAAGTATTGCACATGAACGCCCTTTCATGTCGAAACTGGAATGCGATAAGCTCGTATTCACGACTTAGGAAGTGGGGAATTATTAAAATTCTTATAGCACATGAAGGCAGCATAAAGCCCCCATCTTTATGAGTTGGGGGCGTGTCAGTGAGAAACATGGCGGAATACCACAATACATAGGTATTTAGCAGTGACATTGTCAGGCGTATTTATTAACAACCAAATAAGCTAACTGCCTGCACAAAATATGATAGCATTGTAATATAACAATATAGCCTAATAATATGTAACGATAAAGTTCACAGTAGGTTCATAATTAAAACATAAAAAAGCAAAACACACCTGATGCACAGTCTTTCTTTATTTTAGAAGTAGAGTTTAAAAACCTTGCTGTATTTTTGTGTAGAAAATTCTGTCATTAATTACTCACCCTCATGTCGTTCCACACCCGTAAGACCTTCGTTCATCTTCAGGACACAAATTAAGATATTTTTGATAAAATCTGATGGCTCAGTGAGGCCTCCATTGACAGCAAGTTAATTAACACTTTCAAACGCCCAGAAAGGTACTAAAAACATATTTAAAACAGTTTATGTGACTACAGTGGCTCAACCTTAATGTTATGAAACGACAAGAATACTTTTTGTGCGACTTTACGACTTTATTCAACAATATCTAGTGATGGGCGATTTCAAAACACTGCTTTATGAAGCTTCGAAGCTTTACAAATCTTGTTTCAAATCAGTGGTTCAGAGAGCGTATCAAACTGCCAAAGTCACGTAAACCATTGAAATTTTGAAACACTTATGACATAACTTGTTTACTGAAATTGTGACTTTTATGCTCCGAACTACTGATTCAAAACAAAAGATTCGTAAAGCTTCGGAGCTTCATGAAGCAGTGTTTTGAAATCGCCCATCACTAGATATTGTTGAATAAAGTCATTATTTTGTTTTTTTTGGCGCACAAAAAGTATTCTCGTCGCTTCATAACATTAAGGTTGAACCACTGTAGTCACATGAACTGTTTTAAATATGTGTTTAGTAGCTTTCTGGGCATTTGAATGTGTAAATTATCAATGCAGGCCTCACTGAGCCATCGGATTTTATCAAAAATATCTTAATTTGTGTCCTGAAGATGAACAAAGGTCTTATGGGTGTGGAACGACATGATGGTGAGTAATAAATGACAGAATTTTAATTTTTGGGTGAACTAACCCTTTAATGCTGCCTTCACGTGCTGTCTGTATGTTCATGTGCAATTTTTACCTAGGAAACTCGTATTTACGATAATTCCGAGAGCACATGAAGGCAGCATTAGAGAAGGTACGCCGCCATTTTGCTCCTACGAAAGTGGCTTGAACGCACTCGACGTCATAAACACGACTTCCCAACCCGTAAATACGAACTTTCCAGGAAGACTTGAACGCACCAATATATTTGTTACACAGCATCTGTCGTGATGTTTACACTCCAATTCCGCTTTATGTATGAAACGCTTTCTGAATGTTATGCGTCTCCCGGGGGAGCGGAGCACAGATATACCGTTTTCAGTCCTTTCAAATACTCCAGCACGATATTTCAGCACTTTTTAAAATGGTAAAATAGGACTGTTTGTCTTCGGCAGGGGGTCTAGTGATGGAGCGGCACTGTAAGGGTGAGTACAGTGTAAAATAAGAGATGTACGGCGGGATGGCCCTACTTTATTTGATTTGCATATTTAGGCAATAAGCTGCTGCTACGGTTTTGCTTTAAATTTATGCCAGTCCCATAATGTAATTTTGTGTGTGTGTGTGTGTGTGTGTGCGCGCGCGTGTGTACCAAAAAACACGATTTGTTTTTAACTGATTTAATAGCTAAGATTCATACAAATCCATGTAAGACAAAAAGGGGAAACAAATATGCATGAATTATTTATTGGAAAACTCTCACTGCCTCTGAAATTATATGTGAAATAATATAAGGGTTTTGTCAATGTTGTTGATGTTGTTTGTTTTTGCCAAATATGTTTTTGTCCTTGTACTTACATAAGTCACTAGTGGTCTGATATGATTTTAGAGCACAATGGAGTCATGATGAATATGTATTTGACCAGGTCTATTTTAAATACACACAGATGCCAATGCTGTACGAGTATAAAGCTGTCTATTTCCTTGGTGTGCAATCATATTGCCAAAGAACAATATCAAACTATTTCATCAATACATGTAAATAATCACATTGTCTATATGACAATAAATGTCACATCATGTTGTTACTTTTCCACATATTTCTCCTGAAACTTAAAATAATGTTTATGTAATGTATTGTCTTCCAGTTGCAATAATAAAAATATCAGAGTTTTAAATGACAAGTTGTTTTCAATTATTTAGTTTCAGTGGTAGGCTAATTGTTGTCAGACTTTGAGTACTCCATTCCCTTCAAAGGTATGTATAGTTATTTGAGAATTATATATTTATTATTACATTATATTATAAATTATTTTATGTATCACCACCTCAGTATAGAAACCATTGCATCTTATCCTGTGTGTGTGTGCACGCGCGTGTCAAATGTTCTCACAAAGATAGGCACAAATTTGGCCTTGTGTCGACATTGTCATTTTTGGGGTAGGCTTAGGGTTAGGTGATAGAATATACAGTTGTACAGTATAAAAATCATTATGTTTATGGAAAGTCCCCATAAAAAATGGAAACCCGACATACGTGTGTGATTTTGTCTGGTTTAACTGCAATCTTGACGGATTTATCCCACGTTTAAGGTGACTTGATTACACTGAGCTTGGGTGTGGCTAATGGGACCCAATGATGGCTTATGCAACTGGAGCTTTATTCATAATTAAAGGCAATAGAGGCTTAATCAGCAGCCACCAGCTCCCTGTGCTCACTGGAGCCATTTCTGTTGCTATGCAACTCCAAGAGCCATAAGTAGGCAATCTGTGCTTGATACATTTTATTAGTCTTTGTATTGAGTCTTTATGAGTAAACAGTACAGGTGTATTTCATTCCTTGCTTAAGAAAAATGGGCCAATAATTCCATAGCACAAAAGAAATGATGCAAATAGTGAGTGGATGAAATTCATGTAAACAGATGACACCCAAAACGTATAAAAAAAAATAAAAATAAAAAAAAGAGATAAATTTTTTAAATTATATTAATGTTAAAGGGTTAGTTCACCCAAAAATGAAATTTCTGTCATTAATTATTCACCCTCATGTTGTTCCAAGACCTTTGTTCATCTTCGGAACACAAATTAAGATATTTTTGATGAAATCCAACAAGAGGTTTTTTTTTAATCCTCAATAGAAAGCAACGTAATTACTGTCATTCAAGGTCCAGAAAAGTACTAAAGACATCGTTAAAATAGTCATTGTGACTACAGTGGTTCAACCTTAATGTTATGAAGCGACGAGAATACTTTTTGTGGGCAAAAACAAAACAAAAATAACGACTATTCAACAATTTCTCCTCTACCCTGTCAGACTCGTATGCAGTTGATGCAGTGAACGCAGTGCAGCGCTTCAGTGTTTACGTCCGAATGCCGGCTCAGTATTGGCCGGCTCCTGCGTCAGCATCACACGCATGTGTCGTGCTGCTCACGTGAACCGCATCGGCCAATACTGAGCCAGGTTCGGGGTGTTCGGACGTAAACACGAAGTGCTGAACTGCATGCACTGCGTCAACTGCGTACAGGGTAGAGAAATTTTTTTTGAATAAATTCGTTATTTTTGTTTTGTTTTTGCACACAAAAAGTATTCTTGTCGTTTCATAACATTAAGGTTGAACCACTGTAGTCACGTTGACTATATTAACAATGTCTTTACTACTTTTCTGGACCTTAAATGATGGTAATTACGTTGCTTTCTATGCGGGATATGCAGATTTCATCAAAAATATCTTAATTTGTGTTCCGAAGATGAACGAAGGTCTTACGGGTGTGGGACGACATGAGGGTGAGTAATTAATGACAGAAATTTCATTTTTTGGGTTAACTAACCCTACACTTCAAGATATTGATACTCCATATTTATACCACTGGCAAACATGTATTATAGGGCTCTGTTTATCCCCTAAAGCCAAACTGTAGCTGTTGCATTTACGTGAATTTACACAGAGTTTAATGCTCCTCAGAGGTGGAATACATGAATTTATACAGCAGTTACAGTTGCATAAATAAACTGCCTTTGATACTAAGGGTTGGGGTGGGTCAAAGCTGGCATAATCTGACTTTTAATCAGCATAATGTCTTTACACTTACTTTTGAGCAGGCAGCCTTAACTTGCCTGTTCAAAGACAAAAGATCTGAATGTAGACAATCCTCTCTGGCACGATCTGCACAACTTATAGAGGCAGTAAAAGTCCTCAATTCCTTTATTTAAATTTCTTGAAATATGTATATCCAAAAAGCGCTGACACTATTAGTTTTGCTATTCCTAATTATTTAAAGGTTTTGAGAATCTAAAACAATGTTTAAAATGAATCTTAGATATAAACCAGTGGTTTCTTATGGAGTGGTACACACTGCCCTCGTGTGGTGAAAAGGATAAAGTCCATTAGGCTTGTATTTTCCAATAAATTAAGGGCCATTCATACATTTCTCCATACCTTGCTGTATTCAGCACTAGGGCTGGGCGATATGGCCAAAAAAATAATATATCTGTTTTTTTTGTTTTGTTTTTTTTTTTGGCTGAATGGCGATATACTATATATCTAGGTATTTTCTACATTTTTCTATTTGGATTTTTTTTTTTTTACAAAAATATCTTTTCACATCCTGCCCAATGTTGTCCTATAAACAATGTTCATATTGAAGGCTATTAAAACAAATATAGTGAATGTAACCATGTAGTCTATGCTATAGTATAGGATATATGTGCAAAAAAGAAGGGAAAATTACATTACATTCTAACATTGTAACTACATTTGCGCCCGCATCAAACTACTGTATATCGATATAAACGGCATATTGCCTCATGTATATAAATAATATATCGATATACCGCCCAGCCCTATTCAGTACTAATATAAGTATAACTAGAAAGTTTGGCAAACATTGATGTTGTTTTGACAAAGCATTGCCTGAAAGTTTGAATTATTTATAAAAGCATAAATATTTCATCTTTATAATATTATATACAGAAGGGCTAATAAATAAAGAGAAATTTGAAGAAATTTGATCTCAATAATAATAAACAAGAAACGCTCAGTAATCAATCGTAACAGTCTTTTTTTTGTTGATAAACTAAGTGACACTATTGGCTGATTTTGGTAAAGCCTCCATATTGACTAACCGTGTCGTATTTGCGGTAACTCGTTGAAATCTCGCGATATTTCGCACAGTGCCCGCTTGACCCTGCCCTGTGTCTCGCGTAGCTCCGTATATAAAGGCGGAGGACTGGAGAAGACGGACGGCTGGGGAGCAGCAGCCCTGGGACTGTGAATAAGACCGTAAACGGCTGTGTTTTTATTTCCAAAATCTTTAACCGGCAACTTTTTAAGCGTTTTAGATGTTTCCGTGCTTTTTTAAATGATTTTCGGGGTTCTTGCTTGATATTTGCGGTGTGTTTTTCCCCTCACTGCGCTCATAATGGCGAGCTCGGCTAACTCGAACCAAGTGGTAAGGATCAGACAAACGGCACTCATACTCGAAATCACACACGTGTCCAAGCATTGTAGTTAGACGCAGTGCGCTTTAACCAAACCCACACTTGGCATTTACAATAATAAAACATATTAGACTCATCAAATCTGATCCATTTGAGCTCTTTGTAGGGAAGTGTGTGAGTGTTTGCTGATAGAGAGGTACAAGGCTGGATCTGCTGGAGAAAATACAGTTGCTCTGATCCATTGCAGTAAGCTTTATTATGTGTTTGAGAACGCATTTCTGTTAAACTAACACGGACTTTATTACATTTGGCCTCGGCCGTGTAAAAAGCTGTGTTTGATGCGGAAAATAAAATATGTTGGCTCGCATTTTCGTGTAACTCTATATTAGTTTGTTTCTAAAGCACATTTTGAACCCGACAAATGCATCCGAAATTAAACAATCTATATTATATATTTCAAGTGAGGGCTGAATTGTGTTGTTTGTTGTCCTGCGTGTTAGAACGAAAACCTTCCTACATCACAATTTTATTTTAACGAGTTGTACAGTTCCCCCATATTACCGAATCCCATGTATAAGAGCCCAAATATGACCCGATTATCACAATAAAACACGTTCACGGAATCCTCAATGTAGGCAAATGCTGTTTCATCATGGCTACCGTCGCCCTTCTCTGTCTGCGTCTCTCTCCGCCTCTGACCCTCCTTCTTTCAGACGCCTGGTTTTATACAGCCATACCGGCGCTCTAATATAGACTGCCCGGGATGGGAAGGTGCTACTCGGCGCTACGTCACCGGCTCTGCATATAAACACCAGACTGCGCTTTAAATAGTGAGCCGACGGGCCGCGCGCCACGGACAGGACACGGCACAGACCGCGAGCCTGCTGCTGCTTTTTCCGTCTTAGCAAAAACGTATTAGTGGCGCCATGGCGATGGTGGTTTCTGTGTAGAGAAAGATGTTTGCTTGAGTGACTGCTGCCGGAAGTGCATGTGTTTTTGACTGTTTCATTTTTCAGTTTCGTCGCGTGCAGTTAACCGTGGTCGAAGTGGTGCACGCGCTATTTAAAGCGGATGCATCGCCTTCAGATCGCGAGCAGCCGTAATGCACACGTTAGCAGATCCCAGTGTGTCTATTTATAGTGCTTCTACTCAGGTCCAGTTACCAAATGTTGACTGGGAAGGCGGACTGATGTCCGCGGGTTGGTTCTTCTTTTGTAATGAACCGATTGAGAAACACTTAGGCGCTTATTACGTAATTACGTCATTTTCTGTGTTCCTGAAGTGGATTGTTAGACTCTAATACAAACTGCCAAATAAAGCCACGTGTGGACACACATTACCGTTTATTACTTTATTTTACGTTTTGGTTTTGTCGTTTTGGATGTTTATTTTAATTTTGTGTCCCAGTTCAGTTTGTTGCATCCATTATTTAGCTCATTACAGGGTTAGTTCACCCAAAAACGAAATTTGTCATTAATTACTCACCCTCATGTTGTTCCAAACCTGTAAGACCTTCATTCATCAGATATTTTTGAGGAAATCTGAGAACTTTCTGAACCACTCATAGGCAGCAACGTCATTGCACCTTTTAAGGTCCAGAAAGGTAGTAAAGACAAAGTTAAAATAGTCAACGTGACTACAGTGGTTCAACCTTAATGTTATGAAGCGACCAGAATACTTTTTGTGTGCAAAAACAAAAATAACTGCTTTAACAATTTGAACTGGCTTTCAGACGTAAACAAGGAAGCGCTGAACTGCGTCAACTGCGTATGACAACAGTTCAAGTTGTTAAAGTCGTTATTTTTGTTGTGTTTTTGCGTACGAAAAGTATTCTCGTTGCTTCATAACATTAAGGTTGAACCACTGTAGTCACGTTGACTATTTTAACCATGTCTTTACTACTTTTCGGGACCTTCAATGACTGTAATTACGTTGCTATCTATGGGGGATAAAAAAAAAAACCCTTGGATTTCATCAAAAATATCGTAATTTGTGCTCTGAAGATGAACGAAGGTCTTATGGGTGTGGAACGACATGAGGGTGAGTAATTAATGACAAATTTCATTTTTGGGTGAACTAACCCTTTAAAAACAAAGCACTTTAGAACCATATATATTAGTAAACATTTACAGCCAATACAAAAATCAGTTTAGCGTTTGGCTGAAAAATGGCTTTCCCTTTCATGTTTGTTGATAAAGCTGTCATAACAATGTTGAAAACATTACCAGTGCGTTGGTTTTTTTTTTTTTTTTTTTTTGTTGTTTTTTTGTTTTTGTAACACTTCTGCTATTATTAAAGAAACTTTTTTCCTCGTCTGTCAAACTCTCAGTTCGCTGCAAATCAGCTCAATCATTGATTCTCAGCTCATTACAAAACTGATTCGGTTCGGTTTGTAAACAAATAGTTTGCATACAGTTCAACCACTTCATTAAAAACATGCATTCATAATATTTATTTTTTTTAATTTAGTAGTAAGAAGGGATTACATTTTGTTTGCTTGCATTGTAGCCTAAACTGTATAGATCTGTAATGGAGGATGTCATCAATGAAGTCCGGGAGCTTTTCCTTGACGAGGGAGTGGATGAGCAGGTCCTGATGGAGCTTAAAACGGTAAGATGTTTGACATTATGATGAATCTTTAACATGCTGGCCAGATCGATGGTTGATTTAAACCTGCATCTTGCTTACTGAGCAGTTGTGGGAGAGTAAGCTGATGCAGTCCAAGGCGGTGGAAGGCTTTCATACAGAGGAGCAGCAGGTTCTTCAAGCTCAACAGCAGCAGGCCCAACAAGCTCAACAGACGCAGGCGCAATCCCAACCACAGCAAGTCCTCCTGCCTCCAGCGCAGCAGGGTGAGGCCCGGTCTGACATGCTCTTGTTTTCTGGAATAAAATAAGAACCAGTAAATATTCTGTTAATTATAAGTGTCTTTCTGTGGTTTCTCAGCTCCTCAGCAGCAGGTCATTGTTCAGGATCCTAAGATTCTCCAGCACATGAGTGCGACAGGAATGGTAAGTGTGTAGGCCATGTTTCAATGCTTCACTTTCGTGTTGTGTTTGGAATAATGAAATATAGAGTGCAACAGTTGGGTTCCAGTCATTTACTCCCTTAGGAAATTGACTTATAAAGAGAATGTATTTATAAAGATGGTATATGCTTTTGTTGAAGCCATCAGCATTATTTTAACTCATTTTTTGAATAATCAGTGTTTAACAATGGAATTCCTTGTGAAAACCAAAGTTACCCATGATTCTGCAAAGAAATCTCCACCAATCAAAGCCCACCACTCCCATAAAACAATGTGAATGAGAGTAAGAGTTAGTCTCCCTAATGCTTCATGCGATTGTAGTTCTTTCCCTCATTAAAGGGGTCATGAATTGAGAAATCAAATTCACACATGTTATGCAGTAGTAAATACGAGAGAGAGAGAAGAAAACACAGGATTACTCCAGCAACAAAACTGATAGACAGGGCCAACAGTGCCAAGTTGTGGAAAAATCACAGCATTGCCATCCTTGGGATTCTAACATTTTAAAGGGTTATTTCTCCCAAAAATGAAAATTATCCCATGATTTACTCACCCTCAAGCCATCCTAGGTGTATGTGACTATCTTACAGACGAACACAATCGGAGTTATATTAAAAAATATCCATCGCATCAGAGGTTATGATGTTTTGAATAGCTTTATGCCATTGTTTGAAACGACTGCATGCCATATTGTTCTATCAAAATAAACAAGCTGAAAACACTCTTCCTGAAAAACCTTTATTCCTTTTCTATAGCATTACGCCTCAAATGTCAACTATAAATTGGTTTGGTTTCTTCAAATAAAAAAAGTAATTATAAAGTGTTATACTAAATCTAATTAAAACTATTGGAAAAAACCCTTAAGATAACCTGTAGAAAGAATAAAACATCTTAAGCACACACAATAATGTAAGTGGACTTTTTTTTTTTTTTTTTTTTTGTAATTGCGCCTTTTGAACGATTATATAATTGGGGGATCCGTAATTGTAATCACGATTACAAATTCGATTATTTGTGCAGCCCTAGAAGAAAGTCACATACACCTAGGATGGCTTGGGATAATTTTCATTTTTAGGTGAACTATCCCTTTAAGAAAGCGTGGATGAACCATGAATGATGAACCAAGTTCCAAATCGCATCAGTAAGACACTGTTTGTTTGTTTGCTTCATTTTACTGCGGATTCGTTTTTAAACAAGACGAGTTTTAAGGGATAAAATTGACTACAGGGGGCCTTTAAACATTTAGTCACCATGAAATCTAAATTGACTTCAGAGTTCAAGAAAATGTGTCTTTGTTGTTATCTCTTCTGATTAAACCAGTGTGAGCACTGGGGGAAAAAAGTTGACAAGTTGCCTGACGAGTTTAACTCCCCTCCAGCAACCTGTCGCATACATGAAATAAACATCCATTTCGTTTGCAGCGCCCACATTGTACGATCCAGTCACTTCCAATAGATGGTGGTTTTTTTTTTTTTTTTTTTTTCTCTTTTTTTCTTTTTTTTCTCCCCTCTATTTCGCAATGTCCGTTTCATGCTGACTTTAAGTGCATCAAGTTTTAAAGCCCAGTGACTACTACATTGGATCCCACAGTAATGTCGCAACACACAAGTGTAACAGTGTACCCATACTTGAAATTTGTCCTCTGCATTTAACCCATCCAGTTAGTGCACACACATTAGGAGTAGTGTGAGTAGTGAACACACACCCGGAGCAGTAGGCAGCCATTTTTGTTGTGGTGCCTGGGGAGTGATTGGGGGTTAGGTGCCTTGCTCAAAGGCAACTCAGTCATTTCCTGCCAGTATTGAGACTCAAACCCACAACCTTTGGGTTACCAGTCTGACTCTCTAACCATTAGGCCACGACTGCCCCATTTATGGGGTTAATGTGTTGCTTTTGTTTTGATCTAAGCCATTAGTGACATCTGTTTTGTCATCAGGAAGACATGTTTCATTTTATTGAAAACACGGCACTGCAAATGACAATGAATACATTTTTCACTTTATCATAAAAGACGAACTATGAATAGCCTATAAGAACGACAGTGTAACAATGGTATATTCATTCATAACTACATTTACACAAAACACTATAAGTTATCCAGTCAACTATAACTGTGGTAACACCAATAGTTAAACTTTATCAGCCAGAACCAAGACTTTTATAGCATATGTAATATGCATAAATGTTTCACATTGTTGGCAAATGTTTCAACTATGTAACAAGATATTTTTCAACATCGGAAGTTTTCAAAACAATTCCACACGTGTAATGGCGGGCATGTTGAAAATTATTTTATTATGCAAAACTGTTACCCAAACATAGAAGTGGGTGTTTACTTCCAAGTTTTGAATGTTGCACAGCCATCAAAAACAGGACAGGAAATAGCTTATTTCTTTTAAATTAGGATGTTTTTTGATGTTTAAAAATAAAATAAAATAAAATAAAATTTAAAAAAAAAAAAAAAAAAATCATTGATAACATTAGTGGACCTCAGAGAAGATTACAGTTTTTTTTTTTTTGTTTTTTTTTTTTTTTAAAAATGCAGTTCATGACCCCTTTAAAGTCGTTAATTACACAGTCTTTGTCTATTTCAACTACTTCCAGTCTAAGTCTGTAATTTTGTGATTCACCTTGTAGATTGTTGGTTTGGTTCATGCCTTAACTCTTCATAAGCTTCTTTAAAATCCCTATGGGAAAAATTTATGGGGGGAAAAAAAAATTCTTGTGGAGCCAAGGCCACTGAAAAAGTGAGTGGCCACTGTTGCATTCTGTTGACTTAATTGTTTAAGGGTTGTAGTTCAGAGTTCACATGCTCAGCAAATTTTGTGAGCTCCAGTGTTTCTATTGGCTTAGGTTAGAGTTAGCTGCATCACTGCTTTACTTGCATAATGTTACGCTTTTTGCGACTTTGTCACAAAGCTGAGCATGTCCAGTCACCGTTACTCAAATCCGGAAATCTGCAAGTCCAATTGAAAATGAATGACTGTAGTGGTTTTGTCACTGTAGTTGCCTGTATATATGAACAACCCTTTAGGGATCAGCATTAATGTCAGCAGGAGAGCAGATGGGAGGAGTCTTCCTGGAAAACAGTTTAGAAAGAGCTGGGGACTTCAAATTAGATTACACTGCAAATTCCTGCAAGGATATTGTTCTCTCTCTCTCACACACTCCAGCTCTACCTGATCATTAATGTATGTTTGTGTCCTCTGTGGATTCAATTCTTGTTTCAATCTCCTCTTCCACTAGAGTGCCGCAGCCACAGCAGCGACTTTGGCTTTACCCGCAGGTGTAGCACCAATTCAGCAACTTATCACGCCTCAGGGTAAGACATTACACTCTGACATGTGTCCTGTAAGGCAATGGTTCTCAACCCAGGCCAGCGGCCTCAGAAAACTTCCAAGAAGGCCTCACGGTGACTTAAAATCTTTTAAAATAAGAGAAAACAAACTATAACACACCAAAACTTCTGGAATTCTACAATGTATCTTAATTATAATTATTTTAGTTATTTTAATCTATGGCCGCTCCTAATTTCTGTAAATTAAAGGAAAAGAAATGTGTGAGGCCTCTGAAAGGTTGAGGCCTCTGAAAGGTTGAGCACTACTGCTGTATGGGGACATGTTGGTTTTTTTTGTTAGAGGTATCAATTGATTTAAAAAATGTTACACATTATTTAAACCAAGTTGTTTTTGAACAACAGTGTCTGCATAATTAGTTTATTAACACAGTTTAAAACAAAATTTTATTGTTTTTTACGTGTGACATGCATAAATATAAAATGTCTTTGCTATATATAATTTTTTGGTAACTCCTTACAATAAGGTTTCATTTAACATTAGTTAACATTAATAATGAACAATACTTTTATAGCATTTAGGGTTAATGTTAATTTCAGTGTTTACTTATACGTTATTAAAAATTTAGTCGTATTTAACATTAATGCACTGTGAATTAACATGAACAAACAATTAATCAATGATATTTTTACTAACATTAACAAAGATGAATAAAATGCTACCTTTCATTTTATGCAGTGTCATTGAATGAATGCACAATGTTAAAGACCCCCTGTGGTGAAAATCAAGTTTTTAATGTTTATATGTCTATGTGGTGTTTTTAATATGCTTTAAGACAAACCATGTGCAAATTCATCAGTCACCGCTGAGTATTTTCTCCTTAAAACTGCAGTTTACCAAAGACACTCAAAAACGTGGTTTTGCCCTTGTTCTCTTCGTCACAAACTAAATTGCAACCAATCATGTCAATGTGCAGGTGGGCTTTAGCTTATCATTAACTATGCTGTGAGAAGGGGGTCTTAAGGGAAGCCAGGTTATCCCGGTATATTTTTTGGTTGAAATAAAAAATTGTGAATTATGAATATGATTACAATGTTATGATTAAATGCCTTTCTCCACTGATGTTCAAAGTTGTTTAAAGCTTTTCTAAGGATACTGATTGTTAGAAGGCAGCTGTCTGACTCCGAGATGGCGAACGGGAACAACGTTTGTGTAACATTATCAAACAGCTAATAATGTTTTGCTAAAGTAGTCAAGCATAAGGCTAATCATATTAATTACCGTTATGTGTCCGTTGTAGAGAGCGATACATAAAACCCATTACCATTCTGATACATCAACTTGTATAAGAGCCTGTATAATTCACTCTTCCACTTCTTCTTCTTCTGAATCAGTTTCTGGTTCAAACATGTATGGCTGAATTAAACCAGTATTTCCACTTGCCATTGTGTAGTGTTTACTACAGTGAAGTTGAGCGAGTGGATCAGGTATTCTGAGCTGGGTTGGAGGCGCGGCTAATTTGCATATTGATAGTTCCGTGTATACTAAATGAAGCAAGGGTGTAGAGTTACATTCAAGCTACTTTAAAATGTCCTCGTCGTAATCTCTTCTGATTAAACCAGTGTGACCACTGGGGAAAAAAGTTGACAAGTTGCCTGACGAGTTTAACTCCCCTCCATCAACCTGTCACATACATGAAATAAACATCCATTTCGTTTGCAGCGCCCACATTGTACGATCCAGTCACTTCCAATAGATTTTTGTTTGTTTGTTTTTTTTTCTTCGCCCCCCCTCTTTCACAATGTCCGTTTCATGCTGACTTTAAGTGCATCAAGTTTTAAAGCCCTAAATAAAGCGTCTCTCTGTTGGCTGTCCAGGTCAGATCCTGCAGGTGGTCAGAGCTGCCAACGGAGCTCAATACATCATTCAGCCTCAGCAGCAGATGGTGTTGCAGCAGCAGGTCCTGCCACAGATGCAGCCTGGAGGTGTGCAGGCCCCCGTCATACAGCAGGTCTGTGCTTCATACCTCACATAACACTCAACTTTCAGTGCCCCTGTTCAGTGTGCCAACAGTGACTCATTTGTTCTAGTTCAGTCACTGGATCCTGCAGGGTATGTTGTGACGCTGTCTGCACATATGATGCGTGTGATTTGTTTCACTGTGTCAGTAGAGGTCCTTATGATAGCTAGCCAATGCAAGATACCTGTCAGCTCTCTTGCTTGTTTAAATAACAAATTAGAAGTTATGAAAGACATTTCACAGGAAGAGAACTGATGGAAGTAGAGCAGGTTAAGCTGTTGCAGTGTCAGTGGTTTATGAACAGTGTTGTACATTGTAAAAATGCATGAAATTTATAGAAAAAGAGGTCGCACTTTAGTTTAGGGTCCAATTCTCAGTATTAACTAACTGTTAACAAATACTTTTGCTTCAAACACCTAATTACTGCTTATTGATAGTTAGTAAGGTAGTTGTTAAGTTGAGGTTGGGTAGGATTAAGGGATGTAGAATATGGTCATGCAGAATAGGGCATTAATATGTGCTTTATAAGTACTAATAAACAGCCAATATCCTAGTAATATGCATGCTAATAAGCAGCTAGTCAATAGTGAGAACTGGACCCTAAACTAAAGTGTTACCCAAAAAAAAAAAAAGTAGCCGTGGTTGCCAAAGTTTTACCCTTTTTAAAAAAAAAAAAAAGGTAGCAATATTACATTTTACAGATTGATCTTATATTTACAGTAAAAGACTATTTCATTAACTATAATTAATATACCAACATACTAAAATGTTTTGTTCCTTAATAATATATTGATAACACCATAACTTTTTTTTTTTGCTAATTTTAAATGTTTATTTAAAAACAAAAAAATCTTTTTTTTACTCATTTAAGTAAAACGGTAAACAATTGTTTTTAAGTAAATGTTGTACTGAATTTTTTTTTTTTTTTTTTTTTTTTTTTTGGTTTTTTATTTATTTTTTTTTTTACTTACCTGGGGATGTGATGTGTATAATACTTTAAGTATTAATACTTTAATACTTTACAAGTATTTGTTTTTTTACTTATT
This sequence comes from Mylopharyngodon piceus, assembly GCA_039654765.1. Lineage (NCBI taxonomy): Eukaryota > Metazoa > Chordata > Actinopteri > Cypriniformes > Xenocyprididae > Mylopharyngodon > Mylopharyngodon piceus. The sequence continues at coordinate 27,379,706 of CM077456.1, forward strand.
TAAACATAAGTAAATAAACTATTTTAAAGAGAGCCACATTGACTCAGTTCACCAGAAGTAACTTTTCCACAAGCTGACGTAAATACTAATATATAGAAGTTTGACTGTCATGCGCACAAATACAAAACACCATATTACTCGCGTCACAAAATAATTCAATAAACATTTAATTTAACACCATAAGATGTAATATAACCCTGATAACAAACTTTTTAATGGGGGGGGGGGGGGAATGGAATATCCGTATTTAAAACTTCATAATAACCAGTTTCCGACAAACATCCGTATGCAAATCAACTTACAGCGGAAGCGTAACCTCTGATGCATGACGTAGGAGTGGGTGAGAGTAGACTCCTTTCGCGGTTCAAACAAATCGGGCTGGGCAACAAATCCTGATACTTCCATTTAAAAATTCTCGTTTTAGACTTTAGGTTGTGCTCTATCCTCTGCGCTTCCGTGTTCGTCAATACATCATGCATCACGTCAGAGGTTACGCTTTGTCGAATGATGTATGGATATTTGCCAAAAGCTGGTTATTATAGTTTAAGTTGTAAATATGGATATTTTTCTTACAAAAACCTCTGAGGGAAGATAGTCATATACACCTAGGATGGCTTGAGGGTGAGTAAATCATGGGATAATTTTCATTTTTGGGTGTACTATCCCTTTAATGTTATTGCCATGTTTATCAAAATAAAACTGATTTTAAAAAAAAAAAAAAAAAAAAAAAAAAAAAAAATCTAGACCCACTTTATTGGCATTTAAATAGTATAGGCTTATGTTGAACTTTTATTCTAGTACACATGGCTCTGTATTAAGCAGTACATAAAGTATTGAATAAGTGTTTGTTTCTTCATGAAAACCTCTGAAATCTCAGTGTATTTGACAAATATTGAATCTAATCCACTTTATATTTAATAAAGTTCGCAAACACCAACTTCATATCTCTGTTTTCAAGTCCTCCCCGACTACAACTGGCAGATCTCGCCAGTTGGTGGAAGCCTAGTATAGAGCTCCGGCAGTCACGTGACCCATTCTGTTTACACCACCATGCTGGCAGGCAGGGACAGCCGGGAGCGAATATGAAATGAATGGCACCAGCATCAGTTTCAAGGCAACAGAGTTCACTGCGCACTTTAATTAAAAAAAAAAAAACGTAGACATGTACATGGCAAAACATAATAGATTAAACATAACAGATCCCTATAATGCCCCCGGGGTGCTCTTAACGTGTATCGATAAAGGAACGGATAGCTTTTCTGACCTGCAGTATCCCAATATGTACAACTACCTCATCAACTTTCCCTCGTCCTACTCCGGAGACTCTTTAAAAGCCTACAAAATCCTGGACGGGTACAAATGGACACAATCTAATTTTGTGAAGAATATTCAACTTTGGAGTCTGCCGGTTAAACCTGCTTCGGTAAGTCAACTGTGTTGTTAGGTAACGTAATCGGCCCTAGCTGTCCTTGTTTGTAGGTAGCCAGCATGACTATATCACCGTGAGTAGAGTAGATATCATAAATGTCATAATATCTTAACCCGTTTAATCTCACATTTTTCCCCAGACATGAAAATATCCAAATGAGGTGTCATTAGTTGCCCCTTGAAATAATCAATAATTATTTTTTGAAATTTTTATGGAAATGTGTGTGGAAAATTGTTTTATGTTCGGCCACAATTGTGACCGGTGGAATAATGTGTAACATTACGTTATACTGAAAATATAGCCTATCAGCCCAGTTATATAACACATTTTAAACTTTCATATCATTTTAGGGTTACTATTAAACATAAAAACCCTTATACAACACTTACAGGAATACTGAGATAAAAGACAAAAAAATAAAAAATACAAATACAACCATCTGTTTTTTTTGGGGGGGGGGGTGTTTTGTTGTGTTGGTTAGCACGTTTTATTGCAGTGAACCATTTCAGTCGTCTATCGGGATCCTTAGGAATACGATAAAATGATTTCCCCTTTGCTTTCCCCTGCCTGTTCTGGCATCCTGGCAGCTGTCCATGTTGAAATAGTAAGGTTTGTAAGGTCTAAACATGTCTGGTTTTAAATTATTGTTCGACCACTATCGATACGAATGCTACAGCCGCTCTAGCGCTCTCCTCCGGAGCTCTATAGTTCAACTCAAACACACCTAATGTCTGTCTCTCTCTCTCTCTCTCTCTCTATGCAGGTGTTGACTCCTCTTCAAGGAGGCCTTTCTCAGCAGACCGGAGTCATCATCCAACCACAGCAGATTGTCCTCACAGGAAATAAAGTACAGCAGAACACTCAGGTCAGCACAACCTCTGACCTCAAGCGTAAACTACATGCCTCTGGGATGATATTGATGAATGTATGTGGCAGCGTGTATTGAGTAGTCTTGCGTGTCTTTAGGTCATGCAGGCAGCAGCTATGGCGGTGCAGCAGGGACAGGGAGCTGCGCAGGTGCAGGCTCAACCTCAGCCACAGCCTCAAGCACAGCCACCCCAACAACAGACGCAGCAGCAGCAGGCCTCGCAGCAACCTCCCATGATGCTCCAGGTGGACGGAGCAGGAGACACGTCCTCAGAAGAGGATGAAGAGGAGGAGGATGAGTATGATGAGGATGAGGACGAAGACAAAGAGAAAGATGGTGGCGAGGATGGCCAAGTGGAGGAGGTATGTGCTGGACACAGAGCACGGTTTGGTTCTGATTCTAGACCAGTCTTGTGGGTTTTTTTTTTTTTTTTTTTTTTTTTTTTAAATAAAACAATTGTCTTTAATTTAGGAGCCATTAAACAGTGGTGATGACGTCAGTGATGAGGAGGACCAGGAGCTGTTCGACACCGAGAACGTGGTGGTTTGCCAATATGACAAGGTGAGTATTTGTAGGTAACTTCTGTTACCTCTTTTGCTAATTTACATGTTAAAACCTGGAACTCCAGAGACTCCAGAAAATAAATAGGATCTATGAAGGGTATTTTTTTTTTTTTTTTTTTTTTTTTTTTTTTCCCCCATCATAAACTGAAATAAAATAAAAATTTCATAATAAATGAAAAACTAAATGGCTACTGAAAAACTAACTGAAATAAAATAATTATCATAAATAATTAATAAGCTCTTATACTGTGGCGGAAAATCTGACCTGTGGCTGTTTAGGGAAATACCTATAGATGGCGCTTCATGCACGCAAGGTTAGCTGAGGCAGTGGGCTCGGCGATTAACAGCTGTCCTGTGACGCTCTCAGTGAAGGACCGTAATGTAGTACACATCGCTAGTTCTAAGCGGCTTATCTGTTTTTACAAAACTTTTACTGCTAATATCAATATGAAGACATTTCCCCACAACGTAGGAAATACTTGGACATGCGCGAACACTCACACACACTTCATTATTTAATCTCACAGGCTTCACAGCAGGTTGTGTTGCTGTACATGACTTGAACTGTTTTTTTTTTTTTTTTTTTTTTTTTTTTTTTTTTTTTTTTTGATGTACCAGTGGTCACACTGCTGCATTGTACAGCTGAAAAAAGTAAACTAGGCATGTTTAACAAGGCTTCATCTTTAATATGATTGGGTTTGTCTGAATTTTTCATAATTTTTACATTTAAGTTGTATTTATTTGGTTCTTTGTTCAATCTCAAACCATTTTATTTTTATTAAGATGTATGCACAGTAGTTAACTGTAAACTGTGCAAACATTAAACTTACATTAAATGTCTTGCTTTGGTCTACACTGGAAGTCTTCTGTTAATTCTGCTAAATAAAAATATATATAAAATATATTCTATATAAAAAATATAAATATAAATGTTCACAAAATAAAAACTAAACAAACTAGTTTTAGTTCGTTTCATTAATGGTTTTGTTAAACTGAAATTTATAGCAAAACTGAAAACGATAATAAAAATTAATTTAAAAGTGCAGAACTATAATAACCTTGGTCAGTACGATCCCCTTTCACACGGATCTGCGAAAATGACTTAAATGCTTTATGCATGTTAGTCTAGTAGTTGACGATGTCACTTTCTAAAAAAAAAAAAAAAAAAACCCTACATGCCTATGCGTTCTTATATAGAGCGGTTATTACTAACAATCAAGATAAAGGTAAATGCATGTCCGCTGGTTGTAGTGATCAGGTCGTAGTGGTGCAGTATACCTACACTTTGCTGGAGAAGCGTTAATAAACTCAGTATCTTGAGCAACACAAACACAGTCCTGTAGTCCGCCATTGTTTTGCTTGTCAAGAAATTTTTTCGATACAACAAGGAAAACTGCCATTTTTAGATATTTTTATCGCAGTTTTTGATAATTTGAGTAATTTTGTTGCAATCTCTTAAATGTAGCAATGAGCCGTGAAAAAGAACTCAATTTGGTACTCGTGAGCCGTTTGAGAGGCAGATTTTTGTGCACACCACTTAAATAGACTTGTATATCATATAGTGAGCACGAAATCTGCGGGAATAAGTAAAATTATGCGTGATACCCGCAACTCTGCACAGAAATTCATGACCTATAACACCAACACTATTCAACCAGTGCGTATGAGATAAGTGAGTGACAGGAGGCGGGTGTGTATCAAACTGTCAACTTGCCGCCGGAGAGAAGAAAGAGCGAGAGTATGGTGTATCAATACTGCAGAAAAGGAGTATTGGAATCATTTCAGATATTTCGGGATGATTACTTATCGAAATATCTCTTTTTGACAACATGACTTTACAAGTGAAATTAGACATTGCATAGGAAAAGGTTAATTAGAACTTTATCAATATAGTATATTTATTGGTAATTTATTAGTAACTAGCATATTGCATGCCTAGAAATTTTAATGCAAAAAGAATAGCATGATTTTACAAGTGAAATTTGACACTGCATAGGAAACTTTCTTTATTAAATTAACAATAAATAAACTGTATTATAATAGTCACTGACATTACACCCTTGGGCATTTAATGCAAAAATCTTTTTTTTTTTTTCTTTTTTTTTTTATCTTTTGCTTCAGATTCACAGAAGCAAGAACAAATGGAAATTTCACCTGAAAGACGGGATAATGAATCTGAATGGGCGGGATTACGTGTTCTCCAAAGCCATTGGAGATGCAGAGTGGTAAAGAGAGAGGAACAAAACATAAAACTGCCTACTCATAAGGCAAGACACATCGAGACCTGAAACTGTACGTTTCAGGGGATTCCCACTTCGGGGGCTGAAGAGTAACGTCCCAATGCTACTGTGCTGTTTGAGTGATATCTGCACAAAATAACGTGTGCCATCCAAGAGATTTTCCCCTCCCCCTCCTTTTAAGATGGCCCTTTTACCTGTAGAATTTCACAGGAGTCCATAACTTCTCATTTAGAATAATATTCTTGCCCCTCAGATGTATGAAAATATATTAGGCGCAGGGAGCCAATTTTAGCGCCTGGCGCTAACTTAAGTTGACTCTGGTGTGTTAAGATGGCCTTTTTACTGCAACCGTACGTGTTTGTTGGTGATTTCCGTAGCTAGATCAGCCATCTGAATCCTGTGTAAAGCGACTCGTCCAACACGAGGACCGTTTCATCACCACCTTATACAAACACTAAAACAAGCAACCAAGAACTGTGTTCCAATAAGTTCCTTTCATATTTGCTATGTTTTTAGACCTTTGTATGTTTAACAGCAGAGATACCAATGAAAACAGGCGAGTTAAGTGTAACGTTGTCACTAAATTGTTCACGTGTTTGTATGTCTGTCATGGATTTTTCTAACTCTGTACTCTGGCTAAAGATCTGCTCTGTCAGTATGATGCATGTTTTTGGGCAGTGCATCACGGAGCTTGCGTCGTTCCGCGTGTGTTTGTGTGCAATTATTGCGTTTGGTGTCAATGAAGTGCTCGGTCAGGCCACCCTTCGTACTTTACTTGCGGTCAGGCTTATTTTACACATTTCTAGTAGTTCGTATTTATTCCTGAAGCTCAGGCAGCATCATATTTTGGGGGGATGAAACCGAACTGTGCTCTTAATGAAAGAAGTGCTCCTTTCAGCCCATTCTCTGCTGAGGAGGATTTCAATCTGATTCTGTGCATTGTGGAACTTTTTTTTTTTTTTTATTTTTGTCCCTCCATATTTTGTTTCATAATATTTAGTCTGACTTTTTAAGCAATGCCCTCATACAGTCTGAGAAATGACAGATTGTGGTGGTCTGTGTCCATATGTTCAGCAGTTGAAAGTATTGACATGTTTTGTTGAAAATGTTCATGCTAAGATTGTTCGAAGAAATGGTTTGGACTAGTTTGGGGCTTTTTTTATTTTTTTTTTTTTTATTTTAGTGTATGTAGTTCTTTGCGCTCCTTATTTGTGCCTTTCAGATTTATTTTAGATATCAGGTCTTTTGTCTAAAGGGGGAGAGCCTTTAACAAATCCTACAAACTGTACATTTCGCTTTGCGTTTCTAATGGTAAGTAAATAATATTTCAGAACTACTGTCTGGGTCAAGTGAGGGAACTTGTATGTACATTCATATACTGTTTTACCAATCAAACTGCTCTGTCTCTGATTCTCATCTCTATGAAGGTTGTGTTATGTTAGTAGAGATATTTAGTGTTTTGTTGAACCATGAGTTTTATTATTTTTGCCTTTGCTGAACTTTATTAAAGCACTATTAAAATTGACTCTTTGTTGAGCAACATTTGTTCTTTCGCAACTTGTCTCCTGCTGATCAGTGCTGCCTTGAACTTTTTACTGAAGACCTATCATGAACTATTCATATTATAAAGGTGCAATAGGTAATTCTCTACAGAAATGTTTTTGTTATACTGGTTGAAAGTCTCATATCCTGATAGCAATCACTGTTAAACGGTCTAAATGTATTTTTATAAACGTATATCGTCTGTGGAAGGCGTAGGACCATAAAATGTTCACCCAATTTTTATATTCAGTCCGAATGAAATGCTATGTCCTACCTGCCTGTCAACGTATATTTTTACGTATCCTTGCGCACCGTTTGTGCAGACATCATATGTCATCAGTGTTTCATGCTATACAGAGTTTATATAGACAGACGTCAATCGCAGAGCACCGCAAACAAACAGCAGCCACCTTTTACAGTTCCTGCCGAATCAAAACAATGAGCTTTTGCTGCGTTCACACCATAACTACTGTAATTAAGAGACGGAAACCTGTGACGTTCTAACCGGAGCTGTTCAGTCAGACTCGGAATTGTGTTTCCATGTCAACAGTATCAACACCGAAGTGAATCTGCAGCAGTCAGGTACAAGCTCTAAGTTGTTTACGTTCATTATTATTATAATGTTATGTGCTTTAGTTTACCGCCGTCTCTTGTGACGCATTGCAGAGAACAGCTGTGTGTGTGTGTGTGTTCATGTGTTTTGGAGAAGGCATGGCTTTGGACAGCGTTTTGTAGGGAGGGTGGGATCGTATGCTTTCAATGCTAGTTGGCTAACATTAGCATTTCCCAGATCACCTACTGCACCTTTTAAAGTCTTTTGTAATTGTCAATTTCATAAATTGTTCTGCTTCTAAACCCCCCCCCCCCCCCTCCCCCCTTTGTCATGTAGGTTGTGTGGATTATTGAAAGTAGCCAAATCATTTTAGCAAACTCTTTTTCTAGGTTTAGTTTCAAACACTCAATTTAAAGAATCCAGTTTTTTGATGGCTAGAATAAAGCCTGACCCTCTTCGTTATATATACACTACACTTCAAAAGTTTAGGGTCTGTAAGATCTCTTTTAAAAAATGTTTTTGAAAAGTCTCTTATGCTCACCAAGGCTGCATTTATTTGATAAACAGTACAGTAAAAAGTGTAATATTGAGAAATGTTGCCATTTTAAAACAAATTTTTTTTTTTTTTTTTTTTTTTGGAATATACTTTAAAATGTATTCCCGTGTATTCCTTTAGCATCATTACTCCAGTCTTCAGTGTCACATGATCCTTCAGAAATCATTCTAATATGCTGATTTGATGCTCAAGAAACATTTATTATCAGTGTTAAACTGTTGTGCTGCTTAGTATTTTTATGGAAACCAGGATTCTTCAAAAGAGCAGCATTTATTTGAAATGGAAATCTTTTGTAACACATCTTTACTGTCACTTTTGATCAGTTGAGTGTATACTTAGTGAAAATTGTTCATTTAAAAAAAAAAAAAAAAAAATCTTGCATTTATGAATCAGTTGGGTTTTAAAATACCGAAAGTCTTGTTAAAAATGTCAAGGAATGAAGCTTGACTTTCATTGTCTGCAGTTGAGCTCAATTGAGCTTTCTTTGCAGCAGATCATCTGCCTGAATGCATGTTGTGCTTTACTACAATGATCCACTAGGTGGTGATGTTCCCTATAAAAGTAGTTATATGTAAAAATTGTCATTAATGGCTAATTCTAACTATAGATTAAGACTGCTTTGCAAACTGCAGCAATATTGATAAAGACTGGTGGAGTGAAATGTGGGTTAAAAGTCTTTATTTTACAAGTAAGAACAAACCATTGAGGAAGTAACACTAAAAATGAAAAGTTTGTTTTCTTTTTTCATTTTGTCTTCTCATACCTACATTAACCTCTTCCACATAAATGCTACAACTGCAGTAAAAAAAAAAAAACCCTCCATTCCAGTTGCACACCTCCCTTCTCCTGAATCAGCACTTTTCCACTGCAGGTCTACCCAGGTTGATTGAGCACCATATCAGCACACGTCTCTCACTCTCCCATGGGTCCTCTTACCTCCATCACTTTGTCTGTGGCTTTTCCCTCGAATTTTAAATCATGATCCATGTCCTTATACCTATAACTTCCTTCATCCCATCCATTCCCTTTCTCTGAGGTCACGATGCCACTCAAGTCTATGTATATTCACCATCTGGGTTTATATGCCTCATCAATCTTCACACACACTCCATTAGGCGTCTAATGGAGAGGACAGCTGTGTTGATGCCTCAGTTTCATATGAATTTTACGCCTACAAGAACATCAGCAGATTATATTGTCTCCCACTCTCTTTAAAATAGGTATGTTATGGTGTGTTTGTGAAAGTACAGCAGTAGCCCTGAGCTCTTGTATTTATCACTATCTACACCCACTTTAGAGCTCTTCAGTGTCCTTTGACACCCTGGCAGGTTGTTCACATGTATAGTGCTGTGTGTTGAAGTGTGTTTTTCCACGTTGACATCCTTACAGTCCAATCCTAGTGTACATTATTGAATACACACATAACACAGTGGTTATGCAATGGAGGAATCGGATGATTCAAGCAGTAGAAGAAAGACAATAGTAAAATATGTTACTTAGGATTCTACTGCATTGGTAATATTGGGATTTAATGTACGTTTGACCAAAACAATAATGTTAACTGCTAGATCAGATAGTTGCAGTTAGTGGTGGTCTCCTAAAATTTAAGGACATGGGCTGTTAACTAGTATTGGGGATCCCCAAAAAGATTCATTCAGATTTGTTCACGAATCGTTCAGTGTAGATGCCGAGGTTACACTTTATTTTAAAGTGTCCTTGTTACATCACACCTATTCTGTTCTATGACGAAATCCAGTCATTTCAATATGAATTCGTGAAAGGGCTAAAAAAAAATCCCCCTCAGATTTTGCTCGTCACACAAATTTGTGACTTTTGTTCGAGTGGTGCTCCATATCTGTATTGATAATGGACAGTGGTCTTTTTTTTTTGCCTGCAAAATTTTGACAATGTGTTCAAAATCACCCCCTGTACACTTATATAGTGCACTATTTGAGGGGACAGCCATTTGTAGTGGTGTTCGAAACCATAGTGGACATTATCAGGTGCTCTCATTCAATCCTATTATATACCACACTGTCCAACCGAAGTACACTCAACAGATAGTGAATATACTCATGCACTGTGAGGGTTGCACTGAATGAATTCCTGCTTTTCACTTTGTTTCTGAATTTGCTCACTCATTTTCATTCCTTAAAGTGGATAATGTATGGACTAGTGAATGAGGGTATGGGTGTCACATTGGCGAAAACTGCGAAAGAAGATCCATTGTCCATTATCAATAGTGTAGTGATGCATGAAGCACTCAAAACAGTCACTTCCAAACTAAGCACCTTTATATTGGGTCAATGCAGCAAATTTGCATGTTCAAAGTTTAACAAACTTGAAACCGTTGCAAAATCCGCATGGGGAAATGTTTAGCCTCGCATGAAATTCCAGATTGCACGGATGCTTGTTGAGATGACTACATTTCATCCATGGAATTTCGGCATACAAAAGGTAAATGTGACTGCACCCGAAAGGTGCAGAAATTTGTCTGGCAAAAAAGGATAGGCCTACATTGTCTATTTTTTTTCTTCTCAGAATTACATGAAACTCCGAGTTATAAAGTCAGATTTGCGAGATATAGGCCTAAACTCAAAATTACGAGTTATAAAGTCAGAATTGCATATTCGCAATTGTAAGAAAATGTTCAGAATTGAGCTGATTTTTTCCCCCCAGAATTGGACTTTATAATTTAGAATTGCAAGTTTATATCTTGCAATTACAAGAAAAAAAAATCAGAATTGTGAGTTTATATTTCTCAATTCTGAGAAAAATGTCACAATTACGATATGTAAACTCGCAATTGTGAGACAAAAGTCGCAATTACATTTATATATTTTTTTTTTTTATTCCATATCGTCAAACTTCTCACACTGAACTCGCTTTCTGTTGGTGGCAAATTTCCGTGACTATCTTGAACATGAGTGAAATCTGGGTGGGGAACTTTTTCACCCTCACGTGAAAGTCACAATCAAGCGGATTCCTATTGGAATGACAAGCAACAGTAAATGTGAGTGCACCTAGTGTGAGTTAGAAAGTGAATCGTTCACTCACACTATTATTAACTAATGAACTGAGTTATGAATTAGAAAAAAAAAGTCTTACTATCCTTTAATAAAGATGTTTGGGCCTAGAGTATTTTTCATCCGTTTTGTCGACTCATTTGTATCATTGCTATAAAAACAATATATTCTAAATTAAGAGTTAAAGGATTAGTTCACCCCAAAATCAAAATTCTGTCATTAATTACTCACCCTCATGTCGTTCAAAACCCGTAAGACCTTCGTTCATCTTCAGAACACAAATTAAGATATTTTTGATAAAATCCGATGGCTCAGTGAGGCCTGCATCGCCAGCAATAACACTCCCTTTTTCAATGTCCAAAAAGCTACTAAAAACATATTTAAAACAGTTCATGTGACTACAGTGGTTCAACTTTAATATTATAAAGCGACGAGAATACTTTTTGTGCACCAAAAATGACAAAATAGCGACTTTATTCCACAATATCTAGTGATGGGCGATTTCAAAACACTGCTTCGTGAAGCATCGAAGCTTAACGAATCGTTTGTTTCAAATCAGTGGTTCAGAGCACCAAAATCACATGATTTCAGTAAACGAGGCTTCGTTACATCATAAGTGTTTTGAAACTTCAATAGTACACGTGACTTTGGCAGTTTGATACATGCTCCGAACCACTGATTCGAAACAAATGATTTGTAAAGCTTCGAAGCTTCATGAAGCAGTGTTTTGAAATCACCCATCACTAGATATTGTTGAATAAAGTCGCTATTTTGTTATTTTTGGTGCACAAAAAGTATTCTCGTCGCTTTATAATATTAAAGTTGAACCACTGTAGTCACATGAACTGTTTTAAATATGTTTTTAGTAGCTTTCTGGGCAGTGAAAAAGGGAGTGTTATTGCTGGCAATGCAGGCCTCACTGAGCCATCGGATTTTATCAAAAATATCTTAATTTGTGTTCAGAAGATGAACGAAGGTCTTACGGGTGTGGAACGACATGAGGGTGAGTAATTAATGACAGAATTTTCATTTTTGGGTGAACTAACCCTTTAATAATGTCCTTACCTTACTTAAATTTTGTATGGTCATTGTCCATTTTTACACATTAATAATTCTTCTGCTCCCTTTCTCTCCTTGTGAATAAGATTGACTCACATGCTGAAATGAATGAACAACATGCTTCTGTCACTCTATATCACGAAGAGTCTCGTTCAGAATCGAGACACTGATTCGTTCAGTAGGTTAAACCAATTAAACACTTCTTTACAACCTTTACTCAAATGCTGTTTGCTTGGTTTATAGTCAATCATTGAGGTGCGGTCACATTTACCATTATTTGGCGAATTTTTGCAGCTAAAATCCAATAATTTAAACGTTCTTTAAATGTAGTAACAGTTCTATATAGAACTGTATCATCTTGAAGAACTTTTTAATGCTGAAATGGTCCTTTGTGTTAGCTGGGTTCTTTTTTCCCGCCTTTTTGTTTTTCAAATCTGTAACTGTCAAAGCCACCTCATTACTGATTTTCTGGAGCTCAGCAGCCAACCAATTACACAGACTGTCAACACACTCTCAACAGGTAAATGATTTCTTTCTTAAGTCTATAAATTTTAACTTTCAAGTTATTACTGGTTTCCTATACCAGTCAATACCTTTTCTCTTTTTAGTTTCACCGAACATGTAAGTGTGAGCAGCTCTGTTCAGTTAAGGATACTTATCTTCTCTTCTCCAATACGTAACAGTGATATTGACTTTATGATCCATATTGTTAGATTTTTTTTAAATTATTACTTTATCCATAAACATACCTAGTCACAAAAAAAAAAAAAGCTAAAGCTACCCCATGACTATATATCACTTTTTCCTTTGATGCTGTAAAGGGCTTACATACTGTCCAATACAAGCCAAAGAATCCTAACTTGGTACTGTTTAGAACCATTTTTCTTAAGAGTGTGGAATTTCACGCAAGGACGAACGCAGATGAGATATGGTGTACGGTTGTGATGACAGATTGAAGATAGTGGGGAATACTGTAGGTGGAAACACTGTACTGATTTTCATCTAAAGTGCAATGACGGTTTTAGACCACTCTCTTGTTTCTTCTGAGAGGACATCAATACTGGTAGTGGAATAAAAAGGCTGGGAGAGGCGTCTCTATCTGCGGTGTAATAGTAAGATCAGACTTGGCTCACTTGCTAGCCTGTGACCTTGTGGGTTTAATGGCCTTAGAGGCTGTGACACGGTGCAGGGTGCAGTAAAGCTAAACTGATGCAGAAACAGATCCTGAATTTTAGAACTAGAAGACACTGGTTGCTTCAGACCGGGAGAGACGAGACGAGGAGAAACTGACATCAGACAGTTCTACCAATACGATACGGGCAGCGGCCCTGTGGTCAGACAGACTGTTACAAATACACACTCACACACATGCATGTATGCATGTATCCCAGGCTTGTCTGCAACATTTGAGACAGGAAAGAGCAAGGTGATATGCTGTAACATGTACATGCGATGTTAAAAACAAAAACACACACCCAGAACCTTATATAAGGACATTGCCGTTACAAAAAGACTCCACACTGCATGCTAAAGGGATAATGCACCCAAAAATTAAAATCCTGTCATTATTTAAGGCCGCAATATACTCACGGTGTTCTTTTCCGTCCTTTGCTTAAGAGTAAAAAGAAGTTAGAAATACTGAGCAGCGGTATACTGACGGGGCATTTTGATGAATATGTTAGTATGTGCTGCAAAAAAGTGTCAATTTTGCTTTAAATTAGAATTACAACTTTATTTGGCTCTCTAGTGTGTTGATATTTTTTACTCGTGGATGTCTGACTGAACACAAGAAAAAAACCAGAGAAGATTTCCACATCAAAGAAGGCGGAGCCTCGCCACACCTACCTATTATGTAATTTTCATGCACCAATCAGGGACGTTTCCTCCTCAAAAATTGCATGAGAAAATAATCCATATTACAAAAATAAAACAATGCAAATACTACAAAATGTGAGATTAAAAAGTGTATTCACTTATTTTTTCTAAAGTCACACTGTCCAACAGCGACACCAGTGGGTAAAGTTACGGCACTTCTCTCTTGCCTCCCCTGAGCCCATTGAGTTTTAACAGACCCCCTAAAGCTTGTGGTGGGTTATTTTTTTGAGAATGAATGGGGGAAAGTCAAGTGAGAGGAGGCAATACCTCCAATGCGCTATGATTGGATGTGATTGGTTAGGACTGGATATGATTGGTTCGTGAGATAAACCCCGCCTCTTGTTTTTGTGCATGTTCCGCATTCGTGAATCAGTAGCTACGTTTACACGGAGCATTGTAATTGGTTTAAAAGTCCAATCCGAATGAAAATGCTCCATATAAACACCTCAATCGGAATAAAAATGCCCAAACCGAATGAAATTGTAATCGGTTTGAGAGTGGTGGTATAATCCTTTCTATAAACCGAACAAAATAAAAAGTCTGCCATGTAAACGAGTTAAACCGATTACTTTGCGTCTACGTCATCACGTCAAGCGGTCAGGGGTCGTCAGAATGCAAAATGTCGGCGGCAAAATTAAACTGGAGTGAAACTGACACAACACATTTATTAAATACACTGAAGGAACTCAGTGAATCATTACTACGGACCTTCATCCACACGCTTCTGCTTTACGGAGGAGGGAGGGGTAGTATTGAGATGCTCCTTAGAGATGCACAGCCACCAAACAGGTCAGCTTCCTGTTCCCGTCTTTTCCTCATACCATCCAGCAGTAATATGCTACAAATTTCACGCTGTTGCTTGATTAAGAGCAACACTTTACATAAAAGTAGCGCACATAAGGAATAATGGAACTCCATGTTGATAGGAATACAAGGCGGCAAACAGGACATAAGCTAATGTGCGCATGTCACAAAGTCATTCAGATTGAAAGCGCCGGTGCATGTAAACACCATATCGGATTAGATAACGTCTCATGTAAACACTCCACCGAATCTTTCAATCGGAATGATTTTAATCGGAATGACAAAAAAGTGTACATGTAAACGTGGCTAGTCTGAATGAACTAAATGAGTTGGCGTTCTGATGGTAGAACCTGGAAGCACTGGACGTAAACAGCGTACGAGAATGACACAGAAGAGAAGATATTGTTGAATAAAGTCATTATTTTTGTTTCATTTTTGCGCATTCTTGTCACGTCATAAAATTAAGGTTGAACCACTGCAGTCACGTCGACTATTTTAACGATGTCTTTAGTACCGTTCTGAAACTTGAAAGTGGTGGTTAAATTGCTGTCTGTTGAGGAGTCAGACAGCTCTCGGATTTCATCAAAAATATCTTAATTTGTGTTCTGTAGTAGATGAACAAAGGTCTTACACCGTGTCTACATCGGATGCGAGTGGCGCGGCGCGATGCGAGGCATCAAAACACAATAGAACCCAATATAATCCGTGATATTGTCTACTGGATGCGGCGCAACGCGGCATGACAAATTCCCGACAGTAAACGGATTCCCCGTTCTATTTCTGATGTAGTCCAAGTGCTTTCCAACGGTCGTCTTGTCGCGTTCAGTGTAGACAGCTTTTAGCTGTTGCGGTGCGACACGATAAAAGTCGCGTCTGGTGTAGACACGGTGTTACTGGTTTGGAACGACATAAGGGTGAGTAATTAATGACAGAATTTTCATTTTTGGGTGAACTAACCCTTTAAGTGTGATTGTTACAGGAATTTATATTTGATTTATTAAGAAAAACAACTTTATTAAAAAAAAAAAAATTATTAAAAAACCATGTGGACTTTGAACAGAAAGCAGCGTTCTGAGCTATCCTGTAAATATGAATGCTGTTTTCTTAACACCCTTTAATGAATTAATATAACGCGGTTTATCAGTTAACTTTATCTGTGAACGCGTTTGCGGCCTTCCTAAAGGTTTTTAAAGAGTGCGCATGTGCGCAAGATAATTAAGTTACCGAAAGGTGTGGAGAAAGCTGCTTTTTGATTGCGCTGCATAGATACAGGGGTTAAGAATACAACGCTAACACAGTGCATGTAAACAAGGATGCCGCTTTCCCGTCTTTAAAACACTTTTCTCTCAATAGTCGGTTTTCTGGTCGACATATAAACATAGTCAATGAGCAACAGATTCTTTGAAAAAGTAAAACTTCCAAGCAGAACTGAGACAGATTCAGGATTAGACAAAGAATAAATTAAGCTTTAAGGACCACAGGGGGTGGAAAAACAAAGGGATGAGCTCCAGACGCTTACCAACCCCCACCTGCAGTTTACTTCTCGGCCAGCAGGGGTCCGTAAGCCGGCTTTCCATCTGTGCTGCAGGCAACACTGTGTTCACTGTCTGCTGCTGTTGTCCTCACTGCCCTCTCTATGGAAGTCCCTATGCATGCAGCTGTGTAAGCAATAGTGGACTACTTGTTTCTACCATGTCTACAAATATACCAAATGTACTTCTTTACTGATACATTGACCAAAAAGACTAGAACTAATTGATCTTTGGCCTGGACTGACTAAAAACCCTTACAAAACCAATGTTAGGAAATATTCTGTTTCATTTGTAGTTAATAGTAATGTTTATTTCCTGTCAAAATAATATAACTTCCAGGTTCCAGCAGGATGTCATTAAGGACCTGACAGGGAAAGGGATATTAAAGATATTAACAGGATGGGAAGTGAATCAAGTGATACTAAGGACATGGTAATGGCAATTTAGGTTTTCATAATTAAAACAATTCCCAATAACATGTTTTCCCAATAAAGCCAAATAGATCTTATTAATTGAAAATTTTAATTTAGTGAAAGGGGGGCAAAAATCAAGAATCATCAGCAATATTTCATTTTGTGTTTCAAGTTAGTGGACATGGCAAAAATGGCATCATCCACCTAATATAATTTCTATCTTTAAGTTATATGTTTAAAATTTTGCGGAATATTAGAATTACTGTTAATATGGTGGCATTTAATAACAAAATAACAGGCTATGTATTGCATTTATAGTCCATTATAACTCAACTACTCATCTTTTAAACACCTATGCACTATATATAACATACCATACAACATATTCAATTACATCTATATAACTACACATTACGAATTCTAACTTTTAACCAAAATGGGAAGCCCCGCCGTTAGGCAGGGCATCAAAAAATTACATTATACTCATAGTGTTCTTCCCCACGGAAATCTTTAGTAAAAGGCGAAAGATTTATACGATCTGAGGAAAAACATGAGTGTACTGACATCTTGCAGGAACCAGCAGGTACCAGACCGACGACAACACACTTCACAACAACGGTAAGATTGACTTTCATTATTACCGCACATTTTAACTAAGTTAAACATTAGCACTATCCCTAAAGAGTGTTGTTCATATGTCTACCGAACATGTACCTAACAAATCTAATGAATAAAAAGCAAAAATGTTTAAGAAATACGTGTCGCGTTGCATTGTGGGTAGTCCGTTTCGTGCTCTTCCTGATACGTCATGCTTCATATCATTTTACATACAGTGCTTTGCAGTTACGTCGGATCTCAATGAAACATACTGAAGCAGCTCCTTAATGAACAGAAATAATTAAACTGTGTTTGTTTCTGAAATAATAGTTATAGGCGGAGGATTATACAGACCAAAACACAAACTATCTCAGGTAATTCCAGCAGAGCCTACTGCAGCTCATATTAAACTCGTGTGAATCCAGGGCAGGGACACCTTCAAAACAGCGTGGAGAGATAAACATTATGAATCGATTATCACCGCTGCACGTCATAATAATCTCTCCTCCAGGTTATGTGTTGCCCTCTTTATTGCAACAATCTCCTGGATTTACACAGATTTAAAGAACTGTTTTCCACACCGAGCTGTTTCACCCCTTGGCGACTCAAGCGACACCCAGCGGTGATGGTTCAAGTCTTCATTTGCACTTTTAACGTTCACTAAAAGGTTATTACACGTTAAAAAGATAATAAATGAATAAACAACGTAATTAAAATAATTGTTTATGACAACTAAAAATAGTTAACGTCACACGTGGATTAATCACACTTTTTGCATCATCAGAACTCACGATCTAACAGTAATGTATATTAAATGTAATATATTTGGCTACATTACAAATACGTATAGCCTACCTATGTTTTATATAGCCTGTGAATATATGTAATACAGTGATCATTTAAACAGTGATCATGCAATTACTTACAGTACCTCACGTCATATTCCTCTGAACTGATTTATAAAATATACTGGTCATCATGCATTTCGTTTTTTGTTTTTTCATATCCACCTTATTCCTGACGAGGCTACTGCGTTTCGAATTATGGGTTGCACTTCCGGTTTGGGGAACTTCCATTTGAAAAGACTGAAACGAATCGTTTCAAATCATAAGGTTGCCCTACAAATAAAGCTTATCCGTCAGTTTGACTGAATGAGCTGTCAATTTTTCTTTCATGTTTTATTTTCAGACATCATGAGAATAACATAACGCTTGGTATTTTAACGTAACGTTATAACAATAATATCTATGACAAGAGCTCTTTTCAGTCGCTGCTTTCTATCCTCGTGATTATTTTCTTTTGTCCCTTTGCATACCGCTGTAATAGTATGAAAAAGGACAACATATACTGCACATTTGTGGTCTGTTCTCCCGATATAATTTACGATATATCCCATTAATAATTCACTGGAATGCACGAAGAATCTCTCGTTTTTCTCCTCAAAGCCTCAGTCTCTTTCCAGGTTTGTTTTCACAGGTAAATACAATTTATTATCTGTAAAAATGATGGAAATCACTTTGAAATAGTATCACGCAATGCTGAAGTTCATGAACATTTTTATTAGCCTAAGGCAACGTATATTACAGAATACAGATATATATCACTATAGTTATATTTAACCCGTCCGTTATTGCTGTGGAAAGAATCGCGCTTTTTCATGGCCTGTTGAAAGTATCTTGTTAATGCTTTTACACTTTTAAATGTCCTTTTAATGCTCGTTGGTTGAAGGGTGAGTAGAATAATGTCATCTCATTGTACCTAGTTTAAAAAAAAAAACGTATTATTGCGTTCATAGAGGGAGCCTTTCACTGACTGTTTACAGCTTAACGGAAGTTACACCCATAATTCGCGCAAAGCGTCATGGGGCGTAGGAATAAGGTGGATAGGCATATATAAATTTGGCAAATCTAAACCTTAAGTTTTTTTAACGTAATATTTTATTTATGTTTAATAATTAATGAATAGGAATGTGAAGTGTATTAGTTATATTTTAAACTGTACGTTTTATTCAATATATGTGGTCTGTATTTATCAAATGACAACAACAACAACAGTGGTTGTCTCGAATACTGTCTGTATGAACGTGCAACAAGAGTCAAGCCTATATTCTCTTACCATAACCATGATGACAGCCAGGGACCAAAGTCTTAACACTTTTGATTCATGTATGCTATAGACCTTATTTACCAGAGAAACAAGCGCGCCGCCATCTTTAGACTATTGTCTTTGAACTTCCGTTTTTGCGGTAGCTCTGTATATTTCTATGGCATCGCTGTTGAAGAATAATTAGCTGGTGAAGTGGATTTACCTGTTGTAGAGTTAATGAAAGTTATCATGAGCATTGTTATGTTTAAAGCAGATGTCTTAACAAATGTCAGTAGACCGGGAAGATTTTAAAATGAGCAGTTCTTTCATAAATACATAAGATCGCTTTGGAAATACAAGCCGGAAATCAAAAGACAACGAGCGCAGCGCTGAAAAGGGGCGGGGCTACATAAGATCTATAAGGTCCAATTGACCCTTCGCCGGGAGTTTGATTGACAGGCGATCTAACCAATCATAACGCCGAATCCGCCATTTTGTCCGACAAAGCAGTCCAGGGGAGTTAGTAGATTAACGTTGGTGGACTTGACTTTGAAAAATTATGTGTACTGACGTCTTTCAGTGGTTGAAATGTGGTTCATTCATGTTTATTTGATAATATAAATTAACTAGTAAGAAGAGATGATCGGTTCATAAGCCGCTTGATCTGAGGCGCTACAGCAATGTCACGACACATTAAAGAGTTACAAAAAGGTAATTGTTGTTTAAATTTCTTTAAAAATTACAAAATTTGAAAGTTGAGACGTTGTTTCATATCAAAAGTAACCTGCTCTGTCTTGTATGTCGATACGTTGTCAGTGTCCTCTTTGCTCCGCGATGTATTTTTCACTGCGTGAGAACATGATGTGTGGCATGAGAGCGGCATGGCTTGTCATACATAGCAACAGTAACTAAAGGAGGCGGGTCTTTGCGAACGGTCAATTGAGCCGCGAGTTCATCCGTCAAATCTTCATTAACAGACAGATGCTCCAATGTAAACACGCGCTAGCGGACGCCATTAACCGTTGCACTCGCGTCGCTGCATTTGAATCGCGCATAGAACACAAAACTAACGGGAGCCGCTCCGGTGGAGAACAGTGTCTGGATCTAGAACCTTCAGATGACACTGCTCATATCTCCGTCGCTGTAAGTTACTGAAAGCAAAACCAAACACAAGAAACCCCTTAGCAGAGCTGCTCTATCACCCTGTATGATGTGACAGACAACTAGTTGTCCAGTGCAGTTACATTCACACAGCGCGGGTTAGAATGCGGTTGTCCTGAAAATTTACGGGTCTGAGTTCGGTTATAGAATGCGGTTGTCACTGATCATTGTATCCAATCACAGACATATCTGTTGAGCAAGTGAAAACAACAGCCAATCAGAGGTGTTTACGAATCCACTCAACAGCGCTCAAAGCGTCACATTTTTTAAATTTCATTACCGACTTGGTACGAAGTTGGTACTTTTGACAACACTAATTTCATGGTGACTTTAAAAAGGAAAAATTGAAATAAAATCTTAAAAATGTCAATGATAAACAATGACACATGGCAGGTACTTTCTTTCTGTTTGGAGGAAGATGAATTTAGCATGTAAATAACATTTATGAGTGTTTTTAATTAATTCTTTGCACAGACTTTGCAGTTTAGCATGCGAGTGACAGACCTGGATTTGTATATCCAGAAACCTGCATATGGCTGCATTTTTCTAATTGAAAACCAGCAATTTAGTGTTGGTGTGTTTCTCTGCTTAATTATGCTGAAGATCTGCTGTGCAAATGCACAGACACTACACACAGCATTGCTTTGCTGACTATGCTAAAAACCAAATACATAAAAGAGCAGAAAGACAGCAAATGTTCGATTTTATCTTTCTCAGGTGGCACAGAAAATCAAACTATATCAGCAATTTTAAATCCTTTAAAATCTCAACAGAGACTGAGAGGAGATGTTTACTTAAGGGTTCTGCTTCTCAAATTATTCCCCTAAAAAGAAATCTCACATCTCCTGTAGAGTTCTCAACGTCACAAACGTAGCTTTGAATTCCTTTTAACCATTCAAAAGCAAACTCTAATTTAAAGTTATGAAGCAAAGAACATGACTTGTGTTGTGAATGTGTTTATAAAGGATAACTCTTAAATAAAATATACAGTAACCTTTTCTGATGGCACATGTAGATCTCACAGTTTCTCCATGGACTGTGCCATGCATCAGAGCCTCTGACAGATGACTCACCCATTAAATAGTAACAAAGTCTCCCTCCTCAACTTCACCTGACACTCTGTCGTCTGCAAACTGACACGCTGGAGACGATCCAGGGATGAAAGTTACACTAATGAGCTCAATCGTTCGGTTTACTTTGGCGCTTACCCCAGAATGCTAGCTTAGCTTCCAGGGCAGCATCAAACCACCAACAACCGCCCTACTAATGCCGCTCGGCTCTTCTTCCCTCACGTGCACCTGTCTGTTTGCAGATGATGGAGTCTCTATCAGTGTCGTTTTTTGATATTATTGAAAAATGTGGGCCATTTTATGACAAGCACTGAGCAAGATGACTATGGTAAAATAGTGTATTCAAAGTATATGAACATTAATGAGCTCTTCAGTCAGAGTAAAAACAAAACAGGTTATTGTGAGGTAAGTTCTGTCATTACATCTCTCGGAGTGTTTGGAATGGTAATGGATATGGCAATAGCTATGTTTCCATCCAAAGTTGGATGTTCCACCTGAAGAAAAGTAGGAGAAGCCACGGTATATAACAATTTTCATATTTAATAAATTACTTGCGTCTCAGAGTGTGCAGACGAAACACAATAAATGCATTTCGGAGGAAGATGCTTGCTGTGGGAACTCAGTTGTGTAAGACAGTTCCGGAAGGTAATTAAACTGAAACACTATCACAGTGGTATGATGGCAGAATTTGCGAAGGCATTTCAGAACAACCAAAACAGCAAATTGGATCTTGGCTTTTCCATCAAGCAGTTTTTTATGCAATATCCCAAAATGTGCATAAAAATAGGTGGATGGAAACATAGCTAATGCTGATATGTTTGGTCTTCTGTGGTAGATCTGTTATGCTGCTGCTGCTGCTGCTGTTATTGCTGCTGCAGAGCAATTACGGGACTTGCTACTGCCAATACATACACGACACGCTGCTGTGAGCAAGACATGCTGCTGCTGTACAATAGGGCTGGGTATTGACACAATTTTCTCGATTCGATTTCTATTCACATGCTTGCGATTCAATTCCGATTTCGATTCGATTCGATATTGATTATTTTGGATGTAGTATATCGGGTACAGTACATGGCAAATTTTCTAGAGGAAAAAATCTCTCAACTAATGCTGTGAACTACACATGGGAGTCAGTTGGTACTACATTACTATAATATTGAAGGTTAAAATTAACTTATTTATATACAAACACTTAAATTACACTCAATCATATTTTTTTATAATAAATAAAGTTTAGAATTACATAATCATATTTCTAGTCCAATTCGTTTTTTTTTTGTTTTTTTTAAATTTAAATATATTAAAGATTTAAATAAGAACATTAAAAATTATAATGAATATGTAATGGTGCATATATTTATCAGAATGCTGCTCTCTAGAGTTCATTTTTCTAGCTGACTAATGAGTTTATGATCACTGAATATGGTTTTTCTGAGGTAAATGTGACATTATGTGACATTGTTTACAAGTGTTTTTCCGCGGTTGAAACACTGATTGAGCTATTACACGAGACATGATACGGATTTCGGTAAGTTGTACTGTATCTTTTAACATACCTTCAGATGTTTATTCATGTTTATTTCGCGCTGTAACTTTTATTAAAGCGGAGGAGAGGATCTTCACATGCGCTCTGTGTTGCCGCTTCTCTTTAACTGAGGCGCTACAGCGATCCGTCACGCCACATTTAACAGCGCCAAAACGGTATTTATTTTTTGAATCTCATAATAAGATGGACGTCATTTGAAATCTGAGACTTTGCTTCATATCAAAAGTAACAAAGCACAAAGATTATTGCGATTTATTGAATGGGAAGCGCGCTACATGTTCTGTTCATTCATCAACTGAAAACAGACTAGACTAATTGATTTTTGGGATTTAAGAATCGATATTGGTTCGTAAAAATGAGAATCGATTAAAATCGATAAAAGTCTGCTTCACTGCAAATGCTGACCAGAATTTGAAGGTTGAGCAATGAGCTCATTGGCTACTGATACAGCAGCAACCAACCAATCAGCTGTGCCTCTTAGAGAACAATGTGATTGCAAGCAGATTGAGTTAAGGACCTATCAGCCTGCGCCATCTAGAGTTTCATGACAGAACTTTGTATTTATATAGTTATATAGTAGATATAAAGTTGCAATAATGAGAAATCCAGTAGTTGTGTGAAATAGAAATATATAAAGTCACATTTATGACAAAGTCCCAATTGTAAGATATAAATTTGCAATGGTGATAAAGTTGCAGTTGTGAGATATAAATTCACAATAACAAGTAAATTCATGATTTTCTCGCATATAATTTAAACAGTGAGAAATAAAGTTGCTATTGTTAGATATGTAATATATAAAGTTACATTGTGAGATAAATTCACAATTACATTAAATTAAGTCAAATTTCCTCTGAATCAAGTTGCAATTATGAGATAAAAGTGCAATTGTGATAACTGTGAGAAATAAAGTCTGTATTGTTATATATTTAAAGCCAAAAACAAGTCACAATTGTATGATATAAAGTTGCAGTTGTGAGAGATAAAGTCACAATTACAAGAAGTTGCAGTTACGTGAAATAAAGTCACTATTTAGGGCTATAAAATTCCAACTGGAAGAATTAAAGTTTCAGTTGTAAGATATAAAGTTGCAATAACAAGAAATTAAGTCACAAATGTAAAAGGCTATATTATAATAGTCACATTATGAGACTGCAACAAATAAAGTTGAATTTACTTGAAATAAAGTCGCAATTGTGAGATTGTGAGAAATAGCTTTAATTGTGAGATATAGGCTAACATTGCAATTGTGAGAAATAAAGTCTAAATTGTGATAAAGTCATACTGTGAGATATATAGTCACAATTGTGGTATATAAAATTGCATAATTTTCAATAAGAATAATCTGATTCCTAAAATGACTTGCCAAGCGTAGAAACATCTGAGAAATGTCTTTTGTTAACGTCTCATTTAGAATCACATTACTTTTCCCCAACTGTGTTTCTCAGTAAAAACTAAAATACACTCCAAAACGTGGATGTCCACTTATAGGACAACCATAGAGAATTTTTATTTATTTTTGTGGAAACAGCATAACTTGTTTTAGCTTAAACCCTTGAGCAGAGTTTTGGACACATATCATATTGTACAACTAATTTTTTATGACTTTTCACAGTCCCACACAACCAGTATGGAGTAACATGCCCCAGTCATACACAACAGCTCTACTCTGAGTCGATTTACCTGTGGGAGGCCTGAACAGCTAAAGGCAAGTGTTACTCCACCACAATAAAAGTTACACAATCAAATGAATCATGGTTTTCACATGTAGGCTTGTTGGTGCAAAGCCCCGGGAGTAACAGACTGAGATCTTCAAATGAAGAATAGGTTCACTTGATAATGATTTGCCCTTATTGTTGACACAGGAGGATACGAAGATTCCCCCACAACAATAATAGAACAGGCTCCATGTTGTAGTCGCACGTATCATGTTTCTTTTGCACCTGCGTCAGCTTGAATGCAACAGTCTCTCTCTCTCTCTCTCTCTCTCTCTCTCTCTCTCTCTCTCACTCACTCCATCTGTCTCGCCTCACAGACAGAGACAGTCAAGACGGTCAAAGTCAGTGGCTGTACAATCTGTCCCTCCTCTGTTTCTGCTACGTCAGGGATGGAGCCTTATGACATCACTGTACACACATGCCTGAGGTACTGAGAACCTAGACAGACACACACAAACTGATCTTTGAGTGCTTTGAGTGCTCAAAACAACGTCTTTTTCTGGTTCTGGAAATGTCTTTTTGTCCATTTGGACTATAGTACACTAGGCCTACTGCCTACTATATATTACTATTGCTTACTGTTTCTACAGGTTGCATCATTTTGCCAGTAGGCAGTGACAAGTGACTGTCTTTTTCTGAGTGAATCATTAAATCATCCATTCAACAGATTCATTTAGAAATGAAACGTTTCACTATAAGGTGTGTTCGACTTGAAGTGGTGCTGCACAGACCGAACGGTGTGTGACATCAAAATACAGCGAGAGCGATTCAAAAGCATTCAAGGCCGTCTGCTCTCTAATCGCTCTCGTGGTACTTTGATGTCTTATACCGATCAGTCTGTGCAGAGCCGCTGTGGTCAGGAATCGGGTCCAAAGCCACTGGAAGGCAAGCCTGCAACCTTTAGCCAAAAAAGCGTAACGGCTAATGGTAACGTCCCGGCTCTGGCGGTATGCAGGGAAGGAGCTTTGAACGGCGGGCACTGACGTCACTGCCATACACGATAGGCTGAGAGGTGCCTCACGTGATTAAGTTAGCCGTTACGCTAAATCCAATGGTAAGAGATACAGACCCTCTCATCTCCCTATAATATACAATCTCTGGTTGAACACATGTCATTAAACTATTCATACAACAGATTCGTTAAAAACACTGATTCGTTTAGAACCGAAACACCATTATGTGCGGTTTTGTGAGTTTGTTTGAAAAGATTTGCGTTGACCGAGCAAAAACAGACAACTATAATTGGCAACATTATGTAAGTTACTCAATTTGAAATGTATGTTTATTGAATTGTTGTATAAAAGAAATAAATAGCACAGTCTCAATCGCAGTGTTCTTCCTAGATTTGGCCGTATCGACACAAGGTCAGTATTCGCCGACATTACAAAACGCAGCACTCTTTCTCGTGTGATGTTTCTTATAGGGACAGTTCACCAGATATGAAAATTCAGTCATTATTTACTCACTGTGGTGTTCTAAAGCCGTATGATGTCCTTTCTTTTTCGCAACATGAGGAGAAATAAAAATGTTCTGCTCACGCTTGACCACAATGGGAATGTTGACCTTCTTCAAACTTTAAAAAGGTCCTTTTTAAAGCTTTAACAAGGTTACCATTTATTGCCATTATATGTACAAGCACAAGCGGGACATTCAATCTTTAACTAATCGAACTTCATTATAGGCTTAATTTGAACATAATTATGGATAATTGACTCTTGTCTGAATGTTATGGTTTTGTGTTCATTTGTTTACCCAACAGCAATACGAGGATGCAATTTAAGTTTAGAACTCACAAAATTATTCTACTGCCAGACTGCCACAGGCTGCAATACCATATAGGCCTATTGTTTTAAAACTAATATTTATTTATGTTTATTTTTATCTCGAAAAGAGTCCATTCACCTGTGTGCTCTCTGAGCGCATGAAAGCTTTTTAGAGGTAGGCTATACGCGGGTATTTATCTCCTGTGTAAATGAGCGGGACACAGACATTGTGTCAGACTCTCCCTCTCTTTCTCTCTCTCTCACACTGACTCACTCACTCGCTCACAGCTGCAGAGAGAAGCAGCGCAACACACACCGTACAGCAGCACACGCAGCGCGATGGTGCGCGTCTCTCAACTTAACAGCGTTTCAACACGGAATCAAACTTGTGGACTTGTGAGAAAAGTCCGTTTATCAAGATTGTCAAGTGTTTAACCTTGATATACGCAAAATGGAAAACAAACTATTTCCAGGATCCTAACACAACACTGCAACGAACAAGCTCATGGTGATATCCACAGGAAGGACTAAAGACGCGCCACGCACGGTCACCTTCGCTGTTGAGGAGACTTGCGAGAGGATCCCAAGTACAGCATCTGCTCCGTAACAACGACACGTTCCTGCCAGCAGTTACGACCGAACCGGATCCCGCAGATCAATGAAGAATGCGCGAGCGCACGCACAGTCGATGAAGCCGGCGGCGGGATCATGCGTGTTCTGCCCGAGCCGAGCGCGCAGTCACTGCGGCTGGTATTTCTTTTCGTCTTCGTCATGGATGTAGCGCCGTCCCCGGCTCTAACCGCCGGCTGCCCGGACCGCTGCGTGTGCGACGACCAGCTGGTGGTCCAGTGCGCCTGGCAACAGTTAAGCGACTTCCCCGTGGATCTCCCGCTGGCCACCCGGCAGTTGATCATCTCCAATAATCGGATCGGCGAGTTGCCGGCGCTGCAGCTCAACTACCTGTCGGACCTGGTGTA
Source organism: Mylopharyngodon piceus (assembly GCA_039654765.1). NCBI lineage: Eukaryota > Metazoa > Chordata > Actinopteri > Cypriniformes > Xenocyprididae > Mylopharyngodon > Mylopharyngodon piceus. The sequence goes on from CM077456.1 coordinate 27,407,086, forward strand.
CCTGGACTGCAGCAACAACTCGTTGACGGAGATCTCCGAGTCCACCTTTGGAAACCTGCGCAAGCTCGCCTACCTGGATCTGTCTTTCAACAGCCTAGCGCAAATCGAGGACCGGACGTTTGGCCCGCTGGCCAGCCTGGTGATGTTGAGGATGACTGATAACCCGGGGCTGTCGGAGATCCACCCGGACGCGTTCGCGGAGAACGCGGCGCTGCAGGTGCTGGACGTGAGCCGCAACAACCTGACGGCGCTCAACATCAGCTCGTTGATCGCGCTGCCGGCGCTGCGCTCTCTGGGGCTCAGCGGGAACCCCTGGAGATGCGACTGCGACACGGAGGACCTGTGCCTCTGGATCCAAATAGAGGGCTTCAAGTTCCAAGGTGAGATGCGCTTCTTTAACTGCACTGCAAACTTTCTAAGTTCAATATGCGTTTAAAAAAAAGGGGGAGCTGTGGTTGCCAGAACTTAAAACTAAGGATGTTTATAGGGATTTGGGGAACTGTAGGATATATGTTATTAAGTGATAGGCTATAATGTTATAATACCAACCTATTTGCGATATTAAAATATTTTTGTTACTGTGAAATGTACTAATAATAGCCCATGTTGTTTAATAGAAGTCTACATAGCAAAAAATTTAATCAAAATGGCTCCAGCAAATGAATTACAACAATGACAGCACAGACGTGACAGGAATTCTGTGAATTCTTCCACATGATTTACAAAGTGATACCTACTTTTTACTTAACTACTTAAACTCATAATTTTAATAATACTTTACCATAAAAGAATGCTTATTGCCATTTTTTAGGTTTTTATTATTTAGGTTATATGGTGATTTAGGCCTAAATATATTTACAATGTTTTACAATACATTGACATTTTGTCTTTTAAAATATAATATTTAATATAATATTTTGTACTGTAATATGGTAAGTAAATTACAGTCAATTATTCTTGTTATTTTTTTATTTATTTTATTTTTTGTAGCATTTTTTTTTTACCTTTAAAATAATTAAATTTAATTTCCTTTATTTATACACTAAAAATGCTGGGTTAAAAACAACTCAAGTTGGGTTGAAAATGGACAAAACCAGCTTTTGGGTTGCACCCAGCGGTTGGGTTAAATGTTTGCCCAATGTGCTGGGTAGTTTTATTGTAGTTTTTTTGTTTGTTTGTTTGTTTAAAAATTGCTGTATTGCTTGCTTTAAAATGAACCCAAAGTATGTTGGAAATTAACATTTATTAAAATGTTTAATAACTTAACATTTATTAATATGTTTAATGAATAATAATTAGACGACAAACATTTATTAAATTGCTTATTAGGGTCATTGATGAATAAGGTTTTTAAAAGTGTAAAAAAACATAATGGAGACATAATTAATTTTGAAGTTTTATTAAGTGTTAACAATGAGATTATGTGGTTTTTGTAATCAATTAACACTGCTTTTGTCATTTTTTACAAGATGGACAAAATTTGTTACCAAAAAAGTCGGTTTAACCAAAATTTCGGTTTTACCGAATGACACTTGGTTATACCGAATGATGATATTTTCAAACAATGCTAACAGGCTGATATCTAGCTAGCTAGTTAGCTTTCTAGCTAGCTGGCAAAAGGACAGTCAAACATTTTTTATTTAGTATAAGTTTTTAAAATATTACAACATTTTCCATGTTTTATAGTGGTTTCGGGACATGCGTATGAGCAACTGAAAACATGAATTTTTCGAATAGTTAAGAGAGAGAGTTAGTTACTTTGCTTCACGACCATGTGGTCCTGTGCAGGTGTCTGAATGATGTCACATCCTGTCACATGATATTGACTGCATGACTTGATCCAAAATGGTCCCTTTATATTGGTTACTCCAGATGACATCAATGAAATTCATTTTTCCGGACATTCTTTCTCATAACAAAGCAACGACTTCTACACTGTTGATATATGATGTTATAAAATCATGTCAGAATAAAAAATATATACATTTATTACATTTTAAGATATTTTAATCACAAATGAATTGGCTGTATTGGCCTTTGGACGGTTTAACCGAATGACCTTTTGACACTTCATTTGTTTTTACAGTGTGAAGTTGCAAATTAGTGATTCATTGTTTAATAATTAAGTGACTTAATAAAAAGTTACTTACAGTACACATAATACAAGCACACTGGAACAGGTTATGATCATCTATTTCAGTTACGAGCCGAAGTTTTTAACCGCTGCTGCATTAACAAATGTTATTGCCTTTCCTCCAGGCATCATAATTGAACGTAATGAAAGTGCTAATTATCAATTAGTCATTTAGTTGATGCTTTTATACAAAGTGTCCTAGTACACATATTATGCAGTCTCCCTGGGGTAATTTGTAGTTAAGTGTCTTGATCAAGGGCACAGTGTGTCATCACTAACAGGCAAGGAAGTAACCATATTTTCAAGATTGGTTGTGAACCAAATGTAATAATTTAAGATTCACTCATTTCAGATTAGTCAAGCACTAATCTACAGCCCCGACTTCTGGGGTTTGACCAACAACCAGCCTGAATTTTCAGCCACTGGAATAGATTTCCTTTCTGCTGAATGTGAAAGCTCAATGTTAAATACTAGAACTGTCAGTAAAATATCATTATATAAAAGAGTGTAAAAGGTTTGAGGTAATTTCAATTCACTCCAGCCCAACAAATGACCTTACTGTGAAGGAGAGAGAGGAAGGGAACGAAAGGCCAGCTAATTATCTCCACCATTAGACCTCAAGAGTGAGAAGGTCTTTATCAGTCTTATCACTCCAGTTTGCGTTATCGAGTTATTCAGGCTGTTAATTTGATCTGAAGTCTCCGTCTCAGTGGAACAGAGGGCAGGACACAGACCCTGTGAACACTGCGGCTTCAGAGGGCAGGCTGGCTCTGTTTACAACATCACCGCAAAAGACGTGAAAGATATAGACTAGAACAATATGTTTGGTGGGAAAAACAAGATATCATTGTGTAACTGCATGTCGTTTGCTCATTTTAGAGGGGTTTTGGGTACTTGTCAGCTGTTTAGGATGGGAGACCAGCTGGTCAATCAGCTAAACCACCTTGGCTGAGCTATGAGAGCAGCTAGACTAAATTAAACCAGTTAAAGCCAGTTTAGTCTTAGGGCAAATGTACTTAAATGCTAATCTCCACACAAATGTGACATTTCAAGCGTAATGCTCATAGTTATTTTAGTCAAGCAGCTGTAATTGAACTTCAGATGTGTCTGCTTGACATGACCCGTGTCACTGTATGTAGATATCATTCATGCTGAAGTCTTGTGCGTATGTATCCAATTTGTTTTCAAAGGTTATTTTCTGTTTTGCCGGCAAAGTTTAAAACCTTGCTTTAGTGCAAAGATTGATTGAGAAGCGAGCATGTGGAGCTTCGCTGTTGTCTAAAATGCATTAGGACAGATTACCATTTACACTACAAAAAGGTTTTGGATTCACTTTTTACCTCTGAATGTGGTTTTCGTTATTTGATCTCAAAGCTTTTGGATCCCATTTACAACTTTATTTAGCGATGACTGTATGTTCAAACTGCTCACAACTCTGATCAGGTTTTGAGATCTGGTATTTAGGACTCAATCTACAAACTGTCATTTTGAAAGTGATGAATCTGTCAATATCTGGTAGATTACCATAGTAATGATTTCAGCTTCAGCAAAATGCCAAAAAACTTTAGTATTCAAAACTGTTTCAGTGTCCAAAATTGTTAACTCATTCACTATTCACTACATAGTGAAAGTCATACAGTTCACTATAGACAAGGAAAGAGTGAGCGAAACTGAGTGAACTCGGATATCACTACAATGTTGTATTGTTCCAAATTACACCAAAATGACTTCCGATTTGATCGTTCAGACACATTCCAAACAAATCTCATTATAATCAGATTAAAACAGTGGCTCTCAGACAATATTCAAAGGCCCTCACGTCTAAGATGATATGTACTTCTATTTCTATTGTAATAAAAAAGTCAGACTAATGTTAACAATACAGCTTTATTTTTTATTTTAAATACTAAAAATATAGTATTATAGTATATTATCTTCATATTAGTGTTGTCACGATACTAGTATTTGCAAATTCGATACGATACCTTGAAAAATATAAATTTTCGATACCATTTTCGATACATTGGGAAAACTGCCATATATACTGTCATACAGATAATTTGTTATTATCTCATCATTTTTGATAATTTGGGTAATTTTGTTGTAATAGCTTACACATAGCACAGGCAGGCTTTATTTGATTGAACTACATTTACAAAAAAACAAGTAAACTGTCAGTAATAAAATAAGAACAAATAAACAAATTGCTAAGGATAGCACAAATAAATACAATAGAGTAAAGATATAAATATGGCTTTAAGGTTTTCAGGTCGGTCTAACAGTAGTATTTAGGTAAAAAAAAAAAACACTACAGAAATGAAAATAATCAAAAAATAAAATAACACTGGATAGTTTTCATTGTAAAAAATTAAATACAGATTAATGCTTACAATTAAAGTTACAAAAGTTATTCAGTCAAGAGCAGCGAGTGATTTTCTCTTTGTCTTTTGTTCTTTGATTTAACATGACAGACAGCAGCAGGAATATTAGGCTGCTGTCACTTTAAGAGCTTATGCACAAATCCAATATACCGTTACACAACATGTGTTTTCTCTCAACGATTTACGTTCCAAAACTGTGTTTACCTGAATATTCAGGCATTTTGACATAATTTTGTATGTGTTTGACCATTTAAAGGATTAGTTCACTTCAGAATTAAAATTTTCTGTTAATTTACTCACACCCATGTCATCCAAGATGTTCATGTCTTTCTTTCTTCAGTTGAAAAGAAATTGAAGTTGAAACTCCAGGATTTTTCTCCATATAGTGGACTTCACTGGGGTTCAACGGGTTGAAGGTCCAAATTTCAGTTTCAGTGCAGCTTCAAAGGGCTCTACATGATCCCAGATGAGGAATAAGGGTCTTATCTAGCGAAACTATCGGTTTTGAAGTTGGAGGAGAAAATTAGATGAATTAGATTAAATTAGATTCCACCTACATCATGCGTGACCTTTCTACGTAATGTGTGGCGTATCGCAGAGCAGTGCAAGACGAGCATTTGTGGTTAAAAAGTATATACATTTTTATTTTTATTAAAAAAAAAAAAATGACAAATCGTTTCGCTAGATAAGACCCTTATTCCTCGTCTGGGATCGTGTAGAGAGTAAATTATCAGGAAATTTTCTTTCAGAAGTGAACTAATCCTTTAAGCCACAAAAAAGAAGTCAATTTGGTACTTGCAAGCTGTTTGAAAAGCGGGTTTATGAGAGCGCCACTTACTCTATATAGATCAGTGGTGCACGCACTTTTGGTGTGAGCAAGAAACCTGTGCGAATGACTAAAATTATGCGCAATACAAGCACTGTTCTACAAGAATGAGACGAGTGAAGGAAGGTGTGTCAGTTTGCTGTCAGAGAGAAGAGAACACGAACCTGATTGAGAACCACTGGATTAAAACCACGTATAGTATAGATTGAGTTTTTAATATTTCATGTGTGTTTTTTGAGACACAAATGGATTTGATTTGGGTGTGCTAAAAACTGATTTTGAGGGCTGTCTGAACAAAGCCTTTAATTTTGCAGAGCAATTTTGTTCTTGGTGTTTTATCAGCTGTCATACCATAATGAAGCTGTTAAAGATGGAACATAGAAAGTATAGAAAGAATAACAGTGCACACAATCTGCCCAATCCATCTTTCTAGAAATAAGTCAATGCAGTCTCAGAACTTAATTGAGAAAATGGAGCTTTTCCAGAAGTTGAGATTGAACATAAGCTCTGGCCTCTCTGTTATCGGGGAACAAAACCCCAAGAATGCGAAAGCCTCATTTCGTTCAGTCTATTCAAAGATGTGCTCTCTGTCTGCACATTGTCTCTCTCCTGATTAGACTCTCTGACGTTTTGGTGTTGCCGTGTCCGTCCACTGAGAGCAGATGGCTAATTATGTCTTTTTTTAAAGTGGATATGAGAATTCTTGTCCCATTATATAATCCTGTCCGAGTGCTCTGGCTGCACCAGCTTACAAGAGCACTCATGCCTCTCTCTTAATCACCAAATATTACCAGTTTCAGACGAGAATGCTTGTGCGTGAGCATATTAAAGGGATAGGGAATATTCTGTCGTAATTTATTTACCTTCATGTCATTCCAAACTTGTATGACTTTCACTTTTCTGTGGAACACGAACAGAGCCATTTGAAGAATGGGAGCTTTTAAGCTTAAACAGGACACATCATAAAAGTATCATAAAAGTAATCCATATGATTCGTGTGCTATCCACCTTATTCCTACGCCCCATGACGCTTTGCGCAAATTATGGGTGTAACTTCCGTTAAGCTATAAACAGTCAGTGAAAGGCTCCCTTTATGAACGCAATAATACGTTTTTTTTTTTTAAACTAGGTACAATGAGATGACATTATTCTACTCACCCTTCAACCAACGAGCATTAAAAGGACATTTAAAAGTGTAAAAGCATTAACAAGATACTTTCAACAGGCCATGAAAAAGCGCGATTCTTTCCACAGCAATAACGGACGGGTTAAATATAACTATAGTGATATATATCTGTATTCTGTAATATACGTTGCCTTAGGCTAATAAAAATGTTCATGAACTTCAGCATTGCGTGACACTATTTCAAAGTGATTTCCATCATTTTTACAGATAATAAATTGTATTTACCTGTGAAAACAAACCTGGAAAGAGACTGAGGCTTTGAGGAGAAAAACGAGAGATTCTTCGTGCATTCCAGTGAATTATTAATGGGATATATCGTAAATTATATCGGGAGAACAGACCACAAATGTGCAGTACATGTTGTCCTTTTTCATACTATTACAGCGGTATGCAAAGGGACAAAAGAAAATAATCACGAGGATAGAAAGCAGCGACTGAAAAGAGCTCTTGCCATAGATATTCTTGTTATAACGTTACGTTAAAATACCAAGCGTTACGTTATTCTCATGATGTCTGAAAATAAAACATGAAAGAAAAATTGACAGCTTATTCAGTCAAACTGACGGATAAGCTTTATTTGTAGGGCAACCTTATGATTTGAAACGATTCGTTTCAGTCTTTTCAAATGGAAGTTCCCCAAACCAGAAGTGCAACCCATAATTCGAAACGCAGTAGGCTTGTCAGGAATAAGGTGGATAAGGCTGTGTCCTAAAACATAGGCAGCTGACTTGTTGCCTCACTGCTTTATCGGGCAATGACTTTACAGGCATGCAGCGTTTGCGCACAAAGCCTTCTCACAAAACTGATTTTGGACAGAATTCTGAGACAGCGTAACAGTTTAATGATCTACAGCAAACTAGAGCGAGCTTTGGTGATAACTATGCGAATATTTAATTACTTCAATAGTAATTTCTCGCTAGAAATGACATCAAAAGTGGAAAACATTGGTCAAAAACGTACATTTACACAAATTGACCACCAACCGCAACTTTCAGCTGCCATCTTTATTTTTTAGCTCAATTGTCGCAGAACTGAACGCATAGGATTGTGGAATATCAAAGGCAGTGAAGGATAACATCAGCACTGCCTTCAAAAATCGATCAGATGTATCTCAGGAGACAGGAAGTGAAGCTAAAATTGTTAACTAACGTGCATTGATGCCTTCCTACTAGAGGTCGACCGATATGGGCCGATGCCGATATTTAGAAATCAGGGCCGGCCGATCAATCGGTCGACCTCTACTTCCTACCTTGGAATGCATCCTCCTAAGGCAGAATTTTTAAGCTTTAGGACGCAGCCCAAGTCTTCTGAAGTTATTCAGCTTGACTTAAGAGAAGTGATGTCTGATTTGTGAACGAATCATTCTTTTGAGTCTAGACTCTTCCAGTTCTGAATTAAACTCATTGTCTCAGTGATCTGCACAACAGTTAAAGGGTTAGTTCACCCGAAAATGAAAATTCTGTCATCATTTACTCACCCTCATGTTGTTTCAAAACCGTAAGACTTTTGTTCATCTTCGAAGCACAAATGAAGATCTTTTTAATGAAATCTGAGAGCTTTCTGTCCCTCCATTGACAGTCTATGCAACTACCACTTTGTCGTATCAAAAAGTTCATAAAGAGATCGTAAAACTAATCCATATGAATTGAATGGTTTAGTCCAAATTTTCTGAAGAGACACAATCGCTTTATATGATAAACAGATTGAATTGATTCTAGAACATTTGGAATAAAGCACAGAAACTTGTGGGCCATTTTTATAATGGAAGCTTTGTTTTGAACAATATAAAGGTAAGTAGCTTTTCCAAACCTGTATGACTTTCAGTGCACAATTTTCATTTATGGTGAACTATTCTTCTAATGCACTCTCTAATGTCTACTTGTAACTAAAAATGGATAAAAGAATGTAATAATACTCTTTTGTGTGTGTGTGTTAGTGTGTATGGAGTCTATTAAGTGTGTGTTTGGTGCAGATCGAGTGACCACTCTGTGTGATTCACACCACTTTAGCATCTGTGAGTCATTTCGTGTTTCTGCCTCCCTCTTTCTCTCTCACACTGAAATATTCTCAAACAGGCCAGCAAAATGCTTCTATTTAAATCAATGTCTTAGTCCGGTGCTGTATGCTAATCACAATTCTCAGCACATGGTTCCTTAAGAAGAGAAATGGCTAAAACCAATATTGTAGAATTGATGTCAACCTGCTATAAATGCAGGATGAAATCCTGATCCATCACTATCCTCCTTTAGCTTTGGACATTATTGATCTTCAAAGATCTCCCTTGCAGTTCATATGTATAGAAAGACATTTAAAGCTGTTTCTTTGGTTTCATACACACAGAAACCATTACTTACGGCTTGTGCTGTCCTAACAAACCCTGTCGTTACTAATCAAATTGCGTGTTCATTTAAATGCAATGTGTGGACTTTTTACACCATTTGTCCTATTTCCATTTAGCAAAACTTTTTATTAACAACTACATCCACTCCACCCCTAAACCTACCCTTAGTGATTTATAGTGCATATACACTTTATGAGCACATGCATTCCCTGGGATCGAACCCACGATCGCATGATCACATGATTGCATATTGTTATATATTGCAATGCTGTGCCAATTGAGCTATGCAAATATGATGCAGATAAAAGGGAACAATGCATTAAAATGAAAGTGTCCTGTTGTCGATAGGGACGGAACTTTAGTAAACGCTCCTATGGGTCGTATTTCAGGGAAGTGACAAACGACCTATATAGGCGTATTGGTTGGAGAACATGTTGGATTTGCTAGTCCAGTTAGCCACTATAACTACATCATCTGGAGCCAAAATGATCTTTCTCTATTAATTGTCAATCAAAATGAGGCTGATTAAATGAAATATAAGCAAGAAATATAATGCTAATATTTCATTATGGTACAGTAGATATTTTACCAGTGCCAATTGTGGACTTCTCTGATGCTTTTTATGTCACTATAGGAAGCCCATTTCTGCCCCGAGTTTAAAAAAAAAAAGGTATTTGTGACTTTATTTTTTTAAAGTGTAGCTTATTTTCTTTTAATATTTGACTTTGTGACTTTATATTTTGCAATTTAATTTCATATATCACAAATGTAGTTTCATTTCTCACAATTGACTTTTTATCTCACAATCGCAAGTTTGTTTCTTGTTATTTGCGACTTTTTATATCTCACAGTGTAACTATTTCTCGCAGTGTGACTTTTTGTGTTTCGATGTGACTAAATATCGCAATTTGGCTTTTTATCTTTTTTTCTAATAATTGTCTTATATTTGTCTTATAACTCATAATTGCGACTTTATTTAGCATAATTGTGATTTTAAGTCTTAGAACTGCGATTTACAACTTTTTCTCAAAATTGTGACTTTGGGCCAGATTTACTAACAGCTTGCACCAGCACAAACCCTCTTTTGGCGTTAAAAAACTACTGTTGGGATTTACTAAAGACACGCAGTGCAAAATTAGCGCTGAAAAGCGCTGAGTTGTTTTTGCGGCTGACCTTATTGCATATGCATTTGTAGGAGTTTCCCTTTCAGACGCAAAATTTATGGGAGGAGAGTATTTAAATGAATCACGCAACGCGATTTACTAATGTTTGTGCTAGTCAACTTACTGGTATTTGCGCCATTATTTAACGCCCAAAAAAAGCCTTAACCCATTTTGCGACATGGCTGCAATTGTTGCTGCTAGGAGGAGACACCGCAGAGAACAGAGAGTGCGTGGTAGAAGGGAGAAAATATTTTCCACTCGTATTAATTTCTTTGGAATGCCAGAGGAAGATGTTATCCGAACATATTGTTTGCCAAGCCATGTTGGCCTATATATATATATATATATGTGTGTGTGTGTGTGTGTGTGTACGTGTTTGACAGATTACATATAACAAGTTGCGCCTGTATCAACCCACACCTGATGAGCATCTGCTCTGCTTATTTGCGACCCAACGCTAATTTGCGCTGCTCTTGATATATTGTTGGTCATTATGTAAATGATTTGACTGCGTCTGTGTTCTTTAATTTGCGCGTCAGCAGTAGATCACACGCAAAACTTGCCACTCCCATCGGCGCAGTTGAGGAATTGCGCTCTCACGCTAATTTGCCCCGTTTAGTAAATCTGGCCCTTTATATCTTGCAATGTAACTTCAAATCTCACGATTGCAGCTTTATATCTCACAATTGACGTTATATCTCACAGTTGCCACTTTGTTTCTTGCAATATGCAAATTTTCTAGCTATTGCAACTATTTCTTATAATTGTAATAATCTGGGTGTGATTGATACCTCCCAATATGGCTTTTTATATCTCACAAAGTAATTTTATTTCTTGCAAAATGTGTTTTTATGTTTCTCGATGATATCTCACAATGTCATATTATATCTCCCACTTGCGACTTTGTTTCTGATAATTGTCTTTATAACTCTATAATTATATATCTCTGCAATTATATTTTCCGTAATTGTGACTATATCTTGCATCTGCGATTTACTTTCACAATTAATATATATATCAGGGGCGTTTCCTCCGAGGAGGCAAGGGAGGCAGTGCCTCCTCAAAAAAACTGGATGAGAAAATAATCGATATTACAAAAATAAAACAACGCAAATGTTACAAAATTTGACATTAAAAAGTATAAAAGTCACTCGTTTTTCTAAAGAAACACTGTCAAACAGCAACACCTGCAGGTAAAGTTACAGCGGGAAGTCCGCGTCTCTGTGCCTCCCTTCAGCTCATAGAAATAAAGCAGAGCCTCTATAGCGTGCAGTGGGTTTAGTCGGGGGCAATTGAGAATGAATGGGGGAAAGTCACGTGAGAGGAGGCAATGCCTCAATTGCACTATGATTGGATATGATCGGTTATGATTGGACATGATTGGTTTGTGCGATAAATCCCGCCTCTTGTTTTCGTGCGCGTTCTCGTCAAATCGGCCTGAATGGAGACAGTGATGGCGTTAATGGAAAGACTAATTAAAAAGTAAGTAAACAACTGTCACTTACATATCACCGCTTTGTGTCATGTCAAAATCAAACTCGAAATGGCCTGAAAACATGATGACTGCGGGGGTTTTTAGTGAGCAATCAGTGTGGTGAAATTAAAGGTACATCTTCGTGTCTGTGAGTGAGTGACCAGTGTGTACAAGCTTGATGACTGCTGAAAATAAATTGACTATTAAAAAGAAAAGCTGAATATTAGTTAATAATAATATAAATAATATATATTGTTTAAATTGTTACTGCCTTTAGTTATTATTTTGGAATAAATGTAAAAATGAGTAAAAACACTAACTTGATGAAATTTGTACTTGGTGTTAATAAATAGAACATTACATAGTGTAAAAATAACAAAATAGAATTGTGTTTGGTCTCTCTTTTTATGTAATGTTAACTTAAAATTTTGTAACAGGGACATAAATGAGGACTTTGCCTCCTCATTTTAAAACACCACCGCACACCACTGATATATATATATATATATATATATATATATATAATACTATGAGGCGGAAAAGCGCCTCTATATGTCATAGTGCAGGATGGTGTCTGACTTGATATTGAAGTGCTTGGGACTGTGCGGGACAATTTTTCTAGGTCCATAAAGTCTGCAAATTCCATCTGGGTTTGGTCATTACATTATTTCTACAGTGACAGGAAACACAGGCCAATAGCAGGAGTGTTATGATGTTTTATGTTTTCTGGCTTGATTACTTTCATTTTGTTTTTGTAGGTTCTTGTGTGTGTGTGTGTGTGTGTGTGTGTGTGTGTGTACTCACATCTCCGTTCTCTATTTGTTCTGGGCCTCTGAGAGCCACCGGTTTCATTAACTCGCACATTGAAGACTTCCTCCTTTGGGATACCTCTGCTCTCATTGTTTAGTGTGTGTTTGTGTGAAGTGTGTTTCAATCAGGCGTCTTGTGCTGAGAAATTCTTGCTTAGTTCAAATGAAGTTTTACTTCAAATGAACATAGGCCTCATTTCACAGGCACAGCATTCATTTTGAGTTGAAAAAGTTACATGCTGCTCTCTGAAGCTGTGTTTTTGTTCTGTAATGCGCTGAAGTGTTGACACATGGATGTGTGTGTTTGGATGTTCAGATGTGAGAGGTAATTGTGAGTCCTCTAGCATAGTAAATGCAGCGTATGGGTGTGTGGGTGTTGCATACTGAGTGGATGCAGAGGCATGTGGCGACGCCAGATGCTTCTGCTAATAGGGTCTGATTTAAAGGCGAGCCTGGGGCTCACGGTAAGTTTGCTAAGTGCCACCTCATTCGGTGGGCACAAAGCGCATTTAAAAAAGGAATGCGACAATTGTGCATAGTGCGTTTAAAGACACCGTTTACACTATAGAGTATGTGACAAATACAGTTTATAAAATAGCAGCTGTTTGTCAGAGGATGTATATCAGTAACAATTTGTTTGAAATGTCTAGTTTAGTCATGTAACTCTAGAGGGCGTAGGCTGATAGGTCCTTTACATGCAATCTGAAAGCAATCACATCATTACTACATGGCACAAGCTGATTGGCCTCTGCTGATCCTGTGGCCAATGAAATTGCTTGCTCAACATTTAAATAGTCTGGTTCATTGTTTGCTGTAGACTAGCAAACCCTCCACCTCCCTAAATCTGTTACGGGATTTATGTTTGTCTATTTATGAAGCAGCATATCTTACATGCTCACAGCAGTGTGTCTGTGTATCTGTTAGCAAGTTCATATTGCTCTGCAGCAGCAGCAGCAGCTGATCTAGATCATTGTCATATTTAATAATATGCTAAAATTATTCCAAGAGCTGTCATGACTAAATCATATTTAGTGGTTTCACTGGAATGGAGATCGATCAGATGAAGAGATATTGAAATGGAGCATGTATCTGTGATAGGGAGCATCAAGAGAAACCTGACTAATTTGAATTACACTACCGGTCAAAAGTTTTGAAAAATTTAGATTTTTTCATGTTTTTGAAAGAAGTCTCTTCTGCTCACCGAGGGTGCATTTATTTAGTCAAAAATACAGTAAAACAGCAATACTGTGAATTATTATTACAAGTTTAAACAACTGTTTTCGGTTTTATTATATATTTTAAAATGTGATTTATTCCTTTGATGGTAAAGCTGAATTTTCAGCATCATTACTCCCGTCTTCAGGGTCACATGATCCTTCAGAAATCATTCTAATACACTGATTTGCTGCTTAAGAAACTTTTCTTATTATCATCCATATTGAAATGTCACGATCATGTCTTGCTTAGTTTTATTGTCATGTTCTGTTTAGTTTCTATGTCTTAGGGTGTGTCTCAATCAGTTCCCTAGCTCCTGAGCTCGTGAATCAGTATATCGTGTACACGAATTCGGGCACTGGTAAGGACAGTAAAGGACGCTGGTTCACTACACATTGGGACACTGATGACTTTATTTCCGGCGACATGACAACGTCCTCATTGTACAACATCATTACTGGTATTTATGAACAACAGCAGAGCTGATATCTTTCTGACATTACTTGTAATGTTATTTAAAGTACATTATGATAAATACTTTGGTTGTTACATATATGTGCAACATTTCAGCTATAAATCAATTATAAATGTTAGCTAGATTGTGTTCGAATTACCTGTCTAACGATGTATGTTTATGCTGAAATACAATAAAATAATGGTTTCTGTTTTAAAAACATATATCGCGTGTCGTTATCAGTCGTTATGTGTAGTGAGTTGGCTCACGTGATTTAAGTTTCACGCTTCAGAACTTCCGTTAAGGGAACATAGTGAGCATCGATGCACCTTGGGTTTTGCGGTGCATTGTGGGACTTAACCATCCAGTGCGCTGGAAGTATTCTGCGATTGAGACAGCCCTTAAAATGGCCGACTCCCTGTTCAGTGCCCTGACTACTGAACTAGGGAGCTGATTGAGATGTTTTTACTTTCATTGTCAACCTGAGTTCTCATTCATTGTTTGTTACTATGGTTTTAGATTAGTGCACACCTGTTTCCTGTTTCATTAATGATCTTTCCCAGTGTATTTAAGCCCTCTGTTTCCTCAGTGCATGGTTCTGTTTCATCACTGATAATGTGTGTAGTGTTTCACATTCTTGGTGTTTATTAAAGTCTCTTTATCATTCATTATGCGTCACGCATACCCATGACATGAAAAAAGTTGCACTGTTTAATATTCTTGTGGAAATTGTGATATATTCCAAAGTTTGGGGTAAGTAAGATTTTTGTTTTATAAAAAAGAAATGTATACTTTTATTCAGCAGGGACACATTAAATTGAATAAAGAAATTTACATTGTTACAAAAGATTTCAAATAAATTTTGTTCTTTTTCTTTTCATCAAATAAACTTCACAATTTCCACAAAAGTATTAAGTAGCAGAAACTGTTTTCAACATTGATATTAATAAGAACCAATAATATTTGATATTAACTGAGCAGCAAATCAGCATATTAGAATGATTTCTGAAGGATCATGTGACACTGAAGACTGGAGTAATGATGCTGAAAGTTCAGTTTTGCATCACAGGAATAAATTACATTGAAAAAAAATTAAATTAGAAAACAGTTATTTTAAATTGTATTAATTTCACAATATTACTGTTTTTACTGTATTTTTGAGTCCCATAAAAATTATTATAAACAAGCTCAAAGACTTGTAGTAGCAAGCTGAAATGACATGGTTGCTTCAGAAAATACATTTTTATGTCACATTTGCTGTTGTCAGTGTTGGGGGTAACGCATTACAAGTAACGCGAGTTAAGTAATCGGATTACTTTTTTCAAGTAACTAGTAAAGTAACGTATTACTTTTTCAATTTACAACAAAATATCTACGTTACTTTTTCAAATAAGTAATGCAAGTCACATTTATTGACCATCAACTCTCCTATCCCCATGCTGAGAGAAATAAAGTGCAGGGGCATTGTGTGCGCTGTGTGAACATGATGGTTATTGTAGTTCTATACTAAATGTGAGCATGCACTTACTCATCTCACTTGCACAAAAACATTCAGTATTCCTCAAAATGAACAAAAACGGTGAAATGCAATCTTAGAATTTTACGCAAACCTGTAATAATTAAATATATTAAATTACACAAATATACTTTATGTATTTAATCTCACTTTATTAACCAGTGTCTTTGCTGCTGACCTTCAATGATCCAGTTCAACCATACTAATAAGCAAAAATTACTTTAGATTTAGAAATAAGAGTGTTGAACTTCCTTCTCCTGTATCCTATTCTTCTTCAATCCTGAATGGCAGCACAGCTGAAAGGTTTGTTTGTGCAGCGCCCTCTACTGTACAGGCATAAATATGCATTTCCTTCAGCCTGAGGCTTATTCATTTCAGTAATTTCACAAAAAAACAAACAAACAAGCCCAGCCCAGGTGAGGAAAAAGTAACGCAAAAGTAATGTAAAGCATTACTTTTCATAAAAAGTAACTAAGTAACGCAATTAGTTACTTTTTAGGTAGTAACGCAATATTGTAATGCGTTACTTTTAAAAGTAACTTTCCCCAACACTGGCTGTTGTTAATACTATTGGTTAGGTTTAGGGTTTAGTGTAGGTGGTACTTTCAAAGTTTAAAGTTCATCTGTTTTGTAAAAAAAAAAATGATTTTAGCGCCACTCACTGGACATTTCACTGTGAAAGTGTCATGAAACATGCATAAAGCAACTCAGTATCATTTTACAGAAATGTTGCCACAGACGCATATTTCCGATGAGCCTGGTTTGCACTTGATATGTCGATCGGAGTGGGTGGTTCTTGGCCAGAATAAGCTACAATGTGGAACAGACTTTATGTTGATAGTCAAAAGCGTGGCTACGCACGACTACTGACAACCACACAATCAAACAGCCAATCATCCTCTGGAGGCACATAGTGCTTCACATTCTGTATTTTTGCTGTGAATTCACACTTCATGTGTCCTCATTTTCTGATTGTTGAATTGTGGCAGCTCATTGAATATCTCTCACTGCTTCAGTCTATTAGGAGCAGAACTTATAACCAAGGGTCTCATCAGGATAGGAAAGATTACTGCTGGCTCATCATCTACTGTGTCTCATAATAAACTAGTCTATGTTGATTTGATTCTGTATAATTGTGATGCAGTGTGTCAGAACGCATGATGATATTTCTCAGCAGCTCTATTGTTTCTGGATCAGCTGCTGGAGAGGTGACGGTTCTCCACACTGTCAGCAGTTTCAGAGTGATGACTAACAGAGCGAGACAGAAAGAAACTGTGAGGGAGACAGATGACCACCTGACAGAGCAGGGTTCTTTCTGTTTAACACACACCCAGAGAACTTTATTTCAGTGTCTGAGACATATCAGCTCTGGTTCAAGCCCTAGTGAGTTGAATACACACCACTTTAGGCAGAATATATGGAAAGACTATTCCATGTCTTTTGAGTTGTTTATTAGAAGTGGATGCCTAACAAAAAGAAAAGGGAATACTTTGCCCTGGGTTAATGTTGGAAAATAATGAAGGATAGAGATAAGCTCCCTAAGAAATCATTGAATGCTCTTCATATTACTGATTGATATCAATATACTTCTATGAGGAATAAAGTAATACAGACTTTACGCAAGGCGTAAAGGGGGCAAACTAATAAATAAGCTTGAAAACAAAAGAACTTGGATAAAAGTTTTGATATTAAAATTAATATTTTAGAAAGGGATTCATTTAGCTATTAATTTTAATATTTATTTTTTTTAATATTTATCTTTTTACCTTAAAAGATATTATTTATAGACCTATTAATTTTGCTCAACCTATTTTTCAAATAGAGGAAGTAGCTGAATTAGTAGTAGCTAATTTTATTGATGCGCTAAACACCTCTAAAGCAAAGGATGCCAATGGGCTTGATACAATTTTTTTTTTTTAAATCTAATAAAGATTCTTTAGTACATCCAATTACACAAATGGTCAAATGGTCCTTTAGACAAGCAGTTGTCCCATCTGCTTGGAAGGTGGCTACAGTTATCCCAATTTACAAATCTGGAGATAAATCAAATTTGAGTAATTATAGGCCTATTAGTATCCTTTCGATAATATCTAAGATTGCAGAAAAATGGGTAGCTAAGCTTTTAACTAATCATCTAAATAATGGCTTTACTTCTTTATTTTTAATGCAGTTTGGTTTTCACAGAAATTATTAAACAGAATCAACTAATTGTTTGTTTGTTGAGAAAGTCAAATGCTTACTAGATAAAGAGTGCGTGTGTTGGTGCTGTCTTTTTAGATCTAAAGAAGGCATTTGACACTGTTGACCATCAGGTTCTTTTATCTAAACTAACCAATTTTAATTTTTCCAATGAGGCAATACTTTGGATAAAATCATATCTTTCAAATGGGAAACTGGTACCATCCATTAGTACACACACATTGTTGGATGGTACCAATTTATTCTTACCTTGCTGGCCACAAGGGGGTTCCACAAGGCTCTATCTTGGGACCAATTTTATTTTCACTTTATATTAATGATTTACCTGTAGTATGTAAAGATGTAAATGTTCAGATGTATGAAGATGATGTAGTAATTTTTACCCATGCAAATAAATTTAAAGAAGCTTTAATTTCTTTGACTTCTCTGACCAATGTTCAGGATTGGCTTACCAAATCAGGTTTATTATTGAATACAAAAAAAACAAAAAAAACACAATTAGTAGAGATGACACATTCAAAGGTATTCCTGAGAGGGGAGGAGCTTAATATTGTTAAAGAATTTACATATCTTGGGGTTACCTTAGATTCTACTCTAACTTTTAAAAGTCATGTAAAAAAGTTGTCTAATATTGTAAAATTTATTTTAAAGAATTTTAAGTATATTAGGCCATTTTTGACAGTTGGTGCTGCCAGGCTGTATTTACATTCAATGATTTTTTTTTCACATATTGAGTATTGATTTAATAGTTGGTCATTCATAGGTGGCACAACCCTAAGTTAATAGAATCACTGTATAAGAAAGCGATAAAAGTGTTGGATAAAAAACCCTCTCATTTTATGACTAAAATGCTAAAAAAAAAAAAAAAAAAAAAAAAAAAACCCACACAATTTATCGAGTTTTGAAAATTTAAAAAACTTTAGATATGCTTGTTTTATTTATAAGGTCTGGCATGGGCTTGCCCCACCTCCGTTCAATGAATTGATAAAACAGAGGACGGGTTGTGGTACTAGGTCTATCGATAGAGGGGATTGTGAGGTGCCATATAGGCGAACATCTTTTGGACAGAAAGTATTGTCTACATATGAAGTAAATATTGGAATAGCTTACCGCGGTCAAAAAGATGTTCTACTTATCACACTTTTAAAGATCATCTTAAAAAGTGGCTTATGACGAATCAGTTATGTAAATATTTTACTTAGAAATTTTTAATTATGTGTTTGGGGTATTTGTCTTTTATGTAGTGTTGAATGTATATTTGAGTATGTGTCTTTGTTTGTACCTGCCTAGGGACTGCGGAAGTAAATGAGCAATGTGGCTATAATCCAGCTTGTTTACATTTTGTATTTTATACTAATGTTCATTAACATGCATTATCCCTATGAATTAAATAAACAAATTCAAATCCAAAAAGGTGGGAAATTATGCTCCCTTATAATAAAAAATTAGTTTTGTCCAAATTCCAAGGCAGCACCACATAAACTTCATGGGGAATGGCAATCCCAGAATGCAGTGTGAAGCACTTAGAGGAAAATATTGAGGAAAAATGGAGGATGAAGAGTAACAGCAGGAAATGAAGTGTCAGAGGGAGACAGCGTCTCTTTTGCCTCCCTGAACCGCATCACGTTCTCATTGAGGACAATTGTCTTCTCTTGGTAAAAGCTGTATGAGCGTTTAATCAGGGTTCCTGAGCCTGATTGAACATTTTGTCCTCAAAGTTGATGTGTTAGAAGCAGGAAAAATGGGCAAGTGTAAAGATTTGAGCAAGTTTGACAAGGGCCAAATTGTGATGGCTAGACAACTGGGTCAGAGCATCTCCAAAACTGCAGCTCTTGTGGGGTGTTCCTGGTCTACAGTGGTCAGTCTCTATCAAAAGTGGTCCAAGGAAGGAACAGTGGTGAACTGGCGACAGGGTCATGGGCGGCCAAGGCTCATTGATGCACATGGGGAGCAAAGGCTGACCCGTGTGGTCCGATCCAACATACGAGCTACTGTAGCTTAAATTGCTCAAGAAGTTAATGCTGGTTCTGATAGAAAGGTGTCAGAATACACAGTGCATCGTTGTTTGTTGTGTATGGGGCTGCATAGCCGCAGACCAGTCAGAGTGCCCATGCTGACCCCTGTCCACCGCCAAAAGCGCCAACAGTGGGCACGTGAACATCAGAACTGGACCACGGAGCAATGGAAGAAGGTGGCCTGGTCTGATGGATCACGTTTTCTTTTACATCACGTGGATGGCCGGGTGCGTGTGCGTTGCATATCTGGGGAACACATGGCACCAGGATGCACTATGGGTAGAAGGCAAGCCAGCGGAGGCAGTGTGATGCTTTGGGCAATGTTCTGCTGGGAAACCTTGGGTCCTGCCATCCATGTGGATGTTACTTTGACACGTACCACCTACCTAGGCATTGTTGCAGACCATGTACAGCCTTTCATGGAAACGGTATTCCCTGGTGGCTGTGGCCTCTTTCAGCAGGATAATGCGCCCTGCCACAAAGCAAAAATGGTTCAGGAATGGTTTGAGGAGCACAACAACGAGTTTGAGGTGTTGACTTGGCCTCCAAATTCCCCAGATCTCAATCCAATTGAGCATCTGTGGGATGTGCTGAACAAACAAGTCCGATCCATGGAGGCTCCACCTCACAACTTACAGGACTTAAAGGATCTGCTGCTAACATCTTGGTGTCAGATACCACAGCACACCTTCAGGGGTCTAGTGGAGTCCATGCTTCGACGGGTCAGGGCTGTTTTGGCAGAAAAAGGGGGACCAACACAATATCAGGAAGGTGGTCATAATGTTATGCCTGATCGGTGTATGTATATGTATATATTTATTCCTGTGACGCAAAGCTGAATTTTCAGCATCATTACTCCAGTGTGTCTCATGATCCTTCAGAAATCATTCTAACATGCTGATTTGATGTTCAAGAAACATTTATTATTATTATAAATGGTGTGCTGCTTTATATTTTTGTGGAAACTATGATACACTTTTTTCAGGATTCTTTGATGAATAGAAAATTCTTACTCTTCTTACTTTTGAACACTTCTTAAACAAAATGAACTTCAAATGACAAAACATGAATCTATCTTCGAGTGAATCACTGAGGATTTGATGACTAATTATCTGAAGAGAAGGTGAACAGATGAACAACATTTAGTAATAATAACATAAAAGATGATTGTACTTAGATACTAGCCTGGAATATTGCATATAGTCATAAGATCTGTATTATACTAATCTCAAAGGGAAAAACTGTATACCACATATCGATTGACTTAGAAGGACAATAGCTCAGTCCCATGACCTCCATCCATACTGGGAAAGTGCCCTCAACTTCACTTGTCCTCTGATATCTGATGTATACGTGTGTACGGTTGTGTACGTGCGAGTTTTTTGAGGGGGCAGATCTGGAGAGAGTATTAGATTCATATCTGCAGCAGTGAGAGCGATGCCCTCCAGCAAGAGCTGTTTGAAGGGAAAGAGAGCAGCAGTTTGTGCCGCTGAATGCTTGTTGTTCTCTGCAGTATGGTATTGCTTTCACTCTGTCCCAGTCCCTTGATTTTTGCCCTGTTATTCGCTCCGTCTCCTCCTGATGAAGTGCGCTGGTTGGCTGAAGGGTATCGGAACTGGACAGGCTCATAGGCACAGAGCCAAAGAAGTGGGCGGGTTCAGGATGAGCGTTAAATATTCATGAAGAAAGGGATCACAGCAGAAGGAGAAAAGCCGAGTAAGAGGGGATAGAGAGAAAAACAGATTAGGAAATAGATATGCAGAAGTGGAACATAATGGCTGTTAGCAGTTTACAAAGCTTAGATCACAAATCTCAAAATAAGAATTTGTTTTTTTAGTTTGTACAGGTGGGAATCTGTAGGCACCTCAGGATTTGATTTCAATTCAGTGAGTCGGATTCCAAATGATTTTTAATGCATCTTAATTTTTCAGCCACAACAAAGTTATGTGCTGTGAACGAAGTCGTTGACTCAATGATTTACATGTAGTTTTTAGATGTGACACAGGCTTTAGAGTGGTTCGGTAATGACCTTAGCGAATGCTGTGGCTGCTCATGCTCCGCAGTCTCGGAGGAAGGTCACCTGACAGACGCTCAGTGTAATCTACCTCATGGTTCACTCTGATGTCTTTGGTAGGAGCAAATAATATACATGTTCTCAAGGGCTTTCTGAGGTCCTTTATTTAGCAATACCTGCAGTTGACATTCAGTAGAGTTGTTGACCAGAAAGTCTGAATTTACCTGTATTTTATTACCAAATCGTAAAATAATGCAATTCTCCTCTAATAAAAAAGTAACAAAAGTACCATGGCATACATTTACATCTCTTATTCAGTTTGCTTGTGCTGTTATTATTAGTTATAATGTTGTAATTTTGCGATTTACAACACATTATTTTGCAATTTGTAGAAAGGTTTTTTATTTTTTTACTCAACAACAACAGTTCTTACTAGAGATGCACCGATACGATAGCTGATTATTCAGAGTGATATCTGCCGATACCGATAGTTTGGGGGTTCTGCCTTTTATACCTTCTTTTAAATTAATGATAATTTCATTATAATTAACAATTATTCATTATATTTTTAATTATTCTATTTTGAAAGAAATGCATATAAAAAACTTTATTCTCTACATTTCATCAACTTAATATTTCTTAATTTTCTGAATGTTATTAATTCATATAATTACTATTAATATTGAACATCAAACTGGTTTCTTAGCATTTTCTTTACACAAAACACAAATTTAGTGCATTTTCCTGCTCTCTTTTGATTGACAGGATACATCAGCCCTGACTATCAGCTGTTTTTAAACTATCGGCCCGATAGCAGATAGTGTGAAAATTTGCTTTTATTGGCCGATACCGATTATTGGCCGATATATTGGTGCATCTCTAGTTGTTTCATACTAGTCAAGTGTTCGTATTTCACCCTGTGTATAGTCACAACCTGTCGTGTTTTCTGTTTAATATTCAAGGACCCTTAAGGCCCGTTCATACCAGGAACAATGAGCGTCCACATCAGCAGACAGATATTGTTCTGTTTATTCTAAACGTGCGCTGCAGTTTTGTCATCTGCCGCTTTAAATGCTCGAGCTCTTTACAGCATAATGGATTCTGATTGGCTGCCATTGTTTTTATCATTCATCAGCTCGAAAAAAAATTGTTCTGGAAGTGATTCCCTACGATATCGTTTCTCTGTGCCGTTATCTTTATAGTTAGGGTGTGGAGTCTGCTATTCTTTTACATTAAGGCCCTGTTTACACCTGGTATTAAGATTTGTTTTGGTCGATCAGATCACAAGTGAACGAGGGAGACACATACCCGTTTACATCTGGTGTTTTAATCCATCTCTTTTGTCCACTTTTGACCACTTCTGTCCTGATTTTCTTTGAGGGGAGGGTCTATTGGTGGGTAAATGTATGGGCTTTTTCAGATGTCAAACCAAGCTTGGGCCTTCAGCTGACAAAGTTTAAATCCCATCTGGCTAATGCGCTTCCCATAATGTTTACGCATTTAGTCAGTAGGCGGAGAGTAGACGGTCTTTAGCGGCTGTTCGAACACATTCGATTACATGAGCGTTTACACCACGAAACCAATCCGGTCGAATGCGTTTTCGACTCCTCTGGAAGTAGTCGAAAGTAGACAAGCTCAAAACGTTTTATACCCCGTTTACAACTATATTTAGCGTCATCCACTTGTGATCCGATTGACCAAAACGCATCCTAATACCAGGTGGAAACAGGGCCTTAGAACGGTTTTTAGAACTACATCTTTATCGTCCTTGGTGTGAACGGGCCTTTAGTTTGTTTATCATCGTTTCCTGTGTTAGCTTTGTTTTCTTCTGTTGCTATGGTTATTCATTGTTGCATTGATTCACACACACCTGTTCCTCATTTGTTCTCTGTGTATTTAATGCCTTCAGTTCAGTTGTCTGGTGTTGTTTGTGTACATGCACGCTGTTACGTTGCCTTTCTTTTTATTTGGATTATCAGTGTTGGATTATACTGTTTTGTTTTTGTTAAATTGTTGACATATACACAACACTACAAAATTGTGAGTTTATATCTCAGAATGTGACTTTATACCAATTATGACTTTGTTTCTTGTAATTTTGTTTTTATTTCTTGTAATTGCAACTTTATTTCTCATAAGTCAGACTTTTCACACTACGTTTCAAAAGTTTGGTGTCAGTAATTGTTTTTGAAAGAAATTAATAATTTTATTCAGCAAGGATGCATTATATTTATCAAAAGTGACAGTAAAGACATGTATAATGTTACAAAAGGTTTCTAATTAAAATAAATGCTGTTGTTTTGCACAACTGTTTTCAACATTAATGAATAATAATAATGTTTTTTGAGCACCAAATCAGCATATTAGAATGATTTCTGAAGGATCATGTGACACTGCAGAGTAATGATGCTGAAAATTCAGCTTTGATCACAGGAATAAATTTCCTTTTTTATTCAAATAGAAAACACTTATTTTAAATTGTAATAATATTTTACAATATTACTGTTTGTACTGTATTTTTATTTTTGATTAAATAAATGCATCCTTGGTAAGTGACTTCTTTCAAAAACAAAAATATCTTACCAACCCCAAACTTTTGAACAGTAGTGTATCTCGCAATGTGACTGTATATATGTCATAATTGTGACTTTTTTCACATAATTTGACTATATCTTGCAGTGTTATTTTTATTGATTTTAAACTTTATCATTTTCAATTTTTACTCCGAGATGCTTCCATACAAAACAACACAGATCAGCACAAAACAGAGCCCAGTACAAATGTACAGCCAGACATACACATGTACACTGTACTACAAGGTCATTGCAGGATAAAGGAAGTACATACACAGCAACACACATCGATACACAACTACAAAACACACACAATAGAGTTGAGCACACTTTTTTTAAAGCACCGCTGCCTGAGCAAATTCCTGTACAATAATCTTCCTCCCCACTGTGCGCTTATCAGGAAGTCCATCCTCATTGAGATTCAGAATGAGAGTCTCCCACCTTCGAGCACTTCATCCTCTTACAGATTAACATATGCAATTACATAATTAACTGGCTTTAAAAATAGAAAGCCGCTCTGCTGAATGCATTCGAACTCAGCCATGCTAGACCTGCACTTTCTGCTGAAGAGCTTTACTAGAAATGTTTAGAAAATGTGTTTGCTGGTGCGAGGGAGGGACAGCCTGTCACTCACTTTAGATCACCGCAATAGCAAACAAAAACCATCCAATCAATCCCCCGTCCCGCCTTACATTTTTTTTTCTTGTTCGAGAAGCCGTTTCACTCAGAATTACTTCACAAAAGGGAAAAAAAGACAACTTTTGCAACTTCCGTTTCATGCCGAATTTAAAAGTGTGAAAAGACCTTGGGCCCTATTTTAACGATCTAAGCGTATGGTCTAAAGCGCACGGCGCAAGTGCACTTAGGCCGTGTCCGAATCCACTTTTGCTAGTTTAACGACGGGAAAAATGTCGTTAAACTAGCAACGACATAGTCTAAAAGGGTGGATAGTCTAAAAGGGTTGTACCTAATCTCTTAATGAGTCATGGTTGTGTTTTGGGTGTAACGTGCAGTAAACCAATTAGAGTGTCATATCCCATTCCCTTTAAAATCCAGGTGCACTTGCACCACGGCGGATTGCTATTTACATGGTGGAATATAGACACCCTCAACCTGACGAGTCAATACATTTTTAATATTTGGCATGTTTGTGTGCTGCTGCGCATCCCTGTGTGTGTAATAAGCAGAGTGTACGCGTGTTGTGCACCCGCCTATAGGCGCATATTACTAACGCGCTCTTTAAATAACAAAAAAAAAGCTGCGCAATCTGTAACACAGTTCGTATGTACGGGAAGAAGGAGGCGGGAACCGGCGAACGTTTAAACAAACTTTAATTCAAAATAAACAAATACAAAACTAAAGTAAAATGCCGGCAGTTCCTCACGGACAACTGCCGGCCACACGTAAATAAAACGTAATAAAAACGTAATAAAACATAAAATAAAATCCAGGCCTGGTTCTCTCTCGTCCTTCACTGTCGTCGCTCCCCTTTTATGCTTCCGGAGCTCCTCCGTGAGAGACTTGAGACCGGTGCAACGCGCAGCTGACGCTCATTATCACTCGCGTCACCGGCCTAGCGCCATTCCCTCACGGCTCTCGCCCGCCCTGCTCGTCACATACCCCCATCACCCCTCACAGGCCGGGGGGTACTCCCGAGACTGCGCTCTACTCCCCCCGGGGGACAGTCTCGGCGGCCGCAGCACCTGGGGGTAAGGACAGACGAGACGAGAGAAAAGGAGACGGAAGCACAGGGAGCGACAGACG
Source organism: Mylopharyngodon piceus (assembly GCA_039654765.1). Taxonomy (NCBI): domain Eukaryota; kingdom Metazoa; phylum Chordata; class Actinopteri; order Cypriniformes; family Xenocyprididae; genus Mylopharyngodon; species Mylopharyngodon piceus. The sequence continues at coordinate 27,433,150 of CM077456.1, forward strand.
AGAGAGGGAAGAGAGGAAAAAGGAAAAGAAAGAAAAAAATATATATATATATTATTGGTCAGGTTCCCTGACACACTGCCGCTCGGTCCTCAGCCAGCCGAGAGGCTCTTCCTCGCGGTGCCATGCGATGGTACTGGACGCTCGGTGGACGGCTCGATCCTCCTCCGCTCCCTGGCGGCCGGCGATGGCTCCTCCAACTGAGGGCAGCCGGCAGCGAGTCCCCCCTTCCCTGCTCCTCCCCTTCATGGCGGATGGCAGCAGGCTCCGGCCCACGGCGAACGGCGGCGACTCTTCCGCTCCCTCTTGGACGGCAGCCACCCCACCTCGTCCCAGGAGCACGGCAGCGAGCTCTTCGTCCCACCTGATGTATACTCGCTCCAGCACCACCGCCTCGGGCAGCCACTCGTGGTCTTCACACTCCCGTGCTGCCTGACCTCCTCAGCACCGCGATCCCCCTCAGCAGCGAGGGCTCTCCGACAGCATGTCCCTCCTTCCTCCCGGGTTTCGGCACCAATGTAACGTAGTTCGTATGTACGGGAAGAAGGAGGCGGTAACCGGCGAACGTTTAAACAAACTTTAATTCAAAATAAACAAATACAAAATGAAAGTAAAATGCCGGCAGTTCCTCACGGACAACTGCCGGCCACACAAACGTAATAAAACATAAAATAAAATCCAGGCCTGGTCCTCTCTCGTCCTTCACTGTCGTCGCTCCCCTTTTATGCTTCCGGAGCTCCTCCGTGAGAGACTCGAGACCGGTGCAACGCGCAGCTGACGCTCATTATCACTCGCGCCCTGCTCGTCACACAATCGTTTTTAGTTGCCTCAAAATAGCAACACACCAACAATGCGCCTGAACACACCTCGTTTTCAGACCAGCATGCCCATGGGCGAACAGATGGGCGTGAGTGCATTTACTATTTAAACAACGTGGTGCTGGATGTGAAAATGATAACTGCGCGGACTGAAACTAGCAAAAAACACTTGCGTCGCGCCTGGCGTCGCATTGTGCTGGGTGTACAATAGGGCCCTTGAGGTGAATGGCTCAAAAAAAAAAAAGTGTGCCCGTGATATTGAATGAGTATCATATTATGGAAGAAAAAATTGAAGGATTTAAAATATTAGAGCACAGTTCATGAGCACAAACAGGTGCATGTGAGTGCTGTACTGTCAAGAGTTATTATATCTCTCTCTGTGCCATGCAGTGCTTGGCAGGACGGGACAGCCGTAAGGTCTTGTTGAAGATACAAGCACATGTTGCATGTTGTCTGTTGGATACTGGTCACTAACATGCTGGTGTCCCTACCAGGCTTTTTAACTAGATAAACCATGCTGGTTGACCAGCATTTTTTATGTATGCATGTGAACAACATGGAGAAGAAAGGGAAAAAAAAACTAGCAATAAACCAAATTGGACTAGCATGGAAATTCATTCTGGTCCAAGCTAAACTTGGCTTGCACTGATTGGTGGGCAGGCTAATCTTAAGAAAGGCTGCGGATTTTCTCATTACAAGGATTTAGTCATGAAAGCCACAGAAGCACCAAGAAATTTGTGAATCATGTTTTGGATGATGTCATTTTTCCTGAAGCAAATTTTAATAAGCATTGAACTGTGTATGTTTTTCACTCTCTCTGAGATCCCTGAGGAACATCCCTGTTAGAAAATGCAGTTTTGTATCTGAATACAGTACTGCTGATTCAGGGGTCAATAGTTTTTTCCTACATACAGTATTAATTTATTCCAAAACACATTAAAAATACTATTCATACATACAATGACTTAAAGGCACAATATGGAAGATTTTTGGATTAAAATATCTAAAAACCACTAGAACAGTGTTATATATTTTGTTGACTTGTGTACGTACTTTATCCCAAATGTTTCCAATTATGTTTAAATCCAGAGAAATAAGCAATTTTAACCAGGACACGGACCGTGTCTGTGTGTCGCCTATCAATGACATCATACCTGCGTTACCCTTGATTTCCGGTTTTATTTTGTGGAAACCATGGAAACACCAAAGACGCTTTAATATATTATATGTTTTATTAGACAAGGGAACAACTGTTTGGATACATTTATAGACAGAAAACTAATCATTGTTATATAGCTCAACAGGTTTAGTCTTATTGTTTGAATCTCGTTTTCTTGATTATATTAATATGATATTCTAAAATCGATCTAGCTTACTGCAGCGTGCAACAAGTGTCTCATAGTAGCCACCGAGCAAACGCACAGAGTTACGTTCATTTTCAACACACTCAAATGTATCTAATATGATAAACAGCGCTGCTTTACCCCACATACGAATGACCGGAAGAAGCGGAAGCGATGACTGTGGCATAATAAAAGTTCCGCTGCTCTCGAGCCGTGTCTCGCGCTCGTCTCGCTCCAGCGGCCTCGTTCAGCTCCAACATCACTCGGTCCTGCTCTGCTTCATACTACAGTAACATTAATAATCTCATCCATGAACATGATTTCTGCCCGAGTCCTATCCCGATTCTTTTCCACCGGCTGTGAGGTGAAGACGACATCTCCCATGATTCCGTGCTAAAATCTCGCCGTCATTGAGCTACCTTTGTTTTGAATAGGTGACCTCTAGTGGCAAAAAACTACATATTGCGCCTTTAATTCTTACTCTTCTATAATGAGCATGTTTTTTTTTCTTTTCTGAATTTCTAAATTCAATTTCGTTTTCAAAAACAAATATCAGGGTGATACAGCTTTAGATAAAATATACATACAAAACTGCTTCACAAATTAAAAGCAGTGCAAACAACAGGAAATGACATCATAGAGAAGAATTTAAAAAAATTATAATAATTTGAACTTTTTTGTTCGGGTTTTAAAAAGTCATGTTTGTGCAACACTCCAAATTGAATGATTTTATGAATTATATTTATAAATGATAAAATAATTTTGATGATTAAAATGTGTACACATACATGTGTTCGAGATGTAAGGAAAATGCTTTTACTTTTTTTAACTTAATTGGTTACACCATATGACATTTTAAGAATCATTAAAATTAAACTTTTCTTAGTATAGAATAGTATAAAAAAGTATCTCAAAACCATTTAAACCAACATGAATACATTTCTAAAAATCTTAGCACATGCATTTTAAGCTATATTTTTAAAACATTTTTATTAATCATTTTTACCCCGATACAAAAGCAATGGATTTTGTAATTAAGTGACAAATTAGGATCACCTGTCCACAATCTAAAACAGAAAATAACAGACTGCAATCAGCAAATGCTGTGTAAGAGAGACTGAAAATAACCTGAATGCATTCGAAAGCTCTATGTAAATATTGTAGCAGCTGAAACAAGACTAACGGTAAAGCCGTAGGGTGTTCTTTAATTGCGGGTGACGGGACAGTCTCTACACTGCACACTCAGCAGTATTGACACTAACCTTGAGCAAAAGTGTCACTGAAAACACGACAGTTATCCGAATATTTCACAGCTATTAACACCACTGTGGTGCTTCAGTTTATGCTGAATAGGGAAATGTTTGGTTTAGTCTTTAAAGGGATAGTTCACCCAAATATATCTTATTTTGTTTTCCACAGAGAAAAGAAAGTCATACAGGTTTGGAATGACATGAGGGTGATTAAATGATGACAGATTTTTAATTTTGGGGTGAATCATCCCTTCAGGTGAACTTGTCATCTGTGATTGTGTGATATGACATACGAGAGACCTTTACAAGCTTTTATTGTTGTAAGTCCCCTGATGAAAAGTTGAAAAACACTGATGAAATGAACTTTATTCATTGGTTTTCTGTCAGACAGGTGGTTATTAATATCATTACTTTCTGTCTGCTAGTCAGCTGCCGTTCATACGTCTCAAAAATGAAATCTGCTAAAATTATGAAGTCTCTTTCTGCACAAAACAAGACCTGCGCATGGACCTTTCTGGAATACTGTCCAATAATGAAAAAGAAAAAAAAAAACATCACAGCTCCAGAGACCTAAAATAATTAGAGTCTTTGAAAGAACTGCTAATGATAAAACAAGACACGATAAAAACGTTTGTCTGACACACTTGATCAGGAATTTAAAAGTGGCAGCAGATGTTCCATTATTTTTCTTCGATCATAGCAGGTGTTTCTGTATAATAAAAATAATGAAAATAACGAGAAGATGAAAGCTTCCTGTAGACAGCATGCCATCTGTGGACTGTTTCCTGTAAGGAACAGACAGATACAGCAGATCTTGCTCTGATACAGTGTGTGTGAAGGTATGTGACAGCTTTGACTGGAACATTAGCATCGCTACATCCTTCTGGTACTAATAATGAAGTACTAATGATTTAATTAGGCTGAGGGTATGCTTTATGGCTGTACCAATTAACAGTTCCAGCACCCAGAGGATACATTTTTTTTGTGTGCGTGCATGCTTTAAAAAGTGAGATAGTATGGAAAGTACTATATTTATTCAGATGCTGCCAGCCCAATTAGTGAAGTAAAAAGTAAAGTTAAAGGCTGCTTTAAATCCAAATAGGAGTTTTGCAGCTTTTAGTTCATTTCTGTTCCATGTACTTGGTCATTACAGAACCCCAAAATGGGCATGGTAGTAAAATTATGTTTAAAATGCATTCTTTTGGAAAACTTTGCATTTCCTGATAAACTTTCAAAATTTTGTGTTCCCCCAAGAAACTATTCTTTTACTTGTCAAAATTTTGCATTTCTCCGGAAAACTTTTGCATATGCTTGCAAAACTTTTGTTTCCCCAAACTTTGCATTCTCTCACAAGTTTTGCACTCCCCCAAGAAACTTTGTGATTAAATTTTAAATGTTTTGTTTCCCCAAGAAACATTGTGGTTACTCATAAATATTTTGCTTTTCCCAAAGAAACTTTGTGATTACTGGTAAATGTTTTGCGTTTCCCCAAGGAAATGTATGATTACTCATAAATGTTTTGTGTTTCCCCAAGAAACGTTGTGATTATTCGTAAATGTTTTGCGTTCTCCCGAGAAACTTTGTGATTACTCGTAAATGTTTTGCATTTCCCAAGAAACTGTGATTACTCGTAAATGTTTTACATTCCCCCGAGAAACTTTGTGATTGCTCATAAATGTTTTGCATTTCCCAAGAAACTCTGTGATTATTCGTAAATGTTTTGTGTTCCCCCAAGAAACGTTGTGATTATTCGTAAATGTTTTGCGTTCTCCCGAGAAACTTTGTGATTACTCGTAAATGTTTTGCGTTTCCCAAGAAACTGATTCCTCATAAATGTTTTACATTCCCCTGAGAAACTTTGTGATTGCTTATAAATGTTTTGCATTTCCCAAGAAACTCTGTGATTATTCGTAAATGTTTTGCGTTTCCCAAGAAACTCTGATTACTCGTAAATGTTTTACGTTCCCCCAAGAAACTTTGTGATTGCTCGTAAATGTTTTGTTCCCCCAAGAAACGTTGTGATTATTCGTAAATGTTTTGCGTTCTCCCGAGAAACTTTGTGATTACTCGTAAATGTTTTGCGTTTCCCAAGAAACTGTGATTACTCGTAAATGTTTTACATTCCCCCGAGAAACTTTGTGATTGCTCATAAATGTTTTGCATTTCCCAAGAAACTCTGTGATTATTCGTAAATGTTTTGTGTTCCCCCAAGAAACATTGTGATTATTCGTAAATGTTTTGCGTTCCCCCAAGAAACTTTGTGATTGCTCGCAAATGTTTTGCGTTTCCCCAAGAAACATTGTGATTCCTCATAAATTTTTTGCATTTCTCAAGAAACTCTGTGATTATTCGTAAATGTTTTGCGTTTCCCAAGAAACTCCGTGATTACTCGTAAATGTTTTACGTTCCCCCAAGAAACTTTGTGATTGCTCATAAATGTTTTGTTCCCCCAAGAAACGTTGTGATTATTCGTAAATGTTTTGCGTTCTCCTGAGAAACTTTGTGATTACTCGTAAATGTTTTGCGTTTCCCAAGAAACTGTGATTACTCGTAAATGTTTTGCATTTCCCAAGAAACTTTGTGATTACTCGTAAATGTTTTACGTTCCCCCAAGAAACTTTGTGATTGCTCATAAATGTTTTGCGTTTTTCCAAGAAACTTTGTGATTACTTGCAAATGTTTTGCGTTTCCCCAAGAAACTTTGTGATTGCTCGTAAATGTTTTGCTTTTCCCAAGAAACTTTGTGATTACTCGTAAATGTTTTGCATTTCCCAAGAAACTGTGTGTATGCTCACAGTGTCTATTTGTGTCCACAGTCTTCTCCCTTTTCCTATCGTACTTCAGCTCAGAGAGGCATTTACTTCAAATAAAAATTAATAATATGTATTTGAAAAGTGAAAATAAACTGACAAACAGGTATTTAATAGGCCTATAATTGAAATTTGATTGGATGCGATGCATGCAGCTCATATTGTTAACCCCAAAAAATACTTCATGGACCTTCAAGGTCACCTTTACTGATCAGCAGGTTCAGTAAGGTTAGGCGTAGGGGAGGGCTTTAGGGATAGAAACAGGTAAGGTCACATTAGCAGTATCCATTTATGATTGTTATACAGTTTTTCCTCAATCACTTTTCGAAACAGTCTTAACAGTCAAAACATTTAATAAATGCTTCAAAACCTAGTTATTGTGTCAGTAAATTGGCTAATGCCACCAATATAAAAAGTGTTTTTGTGAACATGTGAACCACACTGGTCAAAATGTTTAGATGTTTTTTCACCCTGGAAATATTTGTTATATACAAATGTCATTGATCTGCACTTATTGTTTTGAGAGAAAAAATTCTCATTCGAGAATTGAGCCAAAGCAATTGAGAAAAACTCTAATGATATGTTTCATTGTTTCACAATGTACTACAATACACTGAGGTGCAAAAAGTATTTACCACTATTTTCACCAAGTTTTATAGCATCTAACACTAGACTTACTGAAACTACTATTTAGACTAAGTGCAAAGAAAATACTGCTTTTTTCACTAATTGCAAACAGCCTCTGCCATAATTTATTATATTACATTTTAGAATGAATGCTAGTTTTTTTTTAAGCAAATTCTGAGCAATTAAACCTTTTCTTGAGTATGTGTGTGCATTTGAGTATGTAGATATATGAAACGAGATAGATGGACAGACAGACAGTCCTTTCACACGATGTTCAAACTCCATTTTGCAGCTTTATTTACCCTAGTGGTGCCCAGGTCATTTGAAGGAGGCATATCTGACAGGACTGTCCCTGGTGGCGTTGCTGGGAGTGACCCCTTTCCGAGACCATAATTACTAGAGCTGACTGAAACTGTACGACGAGGCAGGATGTCACTCTCTGTTCAGGTTTATCTGGCTGCTATTAGACACATGCAGGGTGTTCCACTAAAATAGTTCCCCCTCTGCCCAAGTGTCACACAGGCTCTGACTCAGTAGAGCAGCGCTGTTGCTATCCTGATTGTTTTTGCTCCAGGAACATGTTGGGGCGTTAAAGAACAGGTTTCCAGGTTAACACTGCATGCTGCTGATTCTGCTTCCTTAGATTCTATAGAAGATTAGAGTTGAGCTTGGCATTGCAAAAGTGTTGAGTTTTTATGTGTTTGCTAGGATGTTTTTGGTGGTTGCAAGGTGGTTGTTTATTGTCCCAAGCCAAAAGAGTTCAAAAGTTTGCAGTCGGTAAGGTTTTTTTTTTTAAAGAAGTCTCTTATGCTCACCAAAGCTGCATTTATTCGATCAAAAATACAGTAATATTGTGAAATATTATTACAATTTAAAATAACTGTTTCCTATTTTAATATATTTTAAAATATAATTCATCCCTGTGATCAAAGCTGAATTTTCAGCATCATTACTCCAGTCTTCAGTGTCACATGATCCTTCGGAAATCATTCTAATATGCTGATTTGATGCTCAAGAAACATTTATTATTATTTTTATCAATATTGAAAACAGCATATTTTTGTGGAAACTGATACATTTTTCAGGATTCTTTAATGAATAGAAAATGTCCCCACAAAATTCTTTCTTTGAAACAGCTTAGAAATCATACTTAGTGATGCAGAAAGTTTTCTGTGATGGGTAGGTTTAGGGGTTAGAGGATAGAATACACAGTTTGTACAGTATAAAAATCATTGTCTATGTAATGTCCCCATAAAACATGAAAACCCAACATGTGTGTCAAATACTGTAATGTCTAATCTCAAAACAACAAGAAAAAATTGCTACACCTTTGGGTTGAGGTGAAATGGTGACTTGTGGGTAATTTGATGGTGGGCACAGTGAGATTATCTCTTTAATGACACATTCTGAGCAATCTAATGAGCAATCGCCCTTTTTCAGCATGTGTGTCACAGATGATGTCGAGGACTGACGCAAGAGACTGTGTTTTGAGCTAATATGCCCTCAAGGAAAGAAGGATGGATTGAGAGAGGAAAAAAGACCAAGAAAGAAGGGCTAATCATAGAGAGAGGAGGACAGATTACACATAAATGACAGAGTTATGGTTATGGGACTTTAGATAATGAGAGTGAGTGATTTGTCCTCACACATAGAAACCCCTCTAGTCTGGGATGTAATGTAAGGTCATACATTGGGCAGGGGTTTGAGAGATGTGTAGGGCCTATGTGTGTGTGTGTGTGTGTGTGTGTGTGTGTATGAGAAAGAAACATTTGAGGGCATTGAGGTCCGTTCAGTGTCAGATTCTCTTTGCATCTTGGTTTGTTCGCTGCAAATGTTAATCTTTGATCCATGCAGCACACAGAAACACATTAATTTCTGTCACCACAGCGCAGACCAAACCATATCAGCCCTAGTTCATGTGCCTGAAACACAGCCAAATATAGCTCATGTCTGTACACTCGTGCAATCTAATGTCCTGTCAGTATGAACTTGTATAGTCTTATGAACGCTTAAATCAAATGTGCGTGACAGAGCAGAGATTTACGAGCTCCTCATTCGACCATGTGCTAATAGGAAGACAGCGTTTATGTTATAGACCTAATTGGGAGATGTTATGGCCTGTAACTCATGTTTTTAACATGGAAACTATTTATAACATGTTGGCAAATATGTCTAAGATTTGTGGTCTGAAGGAATGTTCTGGATTCAATTACCATAGAAAATAATAATAAAAATTATTATTATTATTAACAACAATGATAATATACTACTTCAAAAGTTTGAGGTCAATCAATTTCTATAAATAAATTAATTTCAAATAAATGCTTTAAAAAACTTTCTATTCATCAAAAGAATATTGATCAGCACAACTGTTAAAGAATATTTGAATGATTTCTGAAGGATCATGTGACACTGAAGACTGGAGTAATGATGCTGAAAATTCAGCTTTGATCACAGGAATAAATTACATTTTAAAACATAAAAATGAAAAAGTCTTACTGACCCCAAACTTTTGATTGAGTGTATAAAATCATAAAATAAACCTAAAACTGTTGACAGTATTGCACTTAAAATGAAAGTCTTAAAAGTATTCATAGCTTTTTGTTAATTTTTGTGCAAAAATGTGTTATTAGAGCTGTAAATTTGTCTAGAATTATCCTTTTGCACTAAACATGTACCTTGATTGCATCTTGAAGGGCATTCAAAGTTCAGTCTTTTCATAACCGGATAACTATCTAATCTCTAAAAACACAAGTGACCAAGTTTAAATACCTCCACAGAGCATCCCTTTAAGATGCCATGTGGCTAATATAAAAGCACAGAGCGCCACAAATAGTTCCACATTTTCCTTGTTTGTCCTGATATTACCTCATGGCTCATATGGCTGTAGTAAGAGACCAACTTGACAGCAAATAAAGCCCAGAGGTCATACTGTCTCTGCTGGGGCAGGTGGTTGTTCCTGGCCCAGTTCACAAGGGTATGGGGCACACTAATCATCATGAATTGCATAATGTTGGTCTGCTATTTTTGCCTGTATGAGAGAAGATTAGTTACCTGTAATCCCAGTATTTAGCTCCAGGTGGTCTTTTCCACACTTTTCAGTTGAACATGAGTCAAATGTTGGTTTTTGTGTACAAAATGGAATGTGTACAGAATTCTGTTTTTGTCACTTGTAAACTCATGCTATTGGGAAATATTTTCATTATATACACAGAAAATAGATTTAGTCAATGCTATCTCATGACCAATTCGTACGTATTTTATGAGGTGGCTAACTCGTACGAATTTGTATGATTGGTCTAAACCCCAGTGGCGGGTAGGTTTAGGGGCGGGGTTAGGGGAAGGTCATTCATGCGAATTCATACGAATTTGCAACTCGTAAAATACATACGATTTAGCAAAAAATCTTACAAATGAGGTTGTACGAATTCGTACGAATTAGCCACCTCGTAAAATACGTACGAATTGTCATGAGATCGGGTTGGATTTAGTACATAAAAATCATTCCAGTAGGTCCATCAGTATTTCGTCAATGACATTAAACATATTTAATTCTCAACTTTTTGTGTGATCAGTCGACATATTTGAATGGACTAGAATGAGATTTGAGATTGCTGAGTGGAAGATTTTCAGCAAATAACAATTTAAATTTATATATAGTCTTAATTCAGTTGTTTTCAACCAGGGGGCTCAACAAACTTCAATATGACTCAAAATTATTTTATTTAAGAAAACAATCATTAAAATAAGCTAAAATAGTTCTGATTTGAATTTATTCCCTCAATAACTGTTTTTGTTTTTGAAGAACCAGGGTATGAGGTACGTCTCAGATTACGACTGTAACCATGGTTCCCTGAGAAGGGGAACGAGACACTGCGTCATGAGTTGACACTATGTGAACGCTTCTCGTGAGCGGTGTCTGAAGCACGTGCTACATGCCAGTCTTTGATTGGCTACTGCGGTCAGGTGATATCACAGGCACACTGGTAGGATATAGACCTTATGTAGCCCCGCCCCTTTTCAGCCCTGCGCTCGTAGTTTTTTGTCTTCCGGTTTGTATTTCCACTTATGTATTTATGGATGAACTGCTCGTTTTAAAATCTTCCCGGTCTACTGACATTTGTTAAGACATCTGCTTTAAACATTACAATGCTCATGATAACTTTAACTCTACAACAAGTAAATCCACTTCACCAGCTAATTATTCTTTGACAGTGATGCCATAGAAATATAGGAGCTACCGTAAAAACAGAAGTTCAAAGACAATATTATAAAGATGGTGGCGCGCTTGTTTCTCTGGCGCATAAGGTCTATATAAGGGTGCCTAGAGAAAACGTCATCAACTTCAACTGTCTGAAACAAGATATTCAGGCATGCCGGAAGTATGGGAACGTGACGCCGTGTCTCGTTCCCCTTCTCAGGGAACCATGGTTACAGTCGTAACCTGAGACGTTCTCTCTAGGCGCCCTTATATACCCTGCCGGCACACTTGTGACATTTTTCACATTTATTCTTATCCAATAAATCACAAAATAATGGAAAAGTAAATTTAAAGGATAAAAAGATTAGGATCCCTAATGAACACTCAGCTCTAAAAACTTCTTAAACTTATTTTAATTTAAATTATTTTAGTTACTTATTGTAATCTATGTACATTTCTGTAAATTTCTGTAAACATTTCTGTAAATTAAAAAAATAATTATTAAATTAAATTAAAACATTCTAAACACTTCTTTGTTTCATTGAAGATCATCCAAGATCAAAAATGCCTAAGTTACTAAATAACTAAGTAACTTTTACTGAAACAATTTTCCTGAAAGTTTAGATTTTTTGACTGTTTCTTGCTCTGCGTGTGTGCCAATTCATTTTTTGCTTTATTTCCAACTAAGTGAAACATAATGAAGTTTGCTGTCATCTCATAATGACTGATCACAGAGTTTTGAAGTACATTTGGCTGTGGTCAAGGTGTTTATTAAATCTCTGCTGAATGCAGAACTCTTTCCAGGACAATCTAATCCAGATGTGATTTATTGCCGGCCCTATTCTCTCACACTCTCTTCTCTTTGTCATGGAGGAATTAATGCTTTTTGATTAAAGGTGAAGTGACATCATTTCTCCTAACAACTCACACTGCCAAACCTCCAGGCATTTTATTATCTTTGGGGACCAAATATATTTAGTAACATGTCAAAAAGGCGAAAGACACGAAGAAAAGAGACTCCTTTATCTTCCTTTTTGTGATCGCTCATTTGTTTTAGGAAGTACCAAGCTAACAAAAATATGTTCTATGAACATTTTGCTAACATTCCCATTAAGTTATGAAAACTTGTTCAAAACATCTAGTGCTTTTTTTTATTATTACTTATTTATTTATTTTTGTTTTTAATTCTTGGTTATGCGGACGTTAAGGGAACATTCCTTTGTTTGCAAACATTATGGTAACGCTACTTTTGAATGTTCTCTGAACAATCTGAAACAAGTAGTAACGTTTTTAAAAAAAACTTAGATGAACATGCAACTGAAACATAAAAAAAAAAAAAAACATTCCATGAACAATGTATAAATAAGAGTTTTGTGCTAATGTTCTGAAAATACATGATTAAAAGGAACATTATATTAACATTACTGGAAGAATGTTTGTTCATAACTTTGAGAGAACCTTGCCAGAACGTTAGGGAAGTTCTGAGAACGTTCCCTGTTATCTGGTCACCTGCTGTGTGTAATGAGAAACTGCTGAAGATCACAGAAGTTCATTTGTGGCCAGCCTCAGTCTCAGTGTGAGTGTGTTTGTGGATCATTCTGTCAGCCTGATATGTTGAGCTGACAGGCTGATGCTCTGTTGGGCTCAGGCTTTAAGATGGGGATGATGGTTACTGACCTGTTTCTTCCTCAGGGTCACTGCTGGAGGGCTCAAGACAGTGTGTGTGTGTGTGTGTGTGTGTGTGTGTGTGTGTGTGCTGAGCCAGTTATTGCTTACATTATATGCAAGTGTAAGATAAAGACACAGAGAGGATACAATTATTTCAGAATAAATGACAAGAAACAGTGACTCTTGTTGGTCAAGATTTAGCAGGATACTTTCTAAAATATTTAATATTATTAATATATTTATAATATTTTTAAGGACTGTATATTTTCAATGTAATTTATTCCTGTGATCAAAGCTGAATTTTCAGCATCATTACTCCAGTCTTCAGTGTCACAAGATCCTTCAGAAATCATTCTAATATGCTGATTTGCTGCTCAAGAAACATTTCTTATTATCATTGTTGAAAACCTTTTGTGGAACCGTGATGTTTTTTTTTTTTTCAGGGTTCTTTGATGAATAGAAAGTTTAAAGTTAAAAAGAACAGCATATTTAAAATATAAATCTTTTTTAACGTTATAAGTCTTTACTACGAGTTTTGATCAATTTATTCCATCTTTACTGAATAAAAATATTAATATCATTAAAAAAAGTAGTCAAGGTAGTGTATATGGGGCATTCTACAGAATTGGTTCAAAGTCATTGGTTTCCACAAATTTTCTATGTATGCAAATTGTATAATATCCAAGGTACACTTCTAGTAATTGTGCAGTTATTTCTTGGATTTTATTTTCAAAACGTTTTGGAATATTTTTCCTCTCCTCAAATTTGTCATTACCGAGACACAATAATAAATAATTTAATAAGAAGGCTTATATTGGCCCATTAAGGTTTTGTTTACATCTACCTTTTAAATATATTTTTTGCTATTTTATTAAAAGGTTTTCACAGGTAAATCAATAACAATTACAAATTTAACAATATTTCAAGTGTAATTTATGATACTTGTATTTTGAATCCAATCTTTCTTTGTAAAAGGCATAAAGTTTATCATACTGATTTCAAAGTTAAGGATTCATTAGTTTGAATATACATTGAACCAAACACTATAATAACATCTTAGTTGATAATTCAATATACTTTATTTTTGACAAAACATCCCATGTTTCGGTCGTGACTGCACATTTTCGGTAGTGACAGTAATGTGTTAGTAGTGACCACATCACATTACAGAATTTTAACTCGCATGCTAAAACACTACTAAAACATACAAAAAACTAATGATTTGCATAACTGTACTAAAATTGTGTTTATTTCCCCCAAATAAAGGATTATGTGTTTCCTTTTGTCACTACCAAAATGATGTCACAAGCAAAACTGTTTTGGTAGTGACAATTTTAGATACTAGATTTTAGAACACCCAAAAAAGTTTTATTAATTGCAGAAAAAAAGGTGTTTGGTAGTGACGTTCCTTAAAGTTACACACAGATTTTCAGGCTTTGAACACATTTACCTCAAAATGATGGTACCTATCTACTCACCATGTAGCTATGAGAGGGAGGAACACAGGAATATTTCCTGATCAAAAATGTAAGCGTGTAGTTAAAATCAGTCTCAGCTAATGGACTAAAACATACACTGTCTGTAAATGTGACACATTTTTCAATATAATTTTAAATTATCAAATTTCAATATAATTTTCACAAGTTGAAATTTAAGGGTTAGGGTTTGGGACAGCCACTTCCCAATTGAAAGTACCCAATAAATGATGATTTTATATATATTAAGCTTACTGATATTTTAAATATTTTTGTGGGATTCAATAGATAATAGAAGGATCTTAGTAAACATCTAAGATTTGAATACTTAAATGCCTTTTCAATGTATTTTATGGTTGTGGCGGGACAGCAGTTTGCACCAATTCTGTAGAATGGCCTATATTGTTGTTGATTTATTCTTGCCCTCATTCTCACCTATCCTCTCACTTCCTGTCTAGATGAGGGGCAGACGGTGTGCCAGGGGCCCCCGGACATGCTGGGTCAGCGTCTGGCGGAGGTGGGCATGCAGCTGCGATCAGAATGTCACCAGGGCTTGGGTTACTGGGACTACCTGTTCTTCATCGCCATCGGCTTCGTCATCTTCAGCGCTGGGACGGTCTCGGCGTGGGTGATGGGCGTGCTCATGGTTCTGTACGAGCGGTACAGCAAGAGGAAGAGCGAGGAGCTCGACAGTGAGGATGAGGAGGAGACAGTCAGCCGAGGGGCAGGATGTGGAGGAGGAGGAGGGGGTAACCATGGCAATGGGGACCTGAGCAAACCAGGCATGCAGGTGTGACCAGAGGACAGAGGGACGCTGGGAAATCTTTGATGAACAGACAGCGAGCTGCGGACAGATTCGCAAAGGAGTTTTCTTTTCTATAAAGAGATTTTAAGTGCACTTTTTAGAATGTGTCAACATTAGTTTTAGTTTAAGAGAAGAGAAGGGCAGGACAGACAGATTAGATTTATTTCTATTCTTCTAGGTGGACTCAGACAGACAGAGAGACAGTTGAGAGGGTCACAGTGAACTGTGTTTTTGACAGATCTGGGGTTGGTCTTGGTTAAATGCATAGAAGTAATGCTCTCACACACACAACGCTGTCCCCAGTGTTAGTAATGTAGTTGGGGCAGGGTGACAACACTGTGTTTCACACTAACGAGAGAGACAGCAAGAAGGAAGGAAAAAAGGAAAAAGATAGATAGGTAGAGAGGCTTGAAGACGAATCCAGTATCTTATCTCAGCTTTTATTTTTTGCTCAGTCAAAGAAAGGAATATAAATGGAGGATATACAAGGCAGTCTCTTCAGACTCATGCAGTGTGAAATGAACGAATGGAAGACGGAAGACTCTTCTAAACTGTCTGCACAACTCCATGGAAGGCTGAAAATGCTTTTTTAAGGGGTCACAGAGTGACTGACTGCTCAGATGATGGATTGAGAACATTATATTGCAGGGCTTAACAATAAGGATTTTTTTTCTGCTCGCCCGGTCAGGCTTGTAATCTTCACTTGCCCCTCGACAAATATAATAGCTGATTTTATCATCAATAAATAAATTAATTAATTTTAAAAAATACACTACTATTCAAAAATTAATAATTTTATCAGCAAAGATGCATTTAATTGATCCAAAGTGACAGTAAAGTCATTTATAATGTTACAAAAGATTTTTATTTCAGATAAATGCTGTTCTTTTGAACTTTCTATTCTTCAAACAATCCTGACAAAAACAGTAGTTTCCACAAAAATATTTAAGCAGTAGAACTGTTTTGATCACTGATAATAATAAGAAATGTTTCTTGAGCATCAAATCAGCATATTAGAATAATTTCTGAAGAATCATGTGACACTGAAGACTGGAGTAATGATGCTAAAAATTCAGCTTTGGTCACAGAAATAAATAACATTTTTAAGTGTATTCAAATATAAAAATATTTATTTAAAATTGTAATAAGATTTCACAATATTACTGTATTTTTTGATCAAATAAATGCAGCCTTGGTGAGCATAAGGACCCTAATCTTACAGATTTTAAATTTTAGAACAGTATAAAACAGTTATTTTAAATTGTAATAATTAATGTAATAATATTTCACAGTATTACTGTTTTACTGTCGTTTGATCAAATAAATGCAGCATTGATTAGCATAAGAGTCTTCTTTGAAAAACATAAAATCTTACATTGTTAGCTGGCTTGATAATGTTACTTTGATGACATTTAAATCAGCATCATTTGAACAATGTTCAATATATCACACAAAAAGAAATGTTCAATTGTGCAAGGCATAAAAACACAAGTACATGATTAATGAATTCATGACATTATGACAAGTCAGCACTGGCCCAGTAGTGCACCTAAACAGTCCTGAAACTCTCCCACTTGCCCCGGGCCACAGGACCATCCATATTGTTGAGCCCTGTATTGGACGGGACATTATTGATCTCAGTAAGCCTGTATGCACTGCACCGAAAAGCCTTACACACAAGATGTAACCAGTCCAGCAATAACACCTCCAGGTGATACTGAGAGCAATAGAGGGAAACACGCGTGCGTGTGTGTGTGTGTGTGTGTGTGTGTGTGTGTGTGTGTGTGTGTGTGGCTTGTCGCAGCAAAACCGCTAGAGGTGGTGAAGAATAAAGTATGTCAGCATTCTGTAATTTTGGCAAGGCTTTAATTTTTTTTAATCAAATGTGATTTCTCCCGTGGCTACCACATGCCACTCAAGGGCAGAGCTAAAGTGACCCCTCCCTCCTCACATTGCACCATCAGCACTCAGGAGGGAATTGCGCCCACTGAGAGTGTCAATTTAGTCTGCGTTTTAGTTAACACAATATTCCATAAAGAAAGATAATGGCACAAACATCCAAAAATTAGTTCTGAATTCAGCACAATTCCTCATCTTGCAGGCCAGCTCTAGGCTGTGGAGGATTCAGCAGGCTACTACAATCTGGCATACTTTACTGTAGAGCATCACTACAACAATCCAGACACCTGAATCAGCTCTTTAGTGCTCTCAGCTGCACAGCACATCTGGATCGATAGCTATTTTCCATTATTTGGCCATCTTGAATTGCTGCTCGCCATGATCACTAGAAACACAAACATTTTGTTTAAACAAAATTGTTTTCTGCAATAGCACAAAGCTATTATGTAAATATTCATGGTGGAGCACTATACCAACACAGTTAGCACCTGGTGAAACTGGATTGTAGGTGGTTAGTGAATAAGAAGCAGTTTTAACCCTGAATTACCGCATACAAAAAGTGCAACTCTTTTAACATATTTCATCCTTAGATTCAGCCTCAGAAAGAGTGTGTTGAGCAGTTACATCCTCTTTTCTCTGGTATTTAGTGGAGAAGGAAAGCTGGTTTTGTGTGATTGAGGGTTGCTAAATCCATCTATAACGGGTTATAGAGCTTAAGGGGATGATGTTCGTGGCCTGGGCCACTCTAAAAAATATCTCAGCTGCTGCTTTTATAAATCTATAGCTTCTATAGCTAATATTTTGTCAACTTCTTGTTCTCCCTTTTCTTTTAAGCCGCAGTGAGTAATTTCCACACAATTAGTGACACCAAACAGAATTATTAACATTTCCAATAAACGTTCCCTTGAGAAACTTTGTTCACTCGCAAAACTTTTGTGATCAACACAGTTTTGTGTGCGAACATCAAAGCAATGAAGTATAATTTTTCAAACTCATATTTTTATATATTTTTTCTTTTTTTAATCACATATTTTTTCCATTACCATGTCCCCTTAGGTGCTCTGTACCCATCTAGGGGCAGTCTACCCATTAGGGGCAGTTGTGGCCTAATGTTTAGAGAGTCTGGCTTGTAACCCGAAGGTCGCTGGTTCGATTCTTGCACCGGCAGGAATTGAAGGTGGGGAGAGTTAATGAACAGCACTCTCATCCACCTTCAATACCACGACTGAGGTACTCTTGAGCAAGGCACCGAACCCCCAATTGCTTCCCAGGCGCTGGAGCAAAATGGCTGTCCACTGCTCCGGGTGTGTGTATTCACTGCTCGCTGTGTGTGTTACCTACTCACTGCTGTGTGTGTGCACTTAGATGGGTTAAATGCAGAGCACAAATTCCGAGTATGAGTACATGAATTTCACTTTCACTTCTGCCATTGCCATTGGTCAGTCAAACAGATAGTTCCGCCCCAAACTCAAGCCATTGCTTTGATGGGCCACTGAAACAAAAAGATTGCAATTTGGTTTGGTGCAAGTATTAAGACTATTAATGTGAGTATAGAGGAGTGAGAGAAATTGGACAACAACAAACAAATAAACAAATTAATAAATAAATCAATAAATTCATATTTATAATATGATCATAATTAATATGTAATATTATATTTAATATTTTTCTTTACTATATCAGAGGTTTTTTAAAATATCTCTCGGAAATATTTTTTAAAAAATACTAAAATTAGCCCATTATGTGTTACCCTCATTAGGTAGTGGTATCTTTTGAAAGCATTCCGGCTTTCACATAACCCACTCTTCACTAAAGCCAAAATAATGCAATTCCACTCCACTTCTCACGTCTAATACTCTGTGGCTAATGGTGCAGAAGTTACACACTGTGTCTGTGTGCACATACTCTCTAAACCCTGTTGAAAATTGGATTAAAGTTAAGAAGTCTGTACATCTAAAGCCCAACAAGCTGATCTTTTCAGTGAGGAAGTAT
The DNA here is from genome assembly GCA_039654765.1 of Mylopharyngodon piceus. Lineage (NCBI taxonomy): Eukaryota > Metazoa > Chordata > Actinopteri > Cypriniformes > Xenocyprididae > Mylopharyngodon > Mylopharyngodon piceus. Next base: position 27,452,035 of record CM077456.1, read on the forward strand.
CAACTTTAGGTCACGACCCTGGACTGAATGCGTGTGTGTGTGTGTGTGTGTGTGTGTGTGTGTGTGTGTCAGTCCATCCATCTCACCACCTTCTCAGCCCCTCGTTCACTCTCTTTCTCTCTGTCGTTCTGTCCTCTCACTCATTAGTTGGTGGGTTGTTTCAGATTACAGTGGGATGTCATCATGTCAGTATTATTTCCAAAGTGTTATCCCCATTCTGAGACAGACTAATAATACCATGTCTTTAGGGGAACAAGATTATGTGTGTACAGTTGAGCCAGGAAATACCTGGAGAGACTTCCTCAAAACAAAAAAAGAAAAATACTGCTAAAAATGTTATGACAGGAACATACAGTAGAGGTCAAATGTATCATGCTGATGTCAGCATTGTGGCAATATAAGGATGGACAGTAGAGGTGGTAAACTTTATAGCAACATGCTGCAGTGTGTGTGCCATTTTCACCTGCTGTGAACTCTTGAGAGTGATCATGCGTGACTATGTCATCGGCCTTTAGAAGAAGAGCGATGGGGAGGGGTTGTTTTGGTATTTTATTCCTCTATGAATATTAATGTGTAATATAGCAGGTGATAAAGGGGACAAGCCCTAGTGCTATTCGATAGTAAAGTTCAATGTAAGAGCAGGACTTTATCTGAGTCTCCAGGCACTAACAGTGGCACAACACTGCAGTCTGTTCGGCTCTAAAACCACAAGAACCATCAGCAATGCAGCAGGGGTGGCCTGTGTCAGGAAGATCTGTGGAGATACTCACACACACATATACTCAACAGAACACTAATGAACTAGCAGCACAGAGTTCAACTACTGCTATATCTTTGTGAATGAACAAACATAACCTCAGCTGCTAGCAGTAAAACAGAGCATGAATAATAGAGGCTGAAGTATATGCCGAATGCAGCAAACATTTTCAAACAGATGCAGCCAAAACCTCACAATGGCCATTAGCCGTTATCATTTTTAGCATTAGCTTCTATTGTTTTTGCTAACATGTGGCTGAAGCTAATGCTTTGTGGAAAGTTAAAAGGTGTCATTGTACGTCTAAGTCCCCAAGGACTTGGGTATGTGTGTACAGTATAAATTAAACTAAGCTAGCAGTATGCTAAGCTAGTACTTTGAGGGGTTCTGTACAATTTCATAACAAACCTGCAAAAAAATGTTGTACCTTATATATCCTTAAAAGGTGTGAATTAGTACCTTGTTGTAGTAATATGTACTTTTAAGGTACTACTATGAACCCTTTAGGTATAAATGAGGTACAAAGTTGTCCCTTTAAGGTTGGCCACACACTTGAAGATTTTAAGCCCGATTTTGGGCCCAATTTGCAACCGCCAACAATCTAGGGGGTGTGGTCTGATTCGAGGCTTCTCGCAACCGACTTTTTGTACAAAAAATACTCAATTGTGTAGTGTCATTACAATTATTGTACTGTTCCCGATCACGTCTGAGCCCGCACGATCCCAAAGCAGATCCCAAGCATGTTTGATATTTACGACTCTTGATCGGGCTGCCTCTGACGTGATACCCATGATAGTCAATGATGGTCTTTCTATGAGTCCGCACTTTCGTGACGTAACGCCACTTTGGCTCAGGAAAAGTGTGCATCGAGGGCGCTCACAAACACCCTTCTGAAACCTAAATGATGAATGGGACACCCTACGGTCTTGTAGACCAAAAATACACATGAAGTGTGCCATTTGGGACAGGGCCTATAGCTGAATCTTGGCAGCCACAAACATGCTTCGAAAGTGGAGTATTGAGAAAGAAGATCATCCATATTCTTTTTTTCTCCCTGTAAAACAAAACTCATGCCAGAAGAACCAGCTGACGACGTTGATCGTCCTCCATTTGCTTTTCTTTTCAAGTCATGTTTGATCTTGCGAGTCTCTGTGAGATCTCGTCTCACTGTGAAAATGTTACTACAATCGACAAGTGTGTGTTCTCGCGGTCTAGACAAATATTCTAGTGTGTGCATTCAGAGGATTATAAACTCCCGTTATGTCTGTGGTCTCGCAAAGTTTTGAAATCGGTTAAGATTTGAAATTCATCTAGTGTGTGGCCAGCCTAAGGCAGGGCTGGGCAACTCTGGCCGTCAAGATCCACTTTCCTGTAGAGTTTAGCTCCAACCCTTATCAAACTCATCTGCCTGATGCTTTCTAGTAATCCTGAAGACCTTGATTAGCTTGTTCAGGTGTGTTTGATTAGGGTTGGAGAAAAGCTCTGCAAGAAAATGGATCCCGAGGGCCAGAGTTGTCCACCTCTGCTTTGAGATTACTGCCCCAGCAACAAGCTGTTGTACCCCAAAAAGTAAAAAAAAAAAAAAATTCTGAGAGTGTATGTAACAGTATTTCATACAAGATAAACCAAGGAACGTTGTAGGATTTCTAATCAGGTTCTGAATTGGGTGCCCATTAAAAGTTATTTTAGCCAGTGGAATCGCCTTGGGTCCTAGATGAACCTGATTCAACATCCTGAACTAACTGTTCATGACATCTGAATTTCCAAATTTCCCACTTGGTGCATAAAGTCAATGCACTTTCTAACAAATGCTAGTATTGTGATTTTGTTTCATTATGCATCATCTTCCGGGCAGAACGCTCATGGTTGGAAGGCTGATATTCAAAGTAGAAAAATCCCATTACCAGTGTTGGATGGAACACTGAGAACTTCCTAGATAATTTAGGGATCATACACTCTCAGAAACAAAAGTAGAAAAGTACCTTTATGGAGCTTGTCACTTGTGCAGTATCCTCAAAGGGACAACTTTGTACATTATTTACCCCTGAAAGTTCATAGTAGTAGACCTTAAAGGGTACAAATTACTACTACTAATATGCACCTTTTAGGGGTAGATAAGGTACAAGTATAGGATGTCATTGGGGCTGTACCCTTAAAGGGACGAGCTTAGGTACAACTTTTACACATTTTTAGACACTGTAGATGCATTCTAGTCAGGCAGCTGGCTAGGTTTTGAGACAGCCTCAAAGTTTTTCTACTACATTCTTGATGTGCCAGTAACCATTATGAAACTGTGGGTGAAGGTGCAGTACAGTTTCAAATAAGATTTGTGTGCAGAGAGTTGGCTCAGCTTTCAGTGCAAAGTAACTTTTGGTTTGGATGGGAGCTTTGGGACCAGAGGCAGTGCTGCAGGTCTTGCTGTACTGCTGGACTGAAGTTGTTCTCTGTGAGACTTTAGATTTGCTGGATCGATTTGCTGTCTGTGGAGGTGTGTCCGTCACGCTCTGTCCATCATGCATGAAGCTCTGCAGAATTTCCCCAACTGAGAGTCACTTACACTCTCCCCTCTTGTTTCACCTCTTCTCTTTGTCGTTGTGTCTTGTCTTATCTCATCTTTTCTTTCTTTTCCTCTTTGTCTCACCTCTTATCTTCCTTTTTTCTCTTTTCTTCTCCTCTTCGTCTCATTTGTCTTGTCTCGTCTCCTTTGTTTCTTTACACCTTCTCTCTTCTTTTTGTCGTTGTGTCTCATCTCAACTCATTGTCCCATCTCTTCCTTGTTTCGTTACACCTTCTCTCTCCTTTTTGTCGTTGTGTCTTGTCTCATCTCATGTTGTTTCCAGTATTATCTTCTCCTCTTTGTCATGTCTCCTCTCTTCCTTATCTAGTCTTGTCTCCTTTATCGTCCCGTCTCCATTTCTCTTCTCATCATTTGTCTTGTTTCGTCTCATCTTCTGTCTTCTCCTCTCATCTTCTCTTCCCCTGTCTTATCTTGTCTCTGTTCTTCTTCTCATTTTGTCTCTTCTTGTCATTTGTTTTGTCTCACCTCTTGTCTTTACCTCTTCTCCCCATCTTGACTCTTCTTGTCTTATTTTTAATTTCTTCTCTCCTGGTCTCATCTTCTCTTCTCTTTTGTTCTCTTCTCTCCATTTGTCTTGTCGTCTCACTTAGTCTTGTCTTCTCGTCTTTTCTTTCTTATCTCCCACCTCTTCTAGTCTTTTGTCTCTTCTTGTCATTTGTCTTTTGTCTCTTGTCTCTTCACCTTCTCTTTCTCAACTCCCACCATGTCTAGCCTTTTCTTGTTTCTCATCCCATCCCATTTAATCTCTTCTTGTCTTTTGTCTTGTTTACTCTCAGTTTTGTTTCTTTGCCTTCTTTTTCTCATCTCCCACCTCTTTTAGCCTCATCTCTTCTCATTTTGTCTTGTCTCATCTAGCGTCTTCTCGTCTTGTCTTGTCTCTTTTCTCTTCTGCAGTAGGCTGCTCTGACACTGTCCTCCTCGTTTGTATCTCTGCAGTGCTGGTTTAGTGAGGGTGATGCCATAAAGGCTGCTGTAAGCCATCTTCCTGTCTTAAGGAAGAGGAGGACTAAATCAGAGCGGATGACAGTTTTACTCTGGGGACCAAAGCTTAGAGACTTTCCCCCGCCTTAACTCACAATGCTTTCATCCACTTCAAGCGTAATGTGGATTTGCCCACTTCCAGTTAAGTGTAGAAAGTTTAGGATTTATACTTCTGAAGAGAAAGTTTGTTTTTCTCAGGATGATCACATCCTTTGTTCACCCATTGAGACCAGAGAAAAGCATGACAGCTGCTCTCAGCACAGTATGTTTCCATAATGTTAAGGTGACCTTGTATATAGTGCATCATCAAATGACATGACATCAGTTGTGGAACATTTCTTCCAGCCTGAAATGATAGCTCCCACATTAGTCCCACACATATGGCCACTGATCATTTTTATGGGGTGTGTGACAGATCACTGGGAAATTTAGTGGAGTCAGATCCCCTTTCCTTGCCAAACACTTGTTCAGTGTGTGTGAGAGGTCCTCCACTCTGATAACCCCTCTTGAGCTCTTGGCATCCTGTAACACAGCGGATTCTCGACTGCAGTGTGACATCAGCTTAGAGCAGGAAGGAAACACACACTACAGGGCCGGATCAGCCCTTTATCATCTCTGACAGAGTGAAAACTTTTATTTATTAGTTATTTTAGTTTTCTTTTCCTCTTTGTGCTGTTGTTGCACATTCAGAATCAGATACTTTAAAACTGCAGTTTGTTAGAATAGCTAAAGTACAGTCACACTCCGCTTTTTTAAAAAAATAAGTTAGCTACACTAAGGAAGAAATATCTTTACAAGGAAATTATTATATTATATCATTTATTTTTTGCAATCAGAGTAACTTATCTGGCACAAAAATGATAAAGATCTCCGTTTGAATAACAAAAGGATCAATTTACACTTGGGCTGCCCCCTAATAGTCGACTGAACGTTAGTCGACTAGAAGAGGCTTAGTCGACCAAGATTTTATTAGCCGGTTAGTCACCGAAAAAAAACTCCACAGGATGTGGCGTAATCCCGCAGTCCGTGAGGGGACACGTCATTAACAGCGGGTCCTTGTGGTAATTACAGTATGTCGGGCAGAAAATCCAAACGTTCACCTATCATCCGTCGACCTCAAATATGGCTTATTATTTGAAACGTAAGCTGTAGCAACTTTACATGGCTGCTCGCTCTAATGTTAACCTAGATAAATGTGCGTTATTATACATCCAAGTGTTCATGCAGAGTGTGGAGGGCAGCTAAAGTATAGCGTGATTTACTGCATGACATGGAGGCGCCGGCGCGATCACTTGCATTGTTTAAAATACTCATTTTTTGTCATACAGATAAGAGTAATACATCATTCCGAATTGTAAAGGGTCTACTTTTATTTGTGTACACTCACAATAACAACAAAATGTTGTGCTATTGCAAAATAAAGAAAACAAACAGGATGCGTTTTCTGCCATCCCGGTCTCCCTGAACAGCAGCTCTTCACATAAATGAACCGACACTCAGCGTATAGGCTACTTGCCTCACAGACATGAGATATATAGAAAGCTTGAAACGTCTATTTTTAAACAAACCAAGTTGAATTGAAAACAAATACTCTCTGATTATGTAATCCATATGAAAGGTGCATTTCTGAGCGTTACTGCAGAGATGACGAGTCAGCATCGTCAACTTCATCTTTGCAGCCGACACTGACTCAGAAAGCACTAGTTTATTAATAAACAATTAAAATGTTATTTTATAATAAAAAACGTATATAAACTTGCTATTTTTCCGACACATTCATAATCATTACTTTTGCCAGTGCTTTGCGACATGCTTTATGCATGCGCTTGAGCGCGAGGCATATATTCTGCCCCCCAGCATATTTAAGTAATTAAATTAATTTAAATGTGCGATTAGTCGACTAAACAGTCCAAAGCATCAACATTTGACAAAATTATATTACTTTATGTATCATTACAAAAACAAATGTCTGCTAAAATGAATCAGTGAATCATTTTATAAACTAGTTCATTTAAATAAATCAAGTCAGTCTAACTCTTTTAAATCCAAATTAACCAATTGGCTACAATGAATCAGACTTCCCAATAATGCAAAAATTAGTGTTTTGTCTGCGCTACTTGTTGGAACACATATCTCTACTTTGAAAACTGAAAAATCACTACTAAAAAATGTAGATAATAGAGTTGCTACTTTTAGTTAGTTCCTCCCCAGCGCTGCTCAAAATATTGCAGTAAGGAGGGTTAACGCTGAAGACGTCTCTCAGGCATAAAGCATCTGATGTAATCAGTCAATAATATAGTCTGTGAGTTCACAAGAGTGTGACCTTTGTACATACACACACACAGGCGGTTTGCCTTTAAAAAAAAAAAAAAGATGAACAGGTGAATCTGAGGACTCTAAAGATGTCATAGTTATTGTTGGAGAGGATTTTGGTCATTTCCATATTTTCATGTTCATTTGCAGTTGCTTTTCAAGCAGCAGAACATGAAATATTCACTAGCATTTAATCTCTACTTAGTGACATTCACATCTGAGCGGCTCGTTCTTTAAATGCAAGCGTGTGCATGTACATTGACAATTGCACATTCAGTAGGGATTTCATGTGAATCTCTCAGACAGCTGCCTGCTCGTTGTGTAAGGGGTGACACACAGAATCATACAGGGGCCCAAGGGGGCCCCTGACCTATTTACAGCCCTTACCCCACTGGTCACACTCAGCCAAACACACACACTGAGTCTGTCACATTTCTACAAAAAGATAAAAAACATACACAAATTCAACCTTTCTGGGGATTTGTACCTAAAATGAGGGAGAATGTGAGAATGGATGTGGAAGACTAAACCGAAATCATTAAGTTAGTAGTGGTCCACCATTACGGAAAGCAGAAAATGTTAGTAATTTAGTAAATAGAAGTAACATTGTTCCATTAGTTGTCCTGGTTGACACATCGGCTATCATATGTTCTCTCAGTTGTTATGCTTTCAAATGGCACTATGACTTTCATGTTAAAAAAGCGCAAGAAACTAAAATATTCATCAGGCAATGAGGCTCAATTTCCTCTTAAAGGGACAGTTCATTCAAAAATTAAAATTCTGTCATCATTTAATCACCCTTACATCGTTCCAAACCTGCATGACTTTATTTGTTCTGTGGAACGTAAATTTTGAAGAACTTTTTTTTTATATACATTGAATGTCAATGGTGTCCAAAATGACATTGAATTGGACCCACTGACTTTCATTGTATGGACAAATAAAATACTGAGACATTTCTCAAAATATCTTCTTTTATGTTCCACAGTCATATTAGTTTGGAATGACATGAGGGTGATTAAATGATGACAATTTTCATTTTTAAGTTTACTGTAATTTAAAAGGTGCAGTGTGTAAATTTTAGCAGCATCTAGCGGTGAGGTTGTGAACTGCAACCAGCGGCAGCTCACTCCTCCCTTTCGCGTGATTTGAGAAGCTACGGTGGCCGTCTGGCCAACACAAGACAAAGATGTCATTGTCTGAGACAGCAGAGAGTACGTTAGCCAGTCAAGCAATGAGGTTTCTTCTTACTTCTAACAAAGAACGGTCTCTGCCTCTAAAAACACGAACGATTTTGAAGAACATCAACATAGTGACGAAACGTGCTCTTGTAGAGCAGTTTGTCCATTTAGGTCTGCTGTAGAAACATGCCGGCGCAAAATGACGACTTGACATGGAGGGGGGGACCCACGGTGTATGTACACAGAAATGGCTCATTCTAAGGTAATAAAAACATAACGGTTCATTATGTAAGGTCTTTATACACCACTGAAAACATAGTTATGTATATTATATTGCATTTCTGTCGATAGATCCTCACAAATTTTACACATTGCATCTTTAAATATGCATCATGCAGTGCCGCATTCTTCATATACATTCATGACAATGAGATCTCCATGTCACTGCAGCCTCTTCAGATGGTACAGGTCAATCTTTAAATTCAATGTCTTGAATGCACCTCAATGTCCATCCTTTGCTGCAAAAGCAGATGCTGAAAGTAAGGTCCCGGTTAGTTTTATGAACATGGTCTTTCCGGCTTTGGGCTTTACTTGATCTGTCGTAATGAAATTCATCTCTGTACTGGACTGGTGAAGTGGGAAAGTTCACATGCTTCTCTGTTGTGTAGGAAACCAATTCAAGAAGTTCTTCACCGTATGAACATTTAGAGCTCTTTCAGCTCTGCAAGAAGCTCTGTCTATATAATAAAACTATAGTAACTTATATTAAGTAACATATATCTTTTACTTAAAAAAATAGAATATGTTTATGGATTGTTTTTTGTTGATTTGTTTTGCTGTTTTATTTTCTTACTCTGGTGTGAAACATCACCTGTATTAGCACAAATGAGGAGGACGCAGGCAGACAAGATCAATAGTTTTTTTCTGGCTGCCCCCTTTGCTTTGGTGCAGAGCTACTTAGTGTGAGCAAGTGAGCCGTGTGTGTGTATGTGTGTGGCTGGACATGTATGTGTGTGTGTGTGTGGCTCACGTGTCCATGCACTGCAGTCTGTCAACTTTGTATTTATACCAACATTAAAGGTCATTTGAGTGAAGAAAGAGGTGTCATCTTTGTTTTATTGCTGTTCATTGTATCGTTCTCTTTCACACACACTCGTCTGTTTTTGGCCAGCACAGCATTTTGTCTTTATTTTAAGAAATTCTAAAACACTGCAGCGATGTTGGGATGATAAAATGATATTCACAAACACTCACTCACAAACATTCCTTTAAAGGAACATGTTGTATCCATTAAGGGCCAAATTTACTAAACGGGGTAAATTAGCGTGAGAGCGCAATTCCACAAATGTGCCGATGGGAGTGACAAGTTTTGCGCGTGATCTGCTGCTGACACACAAATTAAAGAACACAGAAGCAGTCAAATAATTTACATAATGACCAACGCAATCAACCAAGAGCAACGCAAATTAGCGTTGGGTCGCAAATAAGCAGAGCTGATGCTCATCAGGTGTGGGTCGACACAAGCGCAACTTGTTACATGTAATATACGGATAACGTCTTCCTCTGGCATTCCAAAGAAATTAATACGAGTGGAAAATATTTTCTCGCTCTCTGTTCTCTGCGGTGTCTCCTAGCAGCAACAATTGCAGCCATGTCGCAAAGTGGGTTAAGACAAGTGTTGCCAAGTCCGCGGTTTTCCCGTGGAATTGGGCTACTTTACACTGTTGCCGCGGGTTGTTTTTAATATCCGCGGGTTGAAGCGACCCCAAATAACATGATATTTAGCCCCTGGGATGCAAATTTTCCCATGGAACGCTGCCAAAAATGCAGATTTTACCCCCCGGAACACGATTTTTACCGTGGGACCCCCCTGAAACGCGATTGGGCTAGTTTTGAGAAGCAATTGGGTGGGTTTTGTTGTGAAAACTGGCAACCCTGGTTAAGACATGCTTTTTTTGGGCGTTAAATAATGGCACAAATACCAGTAAATTGACTAGCGCAAACATTAGTAAATCGCGTTGCGTGATTCATTTAAATACTCTCCTCCCATAAATTTTGCATCTGAAAGGGAAACTCCTACAAATGCATATGCAATAAGGTCAGCCACAAAACAACTCAGTCCACATCTTTTCAGCGCTAATTTTGCACTGCGTGTCTTTAGTAAATCCTGACAGTAGTTTTTTAACGCCAAAAAACTGTTGTTTATCAAGTACCTGAATAAATGTTGAAATGTAAATGTGGGCAGATATGTAAATCGTGTGGTTGTGATGTTATAACCATGATAATTTATGAATGTTGTCTTTATGCAGATTAGTTTCTATAAATGGTATTTGGTGCTGTAGGAGACTTGCATTGTCAGTGTTATGAAAGCGTTTACCTAACACAGTACCACAGTTGTTTATGGTACAAACCTTTGATGGTTTAAAGGTTTTGACTGAGGAGAACCACTGTATTTTATCTACATAGTACATCATAAATAGTAGATCACACAAAAAAGCACAAGGCAATCCTGTTCCCCAACCTCTGAGCTTGCAGTTGAACTATGACCCTGTATTGTAAATAGTTTATTTGTGGTTGCCATGTTAGTTTAGCACCTAGAGATGGAGGCCAGTGCTTTGGGAGTTTAATGTGTACACATGCAGATCTCAGCTCTAATATGAGTCATAGTGACAGATAAATGGGTCAGAGCACAGACACAGACAAAAGACCCCCCTGGAGGAAATAAATGTTATAACTTACTCATGGACAGTGCAAAGCTCAAAACACTTGGTTACTATCAGAAAAATATTTGTATTAAATGCATGTTCAGGCTGAAGGAGGAAGTGCATACATCTTACCACCATCACTAACTCATCCAAAAACACATACCCCCTGTGAAAAAGAAGTGCACTTAGTTTTGAATGTGCACTTCAAATCTTAAAAGTATATTTTAAAAAATGTATTTGTAATGTAATATTAATAGGCCACTTAAAGGATTAGTTCACTTTAAAATGAAAATTACCCCAAGATTTACTCACCCTCAAACCATTCTACAGTAGGTGTATATGACTTTCTTCTTTCTGATGAACATAATCTGAGTTATATTAATAAATATCCTGATGAATCCAAGCTTTATAATGGAAGTGAACCAGACCAACGAGTTTGAAGCTCAAGAAAGTGCATCCATCCATCATAAACGTACTCCACATGGCTCCAGGGGGTTAATAAAGGCCTTCTGAAGCGTAGCGATGCATTTGTGTAAGAAAAATATCCATATTTAACACGTTATAAAGTAAAATATCTAGCTTCCGCCAGACCGCCTTCCGTATTCAACTTACGAAGAAAGTGTAACGCCTCTCGCTGTTCAAAACGCATACGCTACGTCCTATGCCTTCCGTATTTAACTTACGAAAAAAGCGTAACTGACATGGCATCAGTTAACTGCATTTATATAGATTTCAACTGCAGTATATTCAGTTCAGCATCTGCAACATTGCATTCAGAATTTCCATAATAAATACTCTATTTTTAAACTGTTAAAGTGTACTTCTTTTTCACAAGAGACGTACAACAGAAACTACTTTACAATAAATGGATTGTTTACCTAAAAATGTAAATTCTGCTATTTACTCACCCTCATGTCATTCCAAACCTGTAAAAGGAGATGTTTAGCAGAAGGTTCATGCTGCTCTTTTCCATTCAATGAATGCAAATAGTGACCGTGAGCTGACAAGTTCTATATTTCAATTCTTCAGAAGTAATACAATAGCTTTGTGTGAGGAACATCAAAATTTAAGTCATTATTCACTGAAAATCTGTATTGCAGTTCTGCATATTCAAACTTGCAGCATGTGATTGGTTACAAAAACCAGGAACCAATGATGGCACAAAGCATCTTGATTCAGCAAGTTTGAATTTGTAAGACTGAATGCATTTTTTTTTTTATCCCACATCATAACACTGAAAATAATTTAGGGCACACTTTCACGACAACAATGTACTAAAAGTGGAAAAGTTTTTCCTTTGCACTTTTCGCGTACAGATGACAACGTTGTCAAAACGCCTGTAGACTGAACATGTAATACGTATGTGCATGACGTCACCGTTTTCACAAATTCGCGTTTTTGTAGTTTACATGATAACACTATTGTTTTCAAAAACTTGCAATTTGAAACCCGTTTTAAAAAGTTTGCATTTTCAGGCCCCCAAAATGCAGTTGTTGTGTAAATGAACGGCCAAAACACAAAAAAAGTTTTCTGTTTTTAGTTGAAAGCGGTGTCGTATGAACTGCCCCTTAGTGTAGAAACAATTTTCACAAACCATTACAAAAATGGCAAGTAATACACTGTATGTATATTAAACATGACATTTTGAAGTAGAAAAACTGAAATAGCATTTTCTTGTAAAACATACTCCAATAATCCTTGTTTTATTAACAACTTTGAAAAATTATTACTTTACCAGTACTCGTATATATCATATGCACAGATATCGGCCCCCGCGCACTGGCCCTTGCACTTTTTTATCACTTCCTCTCCTTGTCTTTCCTGTTCTCTTTTATCTTCCTCTACATCTCTCCATCTCTTCTAGAAATGCGTAACACACATACATGCAAAGACAGGGGTATTCCAGGACTTGTGTCGACTGCCAGTTGACTGGAAACACAATCACAGCTGACAGTTATGTGTGTCATGAGGACAATGGCACAGCGGGGCAGAGATGGCAAACACACAAATCCAGTCACCACATCGATGCACACACAAACAGAGACATCTTCAGCCCCAGATTTATTTACACACACAAGACATTTAATTTGGAAAACTGAAATGTTCTGGATCCATTCACACATCCATTCACACCCACACAAAGCTTACAGTCAAACAGAGGGCTAAACCAGTAAATCCTCAGAACGTCAAGCTAAACTGAGAGAGGTTATTAATACGAGACAGAAGGTTGGCATAATGCCCCAAATGCTATTTAAAAGGGCTATAAAAAATCAGGACTCATATTCCGTGGGAATCGAACTCACAACCTTGGTATTGCTAGCGCAACACACTACCAATTGAGCTACAGAAACAAAAATACTAAGAAGTTAGTGGAAAAGGTCTGAAAAACTGAATGACCTTGGCATCTCTACCTCTTTTTGCCCTACCATGATGGCAACACACCCCCAAAGTAGGCAACAGACACCCTGGTCTGACCTCCCTCCCCTCCCTTCTCCATGTGCCTGGCTCTTTTTATAGCAGACCATATTCACTAATAGAGAAGGTTCCTCCCAGGAGAACAAAGCTCATTACAGAACTGCACATCCTTTGGGTGCTCTCAGGATTCTCATGTGGGATCTTTCTCTGGCAGGTCGGCACCTTTTCCTGATTTGGATGGCTTTGGCAAGAATTCCCCACCTCAATCTCTGCTCTTTCCTAACTTAACCACTCCACAGAGATGGTAGGACAGAGAAACATCCATCCCTTAATGAGTTTTTCTAATGCGAGCCATTTGCTATGTCACCTCTACAAATAAATTCAATGTTTCTTTCATTACCGAGATATCAAGATATATCCAAATTTTTCAACACACAATGGAAAATTAGATAAGCTCATAGCTTTGTTTACTTCATTATGCATTAGAATAAGATAAATTTTGACTTCACTGAAGAATTTCAAGTTTGTTTAGCTCAACCAGTAGAGCGTTGCATTGGCAATACCAAGGTTGTGGGTTCGATTCCCAGGAAAGACACAAAATGTATACTTTAAATGCACTGTACATTAAAGGATTAGTTCACTTTAAAATGAAAATTATTCCAAGCTTTACTCACTCTCAAGCCATCCTAGGTGTATTTGACTTTCTTCTTTCTGATGAACACAATCGGAGTTGTATTAACAAATATCCTGACGCGTCAAAGGTTTATAAAGGCAGTGAATGGGACCAATGAGTATGAAGCTCAAGAAAGTGCATCCGTCCATTATAAATGTACTCTACACGGCTCCCGGGGGGGTTAATAAAGGCCTTCTAAAGTGAAGCGATACGTTTGTGCAAGAAAAATATCCATATTTAACAAGTTATAAAGTAAAATATCTAGCTTCCGCCAGACCGCCTTCCGTATTCTACTTACGAAGTGTAAAACTCTCACGGTTCAAAATGCTTACGTTACGTCCTATGCCTTTTTTTTTGCGTTGAAAAATGAAAAAAGAAGACATGCTTTTTTAAATTTGAACTCACTTCAGCATCACATTTCTAGAACTGCATATCATGACTGCAAAAAACGAGAGCGAAACAATCAAGGACATCTTTCTAAGCGCGTGTTTACATAGAAAAACTATAGAAAAGTAGCACAGTGAAATGCAAAAATCTGTTCTGTGTGAACGACCCCTAAAACATTTTAGAAAAAAGTCCATGCCAGTGGAATACAGTAAATGTAATCTCGCAGAACAGCAGTATTTGACATATTGACACTTTTACACTCCTATCTATCACTCAGCACCCAGGAATCCTTTGTGGTGACCTGTAACGTGTTACATTTTGAGCCGGTGTCAAATAATTAGCTGCATAATTGGAGCAGGGTCACTGTTGGCAGATACACATCTTGAACAAACAGCGACCACATTTATCTGACTGCTGCTATGTACGTTATGCGGTTGCAAGTGCCAGTGTGTCGTTCTGTTCCTTGTGTGTGTTATATACTGTGTGGAGAGGGATTTGTATCATTATCACTGAACAATTATATTCTAAATATAACCATGCGTGCACTCTGACGCACACACTTACACAGTGACCCTCAGGCCTATAAAGTGTTTTGCAGTGTATAGCAGAGCTGAAGTATGAAGATAACCCAAATTCATCACTGTCAGTGAAGACAGAGGACTGGGTGCCTGAAATCAAAATGTAAAATGCCTCGACTCTCTAGCCTGTCTAACCTCACTCTATACCACCCAGCTCCATAACACAGTAAACTAGTGTAAATAACTTTTATTTAAAGGGCACCTATTATGCAAAATCCACTTTTACATGGTGTTTGGACATAAATGTGTGTTCGCAGTGTGTGAACACAACCACCCCACAATGATAAAAATCCACCCACTCCCTTTTTTTTAATCCCCATTAAACCAAAGCAGTCTCATTAAACATGCCATTTTGATTGTGACGCCACACTGCTCAGGCCCCGCCCACTGCCGCTGACTGACAGTCCTGTATTACCATAGTTTCCGCCCTCGGCGTATTGTACGCTGTCCGCCATTTTCTCCACACTCAAGCAGTTTAAGCATAAGCATAAGGAGTTGTTTGCTTTCCAAACTCTCTTGCGGTACTTTGATGTCATACGCCGATCGGTCTGCGCAGCGCAGATGCATCTCGAGCAAGCCTAATGTCTCGGAAGCAATCCCGATGTTCTGTTTTTGGATGTAAGACTGAACATAAGAGACTTCCTTTTCTCCCAACGTCTGAGCCACTGAAGACACAGTGAATTCATTTTATATTTGAAGGTAATGCGTTCCAAAAAATAACCAAAATTCGTTTATGTCTGCGCAAGTCATTTCACTCCAGACTGCTTTGTGAACGAGTGGCAATACAAGGCAGGCTTTGCTAAAAAGTTGGCACTCAAGCATGGATCTGTACCATCTGTTCGTGATCCAGCTTCACATCCAGAAGAAGTAATTGTCACACTGTTTATTTTTCATTTCAGTCTATGTGCCTCTTAGCCAGTTCCACAACAAACGTGGCTAAAGCTATTGTTGTCATAGAGACCATATGTCTGACTTCTATTTTAAACCTTGTTTATATACTATATAACCACATGTTTGTAAAGAACAGTGTAAAAGGTGATTATCTTGAAAATCTGTGTACGTTTTCTGTAAAGATAAGACATTAAAAACGCTATGTTTATTTGCAAAGGCCAGCACATTTATCCACTAACCATTCAGAAATGTCCAGATGCATTCTAAAAGTTGTAACTTCTTCCTGAGTCTCTCCATCAGTGACTCCGGTTTGAACAATGTAAGGCTGAACATCGTTACTGACAATCGGCATTTTGGCTGCGTGAGATTCTCCAGTTTTGTTGTTGTTCAGCAACTAAGCACGAGCTGGTAAAGCTCCGCCCTCTTCTGGAAAGGGGGCGGGGAGCAGCAGCTCATTTGCACTTAAAGGGTTAGTTCACCCAAAAATTCAGTCATTAATTACTCACCCTCATGTCGTTCCATGCACGTAAGACCTTCGTTCATCTTCAGAACACAAATTAAGATATTTTTGATAAAATCCGATGGCTCAGCGAGGCCTGCATTGCCAGCAAGATCATTAACATTTTCAGATGCCCAGAAAGCTACTAAAGACATATTTAAAACAGTTCATGTGAGTACAGTGGTTCAACCTTAAAGGGATAGTTCACCCAAAAATGAAAATTATCCCATGATTTACTCACCCTCAAGCCATCCTAGGTGTATATGACTATCTTCTTTCAGACGAACACAATCCGAGATATATTTAAAAATATCCTTAGTCTTCCAAGGTTTATAACAGTTGTGAATGGTAGGCCAAATTCTGAAGACAGAAAAAATGCATCCATCCATAAAAAAATGAATCCATACGACTCAGGAGGGTTAATAAAGGCCTTTTGAAGTGAAGGCATGCGTTTTTGTAAGAAAAATATCCATATTTAGAACTTTATAAATTCAAATAACGAGCTTCCGGCGGACAACCGCACGCATACTGCGCACGTCAATTTGGGCGGAAGAGCAACCTTTGACCTGCGATTTGCACATTCTGCGTGTGGTCTTTCGCCGGAAGCTAGTTGTTTGAATATATAAAGTTTTAAATATGAATATTTTTCTTACAAAAACAAAAAATTGTGAGTCATCCAACATGACATCAGTTATCCAGTGTGGTTTACCATATTATTAGCAGTGTGATATCAAATGACCGGATGACAGACGTCTCTTTGCACAGTCACAGATTTAAGATCATTACTGTCCTTACCCAGAGTGAGCCTTATGCAGAGATCAGTGCACTGAAGACAAGGTAAGACGATATGACAAGATGCAAGAAAACATTCATGATATGAATAATGCATTCAGACAAAAGTGGGGACAGGGACTGGTAAAGGCATGTTCTGCATCCTGGTTTGTTTGCATGGTGAAATGAGACAGATCTTACTGCATTGGATGTGCTGCAGTGCATGTGTGTGCTTTATTGCTGCATTGTGTCATAGTGGGCATGCAAGAGTGTCTGAAGAACTTTTGTTTTCTTCTTTTATGCTCTCTTCTCTATAGCTTGAAGCGCTGAATCAGCAGAAGCTTCCAGCATAATGAAAGCCACTGACCCAACCTCTCTCTCTCTCTTGCTTTAAGGGAGACCGAGGAGTGTTGAAACATGAGGTGAGTCGTAACACTATGTTTAGTGAATTAGAAGTGATCTATAGAGGTCAAATCACATCATACATGATCACCACTCTCCTGGGGTGACAGGAGAAGTTATAAGACTGTGTAAAAATATATAGGATATACGGGGGGAAAAGAAATAAGGGAACATTACATCAAAGTTTGAGACGCATAGCACAAAAAATGCAATCCAATTAGATGTTAAAACAAAATGACTTACACCCTGGTCTCTCCGCCATCATTCTGCGTGCTAAATATTAAGATCACTGGTGTGTATAATAATGGCCTTATTCAAAAACATGGTTTCCCTGAAGGGAAGTGTAACAAGCTTGTAAGAAACTTCAGTGAACTCGCTGGAGAAGAAATTTGGATCAGTGTTTAGTGTTGTCTAACTAAAACTATTAAAAATGGCTTTTGTTAATTGAAATAAAGGTTAAATATCAGATTAAAAACTTAAACTTAAGAAAATAAAAATGAGAAATGTTGCCAGCTAACTGAAATAAAATAAGTTTAAGTACTAAAATTATTAAAAATAAATCAAAGCTAAATAGAAATAATTAAAAACTAGTTCCAAAACAACATGACAAAATCACATAACAAAATTACTAAAATGTAAAATAAAATTAAACTAAAAAATATATACAATATACAAAGAAAGCAAATTCTAAATATTAATAAATGCTGTAATAGTATATAAATAATACTAAAATAACACTTTTTTTTTTTATCCAATACATCAGTTTATTGCATAACGTGACTTAAAGGGATAGTTCACCCAGAAATGAAAATTCTGTCATTAGAGATCTGCTTGGTTACAAACATTCTTCCAAATATCTTCCATTGTGTACAGCAGAACATTTATACAGGTTTGGAACAACCTGAGGGTGAGTAAATGATGACAGAATTTTAATTTTTGAACTAACCCTTTAAAGATGAAGTGTGTATTTTTTCAAGTTAGCATATTATGTTCTCTTATATCCAGTTTAAATAGCAGCATTGGCTCAACCAATGGAATGACTTTGGGGCGGTACTATATCAGCATCTAAACCTCTGTTAATTATCAACAGGAACTTTAGTACTATATTGCCAAAAGTTTTGGGACGCCTGCCTATACATGCACATGAACTTTAATGACATCCCATTCTTAATCCGTTGGGTTTAATATGGAGTTGGCCCACCCTTTGCAGCTATAACAGCTTCAACTCTTCTGGGAAGGCTTTCCACAAGGTTTAGGAGTGTGTTTATGGGAATTTTTGACCATTCTTCTAGAAGCGCATTTATGAGGTCAGGCAGTGATGTTGGACGAAAAGGCCTGGCTCGCAGTCTCCGCTCTAATTCATCCCAAAGGTGTTCTATCGGGTTGAGGTCAGGACTCTGTGCAGGCCAGTCAAGTTCCTCCACACCAAACTCGCTCATCCATGTCTTTATGGACCTTGCTTTGTGCACTGGTGCGCAGTCATGTTGGAACAGGAAGGGTCCATCCCCAAACTGTTCCCACAAAGTTGGGAGCATGAAATTGTCCAAAATGTCTTGGTATGCTGAAGCATTAAGAGTTCCTTTCACTGGAACTAAGGGGCCAAGCCCAACCCCTGAAAAACAACCCCACACCATAATCCCCCCTCCACCAAACTTTACACTCGGCACAATGTAGTCAGGCAAGTACCGTTCTCCTGGCAACCGCCAAACCCAGACTCATCCATTGGATTGCCAGACAGAGAAGCGTGATTCGTCACTCCAGAGAACACGTCTCCACTGCTCTACACTGTAAAAAAAAAATCCTAATTTTACGGAAAATAACTGTTTTTTTTTTACGGTCATTTTCTTTTATTTTAAAGTATACTCAAAACTTTGTAAAATTACAAACAACATATGTAAATTAACAACTCGGCTGTTATTTTAAGTATTATGACATTAATGAAAAATTACAGTAATTCACATATTTTTTTGCAGAAAATTTACTGTATTTTTTATACAGTATTTTTTCTGTTTTCTTAAATTACAAACAAATGTATGTAAAATTACAAAAATAATCAGTAATTAAACAGTAACAAAACAGTTAAATGATAAAACGGTCAAATGAATGGCAGCCAAAAAACCCTGTAGAATTAAAGTAAAATGTCCTAATTTAAATAAACCGAAAAACACTGTTATTTTACAGGTATTTCCTGAATTATTACAATCAAATACCTTCACTTTAAAAAAATCTTTAAAAAAACGGTCAATGACTGGCAGCTATGGCTGCCAAACAAAGACCATAAAATTAAAGTAAAATGTCCTAATTTAAATAAAGTGCAAAAAACTTTAACAGAAATGTTCTTGTTAAAAAACACTGTTATTTTACAGGTATTTCCTGATTTGATTCAAATAACTGGCAACAACAGAACATCAAACACTAACAGATCTCTCAAGATCTCAGCATCTTCACTTATTACAGACTTTATTTCCTTTATACAAAGGTTCTTATTGAGAATTAACAGAGGTTTAGATGTTGATGTCTTATTGAAAAAAAAAAAAAGTTTCTTGTTATGGAGGAAAGCGTTTGCTTTAGTTGGGCTCTTGACCCTTGACTTTTTCATGTTAGTTTTTCTCTGACTGCTTTAACTGTGTGTTTCTGATACATGTTTGTTATAGTAAAAAAATGCACGAGAAACTCTGATCAGATGATTTTGGCTGCTTATTGATGATATAGTTATCATGAAGTGGCCTGATTCACTGATATCACATTGTCAAATTTCTGAGTATATTAGCTGTTAATTACATATGATTTTCTGTAACCTTGTGATATTGTGGAATCATTATGATAACCTGGTATTCTGATTTTTAAGTTATTATGCAGAAAATGCCTTTTTTTTTTGGAGCACAGAGACATCAATAATCAGCATATGAATCTCAACAATGGTGACAATCAATTAAACCTTTTTGTGACTCTAGCAGCTTGTTTTGTGACGTTCAGAGTTGATCTGAATTTTTTTTTTTTATTGTCACCGTTGTTGAGATTCATACGCTGATTCTTGATGTCTGTGTGAGTCTGCATGACCTTGACAAACATTTTCTGCATAATGATTTAATAAAATTGTTTATAGTACCACAGCACTGCAATAGTATTGGCACGTGAAACTAACAACTAATATTAAACAATTTAGTCAGAGACCAGACTCTGGTATTAGTGAATCAGACCACTTTATGATGACTATACCATCACTTAAAAAGTGACCAACATCATCTGATCAGAGCTTCTCTTGCTTTTTTCTGTTTTGCTATAACAAATGTGTATTAGAAACACACAGTTAAAGCAGTCAGAGAAACACTAATGTTAAAGAGTCAAGAGCCCAACTAAAGCAAGCACTGACCACCAGAACGGTGACTTCAAACTTTATTATTTTCAATAAAACATCAGCATCTAAACCTCTGTTAATTATCAACAGGAACTTTAGTATAAAAGAAATAAAGTCTGGATTGTAATAAGTGAAGATGCTGAGATCTTGAGAGATCTGTTAGTGTTTCATGTTCTGTTGGGATTTAAAGGGTTTCTGTATCGTCTGTTTTGTGGGTCACCATTGTGCTGGAGAGTAGAGCCTGTGCTTCAGTCCAGGATGAACCAGAAAACATTGGGGTTATGCTGCATGTTGCTTTATTTCAGAGGCAGTAACATATAGTTACATTCATTCATTCATGTGTGCTCTTTCTGGTTAAATACAAGAGATTCACATTTCACAGTCACTGTGTTTTGTTAGTAATAATTCAGGATCTATCCGTAAAACAACAGTGTTTTTTCTGTAAGAGTGTTTTGCACTTTATTTAAATTAGGATATTTTACATTTATTTTACAGACTTTGATTGGCAGCCGTTGCTGAAAGTCATTTGACCGTTTTTTTTTGTTTGTTTGTTTTTTAAAATTATGTTTTGCAGTGAAGGTTTTTTATTGTAATAATTCAGGGAATACCTGTAAAATAACAGTGTTTTTCTGTAAAAAAAAAGTTTAATGAAAAATTCTGTTAAAGTTTTTTGCACTTTATTTAAATTAGAATATTTTACTTTAATTTTAAGGTTTTTGTTTGGCAGCCGTAGCTGACAGTCATTGACCATTTTTTTATGATTTATTTTTTTACAGTGTAGAGTCCAGTGGCGGCGTGCTTTACGCTTTGCATTGCACTTGGTGATGTAAGGCTTGGATGCAGCTGCTCGGCCATGGAAACCCATTCCATGAAGCTCTCTACACACTGTTCTTGAGCCAATCTGAAGGCCACACGAAGTTTGGAGGTCTGTAGCTATTGACTCTGCAGAAAATTGGCGACTTCTGCGCACTGTGCGCCTCAGCATGCGCTGACCCCGCTCTGTGATTTTACGTGGCCTACCACTTCGTGGCTGAGTTGCTGTTGTTTCCAATTGCTTCCACTTTGTTATGATTCCACTAACAGTTGACCGTGGAATATTTAGTAGTGAGGAAATTTCACGAATGGACTTATTGCACAGGTGGCAACCTATCACGGTACCACGCTTAAATTCACTGAGCTCCTGAGAGCGACCCATTCTTTCACAAATGTTTGTAGAGGTAGTCTGTATGCCTAGGTGCTTGATTTTATACACCTGTGGCCATGGAAGTGATTGGAACACCTGAATTCAATGATTTAGAGGGGTGTCCCAATACTTTTGGCAATATAGTGTGTATATATATATATATATATATATATATATATACGTGCACACACAAAAATTAAAACTGCATTCACCAACTCATTTTAGAGTGACTTCAAAAATGCACCAAATCAATCCAGCTTTGGTAAACTATTCTGCTATTTAGCACACAAGCCTGTTTCAACCTACTGCTTGGAATAATCTGTTCATCGAAGGCCTCTGGTGGAGATACTGTAATAGTGTATAAAAGTAGCATGAATCTGTGCTCACAAGCACATGAAAGCTTCTGGGGGTAGCCGAGAGAAAGAGAGAGATGGGGTTAGGAAGCTCGCCCTGTGCTGCAGGCGTGTGCTAAAAACAGGTCTGTTGTTCCATGCTTTCAGGATCAATATGAGAACAGAGTGAGCTATGAAGAACCGAAGATTAAAAGGCGTATATCCCACTGATGGGCCCATCACTCATTCTTGAGGGAATTAAGTATTGATTTGGATGAAAATATAATTGTTTTGTGGGCGAGGCTGCGTGCTTGTGTGCAAGTGCTCTGCAACTTTTGGAAAAAGTAATGGCCTACAAGTATGAATATAGTATTCTTATCCGTTATCTATTTATGACAAAAAATACAGGTTTTATCCTGACAGATCTTTACAAAACTACAGTTTTTATTTTATCTAAAAATAAAAGAATTATGAGCTCCTGTTATGTTTAAAGTCACCATGAAATCAATTTTTTTCTTATTCACTGATATTTTTTACACTCAGAATGTTGCTCATGACTTTCATTTTTTGTAAGTATTGTCTGTAATGATGACATGTTGGTAGTTGGACTTTATTTTAGTGTTTATTTATTATTTTTGAACACAAATCTGCTCTGGGGATTGTAATGTTGGCTCCCTGAGTTTGTTATGGTATGAAAGCCCCCATCCTCCTGAATCTAATGTTATCTTTTCTAAACATGTGCTGGTTAACTCTAACCCTAACCATTAATCCACAGCTTGGCATGACAGTGCTCCAGGCTGGCTGTCTGATAAACACTTGCGCTTTTGGCTTTTCTTTTTTGAGATGCTCAATGGGACTAGAGATTTACCATTACAAGACTGACCCAAATTGGTCAGATCCTATTATAAGTTAGCCTGAGGCTGCTGATGTTTGAATGAGAGAGGCGTCACGGGCCGAGCTCCCTGGGAAAAACATAGTGTGTTCAAAAGGTAATATGGTCATTTATGCAGAAAATAACCTGAATTAAACTTAAGAGGGATGTTAGTAACTCTTTAGCTCATGAACTTTTTTAGCAATGTTTATGTTGGTTGAAAACCCTCATACAACGGCTGGAGGATTTTATCAAAGATGATCAAATAAAATTTAAAAGAAAACTCTGTCATGCTTTACATTAACTTACAATATATTGTTTAGTTATCAGTTATAAAAAACTCTTTGCCACTATGTCCTTGTCAGGGTTATGTTTAAGTCTGCTTAGTTTCATTATGTTTTAGTTTGCTTCCACCTGGTATTAAGATGTGTTTTGGTCGATCGGATCACAAGTGGATGATGCTAAATATAGTTGTAAACGGGGTGTAAAACATTTTGAGCTTGTCCACTTTCGACCACTTCCAGAGGTAGTTGAAAATGCATTCGACCAGATTGCTTTTGTAGTGTAAACGCTCATGTGGTCGAATGTGTTCGAACAGCCGCTAAAGACCGACTACTCTCCACCTACTGAACTAATGCGTAAAAATTATAGGAAGCGCGCTAGCCAGACAGGATTTAAACTTTGTCGGCTGAAGACCCAAGTTTGGTTTGAAGACGAAAAAATGTACCAAGCACAATGTTCTCTCACCATTCCTGATTTCTAACACACACTCATCGCGTTCGGCCAGTCTTGAGGCTGTCAGAGCAGAAACAAAAGCTGCTGCTCTCTGTGTTTTTCCATCACCTCCAGTCGCGTTCATATGTAAATTGCGTGAGCTTTTGTCCATTAGATCGAAAGATTTAAAAAAAAAAACATACATTTACCCGCCCATAGACCATCCCCTCGAAGAAATCAGGACAGAAGTGGTCAAAAGTGGACAAAAGAGACAGATTAAAATACCAGGTGAAAACGGATATGTATCCCCCTCGTCCACTTGTGATCCAATTGACCAAAATGCATCTTAACACCAGGTGGAAACAGGGCCTTAGTCTTCCTGGTAGTTAATTAGTTAACACCTCTTTCTGTTCCTAGTAATTATCCAGTGTAAAAAATTCTGTCTGTTTATTGTTTCATGTCGTCTTTATATTTCATGATTGTTATTTTATGCTTTTATTTGAAGTATCTCCTAGGTCTTCCAAGTTGAATTTAGTATTAAAAACTGTTTTTGTTTCTCTACTCTTTCTTTGTGTGCTTTGTTACAGCCACACGTGACAGAACACAGAACCCTCAAATAGAGTATTTTTGTGCCATTTTTTTCTTATTCTTTTCTCCCCCCTTCACTATGGACTTACCGGCCATCCAGCGAAAATTAGAGGAACGCACAAAGGACTTTTTAGATCTGGCGTGCCTCATACATTATCCTGATCGCTCTCTTTGTGTGTTTTATTATACCAGCCTCAGCGAGCGATCCAAGGCACACCTACCTGGTGTTGGTCCTCGGGGAGATTTCGCCGCATTTGTGAAGTGGGTGCTGGTGAATAAAGCATCTGCATTCACCATCTGCCCCACCAGCCCCACTCCGGACCCAGAGCCCAGCCAGCCACCGCCCACACACTGCACGGAGCGAACGCCAGAACCCACCGCAGACAGAGAGCTCGAGTCTGCCGCGATGCACGAGCCAAATATGAGGACTGAGCCAACCATCGCCCCACAGCCTGAGCCTTACGGGAGATCTGACCAGGTGCGTGAGCCGGCTACACCGTGCATTCCAGTGGGTGTGCTCGTGGAGTTCATGGAGATGGAATGGAGCCCCGCCCACTCTCCCGTTGACCTGCAGCTAGCCTCTGCAAACTTTAATGATGAATTGGAAGAGGATATTTCCCTATGCCTCCTGTCACCGCTGGTCCTGCCCAGCTCAAGGTCTCCTATGCCCCTGCTGGTCCCGCCCAGCTCAAGGTCTCCTATGACCCCGCTGGCTCCAACCAGCTCAAAGTCTCCTGTGCCTCCTATTAGGAGACCTAGTTCCCACACAGCCTATTAGGTCATGGAAAATGGGGAAATTGCATTAATTAAGTGCTTTAAACCAACCTTTATTGGACATTAATTGCATTATTATTAATCATTAAAATGTTTACATATACACTAAGCCTATCCCCAAAGCTATACATAACCACTTAAAATAAATAAATAAAATAATGTTGTCAATATGAATTACATATAAGATCACAATGTTAAAATACATCAGGAAGGATTAGGGCTAGGTTTAGGGGAAATAATATATAATTTGTACAGTATAAAACTCATTATTTCTATGGAAAGTCCCTATAAAATGTGTGTGTGTGTGCTTTTTTGTGACATATCAGTACACAAATTTGTATAATGACATAGGTATTACAAGGAGAGGGTGACTTATGAGGACATTACCCCATGTCCCCATTTTTCAAAAGGCTTATAAATCATACAGAATGAGTTTTTTTGAGAAAGTAAAAATGTGCACAGTTTTCTGTGATGGGTAGGATTAGGGGTAGGGTTGGTGTAGGGCGATAGAAAATACGCTTTGTACAGTATAAAAGCATTACGCATATGGAATGTCCTCACAATTCACAAAAACAAAACCTGTGTGTGTGTGTGTGTGTGTGTGTGTGTGTGTGTGTGTGTGTGCTCAATGTATTTGTAAACATTTTAAACACTGAATATGAATGCAATTAATGTCTAATAAAGGTTGATTTAAAGCGCTTAATGTAATTTTCCCATTTTCCATGACCTAATCTAAAGTTAGAACTATTGACTGTTAATAAGTTGTTAACAAAGCATTATCTAACTCTTTACTTATGAGCTAATTAAACAATAATAATTTGTTACAGTAACAATGAATAAAGAAATCACTATTTATAGTCTATTAATGATCTCATATTAACTAGTTTATAAATTATTAATTACCTATAAACTAATAGTTTGCAAATGATTTGTAAGTACTTTATCACACTATACTTACTATAAAGTGTTACCAAAACTTAATATTAAAATCAGCATATTAGAATGATTTCTGAAGGATCATGTGACATTGAAGACTGGAGTAATGATGCTGAAAATTCAGCTTTGCATCACAGGAATACATTACATTTTAAAAATATATTCAGAGAGAAAAGAGCTATTTTAAATTGTAATAACATTGTAATGCAACAATATTTTAATCACATAAATGCCACCTTGGTGAGCATAAGAGACATCTTTCAAAAACATAAAAAAAACCTTTTGTAGTTGTACTACTTTGTAGACCTGCTCACATTTGGTTACCCTGATATGGTGTTGACAATTTAAAGAATAGCATATGACCTAATGTATTTCTTTTGTAACTAAACTGCAACTTTCACCTTGAAGTCAGATCTCATTACATTCAAGTAATAATTATCTCCCAAAGAATAAAGAGTCAGTGAGAAGGAACTCAACAAGACCAGATCAACCAGATCAGGTCAAACATGTTTCATCAAGCCTTTGATGACAAATGCAAGACTGCTTACTCATGGGTCCATGTTGGGCAAAAATTTGTCAGATTAGATAATGACAAGCACTTAAAGCCTTAAATGCAATTGTAGAACATTTATATACTTTTATACAATTTGTAAGTTACAAACCATAAACCTTTGCCAACATAAAAGCTTTGAATTAGATCTCTCCTTAAAATGTACATTATAGATTGAAGAACAAGCTTTAAACCTGCTTTGATCTTCCCCTCTTTATCCATGTCAGCCAATATAAATATGTGCTGGTATCCATGGAGAGCTCGTCATTGTCACTGGTCATTATTTTGTCAAGAGCCCTATAGTTACCCTTAGTAACCGTCTGGGTGACAGAGGAGTCTGAATAACAAACTAAAGAGAAGACATTGTGTGCATCTCAGAGTAACTACAACCCTGAGGGCTTATGCATGCTCTTCATTTAGCTAAAACTAACACTTACTTTGGATTATTTGCCATATTTTCCTTCATATTGCTTTATATTAAGGGTCAGTGTGTTAACTTTTTTACTTCTCCAGCACTGGAGGATAAATCCTGTCACTTTTCAACTTTTCAGGACTGACTTCAAAGTGGACTCACCCTTTACAGTAAGTTCTTTTCATGATTTTTTTCCCCATTATGAACCATAATGCTGCAAAACTTACCAAAATTGTTATTTAAAAAAAGGATTTAAGGTAGTAGGCTGAATGGTTTATGAGAGCACTTCAACCGCTGTGGTTTCTCAGCTGTGCCCACAAAAGCCTTTTTAAATGGAGACTGTCATAGTGCGTGGGGGGAAGGCAGTTTTTCCTATTGTTATGCCTTTGTGCCGACAAACTTGACAGGTGAACGATATGAGTGCAGATGAGGGATTTATTTTGCATGGTCGTAATGATTAATTAAAACGGGTGTATTAAAATGATTTTCCTGTTCTTGCTGGTATCCATTATAATGATTGAGACTTCATGGCCTCTTTAAACATAATACAATCCGTTTCTGCTATCTTAGCTGATGAATAATATGCACTGTTGAAAAAAAACGAATTCATAATCATGTTTCATATCTTTTCATTGCTTTTGGTTGGAATTTTTCATGCTTTATGGTTAATATTTTAGAGTTGTAGAGAAATCCGAACTGACCCTATTTTTGTCTTATTGTGAATGATTCATCTGTGCACATTATTCCAAGAACAAAATATAAAATAACTCACAATCCAATTAATTCTCAATGGATCGATTCAAGCCCCATTATACATTTTTTTTTTCTTGTAAATTATCTTGTAAATGCATCTTAAAGGATTAGTTCACTTCAGAATTAAAATTTCCTGATAATTTACTCACCCCCATGTCATCCAAGATGTTTATGTCTTTCTTTCTTTAGTTGAAAAGAAATTAAGGTTTTTGAGGAAAACGTTCCAGGATTTTTCTCCATATAGTGGACTTCAACAGGGTTCAACGGGTTGAAGGTCCAAATTGCAGTTTCAGTGCAGCTTCAAAGGGCTCTACACGATCCCAGACGAGGAATAAGGGTCTTATCTAGTGAAACGATCGGTCATTTTCTAAAAAAACTAAAAATGTATATACCTTTTAACCACAAATGCTCATCTTTCACTGCTCTGTGATGCGCCGCGCATTGCATAATCACATTGGAAAGGTCATGCGTGACGTAGGCGAAAGTACCAAGCAAGTGTTTACAAAGCGAACGTGCAAAGACTAAGCCAAACACCCTTAACAAAAAAAGGTAAAACAACTATGTCGAGCGATTTTGAAGTTGGAGGAGAAAATGAGAGTTTTTTTGCCCTACCACGGTACTTTCGCCTATGTCAGTCGTGACCTTTCCTACGTGATTACGTAATGTGTGGCGCATCAGAGAACAAGATGAGCATTTGTGGTTAAAAAGTATATAATTTTTTTTTTTTTTTTTTAAATGGCCGATTGTTTCACTAGATAAGACCCTTATTCCTCGTCTTGGATCATGTAGAGCCCTTTGAAGCTGCATTGAAACTGCAATTTGGACCTTCAACCCGTTGAACCCCAGTGAAGTCCACTATATGGAGAAAAATCCTGGAATGTTTTCCTTTCTTTTTGACTGAAGAAAGAAAGACATAAACATCTTGGATGACATAGGGGTGAGTATTATCAGGAAATTTTAATTCTGAAGTGAACTAATCCTTTAATGCAGAAGTAAAATGGATTGTGAAGTCTGTTGACTTTAATATAAGTGCATTTAGCTCTCAAATATTCTGTTTAAATCAATCTGAAACAAATCCAAACAATTAACACTGGTCATATGCCAACACAGATCTGATCTCTGAGATTGGAAAAACAAAGATTAGCTTTGACTCAATCATTAACAGAGATCTTATATATGTGATGCCCAAAGGCACGGAAGAACTGGTCCAAGGTAAATATTACCACATAGATCTGGTATGAGCAGAGCAGAGGGGACAAGGAAGAGGAAGAAATGGGAACATTTTATACTGAAACAAAAATGTTGGTGTCTTAATTAAAGATAGCCAAGGTCAGGGGATGTTTGAGAATATCAACAAGTTGACACTGAGGCGTTAATTAACTATCACACACACACACGCACACACACAAAACAGTTCATCAAATGCTTTTAAGTCACCATAAATATTTAGCAATCTTAATAATTGATATACTCAAGAAATTTTTAACAAATTAGTAACATTTGGTCTTACAAAGACTTCAGTATCAACACCTGTCCTCAGACTTTAACTAATCAAACTTCTGTGACTAAAGGATATAAACTTAAATAGGACTATGAAAATGCTTAAGGTGGTTTTAATATCTGTCACCAACCCTGATCAGTTACACCAAGGCCAACAACATCTGATTTAAGACCAGACACTGATAGTTTATTTTCAATCAATTTCAAGCTAATAGGGCCGATGAAACAGGGAGATTTAGAGTTTTATCGACAGGGGCTCTATTTTGCTTTATTCAAACCCATTACTCATCCAATGAGTAATGACCCAAACAGGCCGAATGCAGCCTCCTCCCCTTTAACTGATGAACACTGTGGTGGAAGTGCTTCATCAAAGCTTGTATCTCTCTTGTATCTCCGTCTCTCTCTCTCTCTCTCTCTCTCTCTTTTTCTTAATACTGGAAGGGCCTGTTGCATTAAAGCATCCTGACCATGTCTTTAAAAAGAAGTTTCTAGCATGTTATATGTTTGGGAACAGTTCTTTTAACCCTAATTGATGGAGTGTAGCTTTTCATTTATTAAACAACTGTAGGAAGACATATCATGTCATATTCCAGGATGACAAAGCCAAGATTCATCAGGCTCAAACTGTGAAAGAATGGTTGGGAGGGAGCATGAAGAATCATTTTCACACATGAATTGGCACCTCTGAGTGTAGACCTTAATTTCATTGAAAGTCTTTGGGATGTGCTGGAGGAGACTTTACAGAGTGCTCACTTCTTGCATTGTCAATACAAGATCTTGACCAAAAAGTGATGCACCTCTTGATGGAAATAACATCAAAACATTTATTTCCATCACGAGCTGCATACATTTTTGGTCAATATCTTGTATTGACAATGCAAGAGTCGAGCAAGTTACAATTGTAATCATGGTTCCCAGAGAAGGGGAATTGGACACTGCCTCTCGTTGTCATGCCATTGGGTCTGCCTGCATGTCTCCTTCAGACAAAGAGGTTGATGACGTGTACTACGGGCGCTTTGCTTATGACGTCATGGGCTGTTGCCAGCCAATGAAATAGGAGTGTGTTCACACATGCTTCAGACACCGGATACGCTGATGGTGTCCCCATAGCATCGATCCAAGACGCAGTGTCTCCCCTTCTCAGGGAACCATGGTTACAGTTGTAACCTTAGATTTTTATTAACCGCTACAGGGCTAAATGTTAAATAGCGGATCTTTACATTTTATTTTAAGTTTTAATAATTGAATGTGTTTTTGTCATTTTTTTCTTTTTTTTGTATATAATTTATTGTTTTTATTTAGCTTTAATTGATTTTAGCATTTCAGCTTATTTCATCTAATATTTATATTTTATTTTATTCAAATTAATGAAAAAACAATTTTTTAATAGTTTTACATTTAGTTAAAAAAAAAATCTGGTCCTCAGTATAGGGATGTTTAATTTCATTTCATTTCATTTTGTAACACTTTATCAAAGGGTAATTAACATTTTAATAATGTATGAATAATTATTTAACTGTCTATGTACAGTAAGATAGGTCACTAGGTTTTAGAGCAGAGCCTTTATGTCAGTGTTTTGGGTCACTTTGGTGTATGTGTTTTCCCAATCCTCTTGTATTAGGCCTACACATGGTTTATATTTCTGATTATGTATTTGAAAGTCATTTTGTGAATTGTGAATTTGTTGCTGATGTTTTGGTTTGATATTTTGTATTGTGTACTTTTACATCTCTTCAAAGACAGAGAGACCAGGGAGATATTGGAGAAATAGGAAATGGGAGAATTGTGGAGACTGTAGGAATGGAAGTAAAGTTATTTAATTCCTACAGTCCTATGTGAAGACTGTTGGAATTAAAAGAGCCAATCCCCTTTATGCATTCATATTAGCTGGACGAGCCTGAAAAATATTTAGCTAGTTAGTTTGTTAGTTATTATAGTGTGATTTGAGTTAAAGAAACACAATTTATGATTGTTAGTACATTTGGACTTTATGGACTATGGCTGAGCTACGTTCCAAGAGCCCTTATAGTCCAACAGCAATAGGACATTTCACTGTTTTTCACTGCGCTTTCCTCATCGTTACATACTACAAGTGACTGTCAATGAGTAAGTCATTGAAACATTCACTCAACCAATTCATTCAAAATGCTGAATTATTTAGGAATGAAAACAAGTGGCTGGGGCTTCTATGACTGAGTCACTGATTCATTCACTGAATGAACCAATTCATTAAGGTACTTAGACACACACAATGGTAAGCTCTATTGTAACTTTGTTTAGACCTATTTTCATTGAGGAAAATGAAACATCGGAGCAAAAATGGAGAAAAGTAACTGGCAATATCGTGTCTAACATGCAAGTTACTCAATAACTTTTTGTTTACTGAGATGTTGTATGAAAGCAGTACTTACATTTGTGCTGTTGGTCTGAATTTACCTCAATTTTTTGTTTTGTTATGATATTGATATTACTTTATCAGTTTTGTGTAAATATATTATTGAAACATTATCATCAGGTATGCGTCGTAGAGACTGGTTGCCATGGCCCGGTGAGGCTCAGAGACGAGAAGAGAAGAGGACTGAGGCCAAACTGGCAGAGGGTCTGCAGAGACTCGACCAGGCTAAACATTACCACCTCAACACACTGCTTAGAGAACAGCGCAGACTACACAGAGACCTCATCTCCATCAAAACAGGTGTGAGAGGAATTAAATCTCTCTAGAAGAAGTTAAAGCATTTCACATATTAAACTAATCTGTTTTTTGTCAGGTAATCCCTGGAAAAGAGGACTCCACAATTTAGGGCTACGACCCTCCAACCATGATGTTGGGCGCCCTGCTGCATCCTACAAGAGGACCCTATTACCCAGCATCCCACTGGCAGGCAAAGAGGCAGACAGGTGAGGCTGAGACCAGGACTAGTTTGGTAGTATTTTCTCACTATATTCAAATTTAAAGATTTTTCAAATAAATATAATTTTATATTGGAATTATTTTTATGTTGTGGCCAATTATGTTTAAATAAATAAATAAAATCAAACATTTTAAATGCTACAGGTGAATTTAAGCATCACAGCATTATAATTTGCAGTGAATATTTATTTTGAGATTTACTAAATATTTCATTTAACAGTGTTATTAAAGGGGACCTATTAGGCCCTTTTCACAAGATGTAAGTCTTTGGTGTCCCCAGAATGTGTCTGTGAAGTTTCAGCTCAAAATACCCCACAGATAATTTATTATAGCTTGTCAAATTTGCCCCTATTTTGGTGCGAGCAAAAACACGCTGTTTTGTGTGTGTCCCTTTAAATGCAAATGAGCTGCTGCTCCCAGACGCTTTCCAGAAGAGGGCGGAGTTTTAACAGCTCACTCTTTCGTTGCTCAACAACAACAAAGCTGGAGAATCTCGCGCAGCCAAAATGACGATTGTCAGTAACGGTGTTCAGCCTTACATTGTTCAAACCGGAGTCAGACACTGATGGAGAGACTCAGGAAGAAGTTACAACTTTTAGAATGAAACTGAACGTTTCTGAATGGTTTGTGGATAAATTTATGTAGTTGCTGTGGAGTTGATTCAACTCATCGACTAGCATGTGCCGTCATGTTAATCTTTTGTGCAAATCCAGCGTTGAATTGACCCTTGTTGGTAAAGCAGTCTGGCGTAAAATGACGGCATGGTAACAACACTCTGGCCTCACCCCCTTTTGTTGCGTGCTCTCAGGGGCGGGGTTTATGTAAATTTTGGAAGAAGCTCGTTGTAGTCCCTACCAGCCATTTGTTGTAGTCCTTAAAAAACGATTTCTGTAAAAGAAAATATCTCCCTTTGCATTGAACTTTGAGCGTTGTAACTTTGCAGACGTTGTTTATGCTCAAACAGTGACATTACACACTAACTAAAGTTAAAAAAGTGAAATCATAATCAAAGACCCTTTTAAATTATTAGTGGTTTTATGAGTGTTAAATGATGGCAAAAATAAATTGAAATGAGCACTAATAATTAAATAAACAATTTGAAATAAAATACAATATCGGCTGGTTCCAATAAATGAAATAATCTCAATTACATGGCGAAAACCAAAATAGTATAGATATTGTGCATCTCTAACTATGGTATTTAAAAATGTTAATTATATATTCATAATATCAGAATATCATAGTATTACTATCACTGTACTTTCAGGTATTTTTATGCAATAAACATTAATAATTGGTTGCAACTTCTCTTTATACTTGAGTCAGCGAAGCCCCTGATAATTCTGATGGAGTTCAAAGTAACTGTGTTGTGTCAACATGAAACTAATCTCTTTAGCACCTCATTATATAACATGGCTATCCAGCTCTGTCTTCCCCTGTATCCCAGCTTCAGCCGTGGCATGTGCCCCGCTCTGCAGTTAGGCTGGGGTTGGCATGGATTTCAGTGAGGAATGAGAGAATTTATTCCATTTGATACTTGACACAGCACAACTTCAAACAGAATGTGGAAAATGAATCTGTTGCAATTAGGATCTCTCCTTCAGGGTACAATCTTAAAAAAGGAAGCTAGACGCTGCCTACTCATTCTATAAATGTTTGATATTGTATCTTAGACCCACTTTGCATTCAAAAACTCACGCACAGGATAGAGCAAGAGGAACAGGGAATATGTTTACAGTTAAAGTGGCCCCAAGTAAAATATCCTTACTATCTGACAAATAGTAAAACAAACAATCAAGCATGAAAATATGTAAGGATTTTGCAATGATAGTCTTAGTGCAAATTGAGGATTTTAAAATTGGTAACACTTACACTTACAGTAAGGTCCCATTAGTTAATGTTGGTTATCAGATTAACTAACATGAACTAACAATGAGTAATACATTTGTTACAGTATTTATTAATCTTTGTTAACATTAGTTAATAAAATACAACTGTTCATTGTTAGCTCAATACTAGTTCATGGCCATTAAATAATATTAAAACTTCGTGTACACTCAGCTGGCAAAATGTGCCTTGATTTTTTTTTTTTTTTTTTTTTTTTTTTGCTGTAATTAGTTGGTCCACAAGGTGGCAACACTGCCTATGTGCATTGTTTTACAGTCAAGAAAGAAACGGAAGAGTAAAACAGAACAACAACAAAACTACTGTAGACCACAACATCAACAGACGTTTTTAGAATAAAGACATTTTTATAACTCATAACTTCTGGAGAGAAATAGTGCAGACACTGGACAAAGATGAAACTCTTTAGTGCGCATGTGTCAAGCACCCATGTTTGCGCACACTATCAAATGTAGGATACTTTAAAAGGTTATGCTTTGGGCTGTGTTTGCGTAAAAACGTAGAATACTTGGGTCTGAAGGGAAACAGTCTGAGAGGAAAAAGGCTAGAATCTGCACTTTTTATATTTGATCCAATTTACTAATATGTCTGTAATCTTATTAAATTATCTTTTAGGTTGCAATAAATATTATTTATCACAGTTTAAAATAACCTCACATGGGGCAAAATTTTCAAACAGGCTGCATTTGGTATGTTTTGAAGCTTGGCAGCTGGTTTGAGCTGGTTTATGCTGGTCCTTAGATGGTCATGAGCTGGTTTAAGCTGGTCAAGGTCTGGTCCTAAGCTGGCCCTAAGCAACTAGCTCCAGCTCAGGACCAGTTTATAGCTAGCTCAAACCAGCTGCCATCCTTCAAAACATATCTAACCAGCATATGGTGTTTTTTTCAACAGGGTAGGCCGGTACTATATTACTGATTGAACGTATTATGAAAATACACACATTAAGGATTCAGTAAGCAGCATATAATTCTGCACAGGAAAATTGTTATGATTGTATAAGGGGATTAAATTCTGTTTAAGCCTAGCAGGGTAATGGCAAGCATGATAATAAATGTGTTTTTGTTTGTGTGTGTGCATATATGTGCTGCGTGAATGTGAATGTGGGTTGAGGGTCCCTGGGAATGAAAGCTGAATCAGATTGTGTGTATCAAATGTGTGTGTGTGTGTGTGTGTGTGTGTGTGTGTGTGTGTGTGTGTGTGTGTGTGTGTGTGTTCACAAGTCGGTTATGTATGTGCATGAATGCTTTCTGATTAGAGTCTGAGATGGGCATCTGTAATTGAAGGGATTTCCCCAGTTAACCGCACCAGTGAATCTGATGATGGGATAATCACATACACACACAAATCCATCCATCCTCAAACACATACAAATGACTTAGTAAAAGATTTATTATGTTTTAGCCCCCTACATTGATATGTCCATCTTTTAATATATTTGTTCCACTGTCTGCCTCTCAGATTTTTCCTTTCTCAGATCTTCGATCAGCACTTTCAAAGAGATGAATGAATGAGAGCGAGGGGGGAAGGGACAAAATATGGTTTAAAATGCGATCTGGAGTCAGTGAATCAAAGAAACAGAGTTGGTAGACTAACGATTAAAGTAGGTAGACTAATGGTTAAAGATCTGGGCTTATAATGAGACAGTGCAAGAAATCTCTCTCCTGCTTGTGTCCTTGAGTAAGACACAGCTCAAGTTGCACCACTGGAACTGTCCATTCAATTAGTGAACCCAAGGTTGCTTTGGATGACAAGCATCTGTTAAATAGCAAGAAAGAAACAAGAGAGATGGAATTAGGCCATCTCTCTCTCCCACAGTGCACCGTCTGCACTTCCTGTAACATTTTCTCTCTGTCTGTTCTGTCTCTCTGTGGACCTGCAGAGAGGTTGGTGGTTCTTCGTCTTTATGCTTGTTAGGCAGACAGGCTGTAGACAACCAACTAGTGTCTACTTCACTATACTTCCCCTTATTTCCTGTTTTCTATCTTTCTTTCCCTTCTGGCTCACTCCCTGACAGAGACACTCTTTCATGATTGTTTAATTTCCTTTTCTTTGTTTCCTTTTGATGATACTAGAAGTTTTTAACTGCCCAGTCCATGTAACATCAGACCTTTTACTGATCTTTGATCTTTACTTTTTACTAATCTATTGATCTTTTAATGATCTTTTAATGAGTGTAAAAATGTCATGTGGTGTAACGATCAAGTAAAAACATAACCACATGACTGTCACACATGGTTGCATCAAGGATGAGAAGAGCAGGATCTAATTGCTGGCAGTATCTAATTGCTGGCAGAATGCGGGGCAAACTGAACAGGACCTCCCGGAGGATGGAGGAGTCAGGACGGAGATGATGATGGGACGAGCCAGGGCAGAATCCCCAGCAGGAAGACCAGGATGCAGGCCCAAGGCGAGTCGAGGGAGGGAGGAGCCATGGTGGAGACCTGGCTGGCAGAACCTGGGGGACGACTGATTGAGGCGGAACTGATGGTGGTGTAGACCCAGGCAGACTGAAGAGCAGATGAGACTGGGCAACACGGAAGGTCCTGGAGACAAAGGCGGAGCCACAGGGCCGAGATGAAGCCAGTGTGCCGGAGAACTGAGGTGGAGACAGTGCAACTGAGAAACAAGGTGACGCCAGAGAGAAGGTGGAGCCCGACGGAGCCAAAGGGGTGACGGGATGAGTCGCAGACAAACTCCCCGAAAGTCCATGGAGACAACTGACCAAGGTGAAGCCAGAGGGACGAGGAAGCCCAGTGGAGCGGTAGGAACTATGGTCCCAGGTGGGGCAGAGGGGGCGAGGAGCCAAGGTGGAGCCGGCTGGTCGACAGGCTAAGGTGGCATTAGGGGCTTGGAGGTTCTGGGTGGAGCTAAAGGGTTGGCTCAGGAATGACCTCCTTGTCCGATGTGGAACAGGCAGATAATTTAGGATTGGCCTCCTTGGTCAATGCAGGACATTCAGATAATTCAGGAACAGCCTCTTTGGCCGACATGGAACAGGAAGATTATTCAGGAATGGCCTCTCTGGTTGACGCTGGACATTTAAGTAATTTAGGAACGGTCTCTCTGGTTGATGCGGGACATTCAGATAATTCAGGAACGATCTCTCTGGTTGATGCGGGACATTCAGATAATTCAGGAACGGCCTCTCTTGTTGACGCGGGACATTCAGATAATTCAGGAATGCCCTCCTTGGCCGCAGGACATTCGAATAATTCAGGAACGGCCACTTTGGCCAATGTGAAACAGGCAGATAATTCAGGAACGGACTCTCTGGTTGACGCGGAGCAGCCAGAGGTTGACATGACGAAACAGGCATAGTCCTCTCTTCACACTCCTCCAAAATTATCAAGGGTTCAGAGTTTAGCACACTTAATCCACCTTGGTAGAAGGGACAGGGCTCCACTCCATGTATTCCACCAGCACTCCCACGGGTAAGGACAATGTTGCCGGCTCAATCAACTGGTCAGAGTTTTTGCTGGGCTCGGGCTCCGGGATGATCTTTGGCTCAGGCATTGGCTCTGGCACTGGAATCGTGGTGGGCTCAGGCTCCATGGGCTTTGGTTTAACGTCCACTGGGGTGGAGGCTGCGGATGCAGCGGGTGCTGTGTGGACTGCAGTTACTGGTGTGACGGGCTCCTCCTCTCTCTCGTAGATGGTAAAGGGGGATCCATTATGTAGAAGCATCCAGTTCACAAACTCCACAAGCATCCCTCGAAGATTGTCTCCAGGCAGGAAAAACACACACAGGCCGTCTTCATCATAATGGACACGATGGTGCAGATCTGAGAAATCCTCTCCTCGAGGGAGCGATCCCCCTGCGAGAAGAGGAAGATTTGTTCTGCTGCTAGATCCATTTGTTAGGTCCGTTCTTCTGTCACACACGGTTGCAGCAAGAATAAGAAGAGCAGGATATAATTGCTGGCAGTAACGATTTTATTAAATACAATTTTCATACTCAAGATACTTGAACAGAACAACCGGTAAAATGCGACAAGAATGGACAATGAACTAAACAACACAGGATTTAAATGCAAAGGCAAACTAATCAACAAAATGAACATCAAGTGCAACAACTAAAACAATCAATGAAAAACAATAACAACAAACTCAAACACAGGAAACTAAAACACGTGCAAACCCACTCAAATCAAACACAAGAACAAAACACCTTGTTACAATGACAACCTGAAATATCCTTGCCTCATCATAAAAAAAAGTTAATTAATTTTTATATCTTTATTATGATTTCAGTTTATGAGTATAATGAGTTGTATCATCCTGATTTTTTTTATTATTATTATTTATGCCTCCCACAAAAAAATTTAATTCAGAAGTTACATTCTTATGATAAAAGAGCTGTCTTTGTCATTGTGGGTATGAATTGCTTCTTTTTAAATGTATTTTTGGTGACAAATCACAATAAGGTTTCATTTGTTATCATTAGTTAACTGTAAGTTAACATGAACTAACAATGAAAAATACTTCTAAAGCATTTATTAATTATATTTAATGTTAATTTCAAAAATTACTACGTTATCAAAATCTAAAGTTGTTTTTGTTAATACTATTTAATAGACCTGAGCTTAATGAACTTATAATGATCAATTATATTTTTATTAACTAATGTAAACAAAGATAAATTAATAATGTAACAAATGTATTGCTTATTATTAGTTAATGCATATAATGTTAATTAATGGGACCTTGCTGTAAAGTGTTACTGCATTTTTTAACAAATGAATAGATAGACAAAAAAGAAAGCATTATGTCACCTATAGCAGTTCTTTGTTTAACCTTCGAGTTTATGCACTTCTTCTCAAGTGATTTTCTTTTACAACATACCACCCTTTGCCAACCTGCATCAAATTTACAGTCTCTCTGAGCATTTGCAACTGCTGTCCAGTGTGGCAGGTTGAAGAGATGAGGAGGGGTGTAAGATTTACTGTTTACCTCAGCACTGTCCTGACATGACCGTAGCCAGCTCCAGTCAGCGCTTGTTGATATGGACAGTGAACATGCTGCAAAAGACTGCCATGAAGCCAACGTGCCTGTCTGAACACTTTCTCATGCTGATGAAAACATCTGACCACATGGTATAAAATTAATACTGTCATAAGAAACTAAAGTGAACTCCAGTTTTTGAAACAAATGTGTTAAGCTGTCATTTTTTTAGCTCTAAGTAATGGTTTGTTAGCTATATATTATGCACGGAGAGGACGTCTCAGGACTTCATGGTCTCTTAAAGGAGACATTTCATAAAAATCTGACTTTTTCAATGTTTAAGTGCTATAATTGGGTCCCTGGTGCATCTACCAACACAGAAAATGTGAAAAAGGACAACCCAGTAACTTTGTTTTGGTAAGCCTTTCTCTGCAAGCATGTGAAAAACGAGCCGCTCAGATTTGGCTCCCCTTGTGACGTAGGAAGGGGATTTTTTTTTTATTATTATAATATTACTGCTCCTTAATCTGCACATTTCCACCCATGGCACCTCCATTTTGTTTTTGTGACAACGGTGAACAAAAACCTTGTGTGTGTTGACAGTTTAAACACAACAAAAAATGTGAAAGAGAAGTTACTCACGAGACTTTACGTCTGACAGCCAGCTGTCTGTGTGTGCATGTGCTTCAGATAAGTGCGCTCAGAAAACGATCCATTAGAAGTTTAAATTGATATAGCTTTAAAACGCGTGGAAATAATAAACTTTAATGATGAAAGAAGAACTATGCGATAAGTGAGAGTGATCGCGATATAGATGATAATCAAAACCAAGCAAATCTTGTTAGTATTTGGCAGAGAATCCGATTGAGACAGGAGCTGTGATCGTGGAGAGGGGGCGGCATGCAGCAGCTCATTTGCATTTAAAGGCACATGCACGAAAACAGCGTGTTCTTGACTGTAGTCAGAAATGGGTATTTACAACATGGATTTATAAATGATCTGTGAGGTATTTTAAGCTGAAACTTGACAGACACATTCTGGGGACACCTGAGACTTAAATTACATCTTGTAAAAATGGGCATAATAGGTCCCCTTAAGCTGAATGTCAGTAAACTGAAGCTGCTAAATGGATGACAGTAATAGCGAAAGAGGATCTTGACACTAAAAACATCCTGAGTTTACCTGTGGTGACATTACCAGCACTCTGTTGAGTAAGACAAAATGATACATTTAATCTTGGTTTGCTTAGTGTTCACACTGTCATTTTTAACACAGAACCTAAAGATACAAAACAAAAGGCAAATTCAATGGTGTGTGCTGGGCTAAATGCGCTTGTGTGAGTACATATGGTGGTGTTTTGACCTCCTGAGAATTCAGATTATAAAACGTATAAAGGAGTCAAAGGTGCGTCTCGGTCTGGTTGTTTGGTGCGCACCGGGTTCGGATGACAGCGTTCACAGTCACACTTATGTCAATAATGGAGTGTCTATTTACACTTGTTGGCAAATGCTATTTACACTAGCTCCACCCACCAATGTCTGGTTGGGACAGTCAAGTTTTAAAAAAGATGCATGGAGTTCAGTGTCTTCAGTAGCGTAGCAGTAGCAAGTAAGGCTCACAGACCTGGCTTTTAACGCAATCGATGCGGGTTCGAATCCGCCTTTTGCCAAGCTCGCATTTATTTACAATAAAAATGAAAATAAAGTTCTAAAAGTGGAAATAAATGTACTCTTATTGCTAAGAACTGATACTTTTACATGGTGTAAACAGAATCTATCGCTATTTTCACCTAGTGTAAATAGCATATCGCTAAGAAAATGCTGCTATTTTCACTTAGTGTGAATAGAATATATTAGTATTTTCACTTAGTATGAATAGAATATATTGCTATTTTCACTTAGTGTAAATAGCATCGGTTGCACTTAGTGCAAATAGCAGCTGCCTTAAAGGAACACTCCACTTTTTTTGAAAATAGGCTCATTTTCCAACTCCCCTAGAGTTTTACCGTTTTCGAATCCATTCAGCCCATCTCCGGGTCTGGCGGTACCACTTTTAGCATAGCTTAGCATAGTTCATTGAATCTGATTAGACCGTTAGCATCTCGCTCAAAAATGACCAAAGAGTTTTAATATTTTTCTGATTTAAAACTTGACTCTTCTGTAGTTACATCGTGTACTAAGACCGACGGAAAATGAAAAGTTGTGATTTTCTAGGCCGATATGGCTAGGAACTATACTCTCATTCTGGCGTAATAATCAAGGAACTTTGCTGCCGTACCATGGGTGCAGCAGGCGCAATGATATTACGCAGCGTCTCTCACAAATGTTTCCATGGTTGCAAGGCATGCTCCCTGTGCAAGCAGGGGGTCACATGCGCTGCGTAATATCATTGTCAAGTTTTAAATCGGAAAAATATCGAAACTCTTTGGTCATTTTTGAGCGAGATGCTAACGGTCTAATCAGATTCAATGAACTATGCTAAGCTATGCTAAAAGTGGTACCGCCAGACCCGGAGATCGGCTGAATGGATTCGAAAACGGTAAAACTCAACTGTTTAACTCTAGGGGAGTTGGAAAATGTGCCTATTTTCAAAAAAAGTGGAGTGTTCCTTTAAAATAAACCGCATTAACAAAGCAATCAAAGTTTGTTTTAATCAAACTAAATCAGCCAAATGTGAACACACCCTTAGGGCTTTTTTCCATCAAGAAGTTGAACCATAACTAACATAACTATAACAATAACTATATTAGCATCCACACCAACGGATGACAACATTCCATTTATTGTAAGTGCACACTGCAGTTTTGTCGTCTGCCTCTTTAAATGCTCAAGCTCGTTAAAGCAGGATGGATTCTGATTGGCTATCAATGTTTTAATTGTTCAACAGCTGGAAAAATCATTCTGAAATTGATTCCAACAATATTTTTCCTCTGTGTCTTTATTGTTTTAGTTGTGGTTTGGACTTATTCTCATAGAACTAGAGAGATTATTAAAACTTAATAGTTGTAGTTATTATAGTTATCGTAGGCCTTTTGAATGGGCCTTTTCTATTTCTATGCGAACTGAAGCTATTAATGGCAGTTACGCAAAGATTTTAGCATAAAACAAACAGAGAATTAGTCATATTTTAATTAGACTGAACTGCTTTAGCGATATCCATCAGTATATGGAGAATCAGACATGATCCCTGCCAAACACTGCCTTAAAATTTGGCCAAAACCAAGAAGTCAAGGATTACCAATACCTTGTTAGCATGTGCCAGTTAGCCTCTTCTGCTAACTGCCTTAAACTACATCTTATGGGGGCAAAAAGCAACTTTCTCAGTTTCAACAAGTTGTATATTTTGACAAAAGTGTTAGGAAGATATACATTACAAACTTATATTATGTTGGGGATAAATCCTAATGAAGGATTTGTATCTGAGTGCGTCATTGTGGAGCCATCATCCAATTAGCGTCATCAGGGTGTCTTTTTCGTGCAGCTCCAGAGTAATTGGTATCTGAGTTCCCAAGATTTTTAATG
Organism: Mylopharyngodon piceus; assembly: GCA_039654765.1. Classification (NCBI taxonomy): domain Eukaryota; kingdom Metazoa; phylum Chordata; class Actinopteri; order Cypriniformes; family Xenocyprididae; genus Mylopharyngodon; species Mylopharyngodon piceus. The sequence goes on from CM077456.1 coordinate 27,494,412, forward strand.
CGTGTTGACTTTTAAACTTCAAGTAATTATTTCTCTCTGTTTCTTCTCAATCTCTCCAGGTCCTCTTCTCTGCAGGCTCGTGTTCAGGAGTTTATCAGCAGCGGGGAGAAAAGTGCAGAACACTCCTCTGAGACTCTCTGCCTACCAGACCTAAAACGGCAGCCCGTCACATCTCTAACTGCTACATGTACAAATACAGAAAGAGAGGAGAGCAAGGAGAGACAGATGGATAGAGAACAGGACAGAGAGAGGGAGGCACACATGGAGGTAGTGAGGGACAGAGAGAAAGACAGCCAGAAAGAGAGAGAATGGATGCTGTTAAGGGAACGAGAGAAAGATAATGAAAGAGGAGCTGAGATAAATGGGAATAGATGTCCATCCTCTCCTGTTTTATTCCCTTCTGAGATGTTAGCTCCTGATGGACATTTAAGAACAGTTCACACATTACCAAACTTTGCACAGGCCCTGGCCGAAGCAAGAAAAGCAAGATACATCAGACACAGAGGACAACCGCTGTGTGAGCGAGAACTCACCATACGAGAGATATTTTCCCAGGATTCAAGAGAGACTCCTGCTCTCTGAGACACTAAAACAGTGGTTCTCAACTGGTTTTGCTTGGAAGATCAGATTTTCTATTGGACAGCAAAATGCGAACAAACATAGTGCAAAAGGTTACTATAAATGTATTGTGCATATAATCGTTTTGAAACAACTTGCCAACGCTAACTTTCCGGAAAAGTTCGCTCCGGCTGGTAAACACCTTTGAACTACCATTGGTCTGTGTCGATTACGTAGGTGTGGCTCTGAGGCTCTGCCTTCTTTGACATGGAAATTATCTCCATTTCTTTTATTCTGTTCAGTCTGAGTAAAAATATGCTTTATAATAGACGTTTACATTGTGGCTGTCAAGTGGTACAAGTCGGAGCTCCATGAAAATTCTGAGTTTACAAGTTGTAATTATGAGTTCTATGAAGACGTGAATGTTTTTTACAAGTCAGAATTTCATAATCACAGTAATTCCGACATATGCACCTTTTATTATCCTATTTACTGTCGTTTTTCCTGCTGTCCATGATCCTATCAGAAAAGGCCCATTTTTGAGTCACAACCCACCAGTTGAGAACTGCTGAGCTAAAACACACAAACAGAAACACATACTCACATACAGTAGTCTTCCTTGGTCTTTCCTCTATTGAAAACTAAAGCACATATGCAGTACACACACTTCATTTAGAAGTTTTGCATGATGAAATAGTTAATTGCAAAGGCATTATATATCACACAAGCACCTTTAATATTTATGTTTAAACTTAAATCTACATTAACCACACCAGTTTAAGCTGGCATGTTCTTATCAGCTGAAATTGTCAATAAAAATACAATCAACAAAGCTGTTTTCTTCATTTTATCAGGACATATTCTATGCATAGGCTACTTTGCCTTTGTGTACTTTATTTCCTCAGTAAACCTCTGCTGTAGTTATGAAACTGGCCATCATATCACATTATCGCCCTCTGATGGTCACCTCTTGTGGACTAATCTCATATTACGCTACAAGCAAGGTACGCGTCGCGTCTATCGCGTAAACAAAGTATTTGATTGGTGAACTAGGTGTCTACGTCAGAATTCTGAGTTACTCGCTTGTAGTGTTGTCAAGTCGTGTTACTAGGAGACTTTAAAATGTGTAAATAAACAAGAACATTAAATATATATACACATATTAAACACATTAGGCTGTGTTCCTGCAAAGTGAGTCTCTCTAGGTGAAGGCTGACAGTTTGTTTGAGGAAGTGAGGGGGGAAAATACACGAGCAAACTTGACAGTATTTGTGATGATATGGCGTTTCGCAAAGCATGAATCTCCCACACGGCTTATTATTAACAGCAACAGCTCCGGTTTAATTCCGGGTTATGCGGTTTCAATTCTGGTTTGAGGCCAACAAGATCATTGTTACAATACGATCTGCGAAAAGACCTAATATATTTATCATGAGTGCAGCGCGCAGTTTTGTCATGAGGACTGGGATGTTTCTCATTCAGCCCAGCGTGCAGGTGATGGCAGCGCGGTGTGTGTTTGCAGGGCCGATTAAGCGACTTTTCCCTCGGGTTAGTTTTACTCAGTCCCGCTCGTGGTGCTCTGATGGGCCAGTTGCTGATCGGGATGAAGTCAGGCTGCATCGGCTTGATGGTGAAGACAACGGTAGGTGCATCAACTAATATGTTGCTGTACGCTTGCAGACGCGTCCTGTAAAAGCACCTGTCTACATCTTACAGGTGTTTTTGAGCCGTTGACGTAATTTAGCAAAACTGAAAACGAAAGTGACCTCTCTTTATTAATATTATTCTTTTGGTCTTCAGGATTTGATATCAAGCCTTTATGGGAATGCATAAGTTACATAGAGGGTTCCCACGGTTATGGAAATTGGAAAACTGCTATGGAGACTTTATATATATATATATATATATACACACACACACAGTATATCATAATTTTAAAGTGGATTTTTAATTATGTTTGTAATTATGTTTAACAAGATTTTGTAATATTTAGCCATTTAGGATTTGTCATCAACCCTAATTAAAATATATTTAAATATTTCTTTAAATAATACATTATATTATTAAATATATAAATATAATTTTAATAATACTATATAAATATACTATATAAATACTATATTAATTTTTTTATAATGTAGCATTATATAATTTCATTTAGGCCTACAAAAAATGCCGCGCTTAAAGACACTGCTGTCGGCTGCTTCAGAGTTCCTATTCCCGGTGCGAATGCAACCAGGAACATGGCCCGGGGGAGAAATATATATATATATATATATATATCCATTCACTATTCATTCATTATTATTCCTTCCGCATGTAGCCTGTTATAAGGAACTATGAAGGGTAGTTTAGAGCAGTGAGTGATTTTCTGTTTTTCTTTTGTTGTTTGCTTCATATTAACAGCATATACAGCAGTGGGTACTGTGTATTAGGCTGTTGTCACTTTAATACACAGATCTAATATACACATGTGATTTCTTTACTTGCTGTTTACGTTCACAGACATAACCGACTGTGTTTGTGAACTTTGTGTGTTTTTGACATAACTTTGTGTGTATTTGACAGTTTAAGCGTAATAAGACGTGAAAGAGAACTTAGTTTAATACTCACAGTACGCGCCATTTGACAGTCAGCTTTCTGTGCGCGTGCTTCGGATGTGTACGCTCAGAAAACCATATATCAGGAGTTTAAACTGATATGGCTTTAAAACACATGCAAATAATAAACTTTCATGATGAGGAAAATGGCAATGTCACGTGAGCGTGGTCGCAATAGAGATGATAATCAAAACCAAACAGATGTTTTGTTAGTTTTTGGCAGAGTTTTCGAGGCATGAGCTGTTAAAGCTCCACCCTATTCTGGAAAGTGGGGCGGGGATCAGCAGCTCATTTGCATTTAAAGATACATGCACGAAAACAGCATGTTTTTCCTTCCACTCAAAATTGGGCATTTACAACACGGTATAATAAATGATCTGTGAGGTATTTTGAGCTGAAACTTCATAGACACTTTCTGAGGACACCAGAGACTTCTATTACATCTTGTATAAAAGGGGCATAATATGTCCCCTTTAACATTGTCATATCAATTACCATGCTAAACTCTCTGAGAGTTGTCATGTTAGAAATAAGGTAATGAATATAGCTGCTAGCAGGAAATATGGGCGAAATTCAGTAATTTCAACAGGAATCCACATGATTGGGAATTTCACATGAGAGTGAAATATTTCCCAATGCAGATTTCACAACAAGTTAAAGTTGGTCATGTGTTAACCACCAGAAAGCTGCTTGGATTAAAAGTGACTTCTGTGTGAGCTGTGCTTCATACTTCACTACACTATTAACAATAGACAATGGACCTGTTTTTCCAGCAAAAGTTCACAGAAATTTTACAGAAAATTTGCTAATGTGACTGAACGTTTACAGTATAAACAAACTATTACAAGAATGTTTAATGCAACGTCACATCCCCCGTAAAGACTTTAGCCACAGTCAAGCCATGAGTGCAGTTACTATTTACATTTACTTACTATTTGCATACTGTTTGCCACCCGTTGAGAACCGCAACTGTAGGTAATTTGGCAGTAGGCACAGCTGAGTTTCTCTTTTTTCTCTTGTCTGGTCAGGTATAGTGGAAGTGCTGATGTGTCGTGAGAGGGCGCGGAACTCTCTGGGACGCGTGTTTGTGGGTCAGGTGAGTCGCCCATCATGTGTGTGTGCAGAAAACCCCCTGTCCTACAGCATCAAACTCAAACATGTTCAGCAGCCATCAAGCAGATCTAGTCCATGAACTTCACTTCCACCCTATTTTTCTGATCTCTTCTGTATAAATGTATGGCTATAATATGTATAAAAATGCTATTTTGTTTTAATGATGATATAGCTCCTCAATAATTTGACTGGTGCTTTAAATTTCCACCATGCATATTACAAGACATCATTCTTTTTATGATATTTTGAGATAATAGATTAATGTAAATAGAGAAATAATAAAGAATGTAAGATATAACTGTTCAGGATCCAACCAATCACTGGTATGGTTTTTAAATATTAACTTTACTTGATTTATGGATGTTCCATTTCTGTCCATTTTTTTTCTTTCTGTTTTTTTCTTTCCACATAGAAACGTTTTTTTTTTAAACGTTTGTATTTGATCAGTTTTTCAAAAGAATGTCTGGCAAAAGTGTGTCAGGCCTTAAATAAATAAAAGTGCACAAAGACAAAAATAAATCGGGCATATCTCTCCCAGAATTGTTTCAAATCAATTTCTTGAGTTTTTATCTTTGTCTGTCTATATGTGCATCAATGTCTGTCATTCTCTGTGTAGATGAGAGAGCTGGTGTCATCGTTACATCATGACGCAGCAGTTCGTGTGCTGATCTTTAGGAGTTTGATACCTGGAGTCTTTTGTGCAGGTTTGTGAAAGAGTATATCACACAAAACCAAAGGGAACCTACTTAAAGATGATGTAATTATTTTTTACAATACTTTCTCATGCTCATGTTTTATTGTATGGGAAATATTGTATCAGTATGTTGTAATAGAGATATTTGCATATGCCATAATTTGTCTTTTCGTGTGTTTACAGGGGCGGATCTTAAAGAGAGAGCCCAGATGAGTAATCCTGAGGCAGAGGTGTTTGTGCATGGCCTACGATCACTAATGAATGACATCGGTGAGACATGAAGATGATGATTCTCATGAATATTGCAAAATGACAATAATCCTCCACATAAAGTAATGATAAGGACCCTGAATTCTGATAGTGTTGCACTGAAAAGGTAATGACTGGAAGTGAGATTATGAATTGAAGTGAGAATGATTGGATATGCATAATAAACTCACAGAAAGTTAATTTTCCCTCAATGCCCTCAGCTTTTGCAAAGTCATGGAAATAATATTTTAGGGAAATGCAGCTGTTTTATAAGCAATAAGGAATATAATTTTCTATATAATTCTCTATATAATTTTCTACCTTATTTAATCAAAAATATAGAAAATGAGTGTGTGTATAGTATATACAGTGAGGTAAAAAAAAATAAACATTTGAAATTTTTCATTACAAACTATTTTATCAGCATAACAGTTGATTTTGAAAAATGAACAGGATTTTCTGAATTTCTTAGTATTTGATTTTTAAAGTATTTTCTTCAGTTTCATTTTAGTGAAAAATAATTTTAAAAATTAACTAATTTTAATATAACCAAAAACATATTCATCTGTGTACCAAAATTGCAGGCAATTCAGTGACTGCAGGATTTTCTCCTGTTACAAAAAATGTGCGTTAAATTGCGTCACCCAGGAAGTGACATCATTTAGATTCTTTCTAAAGCATGACGGGAAAACAAATTGCTTAAACCATTTTCTTACATGTATTAACTGTTGACAGCATTTGTCAAGCTCAAAATTGACAAAATGAAAAATATATTATTAAATATATTATATTATTTAATTTATAAGGAATATGGTGGGTCAGTAAGATTTTTTATGAAAGAAATTAATACATTTATTCAGCAAGGATGCATTAAATTGATCAAAAGTGATAGTAAAGACATTTACATTAATAAAAATGATTTCTATTTAAAAAAAAAAAATTGAATTCTTTTGAACTTCCTATTATTCAGTGAATCCTGAAAAAAAATGTATCATGGTTTCCACAAAAATATTAAGCAGCACAACTGATTTCAACATTGATAATAATCAGAAATGTTTCTTGAGCAGCAAATCAGCATATTAGAATGATTTCTGAAGGATCATGTGACACTGAAGACTGGAGTAATGATGCTAAAAATTCAGCTTATCATCACAGGAATAAATTACATTTTAAAACATATTAAAATTGTAATAATATTATTGTTAGTATTATTACTGCAGCCTTGCATAAGAGCATAAGAGACTTCATTCAAAAACATTAAAATATCTTACCAACTCCAAACTTTTGAACAGTATGAACAGTATGTCTATCAGTAACTATAAACCAACATTTGATCCCAAGCTAACTATATGGTAGATTTTTGTTTGAATATTTTCAAATTGTAACTTTGTGTTATTTTCAGGTTTCCAATTACCTTTTGAATCCTAGATTTTCAATGTGTCCCCACTCTATAAGTGTGTCAGCACTGAACACATTCAGTGGAGTGTTTCAGGAGAGGTCCAGCTGTTTGAAGCCTTCTCTCATTAATGTGATCTATGATCTGTCTGATCCGTGTGTGTGTGTGTCCATTATGTGCCAGCTGCGCTGCCCATGCCAACCATTGCAGCAGTGGACGGCTTTGCTCTCGGGGGCGGTTTGGAATTGGCTCTAGCGTGTGACCTTCGCACTGCAGGTGAGCGGCTACTTTAAACTTCTGGGGGTAGATCACGACAGGTATCACAGCTGCCGATGGTGCAGGTGTGAGTTTGCGTGATTTGTAGTCATTCTGTTTGGCACGTCATGGAAAGGGGGATCTCTTCAGTCACGGTATGCGGAGGCTGGGTCCTTCAATTGACCTTTTTCTGTGATTGTGTGTGTGTGTGTTTTACAGCACATTCTGCGCAGATGGGCCTGATTGAAACTACGAGAGGATTACTCCCAGGGGCTGGTGAGAAAAATAAATGAATAGATAGAGCGAATGAAATAACAAGAAAAATAGACAGCTAGATGGCAGTACCATTACAGAAGAGATAGAAAAACAGGAAGTTAACAGAAAGACGAATGTAATTGGAGAGTGAAACAGCAGTGAGAACCTTATACAATCTCTGTATTGAATTATAATTGTATTAGAGATATTTTTAATCGGGATATTTTTAAATATATCTCCGATTGTGTTCGTCTGAAAGAAGTTAGGCATATACACCTAGGATGGCTTGAGGGTGAGTAAATCATGAGATCATTTTCATTTTTGGGTGAACTATCCCTTTAAAAAGTAATCAGATGCATCATCAATTGTCTCATTTAATACTTAAGGCAACTATAAGTAAATCATCATTTATCTGTGTGTTTATCAGGAGGCAGTCAAAGGTTGCCCCGGACGGTCGGCTTTGCCATGGCAAAGGAACTGATTTTCACAGGACGCCGTGTCGGGGGTGAGCAGGCTGCGGAGTTGGGGCTGGTCAACCACTCCGTGCCGCAGAACCAGACGGGAGACGCGGCACACAAAGAGGCTCTTAGTCTCGCAAGAGAGATCCTGCCTCAGGTGAGTCTAGGTCATTTCCATTATTTACTTCTTCTCTCAGTCTGAGACACTTTCTCGCCTCTGCTACTGTCTCAATGAATTATACTCTCGTCTGTCGTGAGCACACTTCAACACTATGGGTACACTCTGATAGTGTCCTGTTAAGTGGACTTCATAGGGTACTCGGCCATCTCAGATCGTCAGAAGTGGATATGCTCAGTTCAAAGGGTGCTGCACACCACATAGGGAACAACTGTACATCACTATAGACAAATTTACCCAAGTCATTAAACACCGCATTAAATGCCATAAACACTGCATTGCAAATAAGAAAATGTGTTTGGTTGACTATGACAAATTACACAATTTATATATATACAAGTATATGAACAAAAGTATTGGGACACACCTCTTAATTGTTGAATTATGGTGATCCAATCAGACCTATTGCCACAGGTATAAAAAATGACCGTGTGTGCGTGGTGGGTAAAAGTTGCCAACGCTCTGTTGATACCATAGCTGAAGAGTTCCAAACTTCCACAAGCATTAAAGGGATAGTTCACACAAAAATGAAAATTATCCCATGATTTACTCACCCTCAATCCATCCTAGGTGTATATATGACTATATTGTCTTAGACGAATACAACCGGAGTTATATTAAAAAATATTCTGGCTCTTCCAAGCTTTATAATGGTAGTGAATGGCATCCAAAAAATGCATCTATCCATCATAAAAGTAATCCATATGGCTCCAGGGGGTTAATAAAGGCCTTCTGAAGCGAAGGGATTATAATAACCAGCTTCCGACAAACATCCATACGCAAGTCGACTTACGGCGGAAGTGTAACCTTTGATGGATTCACTTTTTTAGGCTTCAAAATCGTGAGCGCCATTCACTACCATTGTAAAGCTTGGAAGAACTAGGGTATTTTTTAATATAACTCGATTGTGTTTGTCTGAAAGAAAGTCATATACACCTAGGATGGCTTGAAGGTGAGTAAATCATGGGATAATTGTCTTTTTTGGGTGAACTATCCCTTTAATGCTACCCTTTTAATACCAGCACAAAAACTGTGCGGCAGGAGCTTCATGGAATGTGTTTTCATTGGGTCTCACCAAGTACAATGGCAAGCGTCGGCTGTAGTGGTGTAAAGCATGCCGCCACTGGATGCTTCTCTGTTTAGTATTCTAATGGGTGAGTCTGGATTTGGCGGATGCCAGGAGAAGGTCACCTGCCTGACTGCATTGTGCCAACTGTGGAGGAGGGGTAATGGTATGTGGCTGTTTTTCCAGTGAAGAGAAATCTAAATGCTTCAGCATACCAAGACATTTTGAACATAAAATAAAGGTCTATTTTATGTTATATAAAGGTCCCAATGTCCGTAAAGACATGGTTGGATGAGTTTGGTGAGGAATATATATATATATATATATATATATATATATATATATATATATGTATATTAGGGGTGTAACGGTACATGTAATGGTATTCGGTTCATGCAGTTAAGACAACAAATACAGTCTGTCACAGCCACAGGCGATCCACACTCCAATCCAGAAGGGGGTGCGCACGGTAATGCAACGCTGTTTGCTAACCTCCACAACAGGAAAAAGAGCAGCAGAAGAAGAACAGATGATTTCGATATGTGTAATCTCTCAACCAGTGTTTCATCAATAGAAAACCATCAATAAAACAGCTTGAGAATAATATCTCACGTAGCATTACATTTACCTCAGGGAAGTCATTCAGTGTCCACAGCATGTTAGTTCACTAGAGAAATGACCTCTAGAGGGAAGCATTTCACTAAATATATGCACTATATTAGCTTATATTCATTATATGTACTTTACCTGTTTGTAATGTCTTAATTATTTAATGTTTAAATAAATTTGTCATTAAAACAAGTTTATTACAGTAACTGTGTAAATGATTATATTTAATTAGAAAAATAATTTTATAATTAGATTTAGAAGTTAATGCAAAACCTGTCTTTTGTGCAGTTTACATTTTTTTTATTTGAGTGTTGATTATTAAAATCTAAATTATTAAAATTAAAATCTAAAAATAAATAGCAACTGAATTTAATAGTTTGGACTTGTTGTTAATTGTAACCTTTAATATTACAGTAATGTGCAAGACTCCCTGTATATAGTTTACTCTACAGCATTAGATGAGATAGATTTTTTTTATTCTGAAGAAAATGTTAATTATATCTGAATTTATTTAAAGAAGAGAGAGACATAATTTGTTCAATAAACCACTGTTTAATAATAAAGAAGCAATTTTATGCTTAGTTTTCTCCCCCCTGCTGTATCGAACCCGTACCAAACCATGATGTTTGTGTGTGTGTGTGTGTGTGTGTGTGTGTGTATATATATATATATATACAGTACTGTGCAAAAGTCTTAGGCCACCACCAGCTTCATTGTTTTAGCAAAGTTTTAATGACCATTCATATTTATTTTTTGGTCTTTATTACGATACAAACAGACAATACAGGAAATATGTACACAAAATGTAAAAAAAACAAAAAAACAAAAAGAACAAAATGGCTTCATTCAAAAATCAGTATTTAGTGTGACCTCCTGGACTTCTTCCAGTTTCTCAAAGAAGAAACTCTGAGAAACCTAGAAAAGTAAATTGTTTCTGTGTTCTTGAAATTGTTGTCATACTAGTACAGCTGTAGCCACAGGCATTTCATTGCTTGTACTTTAATCCCATTTGCATCATGTGACACTGTTCTGTCATGAAGACCGTCTCCCATCATGACTCAAGACGACAGGCTGGCCATGAATATATGTATGGCCTCAAGACAGACCTGGCTCAAATGTGCCATTTCAGTCTTCCCTCAGGCCCCCTAGTGTCCAGAGCACACAATTAACTCCATAAAGCAATGTTTCAATAGACACGTGCGTAATCGGGTGCATGATCTTGTTATACGTTGCCTTTGGTGTGAACTTTAAAATATCGGACATATCATCGTCATATCATCATCATGACTTGGCATGTGGAATTGTGGAACTGGAGTCTTCTGTATTGTACAAAACTCATGACCCTGAGATCATCCTGCTTTTCTGGTTTTCCCAGTGATTGACAAGCCATTAAATTAGATCAAAATGAAGTTGGCCTATTTAGGTCAGTGTGAGAATGGCATTCAGACATGTCATGCCACAATAACTTCTGTCAACAGCACTTCTGTCCACCTGACTTAACTGTGTCATCGTGATTGTGACTGTCTCATAAACAGATACAGTGCAGATTTTACAGTTGCAGTGATTAGATAATAAACAGAGGCCTGTATATGGACAAACATACTCAAGTTTGGAGATTTATCTTTAAAGAAATGAATCCTTATAATCAGCATAAATGCATTAAATTGATCGAAAGTGACAAAGACATTTACATTCACAGAAATTAGTTTTATTTCAAATACATGCTGTTCTTTTGAACTTTCTATTCATAAAATAATGTTTTTCACAAAAATATTAAGCAGCACAACTGGTATTTTTATTTTTCACATCATGCTGAAAAACATCAAATCAGCATATTACAATGATTTTTGAAGAATCATGTGACACTAAAGACTGGAGTAATGATGCTGAATATTTTCAAATAGAAAACAGTTATTTTAATTTACAATAATATTTTACAATATCACTGTTTTTACTGTATGCAGCCTTGGTGAGCAAAATAAACTTATTAAAAAAAAAACTTATATTGTTCATATATATATATATATATATATATATATATATAACAAAGTTATAACAGTGTGGAAAAATCCCATATTTTTACCCTAGCTAAAATATTTTTACCCTATCAAACACCCCAGCAACCACATAGGCAGCATACTAAAAACTACCCAGAACACCTTAACAACACCTTGGCAACCACCCAAAACACTTTAATATTATGCCACTGTGTTTTGTATGGGCAAGTAACTCACATTTCATTCAGAAAATGAAAATCTAGTCTTATTTTCAGCAGAAGAAAATACTTTTTCCTTATGTTTTCCTCCCTCTCCAGGCCCCGATTGCCGTACGAATGGCTAAAGTAGCCATGAATCGAGGCTCTGAGGTGGACATCTCTTCAGGAATGGCTATTGAGGGAATGTGTTACGCCAGGGTGAGTGTTATACATAAACCATATGAATCAAATCTGTACAATTTGGCTTTGTTGCAGTATTTTGTGTGCTTGGTTTGACTGAATGTTTTGCGGTCTCTCAGCTCATTCCTACACGAGACAGACAAGAGGGCATGGCTGCGTTTATAGAGAAGAGGCCTCCGAGGTACACTGGAGAGTGAAAGTTTAAACAATACAGTACAAACATATTGAACATTCTGTACTATGAAGTGTTGGGTTTCAGTTTCCTTTGAAATCTGAGCTTTACAATGCCTAAAGATAAGTAAAAAAATGTAAAAACTTTGTCATGCACTTCATTTTGTGAAGTTTTTTGTCTTATGTTTCTGGATTGCTAAAACAAGTTTATCCAGATTGAGAATATACATCAAATAAAATACTTAAAAATGAAAAATTATTGTAAAGATAAAATAGTTTGTAATTTTGGACCTAGGATATTCAAATTGTAATATTTATTTGAATGCTTTAATTTGAGAAATTCTTTTACATGAATGTGTCAATAAAGATGGACAGCAGACCAAAACAGAAGGGGTTTTACATTCTTTATTCCCCAAACATAATTTTGCATAAACGGGAATCTGAACGGCAGTATGACACTAGCTTCCTCTGGTTTTTCTGCTCAATCACACTCTGCACGAGGAAGATAACTGCAATACAGCACAGAACCAAAATCCACATCCATGATGAGAGTCTCCACGCTCGGCCTGTAGAGTTCAGTGAACCCTGAGGTCATTTGGTCCATTTATATAGTGGCAGATTCAATTGAACGTCAAATAATTGTTAACGTCGAAACAATCCAAAAACGGGCATTTCAGTTGTATAAACCTGGCCAAAGTTGCCAAACGCTTAAAATTAGAATTACAGTCCAAATTATAACAAGGACTTATATTTCATGCAATTTGCAAGAACAGCTGCATGACACAACAAGATTTTCTGGAACAAAGCATAGTTGTTGGAGTATCTCATCATTATTCATGGCCCAGTTACAAACAGAAAACCAAATCCATGCTGCGAAAAGAAGCACACACATCCAGGGAAATGAAACATTGATATACAAAAAAAGCTTCTTTAGTTCATTGAAAGAAAACGGAGTATCTTTTTTTAATTGCAATTTCAAACAGGACAAGTTTAACCTGCTGTTTAAAAGCTTAATTGGTGTTCAATTAAATTAAACTTAAGTCTGTATGTATGTTTAGCAAGAAGGCAAATCCAATGACTTTTGGCAAATCAACTTTGCTCCATGATCAGAACAAATATTCCCCAAGTTCTTCCTCTTGCCTTTTTTTTTTTTTTCATTTTTACAAGGTGCCATTTATCCGTGTCCATTTTTTTATGTCTACCGTCAGTCCATTGCTTGATTTCTCCAAATGGTTTACGAGGCAACAGTCCATTTATTGACGAGTTCCTGCTTCGCCTCGACAGATTTGTGCAATAAAGAGAGTCTGAAGGCAAAAGCTTTGATTTTATTCATCCCCGCCTGTTCTGTTGATCATTTCAGCTTCTGTGAAATCTTCGGCTTGGGTGTTCAGTCCATTTTATACCATTTTTAAAACAAACTTGAATCTGAATCGTAATACTTTGCGTGCAATACGACACATGGACCATCATAAACATTGTCATCTGCCACAGTTGATATACTGTTTATAAAAATATATTTCATCCCTAAAGCTCTCATGCTGTTGAATGCATCGACAAGTGGTTATCTCACAGATCGCACACTTTTTTCCTCACTCACACGCAATTTTAACATATTCCACACTGAATTTCACCAAACAGTTCGAACTTATTAAATATGTTCATGTATTTCTACGTAACCCAACTGTATCCGAGTATATTATTGCATTTTATGCCCAATAGGACAGAAATCTGTCACATAAATGAAATTTCCTATGGAGTTGCATCCAAATCTGAGTATGCATACATAGCATTCTGATGCACATGCTCTTGGTACACGTGGACATGCACACACACACACATACATAATCATGTTTTAACAAACACACACTCTCTGAGCTGCCGCCCGTCTAAATAAACATCATCAGATCACGGAGACTTATTTCAAATAAATAACGGATTCTGTCGTGTGCAAACATATGCAAAGTAACTCATCCACACGTTCCTCTTAGCAGAAAGAACAGCAGAGTATCGTTGTCATACGGATGGGCACGAGTGAACACATATACATACAAAAAAAAGCTTCCAGTTTTTTGCGACGTCCTATCCAGAGACCACGAACCAAAAAGAATCGTGTCATGGAATGTTTTTCTCTGGAAAACAAAGAAATTTGAAATGAAAACTCGTGTTAGGTTTAAAACTGAATATTTAAACTTTAAAAATGAAATTTTGAAAGTTCACCCAAAAATGAAAATTCTGTCATCAATTTCTCACCCTCATGTTGTCCCAAACATGCAAAACTTTTGTTCATCTTCGGAACACAAATGAAGATCTTTTTGATGAAATCAGAGATTTCTGTCACTTCATTGAAAGTCTGTTCATCAAAAATATCTTCATTTGTTTTAAATTTGGGTTAAACCACTCGACTCATATGGATTATGAATTGTATGGTTTAATCCAAGTCTTCGGAAGAGACTTGATCGCTTTAAATGATGAACAAATTCAATTTGGGCTTCTGTACACATAAATATTGATTAGCGAATGAACAGAGTACTCAAATTTGGTAAACAGAAGCTCAAGCTGCTGTATTGTTGAGGAATCTTCGGCTTTAGGTGTTTAGGTGTCCATTTTGTACCATTTTTAAAACAAACTTGAATCTGAATCGTATTACTTTGCGTGCAATACGGCACAAGGACCGTCATAAACATTGTCATATGCTACAGTTGAAAAATATAAGTGGTTATCTCACAGATCACACTTTTTTTTTTTTACACATATAAACATTGATTAGTGAATGAACAGAGTACTCAAATTTGGTAAACGGAAGCTCAAGTATGAGCCAATGAGGTTCATTCTCGCATGTCACGTCAGCATGTTTGAGCTTCTGCAAGAACCAATGAGGTTTGTTCTCACGTGTCAAGCAAGTGTGGTTGAGCTTCCGTTTGAGTGCTCTATGTTTGTTCGCTGATCAATGTGTATATGTTATAAAAAGCCTATATTAAATCCGTTCATCATATAAAGCAATTGGTTCTCTTCAGAAGACTTGCATTCAGATGTATTTTTTATAGGGGTGTGACGAGATCTTGTGGCGATATTAAAATGTGACAAGATTTCTCATTGAGGTGAAAAGCTGTCTGGCGATATAGCATTACAGGGCATGAGGGTGAAATTAGCATAGAATATGCCACCGCTACATTTACATTGCATTACGGTTCCCACCGCGGCACCGCCTCCACTGTCTTTTTGCCTTTTTTATAGAAATAAAAACCATTTAAGTTGGATAACAGTCGCTTCAATTGTAAATTACTGTAAACGTCTGCTCTGCTTATCCAACATGAGCTGCAGAGTCGCACATAGTGCAGCAGGAATCACAGTTTGCTGATCACGTGACGAGACGCAACAGAGCCTTAGCGTCTGATAAACTTCTTATCTTGTAGATTGCGCGCTCAGCACCGCCGCTCCCTATACACAGAGTATTTGCGAATTTGAAAGCGAAAGTAAAACGCGAGCTCCCTGATGTGGGCAAATTAGGCTACATACAATAGCCTGTCTCCCTATATCAAACCTATCTTAGGCTGGGCTGTGTAGTTGTAACCACCTCTTAGCTCTGGTCTCTGTTTGCACTTTGAATATTAAGAGAGTACTTTGATTATGGTTGCACTTATTGTTTGCACTTAAGACTAAGAAAAACTATTATTTATTTTTGTTATTTATACTGTTTTTATTTCTATGTTCAATTTGTGGAAAGGAGTTCAATTAGGAGGTCACACACAGCCTCAATCAGAAGTTCTGGAAGCTCATAATTCATGTACAGTAAGGTCTGAGGAGACGCATATGAAATCATACAGGAGAGAAGCCAGTCAGTTGAGTTTGTGGCAAAACCTTTTACAGTGCTTGAGTATTGTTGTCTTTTACTGCATAGGATAATTCATACTCAGAAAGTAGAACTGAAATGACATTCATTAAGATGATTTGTTAAAACATTTCAAAATGCACCTGCAGACTATTTTTCCAGTCATGAATTTTATTGAGGATTTCTTAAAAATACTATGCAAAAATCTTGTCTCTTTCTCGTGAACCCAATCGGTCTCGTCTTGTGAGCGAAGTGTCTCGTTACACCCCTAATTTTTTATGATCTCTATGAATGTTTTGAAGCACCAGAGTTTTGTGTGAATAGACTTTCAATGGAGGGACAGAAATGTCTCCAATTTCATTAAATCTTCATTTGTGTTTCAAAGATGAACAAAAGTCATAATTGATGACAGAATTTTCATTCTTGGGCGAACTGTCCCTTTAAATTCTTTCAAATTTAAAAGGAACAGTTCTGCATTCCAAAAACCACTTTCTTTTGTCTGTGGACACGTACCTGTATGTGTGTGTATTTTGGGCGGCCCTGCGTATCCTGTGCGTGCTCTGTGGCGATGTAAACTGTCTAGGATGCTTTCAGCCAATCGCCGCACATCGCTGTGGGTTTTGGGATGTGACCTCACGGCCTCTAGCTGCTGCAGTCCTCCCTCCTCCAGTAACATGCTGCAGTACCGCCCCGCTGCATTCACCAAGGCAGAATGGGAAAATAGAATTAACAAAATGTCTCTCAGCTCAGAAGCGTTGGGTTTATGGTGCTGATCTCACCATTTTTGCTGCAGACGTGCTGCATGGCCCATGCGGCCCACAGCTGAACTCCTGGGGTCTGGAAGCACTCCAGTAAAGGGAAGAAAGGGTTGAACGACCTGAAAAAGACACACCAAACACGTTATCTCATTATAATACTAGAAATCATAATCTTTATAATGCATAAATGGCACTAGGTAAACATCCCAGGCTCGACATCAGTGTTGTTTTGTTAACTAAGTGTATTAAAAGTTGTTTTCGTTAATTGAAATAAAGCTGCAATAAAATATAAATATTAGATTAAAAATTCTAAAAACTTAAACTTATTTATTTTAGTTTAGTTATTTGCCAAGGTAATATTTCTAATTTTCATTTAAGTTGAATGGAACAACCAGTACTGTCAATAATGTTTTAGGGAATAACTTTTAGTACAAAAATTGTATGTCATAACATAGATTGAAAAATAAAATAGCTCATGTATTATTCAATTGACCTCAAGTGCCTCTTTTCACTTATTTTTCCTTGAAAAAATAAAATAAAATATAAAATATTAATAATAATTCATATGTATAATATTTTATATTTCTATTTTTTTTTTTTTTTTTTTTTTTATTAATTTCAAGCCCAAACCAGGTTATATAGGGCCCTATGAAATCATTTTTTCCCAACCCCCTAAATTCACTGTTCTCAGTTTTGATTTTTTTGGATTCCATTTTAATATTTTAACTACATTTTAATAATCGAAAAAAGAATGTCTAATTAACTGAATTGATAAAACTTTGACAATTTAATAATTCATTCAAAATGTAACCATAATAGTGCCCTATGAAATGCATTTTATTTATTCAGAAATTCTGTGCTGTCAATTTTTCTGCATTGTGTTTTATGAGTGAATACAGTTTTATCAAAAATGGTGGTAATCAAAAATACATAAAACTATTTTTTGTAACTACTTTCTAAATTGTTTTTTTTGTTTGTTTTTTTTTAAATGTAATAAAATGAAATGTGAACAATATCTTTCATTTTTCTGTGAGCGCTTTATATTCCTTAAGGTTTTATATTTCTTAAAAAAAATATATTGTTTTAACTCTTTTCCCACCAGCGTTTTTTTAAGGAAGTTGCCAGCCACGGCCAGCATTTTTGATAATTTTCAGAAAAATTTCTTGGCCCCCAGAATATTTTATTGTATGAATTTTGGAACATGCAATATATCAAAAGAAAGAAAAGAACCTCTGGTTAATTTTATATATATATATATATATATTTCTCCCCCGGGCCATGTTCCTGGTTGCATTCGCACCGGGAATAGGAACTCTGTCACTGAGAGTTCATATAGTGCTGGTTTAGAAACTACTCTGAAATAGGAGCTAATTTAGTTTCCCCAAAAGAATTTCTTACAACTAAAATCGTTTCTAGTTCCTGCGGTGCAAACATGCCAAAATCTGGGTACTTCAGCCAATAGTTCTAGGAACTATGAAAAGGTTCCTCCAGTGCGAAAGCCCCTCATGGTTCACATTCAGTGAAGAATATTTTATTGTGGTGTTATTTCTCACCTGTACGCAACCATCTCACATTCCGGCGTTGGCCACTTCAGAATTGCTGAATGCTGTGAGAGAGACATAATTATTAAGCCATTTACTCAGGCTTCTGGTGTAATACCAAAGCAATTTTTACTTCTATTTGCACAAGCACACACCAGTTGTTCCAGCAATGATGTCCTGAGCGACAGATCGAGGGTCCACACCTTCTCGCCCCGTGAGGTGAGATGGGCCAAGATGCCTGCAGCGAAATAACTGACCTCCACCTCTGGACTTTGCAGCAGAGAGCGGATATGATCCAGAAAACTCTGAACCATCAGCTCACCATGCAACTCCCCCACCTCAGCGATATTATTCTGAAGACACAAACGAAACAAACACACAAAACATTCAGATCTAGACAAGAGAGACAAAGTTCAATAGCACAGGGGAACTCGGCTACAAAAATAACACTGAATGCAAAGTGAAATAGCCTCATTATACTTTCTAACTAAGGGAAACTATTAGCATAATCCCTCAGCAGGGCTTCCTCTGACACGAGAAGGCGTTTTATCAGTGCTGCCCACAGCTCCAGAATCACTCACCTCAATTCAATTTCTCCAGAGCACTGGAATGTATTTTCCTCTCCAGCGCATATACAGCACAGAATTATTATTATAGGCTTGATACAAAAGAAACTTCTATTTGATATGTTTCATATGCTTCTAAAAATTATATACATATATACACCGATCAGGCATAACATTATGACCACTGACAGGTGAAGTGAATAACACTGATTCTCTCTTCATCACGGCACCTGTTAGTGGGTGGAATACATTAGGCAGCAAGTGAAAATTTTGTACTCAAAGTTGATTTGTTAGAAGCAGAAAAAAAAAAATGGGCAATCGTTTGAGCGAGTTTGACAAGGGCCAAATTGTAATGGCTAGACGACTGGGTCAGAGCATCTCCAAAACGGCAGCTCTTGTGGGGTGTTCCCCATCGCTGTTTGTTGCATATGGGGCTGCATAACCGCAGACCAGTCAGGGTGCCCATGCTGACCCCTGTCCCTGCTGAAAGCGCCAACAGTGGGCACGTGAGCATCAGAACTGGACCATGGAGCAATGGAAGAAGGTGGCCTGGTCTGATGAATCACGTTTTCTTTTACATCACGTGGATGGCCGGGTGTGTGTGCGTTGCATACCTGGGGAACACGTGGCACCAGAATACACTATGGGAAGAAGGCAAGTCTGCGGAGGCAGTGTGATGCTTTGGGCAATGTTCTGCTGGGAAACCTTGGGTCCTGCCATCCATGTGGATGTTACTTTGACACCTAAGCATTGCTGCAAACCATGTACAGCCTTTCATGGAAATGGTATTCCCTGGTGGCTGTGGCCTCTTTCAGCAGGATAATGCGCCCTGCCACAAAGCAAAAATGGTTCAGGAATGGTTTGAGGAGCACATCAACGAGTTTGAGGTGTTGACTTGGCCTCCAAATTTCCCAGATCTCAATCCAATCGAGCATCTGTGGGATGTGCTGAACAAACAAGTCCGATCCATGGAGGCTCCACCTCACAACTTACAGGACTTAAAGGATCTGCTGCTAACATCTTGGTGTCAGATACCACAGCACACCTTCAGGGGTCTAGTGGCGTCCATGCCTCGACGGGTCAGGGCTGTTTTGGCAGCAAAAGGGGGACCAACACAATATTAGGAAGGTGGTCATAATGTTATGCCTGATCGGTGTATATACTGTATATAGCCACACACACACACATACATACATACATACATACACACACACACACTATATATATTTACAAACTTTTGTTAGATGATCGATTTGACGGCACTATATAAATGTTTTGTACCAATGTCTTTACTGTCAATTTTGATCAATTTAATACCTCCTTACTGAATAAATAAAAGAAAAATCTTACTGACCTCAAACTTTTAAACAGTAGTGTATGTGTATGCAATTTACATTTTATATTCGATTAAAAAAAGAAAAAAAAAAGAAAAAGTTTTCGAATCCCAAATTTTCTACGTGAACTTATGAACCCCACTGTATTCACTGTTTCTTACCAGTAAACCCAAGACCTTCTGTTGAATGGACGACTCTGATGGAAAGGACTGGAAAAAGAGACATTTTGAAAATTAGAACTTCCAGTCAAGTTAACAAATTACAGTTATGTTCTTCCAAAAATTGTATAAAAAGGTTTGAAAAGTGTTTACCTCGAGTACTTTGATGAAGAGCTCTAGTCCCTGGTTCTCTATGAAGTGTCTGCAGGTGGTAGGAGATTCATCTGTGAGGTTCCACAAAGCACTGAGTGTGAACTTCAACGTGGCGTCGACGGTACCCTGACACGTCTTCTGCCGCACAATGTGCAGGAGTTGCTATGATGTGAAGAGTGTGAGAGAGAGATAAGTATACTCTATTCTTCCTATTCAAGGGTTACAAGTGCTAACTGTTAAATCTAAAAAAAACAAACAAATCATACCTTAACAATAAAAAGCTCGGCTCCCAATTGTGCAGTTTGCTCAGTGGACAACTATTTAAGAAACACACATAAAGAGTACACATAATGAATTTCTTTGTTCTGCTAAACACAAAAGAAGATATTATGAAGAATGTCAGAAACCAAACAGTTGACGGACCCCACTGACTTCCACAGTTTGGAAAAAAAATAAATAAATACTATGGAAGTCAATGGGGTCCATCAACTGTTTGGTTTCTGACATTCTTCATAATATCTTCTTTTGTGTTCAGCAGAAGAAAGAAATTCATACAGGTTTGAAACAACATGAGAGTGAATAAATGATGACAGAATTTTTATATTTGGGTGAACTATCCCTTTAATGATCGTCTCTCTGCATGTGAAATACGTAACAACAAGATTAAAAAGGAATTGATGTCAATGCGGGTGATCATATGGCAATACATTCATGGTTTCGACGTCATTATTTTCTAAATAACCCTTTTTCGCAGACGGTTTTCAATTGAAAGTGGTGTAAACATTAACAAAACTTTTAATTAAAAAAATAAAATAATCCAACATTCAGCCCCTGAGAGCAGCTCCTCCGCAGACATCAGCGTTCTGACATGACACAGGCACAATCTGCACGTGTCACGTCTGTCATACTGCATTTCACGATGTATCACTGCGATAGAATGTTCTGAATCTTTTCTGGGAGCCTCCCATGTCACGTTTCCTCTCTACGGTTAAACCGGTTCTCACCCGCAGACTGTGGCTGCTCACCTTGGCAGCGAGGATGGAGATAATAGCTACGGCCATCCTCTGCATGTTCTGATCCTCGTGGTTACACAGCCACTGCATCACCAGCTTGGCAGCTTCAAACCTGAAAAACAAACGTCATAATTGACCCAGATAGACTGGTATGACATTTAAGAGTCTGTCAACAAAACACAACCAGTTTGGACACACTTGACTGAAAGTAGGTATCTGATAACCTCAAAAAAAAAAAAAACTTTCCATATAAAATATTTTGCTTGAATTAATTTTAGAAACAGTCCTAAGAATGAGAATGTGTATCTAAACTGTTTGACTTTTAGTATATTAACAGAGCTGTTGAATTCTACATTCATAAAATTCATTAAAAGTGCTAGTAAAAATTTAGCCAAAGAATCCTAACACACACACACACACACACACACACACACACATATATACACGTGTGTATATATATATATATATATAACTCTTTTTTTTTTTCTATAGAAAATAAACGCAGCCTTGGTGAGCAGAAAAGACTTCTTTTTAAAACCATTTCAAAATCTTACTGGCCTCAAACCTTTGAACGGTTAATTTCAAAAAGCAACAGTCAAACAGCAAAACACTGAGTGACGACACAATGGTCATGCAAATTAGATATTTAGACTTCCTTTTCGAAATTATTTCAATATGTATTGATATTACCACAGCATTATCAGCAGCAAGACAAAAACTCAAGAGAGTGATTATATTTTGGTGTCGAAAATGTGACAATACAACTGTAATCATTTGTACTGTATAGTTAACCAAGCCATATTGCGATTTCAATTTTAATTCAATTTTCTGAGCAACCATGCTGTTTTATAAAAGGGTTTATGAACAGTGTGAAAGTGTATTTGAGCTGGATTGTTGATCACACACATGTACCTGTTGAAGGGAACCTCCTGCAAGATTCGATCACTGCACAGAGACAGCAGGCAGTTCTTCTGCAGCTGTACAGAAGCAAAAACAGAACCGTTGTTAAAGGGAAATCATAATTGGCACGACAAGAGCTCTTTCAAGTCTTTTCCTCTTTCTCAAAACGTTTTTTTTGTATCATCAACATGAGGAACTAAAATATTGTGTTAAAATTAAAATGATGTTCTTGCCTTGTTGTGTGAAAAAGTCACTTCCTGTAGAAGTGTTGACACAATCACGCAAGAGAAAGACTACATTGACTTGACTACATAACTTGACTTGACTACATAATACATTCATCATATCATTCAATCTAATTTATAAATCCACTACCAAATAAGGCTGGACAATAAATATTGAATAATCAAAATACATTGGTAATGATTTTGCTTGTGATATAAAATTAAGCAATACCGTGAATATCACAGTTATTTTAATGCACTTTTAATTGATCCATTTAATTTTCCTAAAGACAGTCATTTGATGGAGTTATACTTCAATGTTACTTTAGTATTATTTATATACTATTATAGTATTTAGTAGTATTTTAAATAAGCTTTCATTTCTAGATTTTCAGTTTTCATTTTTATTTAAGTTTAAGTTTTAGTTTTTTTGTTGTAATTTTTATTAGTTTTTTTTTTTAAAGAATTCCATGTAGTTTTAATTTATTTTAGTTTTATAATTGTAGTACTTTTAATTTAATTAATTATTGCATTTCTATTTTATTCTTACTTCAAGTTTAAGTTTTTCCATATAATATTTATATATTTTATGTCAGCTTTATTTCAGTTAAAGCTGCAGTCCGTAGCTTTTTTTGGTTAAAAATGATCCAAAATCAATTTCTGACCAAGTACATAACCAGCCAGTGTTCAAAACTATCTCCTTACCTTACCTTCCTTACCTACCCGATTCACAACGGTAAGCTTGTTATAATGTTTTCTAATTTGAGTGGTACTGGTAGGTTTATGCGGGAAATTCGAGCATGCCGCCTGTTCGTCTTTGCGTCATTATGTCATGTCTGTTTACATAAAGAACAAGTCCCAGCTAGTAGGCTATATGTGAGGGTGCTGCAGGTGGCAGATCATTTATAGCCTTTTTTCACAGCAGCTGCAATAATTAAACGCATCATTCTGATGGCGGATTGTATGATGACAAATTAAGGATAGATATTAGACTGTAGAGAAATTGAAATCTACAGGTAACGCTAATACACACTAAATACATGTAATCACACAATGCTGATGTTGTTAACATTAACAATTTGAGAACAAAGTATAACAATAATAATAATAATTTGCACAGTTTGATGTGATCCGAAATAAGCGATCGTTAGATTTAATCACCATTGATAGTGCGATTTATTGTAATGCTTTTTTTTCTCAGTTGGTCAGAACAACACATTCTCCTCAAAGCATTAGATCCGCGCTGAGGAGCTCTGCTGATGCATAATCCATGTAAAGATGATAATTCTGCAAATAACTGCAATTGCGACAAAGAGACAAATCTTACAGACTGCAGCTTTAACGAAAAGGATTTTTAATAGTTTGTTAACAATAACACTGGTTTGCGTTGCTCAGTTCAAACTATCCTTTCAATGAACCAATATAGCTAAACAAGGTCTCATTTGTTAACAATAGTTAATGCATTAATAAACAAACTGATGATGAACTATATATTTTTACAGCATTTATTAACCTTTGATACTGTTAGTTAATAAAAATGTTCATGTTAGTTCACATTGGATTAACTAATTTGTTAACACTTTACAATAAGGTTTCATTAGTTAGCATTAATTAACTACTTTAACATGAACTAAGATTGAAAAATACTTCTACAGCATTAATCTTTGTTAATGTTAATTTCAATGCTTACTAATACATTATTAAAATCAAAAGTTGTATTTGTTAACATTAGTTAATGCAGTGAACTAACATGAACAAACAATGAACAGCTGGATTTTTATTAACTAACATTAACAAAGATTAATAAATAGTTAGTAATAAACAGGTAGTAATACATTAATGTTAACAAATGAGACCTTATTGTAAAGTGTTACTAAAATGTTTAATGTATATAAATGTTAATTTATAAGCCTCACTATATTGATACTTATATTGATACTTGAGAGTATTTGTATTTTATACTGCATATGAATATAATATGGTAACACTTTACAATAAGGTTTCAAGGTTAAGATTTGTAAAGTGTTAACATTAACAAAGATTAATAAATGCTGTAGAAGTATTGTTTATTCTTAGTTCATGTTAACTAATGAAGTTAACTAATGAAACCTTACTGTAAAGTGTTACCAACATTTTGAATGTACTTGTCAAAAAGTTTGTTAAAATTATCATTCTAATTTTGTTTTTAAATCCAGATTTTAAATTCTCTCACAGCAAATACATTAAATTTTGTCAATGCCACTGACAGACTTTTCAGCCATGACAGACTTTCTATACCACACTTTACACCTGATGATTCAGTATTGTTTTAGGTACCTGTTGGTGGTTGGGGAAGGTCTTCATGGCTTCGAGTAGCAGCTGTGTGACGTTCCCCAGAAGCCGCACGGGGATTCCAAAGGCCAGTTCCTGTTTGGTGAGGTTAAACACACAGGCACTGGCTGCCAGCTGCACATTCAATGTCGCCGGATGATTCTTCATCCCCAACGCTACCAACTGCAGATAGACAACAAAAGAAAAGAGCCAAGAGACATGAGTGTTGATGTGGAAAAATGCAGTGAACTTTGATTCATCTCAGTCTCTGTGAGTGCGAGTACCTTCAGGATGTCAGGTCGTGGTTTCTCGATGGCATGAGTGAGGCTGAAGAGGTGGAAGAGAGCCTCTCTAACAAAGCCCTCTCTCTCACTGTACCTTCTCAACGCCTCACAGATTTGGGTCTCATTGGCTTCCCCAGTCACCTGCAAAAAACAAAAACAAACAGAAAAACACTTACAACACTTACAATCTCCACTTTAAATTATCCTGCTGTTGTGTGCGAGCACCTACCTTTAAGCTGCCCTCTCCAGACAGGAAGTCAGAGAATCCAGCATCAGTGGCCAGCAGACCAACGAAGGTCATGCCCGGTCTCGCCTCCACGAAAGCCTTGACCGCTGTATCGGTCACCTGCTTGCGGCCAGACACGTCCAGAGACACCAGCTGAGGGAGAATGCCAGGAGTCTCCAGCAGCTGCCGCGCCACGTCCGACGTGAACTGCTTATCGTCGGAGATATCAAGGTGCTGTAAACCCTCCAGCTGGAGAAACACAAAAATAATGTGCATTAGCTGTATATACAATCATACAGAGTATCATCACATAGAAGCAAAACAACTTACTAGCTACGAATTAGCATGATGATAATGTTTTTGTCCTATCAATATATTCAAAAATACATTATAGTCTGTTAACTGTCAGTGGCCCGGTAGCAGGACACTTGGCACACTTGGTGTCCGAAAACTTTTTATGCGTTTTAGACGTTCATTTACATGACAACAGTGTTTTAGGGGCCTGACAACGCAATCTTTTGAAAACGGGTTTCAAATTGCAAGTTTTTGAAACGGTGACGTTATGTGTGTGTGTATTACATGTTCAGTCTATAGGCACGTAGTGTTTCTTTACAAAGTCACATCGCCAACAACTGGCCTGGCAGCATAATACAACATTTTGAATCATTTTCGCGGATCTGTGTGAATGACGATTGACGAACGTTGTTGTCTATATGCGAAAAACGCGATGATTTTTTTTTTTTTCATTTCTAGTACATCGCTTTCGTGAAAACATACCCTAATTCGCCACTCCTTCCCTCAAGATTTTCCTATGGGTTTTTATAATGGGGTTTTTCAGTTTATGAATAAAATAAGGTCTGTGGTAAACATAACTTAACGACACTTGGACGTTTTGTTCTACAAGGTAAACCGCACACACTCACACTCCAAACGCTCTTATCTAGTTAATTATTAGAAACATACTTTAAAAAAAAAAAAAATTAAACAGCTTCAAAATTCATGTTTTCTATATGGATGTGTGTAATTTACACTGTACAACGTACAACGTAAAAGTATCATTAACTTATGTTTACCACAGACCTTATTTCACTCATAAATTGAAAAACCTCATTATAAAAACCCATAGGAAAATCTTGAGGGAGCCAGTGGAGAATTAGTCTTTCGGATTTTCAAGTCATCCTTGCACCACTCTTTAAGTAATCATCATAAATTAGGTATCATTTGAAACCCCAAACACTTAAAATTCATCCTGTGAAAACCATTGTGAAATTGGACATTGCATTACCATGGAAACTGTACTTTAAACTCTTTTAGCGGGCTTAATTTTGTGATAACTTCAAATTTGCAACACAACTTGGTTAGACATGGCTTTGATTTTCTAGCAATTTTAGAATCCAAATGACATGGTAAAACATATTTTGTACAAAATAAATAATGTTTAGTTCAGTACTTTGCTTTACAGTAAACAAACGTCTACAACATTTTTACTTTCATTTTGAAGTGTTTTTTTTCCCTCCACTTTGAAGTGCTATTTCTGCAGTAATCTGCTGAGTGTCTTCTTTAAAATGAGACCAACCTTAGATTAGCATTCTAAAGCATTTACGTCATGAATTACAAACATTTAAGTTCATATCTCTGTCCCAAAAGGGGTGTGGAAGTAATGGGTTAAATAATTCACCATAATTCATTTTACAGTTGTACTATAAAATTCAACTTTTTATTAAGTACAATTTTACAGTACAATAGTATTACATTTGTCTTATTTTGTTTAATACTTTTACTATGTAATAATCACAATAATAGTAATAAACATGTAAATATTATTCATATTGAATGGGTCAAAAACAGTGGGAATGTGGCCTATGATAACTTAAGTGGAAAGTTCTTTAAACTGTTGACTTTAAGGTTTCTGGTAAGAGTTGGTTCTTGTTTGAGACATTTGCCAAAATGTTCAGCCCTAAAAGGATGGTTTGCACTCAAAGTCTTCAGAGTAAAAAGTAATTTTTTAGCTTTTTAAATAATTTTACTCTCTATTCATCGTTCTACTATGATTCATTCTTTCCAAATTGAGTCATTCAAGACATCTGGTGAAAATTTCTTGCTGCATTTTTTCATATCGCAATATATACTACAGAAAAACAAAATATCGCAATGTCACTTTTTTCCTAATATATTGCAGCCCTAAACCCTGCAGACCTTCATGAATGCGTGTCAAGGTCAATAAGTTTCTCAAAATATCAGATAATTGGCCCCTTTTAAAATCCCAAAGCAAGGTTAGTATCAGGTTGTAAAATGTCATGTGGTGCAACTCCCCAAAAACATAATAATATTTATAAGTTAATAATTAACGACATTTGTGTTAAAAACACTTTTTACTTTGAAAGATATATTTGATGTCATTACTCTTTATCTGATGGTTACACCACATGACATGAGAGATATTAAATTATATATGCCTTTGTTTCTAGAAAGCCACAACATTGACCTCAACATCACAACACATGGATAGCTGACCTGACTGAGCACAGCTAGCAGCTGAGCAGTGGTCATCTCCAGCCTCTTGAGCTGGTGCATGGTGAGGTAGCGTAGCCTGCTTCTCAACCCCAGGAGCGGGGTCAGGTTCGTCACTGAGGTGTTGGAGATATCCAAACTCTCCAGGCGAGGCAGCGCGCACACGTCCACCAAGCCAGAGTCGTAAAAGTCGACGCTGGCCACGCTGAGTGCCCGCAAACCCTGCATGGCGCTGAAACAGCGACGGCTGGGCTCCTCCAGAGAAGACATGGTCAGGCCGTTCAGGACGAGCCGCTGCAGGCTCTCCTGCAGGGTTTTATTGGATGAGAGACCTCGAAGGATGTCGGCAATGGTGAGGTCAGCGTTGACCCGTGATGCGTCAAGCTCCACGAGGCGGTGGGGGCAGAGGGCCCTCTGGAAGGCCTCGGCGGAGATTCGGGCGGTGCGGATGCAGGCGTGACGCAAGCGGAACTGCTGGCAGCTTCGGAAGATTCCCACCGTGTTGTCATTCAACATGCCTGTAAGAGAATCCATTATGTTCAGCGTTTCCAATACAAGATCCAATCATTTCATTACACTCACTATGAGGAGGCCTGTTTCACCCACAAGTTGTTCTAAACCTGCATGAAGGTCTTTCTTTTATTTTGAATAATGTGGGTAACCCTAATAGTGTTGTCACGATACTGGAATTTCCAACTTCAATACGATACCTTAAAAAAAATATTGATATTCGATAACACAAGGAAAAGTGCCATATATACCATCATACAGATTATTTGTTATCATCTCATAATTTTTTTGATAATTTGGGTAATTTTGTTGTAATAGTTTACAAACAGCACAGGGAGGCTTTATTTATCTACATTTACAAAAAAAAGGACAAGTAAAACAGTCAGTAATAAAATAAGAGCAAAAACAAATTGCAAATGAAAGCACAAATAAATACAACAGAATAAAGAGACAAATGAAATAAATATGGCTTTAAGTTTTTCAGGTGGTCTAACAGTAGTATTCGGGTAAGAAATACTACAGAAATGAAAATAATCAAATATAAAATAACACTGGATAGTTTTCATTGTAAAAATTAAATACAGATTAATGCTTACAATTAAAGTTACAAAAGTTATTCAGTCAAGAGCAGCGAGTGATTTTCTCTTTGTCTTTTGTTCTTTGATTAACATGACAGACAGCAACAGGAATATTAGGCTGCTGTCACTTTAAGAGCTTATGCACAAATCCAATATACCGTTACACAACATGTCTTTTCTCTCAACTATTTACGTTCCAAAACTAACTGTATTTAACTGAATACTTGGGCATTTTAGCCTCGTTTCCACCGAAATTACCCAGAACAATTTGTCCCAGGAACTTTTTTTCCCCCCAGACCTGTTGCTGTCTGTGTTTCCATTAGAGTTGTCAAAAGTACAGACTTCCAAGTCAATACTGAAATTTTTTAAAATGTGACGCTTTGAGCGCTGTTGAGCGGTTTCATAAACACCTATGACTGGCCATCATGTTCACGCGCTCATCGGATATGTCTGTGATGGGCTTCAATGATCAACGCTTCAAAAGCATTGTAAATAGACATCAATGACGGTCTTCACTGAGTGCTTACACAGATACACACGGGAGCGTCTGAAAGCAGGGGTCTATTGCGGACCGGTCTGCTGATAGGTACCTACTTTCAAACACTCCCGCTTTCAAAACACTTTTAAATTCAAATGCTCCTGTGCGTTGATCATTGTAGCCAATCACAGACATCGCTCAAAGCGACACATTTTTAAAAAATTTCAGCACCGACTGGTACTGAAGTTGGTACTTTTGACAGCTCTAGTTTCCATCGTGGTCTAAAGTACCGTGAAGATAGTCCGGTGACGTAGGACTTTCTAGTTCCCACTGAATTTCGTCCTCCGCATACAACCTTAAAAAAGCCTGAACCTCGTCATAAGTCCATCGGTCGTATTTTTAAACTACATTGTTGATTCGAATAGCAAACAACTCCTACTGCATGCACCGCAACAGACTTTTAAAAATGGTGGATGAAATAAAATGCTGCGTGGAATCAAAATGCTGCATAAACATAACCAATCGGCATGTTCAGTGCCCAAGTCCCACCCCCGAAAGTTACTGTATTTGAAAAACTAATACCTCGTGAGCAGGGACTTTCTGAGGGGAGAATTTTTACCTGCAACTTCATTTAGACCCTGCGGTCGAAACACACCCAGTACCACCCTAAAGTTCCTAGTTCCTGGGGAAAGTTCCTGCGGTGGAAACGGGGTTTTTGAGAAAATTTTGTATGTATTTGACCGTTTAAGTGCAATAAGCCACAAAGAAGAAGCCAATTTGGTACTCGCGAGCTGTTTGAGAAGCGGCTATATGAGAGCGCCACTTACTGTATATAGATCAGTGTTGTGCTTACTTTTGGTGCCAGTGTAAAACCTGCGGGAATGACTAAATTTATGCGCAATGCAAGCACTATTCAATCGGAGTGAATGAGACGAGTGAGTGAGAGGAGGCGGGTGTGTGTCAATTCGCCGTCGGAGAGAAGAGAGAGTGAGAACACACAGCTAGGTGTATTGATACTGAAGAAAAGGAATATTGGAACCGTTTCCGATATTTCAGTATCAAAATATCAATATTTTTGACAACACTATTCCATAGTATAGAACAAAAAAAATTATACTATGGAAGTCAATGGGGACCAGCAACTCTTTGGTTACCCACATTCTTCAAAATATCGTTGTTTGTGTC
This sequence comes from Mylopharyngodon piceus, assembly GCA_039654765.1. Classification (NCBI taxonomy): domain Eukaryota; kingdom Metazoa; phylum Chordata; class Actinopteri; order Cypriniformes; family Xenocyprididae; genus Mylopharyngodon; species Mylopharyngodon piceus. Next base: position 27,524,967 of record CM077456.1, read on the forward strand.
CAGCAGAACAAAGAACTTCATATAGGTTTAGAACAACTTGAGGGTGAGTAAATGATGACAGAATTTTCATTCTTGGGTGAACTAACCCTTTAAAATTCTACATGAAACAATAATTATGCATTTTGTGTTCTACAGGAATGTCATTCTTAATTTGTGAAACATTCCTCGACACAGAGGATGGCTCCTACTCACCCTCAGTGGCCATCTTGCAGAGCAGTTGGTCGGCCAGTTCCTGCGGGAAGACGAGCGGTTCACGGAAGGAGAGAGAGCCGTCATCACGCATCTCACAGAAGAGCTCCAGCCTGGAGCTCACCAGAGTCATGCACAGATCGGTCAGAGACGGCGGGGACGCCTCGTCCTACAACAACAAAATGACTCAGAGCTCAGCATACTGGATTGATAAGTTTTGTTTCATTGCTCTAGGTATGAAATAAAACCATAATAGAACTTTAGGTAACACTTCAGGATGGGGAACACATGTTCACTATTAACTACGACTTCTGCCTCAATAAACTCTTAATTTACTGCTTATTAATATTTAGTAAGGTAGTAGTAGCATTTAGTTATGGGGTAGGATTTAGGGATGTAGAATATGGTCATGCAGAATAAGGCATTATTATGTGCTTTATAAGTACTATTATAAAACGGTTAGTTCCTGTGCTTGATTCTGTTTGGTTAATAGCGGTGTTTTATTCACGATAAAACACGGCTATGACCGCTTCACCCAACGGTTCTGTGTATCACTACACAACACCCTTAGCAACCACTCTTAGCAACATAAACTGTATGTTCTCAATTGATATTGTTCATTGAAGCTTACTGTATTATGTAGAAGAGTATTGTGAGAAAGAGATCGAGTGAGCGAGTTTATTACCTGCATTCAGATTTAGCATTTTCCTTCAGGTCAGTCCTATGTTCATAATAAAAAATCTGTTTAAATGTCCGATGTATTATCTTGTCCTTTTAACAGTTAAGGGGTTTTCCCGTGACTGACAGCGCTAGTCAAAGCATTTGTCAGTTGCGTCTTGTTCCGCGTTCACAACAATTCAGTCTTTTCAATGTAAAAGTCTTCGCTACTGACTGACACACTCATAAAGACAGTCTTTGCCGCCATCTAATGGCGTAATAATGTAACTTCTGTTGCTGTTCACAGTCAGGGACTATTTTTTCCGGCGGAAGGAAGGCTTTTAGTGAAACTTTACTTCATGAAAGTTGCATTGATACATATTTTTGGCTTTAATATTTGTATTGTGTGGTAACCGTTTTATAAAAGCAATAAGGTACTCGAGGCTAGTGCTGTATCGTGAATAAGTCACGGCTGAAGGCCGTGACAACAATATTATATTTCTATAAATATAATATTTTTGTCAAATATACACATGCATGTGTGTGTGTGTGTATTTATATATACATAATAAATATACACAGTACACACATATTATGTAAACAAACTTTTATTTTGGATGCGATTAATCGCGATTAATCGTTTGACAGCACTAATTAAAACGAGTCTGGGAGTGTTAGAGAAAAAAAGTGTAAAAAATAAAAGGATAATCTTAAAATAAGATAGATAAATAAATAAATGCATAATTAAAACTTGGATTAAATTAAATACAAAATTGGATTAACGTGATACAAATAAGATTCAAATAAGTATGTAAACAAAAAATAAAATGTAATACATTTAACAGTACACTACTATAGTGAGTAGAACAAAACTTAACGTACATTAATAGATTCTGTTTAGTTTCAAAATAATATTTTAAATTGGTATATTATACATTACATACATTTTAGTTAGTATAAATTGGGTCTTTGTACATTGAAAATATATAGATGCCTTTTAAATTTTAGGATAGAGGTCCCTTCCATGAGGAAGATCATATGTGGTGGTCTGTGGCATCTAAAAATCATGGATCATGGATCACCACCTCTTGTAGGTTTGAACCTATACATTTTTGGCACCTACAACCTTATCAGCCCACTAAAGAACCAAGAAAACATCAACCTCTATTTACATCTCTTTGACAGTCAATCATCCCTATTACAACAAAATTTATGACCACCAAAATGTTACTACACACCTCAGAGTTGAAAAACCAGCATAATCTACAGTACTTTAGGATGATTAACATGAGGCAGATATGAATCATCTGGTGAACTACACGCTTGCTACATATAGTAGTGTGACATCTAAAGTCTTACCATGGTGTCAAAAAGATGGATCATGACGGCCTCAAAATACAAGAAACAGCCGTCTTCTGCGGATAAGGGCAGGTGGGTTGAGGTGTAGATCAAACACAATCCGATTAAAATGCTCTTGGCTTCTTAGCCTGTTAGCCTCCAAACATCTGTCTTCAAATATTTGCAGATCCTACTTGTTGGTATTTAAAAGTAACGTTACACGGGCTGCTATAAATCCAGTGTAGCTTGTGTTCCTTGTTTGCATTGTTCTCTTGGAGATGGATGTCTTCTAGTGGTCAGCCTCGTACGTGCTCCAATCACTACGTGCTGTCAGGCATTTTGACGGGTTTTTATATCGGGAGGAAACGGCAGCGACGTCTTGACAAGTAAACAAGGTCGTCACACGGGAAACGGATCTGCATCAGAGGGGGCGGGGCTTTGGGAACATCAACTTTAAATGTGTATTTGCTTTAGTACAAAAATATAAGAACGACTAGAGTAAATAGCCTACATAACAGTATTTTTTAACAATAATTTATATAAGCTAATCACAATAATAAACTTATAAATAAGCCTTTTTTCCCAGAAAGACCAAGAAGCTTTAGGAATTTTTTTAATTGAATTTTAGTTCATCCAGTAAGATCGTTTTTGCTTTTTAAAGGACTCTTGTTTGATATCCTTACGATTTGATCCAAAATATTACAGTTATTAGATATTCAGTTATTATTCCTTTGTTATTTTTGACAAAGCAAATCTGTAGTAAATAGTCTATCTGTTTTTAGTCTAACTGATTATTTTTGAAAATTGATTTTTATGTTTTATTTTCATTTTAAAATGTATGTAAATCATATACAATATTAGTGAATAGTTATTAAATAGTGTGTGTGTGTGTGTGTGTATATATATATATATATTCAAATTTTTTGTTATGAAATTATATAATATATATGTAGCCAATTATAAATGTATTTACTACATATTTTCTTTGTCAAAATTCATAAAAAATAATTTTAAATAAAAATTAAAAACTAAAAATAATATTTTTTGGTGGTTATCTGGTAGTGTTCCAAATACTCAAAAATTCATATATATATATATATATATATATATATATATATGAATTTTTGTATATATATATATATATAATTATTAATATATTATATATTATATATAATTGTTATTAATAATGTTATTGTTATATAAAATGTTAATGATTAATGAATATTAAAAATTTAATTAACATCAAATTTACATTAAATGTATTATATATATATATAAAACATTTTATAATGTAATCTGGTAGTGTACGTGTTTTCTTTACATAAACAAAACATACATTTATAATGGCATTTGTTTGGGTCTTTTCATTCATCTCCCAGTGAACCAAAGTAGGCCTATCTTAACATCCCAACAAATCTATCTTTACTCTAAATATCTTTTAGAAGAAAAGAAAATCACTTTTAAATACAGATAAGTAAGTTTTTTTTCTTTCTTCTTCATACACTTACAAATATGGATTAAGAATTTACCCAGACTCATCATTACATTAATGAAAAATTATGCAACATTCCGAATACGTCATGGCTTCGCTTTAGGAGTTTTGTGGTTCCCCATGTTTACAATGCTATTTTTGTAGTTTTGAAAGGATTTATATTTATGTTTTTTCTTTTCTATTTAAGTTAGTAAGCAAAACACAGCATAGGGTTTTATTTTATGCTCTTCTCATTTTGTAAATGTAGTTTTTGGTTAAAATAATTAAGTCAACGATCATTTGTGATAGTTATATTCGTTCGACATTTTATTTATTAATAATTTAATTTAGATACATTTTATATAGATAGTAAATGCTATGTTATACTTTATGGAAATCTGAATATACACAAATGTGATTGTGAACTATTTTATAAAAAGGAATAGCATACCAGCATACTACTTTTAATATTTCTGTCACGATGAGACAACACAGTGGGCGGGGCCTACGGAAGCCCGTTGGTGACTGAGCGAAGTAGGAAGCGCCGGTCTTTCTGTGCATGTGTAGCGTTAGCACGTTGTATTGTAACGGTTTCATAATTGTGAATATCTAATAACGCATGTCTAAATTGAACTAAACGAATTTCTATGGTTTAGACTCACGCGTTTATTATTCCTTTATGCTATTCATTATTCTGTGAGTTCTTGCACAACTAGTCAGTGACCAAGGTCAAAAGTTGCTTGACGTGAGACATTCAACCGGTGTAAGTGGTCGGAAATCTATGAACACATGGCCGGCTTAATTAACTTTGAGGACGAACAGGAGGTCAAGCAGTTTCTGGATAATTTAGGAGTGGAGTACAGCTATCAGTGTCACCGGGAGAAAGACCCTGAAGGTTGGTGGAGCGCTGTCCCTCTCGTGCTGGTGCTGAACTGCTTACATAGCAGGACCATACCTTTGTTTCTTCTGTTTACTAGGGTGTCAGAGGTTGGCAGACTACTTGGAGGGTGTGAAGAAGAACTATGAGTCCGCAGCCCAGGTTCTCAAGCACAACTGCGAGGTGAATGGCCACGGAGAGAGCTGCTATAAGCTCGGGGCTTACCATGTCACCGGCAAAGGTAAAGGCAGTAGAAGTTAGGAAGAATCCCAACCACCGTTCACGAACGAATATTTATTAATATTAAAATACTGAATAAAAAAGTTTATTATTACGCTTGTTTATATTGCCAAAAAAAAAAAAAAAAATATTGTCACATTTTTAGAATTTCTAATTGCATAATCATAATTGACTTCCTGTCATTATTTTGACTCAATTCTAATAGGATCAAAGAACTTCCTTCTGGATAAACTGAAATTCCCATTAGTTCATTCTTTTCAGAATTTTAGTTCATCCAGTAAGATCTTTTTTTGCTTTTTAAAGGACTCTTGTTTGATATCCTTATGATTTGATCCAAAATATTTTAGGTATTCAGTTATTATTCCTATGATATTTTTGACAAAGCAAATCTGTAGTTTATCATTTATCATTACCATTTATCATTGTTCACTGTTTTTTAACTGATTATTTTTGAAAATCATTTTTTAATGTTTTTAATACTTTTACTGTATATATATATATATATATATATTAAATATTTTTTTTGTTATAATATATATACATATATACATATTAAAAATAAAAAGTAAAAAAATATATATGTAGGGAATTAAAAATGTATTTACTGTATATTTTTGTCAAAATTCATAAAGAAATAATTACAAAAATCATTACAAAAAATTAAAAATAATAACAGTATTGCAAATATTCCAAAATTCAACTATAAATTAAATATTAATTATATCAGTATATGTGAATAATATATTATATAATATTATTATATTAATAATATAATAATATAATTAATATATGAATAAATTATATGAATTATTTGAAGATTAAATATTAAAATAATTATTAATAATGGTAATGTTATATAAAAATGTTAGTGATTAATGCAGTTTACATTGTAGAACAAAATGTCCAAGTATTGTTAAGTATTGTTAAATATTAATTATATGAACATATTTTAATAATATATAATATAATATAATATAATATTATTATATTAATAATATTTAATTAAATTATATATATATATAAATTATATTAATTATATGAAGATTAAATATTAAAATAATTATTAATAATGTTAATGTTATATAAAATGTTAGTAAGTTTACATTGTAGAACAAAACTTCCAAGTATCATTATGTTATTTTACTCATATATATATATATATATATATATATATATAAATAAAACCCATAGGAAAGTCTTAAGGGAACCAGTGGAGAATTAGTTTTCCAGGTTTTGACATCACGACTGCAGCACTCTATTGGCAACAGCTTCCTCAGCTGACATTTTAACAACTGACAACTTCTTATGACATCAGGTGGTGTGACGGAGTGTTTAAAGACGGCGTACTCCTGCTTTATGAAGGCATGCAACGCCAAAGGGAAGAAGTCGGTGGACGCTTGCCACAACGTAGCTCTGCTTGCCCATGACGGGAGAGGCGTGGAGGGGGGTACTGACGCAGTGGTGGCTCGACAGTATTACGAGAAGGCGTGTGAAGGAGGCTTCGCCCCCAGCTGTTTCAACCTGAGCGCTCTTTTCATCCAGGGATCTCCAGGGGTGGACAAAAACATGTCACTGGCTCTAAAGTACGCCCTGCGATCCTGTGAGCTGGGACATGTATGGGGCTGCTCCAATGCCAGCCGCATGTACAAACTGGGAGATGGGACGGAGAAGGATGATCAGAAAGCAGAGGAGCTGAAGAACAGGGCTAGGGAACTTCACGGACAGCAGAAAGAAAGGCAGCTGAAATTTGGGGAGTGAGATGTCGTCATAATGACAGTTTTAAACCAAACTCAACTATTCTGCCTTGTTGTTTTGATATCACGGATATAAAAGCAGCATAAATAATGTTAATAAACATATTCTTTGATACTGTTCTGTCATAACTGATTAATGTCTAAGGGTGATTTTGTTCATCTAGGTTGATGTTGATATAAAACTCAGTAGCTTTTATTTATTTTACCAGGTGCTGTTGTAAAAATGACCACTAGATGGAAGCATACTCAAGCTAAATTGAATATGCACGACCATACCGTTTCTGGCAAACTGCTCATCTTTTACAGATTGCAATGAACATTAATTTCTTCACTGTCACAGATTAAACCAATGTCCACTTCATTCCGTTTAATTTATTCGACATAAATAGAATACTGCATATAAAATGGCTTTTGTATTGATTTTAGTATTACATGTGCCAAGATTAGAGTTGTTCAAACTTTCACTTCTGTTTTTTAATTTCCCCCTCATTGCCTCCTTTTAACAGTAATATATGTATGTGTATCCGCCACATGTGAACAAAACACCAGTTATCATTGTTAACTGCATTACTATTCAGTGTAATCCAATTCCTGAACGAATGACCCTGATGAACCGATTCTTTTCAGTGAATCAGAAACATTTAACGTGACCAGTGTCGTCTGATTCCCGAACAAATGATTCTGATGAACCGGTTCTTTTCAGTGAATTAGAAACATTCAGCGCGACCAGTGGCATTTTATTCCCGAACAACTGACTCTGATGAACCGGTTCTTTTTAGCAAATCAGAAACATTCAGCGCGACCAGTGGCATTTGATTCCCGAGGAAATGACTCTTATGAACCGGTTCTTTTCAGTGAATCAAAAACACAGCGCAACCAGTGTAGTCTGATTCCCAAACAAATGACTCTTATTAACCGGTTCTTTTCAGTAAATTAAAAAACATAGCGACCTTAGTCTGATTTCCGAAGATTTTCTAATTCTTTTTAGTGAATCAAAAGAAATAAATGATAGAGCCAATTGGCTATTAGCTACAAAACAGCAATTCCTTCCTGAGGTCACTGTAGTTTTAAATCCGTTGTATAAAACTAATGAATGTGTGAATTAAGTTCAGGTTATAAGTTTTGTTATTTTGTTAATAGTTTTTAATAAATATATTCATGAATTATTGCTGCCTCTAAAATGTCTGAAAACTCAACAAAAGTCTGTGTAAACACCTTTGGTAAGTTCTTTAAATACTTCTGATATTATTTCTTTTATATCTCTAAAATTATCCCATCATTTGGCAACCGACTCCTTGGTGCAAAAAAATAGAATATTGTTGCATCTAATATTTCTTCCTTAAAAGTATTCAAAACAATAAATTATGGAATCGTTAAATCATATATTGCCAGCAGATATACATAGGATGCTCAGACAGTCTTCACCTCCAATGACACTGCAGCAGCAGATGCAGACCGAAGCCACGCCCCTTCTCAGCTCTTCTCCAATAACACAGCAGCAGCATCAGATTGAGCCAGTATCCCCCGCCCACTTTACTCTCTCCTCCAATAACACTGCAGCAGTAACAGACCGAGCCCGTAGCCCCGCCCGCTGTCGGATCAACGGACACACACACACATACACACACGCACATTTGCCGCTCCTGCTGGAACATTACAGGCGCGCGGCTGTTGTTGCTTTATACTGTTTATATTAGTTTGCTGGAACATCTTGTGCAGCACGGAGTAACGGTCGCAGCATCCCCGCGCAGGAGTGAAGCACGGAACGTGAAGCGGTGAGTTTGACGCCTTTTAGTTGCTGGTGATGCGCAGTGTGTGGTTATGAGCGGGATGTTAGCTAACAGGCTACAGCAGCAGCACGCCTATGATGAGATTAATAGCGACTGGAGCCGCTCTGACCGGCGACATGCTGTTAATGGACTGAAGATGCGACTGTTTAGGAGGGAATTCATGTGCATATGTGTGTCATGCGCTGGCTGCGTGGAGTTGGCCGACTTTTGCAGGATCAACCCACGGTTCTTCTGATAACAGGCTACGCTTTTGCTGATGGTGTACGTGTGTGTGTAATAATCTGCAGGATTAAGTTTATTCTCGTGGTTGATGGAGGTGGATCACTGCAGGATAACGGTTGTTTGTCTGGAGGGGGGTTCACGTGCCCCCCACCTCACTCTGAATCGGGGTGTGTCACACACTCTCTCACACACACTAACGGAGGTTAATTCACTCCCTTGCTTCTGAATAAGCTCATATCTTCCAAAATAGTCAATGGTAAACATATTGTCTCCCAAAATACCATAGTTACCACATTTACTACTTCAGAAGAGTCATTGGTCACTACTGTCATCACGAAAAAGATAAACAAAATTCTGACAGTTTTAAACAGATCCCATGATGTTTATGTTGTATGATTTTGCAGTAGTTACGGTAGCTGTAGTTGCTATTGTATTTTGGTTGTAACTATGGTTACCATGATCAATTTTAAGGCAGTACGTTTTTGTGTGGACAGTTTTTGCAGATCATTTCAAAACAAAATAAAAAAAATGCAACAAAAACAGAGGTAAAATCAGATACCTCTAATCAAGTTTTAGGACTGGGTATTGACACATATTTTACATCTCTAATTATGTAAACTGTTAATGCTGTAACAACAAAGCCCAAACTATTACATTTTATTGCTATTTATTTTTAAATATAATAATCAACACGCGAAAACTGAGCTTGAACTGAATCGCTACAGCGATATGTCACGCTACATTAAAGAGCGTGAAAATGCCATTTATAGACCCTTTTCACATTTCCGGGTTTCTCAGAAGCGGAAATCGTCATAGTTGGGTAAACTTTTATAGCGGTGAATGAGAGACTTCGTTAAATATATTTTTTGTGTTTCCATTTGCACAAATAGCAAAAGAAAAACTCCACAATAGTGTTTTCATAACTTTCAGAAAGAGTGAAAAAATAGAGAGCGATTGATAACGGCAGTCAGAAGAGAGAAAGATGTAAGTTTTACCGTCACTTCCATAGCCGCTGTATTAGAAACACCCTCACAGCAGCGTTAACTAGTTTTTTGTCATTTGATGCAACAGTAATATAATACTAAGTATAGTGTTAAAAATGTACATACATTTTTTAACTTTAAACTTTGCAGGATTTACGATATTGATGACCGTTAAAACGCGTCATCACAGTCTGTGAAAAAGGTCAATTGTTTGAATTTCGAGATAAAATTGACAATTTGAAAGTTGAGACTTTGTTTCGTATGAAAAGTAACAAAAGCAGAAAGCTTATTGCGATTAGTGCTTAGACTAAAATATTGACTTTGGAATTTAAGAATCATAATCTTCATCAAAATGAAGATTGAATCAAATCAACTAATCGATATTGTCATCCCAGCCCTAATAAGTGTCAATTACAAGTTTGTTACTAAAGCATCTGATGCCCAAGATGTCACTATATGTTGTGAGCCACAGTGAATATGTTTATACTGACTATGCTGATAGTTTGTATAGCCTAAAAGTTGCCGGTGTTGTGCCAAATTCTGACCCCCACCAAATTATTACCCCCACTAGTATTGGTAGGTTTAGGATTAGGGGTGGGGTTAGGATTATGCAATCAGGTAGCAAATTCAACAAGGGGGGTGATAATTTGGCAGGGAGTCGAAATTCTGCACAACACCGGTCAATAGCACTAAATCCATTCAGAGTCTTTCTGCAGTAAACTCAAGCTAAAAGACGTTAATTATGTCTGGCTCAGCTCTTATTGATCATATATGGAAATGAGGCAGCCTTTCAGGCACCTTCTGTCTGAATAGAGCACTGTTATATGATGAATTCTCCCTAAATCAAAGTCATGTAAAGTAGTCCAAAACTGTAATGATCAAAAGAGAATATTGGCCATTAAAATGTGGCTTAAATACTGGGCAGTCAAGGGTTGAGGATTTTGATGGGTTAAGACTAACTCAATCGAATGTGTTCTGAACATTTATTTATGTACCGAATGAACTGGTGTATGTTGTTCAGGCTCTCGATGCATAAATGATCTGTTAAAATACTTTGGTGCTATCAGAAATTTTAATTGCAAATCTTAGTTCAAACATATGTTGCATTCTCAGCATTGCCACTAGAGGCACTGTCGCAGTTATTAGCGACGACATCTACTTATAAAGAACAGAACATTATCGTCAAATGTGGATGTTAATATCATTGTCGTTATAGTTATCGCTCCTGTTGTGAACAGACCTTTAAAGGTTAGTGCACCCTGAAATGAAAATTCTGTCATTAATTACTCACCCTCATGTCGTTTCAAACTCGTAAGACTTTCGTTCATCGTCGGAACACAAATGAAGATCTTTTTGATGTAATCTAAGAGATTTCTGTCTCTCCATTGACTGCCTTTGCAACGAACACTTTGACGCTTCAAAAAAAAAATCATAAAGAGATCGGAAAACTAGTCCATATGAATTAAGTGATTTAGTCCATATTTTCTGAAGAGACTTGATCGCTTTTTATGTTGAAAAGATTTAATTCAGACTTTTACTCACATGTAAACATTCATCAGCGAACATAAGCAGAAGCTCAACCGAACATGAATAACGCACAAGAAGAAACCTCTTCCGGAAGCTCAAATGTGCTGCGTAACACACGAGAATGAACCTCATTGGTTACGCAGCACATTTGAGCTTCCGGAAGAGGTTTGTTCTTTTGCGTTATTTATGTTTGGTTGAGCTTCTGCTTATGTTCGCTAGCTCTTGAGTACTGAGGTTTGTTGCCGCCACAAAAGCGCACGAACAGCTTTATCCATTGCGCTCGTGTCTTGTGTCTTTTGCAGGGTCTTGCACGTTCTAAAAACGCAGCGCTCAACTTAAAGGTAGGGTAGGCAATTTCGGAGTAGTTACCAATAGCAAGCTAGCTTTGAAAGATATAAAAATAACGACTTTATTCAACAAATTTGTCTCTCCCCTGTCATTCTCCTATGCTGTTTACGCAGTGCAGCGCTTCCAGGTTCTACATCAGAACGCCGACTCGGTATTGGCCGACGCTGTTCACAAGAGCAGCACGATGTATGCGTGTGATGCTGACACAGAAGCTGGCCAATACTGAGTTGACGTTCTGACGTAGAACCTGGAAGCGCTGAACGTAAACAGCGTAGGAGAATGACAGGGGAGAGACAAATTTGTTGAATATAGTCGTTATTTTTGTTTTGTTTTTGCGCACAAAAAGTATTCTCGTCGCTTCATAACATTAAGGTTGGCACGATTACAAACCGCTCTCAGCCCGGAATTCTCGGCACGGTTGTCTAACCGTGCTGAATCGTGCTGGTAGAATCCGTGAAGTGACGTAGCCGCTCATGTCTGTTGCCTGGCTACCAGTTTCTCTGTTGCTGGCTAAGCGCTCTATTTGAGCGACGTAAACAAATTAATAATAAAATTAAAAGAAATATTTGATCATTCTCCATAAAGCGTTGTTATTTACATCTCATATCATCAGTAAACCGTTGCATTACCAAGGCAACGGCTGACGCTTTTGTATTACATTCCAAAGAGCGGCCGTTATCAGCCCCACAGTGGAAAATGAAACCGTAACCGTACCAGCTGGCCCGGATCGGCACTGAATGGAACGGTTACGCAATGAGAACCGTTCGGCCCGATGGTGGAAAAGCGGCTAATGTCTTTAGTACCTTTCTGGATCTTGAATGTGGTAATTTCGTTACTTTCCTGGGGGGATTAAAAAAAAAAAAACCCTTGGATTTCATCAAAAATATCTTAATTTGTGTTCTGAAGATGAATGAAGGTCTTACGGGTTTGTAACGACATGAGGGTGAGTAATTAATGACAGAGACATTTTTGGGTGAACTAACCCTTTAAATGACCTCATGTCTCAAAGCACATAACATTACAATAATAATGAACAACTTACAGAGTTGTAGAGTCTGAGGACTTGGGTTGCCGTCTCTAAATTACGGTTACACAAAAGTTCTGTGTTTTGGTTCAGGAGGAACTGTAAAAGGCGGGTGTTGTTTGTTTGTGGCGCTCAGTGACTGTCTGTCTACAACTCTGCATAGCCTCATTGAATGCGCTGATGACGGGCGATGTCTGCGCGAACAGGGCGCACGGAGGTATGGAAATACATACGCTGACAGGCATTCGGACCGAATGCAATGATTTGACGAACATTTTTTTGGTCCTGAGACTTCCACAAAAGATATATGTACATTTTTAATATTTAGACCACTTCTATCATTGATTGCTATCAGGATGTGAAGAGAGTTTCAACCAGAATAACAAAATTGTTTATGAAAAAAATGGCCTACCCTACCTTTTAAAGTAAGTTCAACTTTTAAAAAACACGTCTCTAGACCTTGTACTTTTTTTCCCCATTCCACTGACCTGCGTCTCACGATTTTTAACAGCAAAAACATGTTCTGTGTGAACTGGCCCTATAATGTGACCATGGTTTGCAATGCGTTTGCCAAACACCTGCATAGAGTGTTTCTAGTCTAAAGATTCAAGAAGAAGTATAAATGTCTTTGAGTCCCTCTGTTAATCAGATCACAAATATGCAAAGGTTCAATTTCCTTTGTTAAATGTAGCTTTGGTTTAATGAAGCGAGTTAAAGTTGAAGCGAGCATCTGCTATTGCTTTAATCCCCATAAACACTCTCACTCTGTTGCTTTCCTTCTCTCTTTCTGAATGTCTGAGTGCTTCCTGTCTCTAAATAAGAAAGCTTTGTCCTTTTCAAACTACTGCAAGGCAGATCCTGGTGCTGCTTAGAGCTGAAACACTGCTCCAGTGCAGCTGTTTCTTATGGCTGCACAGGTGGGATTCCTTTCTCTTTCTGTCTGTTGATCTCTACCTTCATTTCTGACTTCACTTTGTTTCTAGGTCTCTATAGCCTGGGGCCAGTGTGAGGGAGTTTTGGGTAGGGATGCACAATATATTATAATGTTTATATTTCATTATTATTTTTAGCAGTAGTAGTAGTATTTTAATTTTCCTGTGTGAGTCGGGATAGAATATTGGCTGCCTCTTTCTGCCTAGTTATAAGTTTTAGATTAGTTTCACCATTATTAGCAATAATCAAAATAATCTTAATAAAATAAACTTTTTAAAGACCCCAGAGCACTGTAATAATTGATAGAATACTTAATGGCGCTTTTCCACTGCGTGGTACGACTTGGCTCGGTACGCTTTACTTTACTTTGTCGTGTCGTCAAGTCATAGCCAATAGCCTATTGTATTAAATAGCCTGCAAAGCACTTCCTCTTTAATATCATTTGATTTTGGCCAAATGACAGAAAAAACTGAGCGCCCACACAGCTACAGTAAACTGTAAGTTGATGAACACATAATGCGATGCACTTACTGTCTCAGATGCGGCCGTTCTAATGATGGACAAAACATTCTGAAATTGTCCAAAATATGCTGGTCAGAATCTCCATTTGATCTTGATTTTGGTGAAATGTTAATATTAAAGGGTTAGTTCACCCACAAATTAAAATTCTGTCATTAATTACTCACCCTCATGTCGTTCCACACCCGTAAGACCTTTGTTCATCTTCAGAACACAAATTAAGATATTTTTGATAAAATCCGATGGCTCAGTGAGGCCTCCATTGACAGCAAGATAATTAACACTTTCAGATGCCCAGAAAGCTACTAAACACATTTTTAAAACAGTTCATGTGACTACAGTGGTTCAACCTTAATGTTTTGAAGCGACGAGAATACTTTTGTGCGCCAAAAAAACAAAATAATGACTTTATTCAACAATATCTAGTGACGGGCGATTTCAAAACACTGCTTCATGAAGCTTCGAAGCTTTACGAATCTTTTGTTTCGAATCAGTTGTTCAGAGCATGTATCAAACTGCCAAAGTCACATGAACCACTGAAATTTCGAAACGTTTCGAAACACTTATGACATAACAAAGCCTCGTTTACTGAAATCACATGACTTTGGCAGTTTGATGCACACTCCGAACCACTGATTCGAAACAAAAGATTCGTAAAGCTTCGAAGCTTCATGAAGCAGTGTTTTGAAATCGTTCATCACTAGAAATTGTTGAATAAAGTCGTTATTTTGTTTTTTTGGCACACAAAAAGTATTCTTGTCGCTTTATAACATTAAGGTTGAACCACTGTAGTCACATGAACTGTTTTAAATATGTATTTAGTTCCTTTCTGGGCATTTGAAAGTGTTAATGATCTTGCTGTCAATGGAGGCCTCACTGAGCCATCGGATTTTATCAAAAATATCGTAATTTGTCCGAAGATGAACGAAGGTCTTACAGGTGTGAAACGACATGAGGGTGAGTAATTAATGACAGAATTTTAATTTTTGGGTGAACTAATCCTTTAATAATATAATGTCACGTGCAAGTGACCACAATATCAACTGACAACGTGGTGCTTAGTTTTCCATTTCCATTTCCTGAGAAGTAGATTTTAGAGATTTGAGGTTTCCACCTGACAGTGACAATATATGTTTCAAAAAAATTAAGATGGGCCAGTGGACATTATGGTAGGGCAAGTAAAACTAACTACTCGCCCAGGCCAGCAACAAAAAAAACAAAAAAAATCTTTAAAGCAACAAAAAAAATTCTTTATTGAAGTACAACGGCGCCCTCTCCTATGACACCGAATACTTTAAGGTGGTTTACCTAGTTAGAAAAATATTCTTTTGGTCAGATCTACTCCTAAATGAACACGATCTGCATTGATGTGTCTTGTGTGGATGTGAGGCCCATCTGGCCTTGTGCTTTCTGCTTTACAAAGAAATGCGGTTTATTTACAGATTACATTTGTGAAACGGACCCCCCCCCCACTCCACAAGGGCCTACCTTTCATCTGTATGTGTGTGTGTGAGGATTGTAGGTCCTGTTCTGCTTTGCTTCCCTGCTCAAATGACAGGGGTTTTCTGAAACTCAAGATGAGCCTCGCAGGATGGGCGTGTGCAGTCGCTCACTTGAATGAGGCCTTGTGTTTACATTTTGTCCTAGGTGATTCCATAATGTGCCTACATTGCTCTTCTTTGCATGTGTCTCGTGTTCGAACGCCACATAATGGTGAGTGTTGTAGGGAGAGCCAGAAAGGATGTGTATTTTAAGCTACAGGGCCATTTAAAGCCTTTTCCCTAACATCTGTTGTGTTAGCAGGCATGTGTGTCTGTCTCTGTGGCTATTTGTGCTTCTGTTCTCGGTCATATAGTCTGTAAGGTTAAGCAGGGAGACTCTTTAATTAGTCTAATGATGAGGCTACTCGCTAGTCATTACGGTAGCTGTTTCATTAGCCTGTCGCATCCCAGGCTCCCTGTAACTTAAGCATTGACCAGTATTTTCACAGAACGTTGTTCACTGCATTACTGCAGTGATTAATAAGTTGTCCACGTATGGCTGCCGTTTCCATTTTCATCTGACAGTAAAATTGGCTTTTGTGAGCTGCACATTACTGCAACTGTGTAATTTAGAGGACTGTTCCGAGACCTGTAGTTATGTTACAGTGAGGCTAACAGATTATAGAAGTTCCTTCTTGAGTGCTTTTTTACTGCTGTTTCAAAGGAAACATGGGATATGTTTGAAGGAGTGAACAGCCATACTACTCTTTTTATGGTATGTTGAAACTATACTGTGCATAGAATAGCCAGATCAACTTTTACTTTTGCAAACATTAATACGAGTACCATATCCCACAATGCAATGTACTAAATCTTTCAATGCCATTGGAAAAAATATAAGGTTAATAATATTTAATAATTATAATACTATTTAAGAATATTACTGCTTTTACTAGAGATCGACCAGCCATCAATCAGAACTGGCCAGTTTTTGCTCCAAACACATGATCGGCAACCAGATGGTTTTTTGTTTTATTTTGGCTGATCGCTTTTCTGTACACAAACTGCATTGCAGTCATTTTCCAAAATGTCATTTGATGGCATTTCTTGTCTTCTGTTCTAGTGTTTATAAGCACAGCGCTGCTTTATGTACAGCGGTACCCAAAGAAACGGCTGCTGTTTCATAAGCGCCACCTACTGTCAGAGAGTGAATTTGCATTTTAATTCAGTCCATCTGCAGTTTTTTGTTTTGTGCAGATGTCTCATGTCGCATAATTTCACAAATCTAAAGTCAGACCATTCAGTTTTTGCTTTAAACAAATCGGCAACTGGTATCGGAAACGGCCCATTTACGGCCCATTAAAAAAAAAAGTCGGAATCAGCCATGAAAAATGATTGGTGCATCCCTAGCTTTTACTGTAATTTTGATCAAATACATGCATACATACAGCCTTTGGCCATGTGTCCACCAAAGCGTTTTTTCCGAGGCTAGCGTATTTTTCCGATTGTTTTCAATGGGAGTGCTGCATTTTTAAAACGCCAGGAGCGTAATGAGGCGCTGAGCGTTTATTTCACGCAGAAGCGCTGAGCACCCTGCATTTTTTACCTGAAGAATGTTCAACTTTGGGTAAAACAGAGCGTTCATCACTGTCACTTCGTACCCAGCTGTCCAATCACAGCGGAGGAGCACCCAACACCCACCAACCGCCACATTCTGCTTGTACAACGTCAACAGATGACAACAACAAGCCTAATAGGTTGTTTGCACATGACGTCATTGCTGCACGCGAAATGCGGCTGGAGGGCAAGGAGTGATTTTTCTATATAGGAATCCTATCACAAACTCAAAATTCCTATGTTTTGCGTCGTTTATGGTTGCTCAAATCTATCAAACCGAGAAACCACAATGAGCTTTTATCGTTTATGTAACTTATATCGGTTTTTAACTTTAAAAGTTGTCACCTTTTATAGCGTTTTGCGTCTGCCGACACTGAAATGAATTATGGATACCTGCTTACCTTTTTTGTTTTTGACTTGGTTAAATAATCACATTCTTCATGGTATCGTTTGCAGGGAAGAGAAGATATTTTATCCCATTGCATGATCAAATGGTGTTTTCACTTCAGTTTTGTAGAATTCAGTTTACAATGTTGATCTGGTTACTGTGAAAACAGTGTCACGCGCTGGGCACGTGCTGCCGCTTCAGCCATCAAATGGTAGAAAATGTCCAAATAAAAAAAAAATGTGTTCAACAAGCTGACAGAAGTCAATCCATTTCTTTGTTGGAAGGGTATAAATGTAACTGTAGTTTTAATGTTTTCTTTGTAAATATTCACTTTCCCATATGACCACGGAGGAGAATCTGAGGGGCATTCAGCGGACAGACACCCTTTTTTACAGTTTATGACAAACACCGACACACTTTTTTTTTTTTTGTATTTATTTCAACAAATGACAACCAAAATCAAACCCATAGAAGCTTGTTAACAATTTTGAAGTGGCTGCGTGCAAGTTATACTCATTCACAAGCCGAGTGAGAGTCATACTTGCAAATTTAATATTAATTATTAAACCAAACAAAATACAACACTTTCAAAAACACTCAGCTTTATGATTATTTTATTGAGTGATAGGGAGTGGGTTCAATCAGTGACATTATTAGATTTGATGTACAGCGTCTTCCCGTCACCACCTCAACCTGCTTCCCTTAGTGTTTTTACACGTAGAAAAGGCGAAAATTGTATTACACCGTCCAGTTTTTTCCCTGAAACAATGATGTGAGCTCCTGTTGCAATTCTCGATTCAGCATAAATGACCTACAATGGCGACATTTTTCATAATCACAACAGAAAATCAAAAATACTGCCCTTAACGTCACTAGTAGAAAGGCAGCGCGATATAAACAAACCCAGACCTGAACGCGGCGTGACGGCAGCTTCACATTCTCTATATCTACCTCCTCGATGGCAGTCAAGTCTTTCAATTAAGTAGAAAAATCACTCCTCTTCATAACATAAGGGTCATGTCCAAAATATGTTGTGATTTTCTGTTTATACCTTTCTAAACCAGCACAGTACGGACTTTTCCCCATCTCTTCCATTCTAATTTTCACTGCTTGCCCTCCACATTAATTTCGCGCGTCACCAGAACCACGTGATTGCAAACAACCTATGGAACAAAATAATTTAAAACGAGCCAGAGAAAATACTTTACATTGTATTGACATTTTTTTTTATATATATAGAAACAGTACAGAAACAAACTATCTGTGAAATGAGAAACTAGTAACACTTCCGCGGATATTCCGTATCATAGCAAGCAAAGTGTCTCAACTGAAAAAAAAACGCTGCGCTGCCAAAACGCTCTCAAGCTCCCACAGCTAGGCGTTTTCAGCTGGCTAAAAACGCTTTTGGTGGACACACGGCCTTAATGAGCATAAGAGACTTTCATAAACGATAAAGTAGCACTGTTTTGTTCCGCTTTTGTTGTTTCATGTTTCTCATACGCAACAGAAATGTCCACTTAACTTTGTAGTGGCACCAGTGCGACTTCTAACAAATTTAAACATTCATTTTGTCGCTATTTAAAAAGGTGATATGCTGCGTCTCAGTTTACCTACTTAAGGGCCATTTACACAGAACACGTTTTTGCAGTTAAAAATGGAGGTGGAGGTCAGTGGAATGGGAAAAAAAAAAGTAAGGTCTAGAGACGGATTTTTTTTAAAGGTTGAAATTCTTTTAACTTGAACGCCGTGTTATTGCATGACGAGATGCGAGCGCAGCGTCCATCTAGCTCTCATTTACATAGAAAAACAATGGAAAAGTAGTACAATGAAATTGAAAAACATGCTCTGTGTGAACGGCCTCTTATACTTAAAGCATTGTGAAGAAAAGTTATGCTTTTGAGTGTGTCTTAGAAGATTAGGCAAGTTTTGGGACATACTACCATGTCATAATTGCATCTTTAATGGACCACTCTTTCGCATACAGCAGTTATGTGCATCCTGTCAATTATTTTGTCATAGTAAACTGAAAGTTGATTAATGATTGTGATGCAGCAATAGATTATTGGTCTGCTGATCTATTGCACACTGTTCAGTATGCAGTAAGCAGCACACTAGTATTTAGTGCTAATGTTGGTCTTGGTTTTTTGGGTAGCAGCAAGCCAGCAATCATCACCATCTATTGTATAACAGCTGATTTTTTTGGTAACAGAACCCTCTGAAACATGCAGGCTTTTCACTCTTGTTCTCGATTGATGGGCTGTAAGTAGTTTCCAGGGTAACGTGAGTGCCAGTCATGCAGTTGGCCCACAGAGGAAGTGAGAGGTGATGAGCATTATCAAGAATGTCTTGTCTGTCTGCCACAGTAGCGGTTGAGATAGGGGCCCATATGACCTCACAAAACACTTTCACGCTGATCTCAGAGCTTCTTTGTCTTATGATTGTCATGGAATTTTAACTTGTCATCTGTTTTTAACATTACAACTTTAAGGCCTGTCCAAGTTTGCCGGAATGAAATCACACAAAATTATAAACTATTTTTTTACACAATTAAATGATTCACTGTTGATATTTGAATGTTGCTGAGCTAATGGTACTTTAATAAGCATAAAATACAAAGCACAAATATTGTGTAAAATAATAATTTTTTATATTGAAATTTTTATTAGTACTTTTCTTTCAAATGTTAGCTTGTTGCTAAGCTAACATACTCCAAGTATTAAACACAGAGGACAAATATTGTAAAATAGTAAATTTTTTCTTTTCGCTGAACATTTTATTATTAGTTTTCTTTTACAAATGTTAGCAGGTTATAAAGCTACTGGTACTTTTAATAAGTATAAAATACACAGCACAAATATTATGTAAAATACACTTTTACAATGAACTTTTTATTAATAATTTTCTGTTTAAAATATTAGCATGTTGCTAAGCTAACAGTACATTAATAGGCATAAAATATACAGCATAAACATCATGTAAATACATTTTTACATTGAACTTTATTACAAAATGGTATTTTGTTTAAAATTTTACTTTAATAAACATTAAATACACAGCACAAATATTATGTAAAATAATAAACTATTTTATTGATACTTTTGTTTCAAATGTTAGCATGTCCGCTAAGCAATAAGCATACAATACATGTCACAAATATTATGTAAAATAATAGATTTTTACATTAAACTTTTTATTGATTTGCATGTATTCATTTATCAAACGCTTTTTAAAAAACAACTTCCAAATGAGGAACATCACAAAAAAAATTGTCACATAGATAACAATATTCACAGTATACAATGCCTGGTTAATTATAAAGCAAGATTGGGAAACAAGCTAGAGCAGAAAAGAAGAGAAAGAAGAATTTGATTTGTATTTTCATTGGGCTTGGTGCAATTCATTCTTTGCTTTTTTGTGAAGGAAACATAAAATGCTGCCTTGAAATTTGGGTTAACGAAGTATATTAAAAATGAAGTTACCTATTTTTTGGAAGAGTCTTTCGAGTCAAATGCGCAGCACATTAGGTTTTGGAACAGAGCAAGAGTCTGAATGCTTTTCCCTGTAGATCATCAGTTTAGTTAAACTCTGTTCTAACAAACTGAGTTTAAATTATGACATATGGACTGATGACGCCGTCACTCAAGCAGCTGTTAAAGGCACATTCACATGGTCCCCTGAGATTGACCTCAGGCACTGCTAACATTAGTTGGCTGTACCTTTCATTTGTTTGTTCATTCAAGAGAGCACTTATAATGGCATGTGTGGGTGCAATTTATCTATAACCTTTCATCTACTTTTTGGTCACCTTTTATGGTCAGTTTGCACGCATGTGAGAGAGCGGATGAGCGTGTACTCGTGATCCTTGTTTGGTTATGTGTGGGATCTTGTCTCTTTCATATCATCCTCTCTTGGGATGGTTTTGATCAGTGGTTCTAAACTGGTTTTATTTCAGGATCTAGACTGTTCGTGACCCAATCAACCCTCTAGCTGAGAACAAATGGGTTTGATGCACCCTAGATTTGAGTGTTGTGTGTGTCTGTGGTTGTGTGGGAAAGACTAGTGGTTATGATGTTGATGGCGTCAGCTGAAGAGGGTGATTATGTGCAGATGTTGCATGACACTTTTTAGATGGGTCAATATAGAGTGTCCATGATAAGGAAAAATCTTTTGAAAATCTAGTTTCACATGTGCCAAGAATTGTAATATACTAAAATATTTTGAAAATGTAAAATATTAATATTTTCAAAAAAAGAAAGAAAAATCAAGGCACTTTTGTGACATTTGAATTCTCCACTGTAATGCGATCTCATGCGAGCATATTTTCCATTTGTGCTGGTAGATTACAGCAAAACAATCCACATGCACCCAAACTTCTGCTCTGGTCGCGTCGCAGGAAAACACATTTTTGTGTTGTAGCACTGAGGAAACAAGCATCTACGACCCATGTCTCTGAATGCCAACAGAGACAGAGGCAAGAGAAGTGATACTTCCTCATGCATAATACCGCAATTATAATCTTATGCATACTACAGCGCAGTGATTGGATTGAATGAGCTTTACGTCATGAATAAATGCAGAGAACCGCTCGAAACTGTTGATGTCAGCATGTTCGACCAGCCCATACTGGAGCCAGTCAGCACAACGGATCTTGCCGGTAGTACACGATGACGTCAGATTTTGTGACGTTGCTCCGACTTTGCTTTTCAAACCGGAAGACAGAAATCGCTCTGAAAAATGCAAAAATAACTAATTTCAACTTTTAAATAAAATTAATGAGTACCTTTAGTGTTTTCAATGATGTGCAGCCTATACATATCTGCTCACAGCTCAAAAAATGTAATCAATAGCAATCACTGTTAAACCGTCTAAATGTATTTTTATAAATATTGTCTGTAGAAGGCGTAGGACCATAAAATGTTCATCCAGTCTTTATATTGGGTCCAAATGAAAAAATACAATGTCCTACCTGCCTGTCAACGTATGTTTTTACATACCCAGACATCATACGTCATCAGTGTGTTTCATGCTGTACAGAGTTTATGTAGACAGACGTCAGTCGTAGAGCACCGCAAACAAACAGCAGCCACCTTTTACAGTTCCTCCAAAACAACGAGATTATGCTGCGTTCACTAATAATTAAGAGATGGAAACCTGTGACGTTCTAACCGGAGCTGTTCAGTCAGACTCGGAATTGTTTCCATGTCAACAGTATCAACGTCGAAATGAATCTGCAGCAGTCAGGTACAAGCTCCCTAAGTTGTTTACGTTCGTTATTATTGTAATGTTATGTGCTTTGAGACATGAGGTAGTTTACCGCCGTCTCTTGTGACGCTTTGCCGTGAGCAGCTGTGTGTGTGCGTTCATGTGTTTTGGAGAAGGCGTGGCTTTGGACGGCGATTGTGGGTGAGATTGTATGCTTTCAATGCTAGCATGCTAACGTTAGCATTTCCCAGATCACCTACTGCACCTTTAATAGATCTAGACAAAAACTGTGTGTGTATACATATGCCACTGTACAGAATGCAATTTTGTTGACCTATATCTGAAGCACCAAGTGAAAGAGATGGATGAAAAGAGAGCAGTGAATGGCTATTTACATGAAGGCTGTGCTGAATTTCAATAATTTAGGTCAAGGCCACCAAAACTGGTGCTTGCTGACTGCAGAGATTGTCTCATTGGCTTACAGTCATGGCAAACATCAACATCAAAATGCAAGTTTCTCTTTCAGCTCTGAAACAAGATGTTGAGATCACATAACTTAACACTTGAGCACAAACCATGTCACAGTTGAGCAAGCTTGTGAAAGCGAGCTTCCCCTCTCTTACCGCACACACACACGTGCTTGCTCACAGCTGCGTGGGGTGTTTATTTTGGCGTACACTTCAGAAGAATGGGAGTGCCTTTAACAGGAGGGTTGCTCTTTCTTGTTCTTACTCACACACCTAGAGACATGTCAACTTTGGTCCACTGTCGTCTGTCCTACATGGAAACAAACACCTCTTGTATTGGAGTTCTCCATTGGGGAAACTTCAGTACATAGCCTGTTATTAACATGCAACATTGGTGCCGTTTGTCTTGCGTTTTTTTTTTTTTTTTTTTTACAGAAGTAGGTCTCTTCTGTTGTGCATAATGATAGGGATAGTCTCTGCTGACATACCCACTGCACACGGATCGTCATGAACCATTTGATGCATGAATATTGTGAAACTGCAGGAACCAATCTGATTGGCTGACTTTGATATTGATGGGAATCAAAGTGTACACTTTCATTAGTCTAGGGCCACAACTAACTATTATTTTCATAATCGATTTGATGATAATCTGTCGATTATATCTTTGATTAATCTGATAAAATAACCCCCCAAAATGATAAATATTTTGTTTAAAAATTTCATATCCTGCCCAATGTTGTCCTCTAAACAATACGCAATATAAAGACTATGAAAACAAATATAATTAATAATTTTAAGTTAAATTTTTTCTTTAATTTTTGCATCATAGTTTGCGTGTAAAATTCAGAAAACAAATCCATGTAACTATTTGGGAAGAATAAGAAAGGTGTGTTTTTTTTTGTTTGTTTTTTTTTTCCTCTGCCTTAAAGGACCAGTAAGTGATTTCTGAGAAACTCTGTTAAAATGTGGATCGGACCAAGCACCAAAACACACTTGTAGCCAATCAGCAGTAAGAGGCGTATACACTAGGGCTGGGCAAAAAAGAAAAAGATTTTTCGATTTCTCAGAATGCCCGCCTTTAAGAGTACCCTAGTAAACATAGTCGGTTATGACTTAAGTGAACAAACCGTAGAGAAAGAACACATGTATATCAGTATTGGATCTGTGAATTAGTCTTAAAGTGACAGCAGCCTAATATTCCTGCTGCTGTCTGTGTTTTTAATGTTAATCAAACTACAAAAGACAAAGAATTCACTCAGTGCTCTTCACTGAATAACATTTTTCTAATTTTAATAAGGATTAACCTTTAATTTGTACAGTGAAGATTAAATGCAGTGTTATTTCACATTTTGATTACTTTATTCAATTTCTGTACCTGAAAACTGCTGTTAGACCTACCTGAAAAACCTTAAAAAGCACTGATTCGATTTGTATCTTTGTTCTATTGTATTTATTTGTGCTATTGCTTGTAGTATAATTAGGCCTAATTGTTCTTTTTTATTAATGACTGTTAACTTGTCTTTAATAATCTTTGAAATTTATATCAGTAGTTTTAGCTGTGGTATCGAAATTGGAATTGAGAATTGTTAAATTTCACTGGTATCTAAAATTTTGAGTGTCATAACCTTATTACAATACAAGGCTTCATGGGTCAAAAACAACAAAAACTATTTTATTCATTTATTACTTTTTTTTGTTGTTGTTGTTGTGGGGCCAGTGAAAATTGAATTTATTGAAACTGAATCGAGTATCGAATCGAATTGAGATCTTGTGAATCGGAATTGAATCAGGACACCTGTATCGATATCCAGTCCTAGTATACACTCAAGAGGGGTGAGGTGCCTGTGCTGCGTAGCATGTTTGTGAATTTGGGGGCGGAGCTATCAAGATAGGGGTGTGATCCTTTTGGGTAGCAGCGTGTTTGTTTGGGTGATTTCAAATATCAACTGTGTTTCTCAGAAATCGCTTACTGCACCTTTAAATCATGCATAACTAGCATGAGTTTAAAAACGGCTTTCAGGACAACCATATATTCTTCTTTTTTCTTTCACTTTATATGAGATTTTTAGCTTATGGCACCAGAAGAACACACAGTCCTAAACCCTTCACTAGTAACGGTTCAGAGCTGTGATGTTGAAGGCAGCAGGCAGGGAAAAATATAATAAGTACATTTGATACTTTTAAAAGCCTCCAAAAAATGTGTGGCTGTTTTGTTTAATTCTGTTTATTCTTCTAAATATATACATGTATGTCTGAATGATATACAGTAAGTTTGGCCTATGTAAAGCTGTATTTTGCAGAGTCTCAGAGTCAGACAGTAGTGTGTTAGCCTGTGGGTAAGTCACAGCTCTCTCCCATGAGCCTTTGCTGTCCGCCATATGGAGATGATGAACTTGGACTGTCCTTGTGCTCACGTATCTTCATTCTTCTCTCTTTTTCGTTGTCTTTCGTCTTCTTCGTTCTTCTCTCTCGCTGTTTAATCTCCTTTCTTTAATCTACTTTTCTTGTAGTGTTTCTGGTGTCTACTGTTTGTTTGTGACTTAGCTTGTATAAATCTCTCCCTATTTCTTTTTCTCTTTCTTAGGCAGATTATCTTCCAATCTGTTCACCTGTGTTCAGTCCACTGCACTTAATACAATCAACAGCTCTCTCTCTCTCTCTCTCTCTCTCTCTGTGTGTGTGTGTGAGAGAGAGAGAGAGAGAGATTAGTCTTCAGTGTTGGGTTCTTCACACATTGCCATGAGAGAAATGTGCAGTTCATTAGGCCACCTCAGTTTACTGCCAGAACACGCACACACACAGGTTTGCAACACAGGATTGTGGGTAACGCCCTGTGTAAGGTCTCAGAACTCAGAATTTCCTCCATGTTCCTCATAACATTCACATCCTCTCTACAGACCTCACATCACTACAGAAGTTTTGTATTAAGATACTGATTGCATCTTAATTCGCATACACTACCTACTAAAAGTATATACTTTGCTGAGAAAGTACATACTTTTCAGCATGTACTATCATAAAATGAATCTTTATACCATGCACATTCCACATCAGTGTCGAAACTTTGCAGACATGTTCATGACCTTAATGAGAAAGTCACAACATTTCAAGAAACACTGGTTAACCAGTATTTCTGACAACTCAAAATTAGAATGGGTCCAGTTGACCCGCAACATAAAATAAATGTTGATGCATCACAATAATCTTGTTCTATTCTACTGTTGTTGTCCATCTAACTTTTTTTTTAACCATAAGAAACCTGTTTTTATCAAGATCTGGTGACCAGTCAAATTATTCAGGGCTTTCTTAAGACCAGTTCATTGATAAGTCATCATTCATTGACAAGTCGATTTTGAAAATGCACAGTTTGGCATATTCCTACTATTTTTAATTTGTTCTCAAATTTCTGATTTGAGATGCACTAATTCGAATCTCGCTTACTATTTTTGTTAGTAATGCAATTTGAGAGACAGCCTAGTTGCTTCTGAAATTGCAAGCTCTCTGAGTAGCTACTACATTTGATGAGGAACGAACTTCGCGACCTTTAAAAAAAAAAAGCATGTTTTATATAGTATGATTGCATGTAGTATGAATGTAATCCTGATGTACTGCAATCCAGATGCAATACAATTCGCGGTCCCACTTTATGTTAGGTGGCCTTAACTACTATGTACTTGCATCAAAAAATAAGCACAATGTACTTATTGTGTTCATATTGTATTGCAAAACACTTTTGCTGCTATTGAGGTGGGATACGGGTAAGGTTAGGGACAGGTTTGGTGGTATGGGTGGGTTAAGGTGTAAGGCAGGGCTCGTCAACTGGCGGCCCGCGGGCCAAATCCGGCCCGCCAATCATCTTCATCTGGCCCGCGGCACCTCAATCTCCCTCCTCCTCTTTTCCTGGCGGTGTGGCTAAATTTGGTTAGATACATGACCGCAGTGACGCCTGCAGCTGTACGGCTATATACGCACTGTTCGTACCATGCACGCTCCTCCGATTGACCTGAGAAACGTTTTCCATGCGAATATTTCAGCAGTTATTATGCGTGTCCCGTATTTCTGTCGACTTTCTTTTCCGTGAATTGGCCAAACACGCTTGCATAACAATCTGAAACGATTTGGATTCGTTCGGACCGCTCTGTCACTGAATCATCTGTAGTTGTTTCTCGGTCAGTAACAACAAATACAGAACAAATAGCGCTGTTTTCATGTGTTTCAATAGTTTACTTTGAACTACGCAGCACGGCCCAGTGGATAACGGAACTGAAGCTTAAAGGAGCTGCGCGTTTATTCCCGGTCACCATTATTAAACAGCGCGACATCAAGTGAAATTAGCATTTCGAATCGACACACACCTCTCGGTTACAAACTACAAATCACTCGATGATTAAACTAGTTTTAAATCAGATGAAACAGCCAACATTCCCAAGAAGACTGGTGAGGAAAACAGGAGAAACATTGTGCCATGAATGAAGTTAGAAGACTTTTAAATCCCAAAATCACCACCCTTACAAACATTTACCATGAACTGTAGTAAACTACCATGGTTTATGGAAATGTGGACTATTCATATTGAAAACTATGTTATAGCCAATCATATTGCAATATTTATTAGGTGGGTAGGGGAATATATAAATTCATGTCTTTGTTAAGGTGTAGTTTTTACCTGTGTTTAGGCGTTTTTATATATTTTTTATCATAATATAATATAATATCATTTGACAGTGGTAGTGAGTAGCCATGTATGGTTTTACCTGTGGTTACCAAGTCTCACTGTAAGAATATTTTCATTTAAGCCTAATTAATAAAATAATTTTTACCAATAAGACCCCCCCCCTCCCTCCCGGCCCACCTCAACTTTTTGATTTGATAATCCGGCCCTCGAATGAAACTACTTGAAGGGCCCTGGTGTAAGGGATGGGTTAACAGTGTAATTATAAATATAATTACAGAAATTAATTACAGACGTAATTACTAGGGATGTGCGCTTCGACTAATTTAAGTTTTGTGACCGACTAGTTGACTAGTCTAAAGTAAGAAACCCCCCAAAGATATATATATGATCCATTTGAAACAATGATCAAACAGTCAAATCTCATAATTAATGCTGCTAAAAACAGTTCATAAATGCATTATGCTTGCCTTGCGTTAGGACTTTTCTAAAGCCTTCTCCCTCAACAAAACTGAGTGGTAACATGTCTTGTTGCTGTCGTCTCAGAAATAAGTTATTTTTTGAAGGGCCCTATCATACACCCGGCGCAATGCGGCGCCAGGCGCGATGCAAGTGTTTTTTGCTAGTTTCAGCCCAACGCGGTTATCATTTTCACGTCCTGCGCCACGTTGTTTAAATAGTAAATGCATTTGCGTGGACGTGCTGGTCTGAAAACGAGGTGTGTTCAGGCGCATTGTTGGCGTGTTACTATTTTTTTTTTACACACACAGGGACACACAGCAGCACACAAACATGCCAAATATTAAAAATAAAAGGATTACAATGTAAAAGATTATTATTGTGTGCATAAAGATAAAAATGCTTTGGTGGAATCCGCTTTTCCCATAGATGGTCTGCTTGCACACTTTAACCTCGCGCACGAGCAGATCCGTTTCCTAGAGTAGAGTTCAGTTTTTCCACTTGCAAATTCTGCCATGTAAATAGAGAATCCGTCATGGCGCGAGCGCAGCTGGCTTTTAAAGGGAATGGGAGATGAGACTCTGATTGGTTTATTGCACGTTACGCCCAAAACACACCCAATACTCATTAAGAGAATAGGGACAACCCTTGTAGAACCCTTTCGCCGGGCGCACCGACCATTTTTCCTGTCCTTAAACCAGCAAAAGTGGATTCGGACATGCCCTAGCGCACTTGCGGCGTGCGCTTTAGACCATGCGCTTAGATTGCTAAAATAGGGCCCGAAGTGAATGACGCGATGGGCATTTGCTTGCTTCGGCTTGCTTCTGCAGCGCGCGGGTGACATTCATTTAACACTCGCGCCACTCTGCTCATCACAGTAACATTAAAACGACAGTAATTTGAACGATAAAATCTTGTTTTTTTCCCGTTTAATCGACTTTTGTTTTCAGTGTCAATTAGTAGCAGCTGTACTGTTTGGTCGACTAGTCTTGCACATGCCTAGTAATTACATGCAGGTATTTTTTTAAAATATAAGTATGATGTAAAAACATGTATGTACACAATAAGTGCGTTGTATCAAATGATAAATTTAAGGAGTTAAGGCCACCTAATCTAAAGTGGGACCCAATTCGCCATGTGTCATTTTCATGTGACCTGCCAGCACTTCATTCACAAAGCCTCTCCAGTGGCCACATGGGATAGTATTTGGATTTGAACTTCAGAAACTCAGTGGATGTAGTAGGTGATCCTTGTACTTTTCGCCTACCGTTTATGAATACTGTAGGCCAAGGGTTCTCAGCTCTGGCCCTCGAGGTCCACACTCCTGTAGAGTTTAGTTCCAACCTTGATCAAAATGAAAACTTGAAGACCTTGATTAGCTTGTGCAAGTGTGTTTGATTAGAGTCGGATCAAAACTCTGCAGGAAAGTGGACCTCAAGTGCCAGAGTTGAGAACCCGTTATAGGCCAATTCACAACTGGCAAATGACACGTTTGTCGTTGTTGTTGTTTTTTTGTTTTTTTTTCAGATCAGTGTATTATTTCTGTTCCGTTTCTTGGGTCTTAGATTGTCTGAGAAGTGACGTACTGTAATCTGGTGACTATTGCCGTTGGTCGGTGTCTGTCAGTGCAGTGTGAATTAGCTTTAAAAAATTGGACATACTACTCCTTTCACTCACTGTTTTGACCTACTATATAGTAGGGAAGTAGGCATATTTGGATACACAGCCTGTGTGCTGCTTTCCATCTGTATTTTGGAAAAGGTGTAAAAAAAAAAAAAAAAAAGTCTCCCACTGTCTTTCTGTCCCTTGTTGAATCTGATTTTATGCGTCATTAACAACTTCATATCCTCTATTGGTCCCAAAGCGATGGGAAGATGGGAAATGTCTTGTATCCGTCTTTCTCTTCTTTATTATCTTCACCTCACAATGGACTTTCATGTCCACTGTGTTTTGCTGTCAGGCGTTTTCTGGTTGTTCCTCTGGGGCTTTTAGTTGGCTTCTGCCTGGACACGTCGCTCAGTGCCTCAGGCGTCTGCCCAAACAAGTCAAACACATGCACGCACACTCGCTGGAGGGGTGTGGGGCGGACCCGGGGTTACCCATTATCTGTCCTGCTGAGAAATTCAAATGCTTTGAGCGAGTCTTTGTCCTATCTGGGAGTGGAAGGGTTGTGAACATGCACACGCAGGCCGAGAACAATGAGTTTTCTATATTTAGGAAGTTCAAATCAATGTTTTGAGGCTGTAACACATCCTGTCTAAGCCTGTCATGCAGTTGGTTTTTGGGGATTTCATCTGTCTTTGTGTGACACGTGCATGACGACGGCCTTAAACGTGGTTTGAAGACGTAAGAGTGAGTACTCTCAAAGGGGGGACGTAGAACAAGAACAAGAGGGGAAGAGAACTGAGGAGGAGTGTGGGGTGAAGAAATGATACAGCTGTTTGTTTAGCCACAGCTGTTGTTCTTCTTCACACGCATACTTGCACACACACAGAGACAATGAAACATTGTTCTGTGACCGTCAGATTGAGAGGAAAAAGACAAAAAGATAGAAGGGTGAAAATATAATGGTTGCTCTAATGAATGGAGTACATCACAGATGTTTCAAACTGAAGTGATGATGTGCTCATTTGAATTGGGTCGGTAAAGGTGTGGTCACATTTATAAATGCTCTGTCATTCCAGTAGGAATCTGCAGTGCACATCCAGAAGTTTAGCATGAATAGGGCTGCACGATAAAACACAATTAACATTAAAAATGGCATTAAACCGATTGGCTTAGTGCGATTATGAAATCGCAAAGGCTGCAATTATTTTTTTATGCGCAGCTTGTCAGTGAAGCGTGGCTCTGTGATCAGTAGTAAATGCTTCTCCATCTGAAAGCACTGCGAGTTTGACGTGCATTTGAAAAAGCAACACGCGTCAAACATATTTCCAAACATGAGAAGCATTTATGAACCTCTTGTCCAACAAAAGACAACATTTAATAACATGTTTTTACTCCAAACTCACTTCATAACATCATTTGAGTGTTTGAAAATATCCTTCTGTGAGATGATGTGGCTTCTTACACAGAATAAGGCACACAAAATATGCCTAAAAATAAAATAATATTCTATAATATTCTATACAGGGCAAGGACTGTTGCACAGTGGCACAGTCCTTGCCCTGTATAGAATATTATTTCATAGTATTCTATACAGTGATAAAGGCTGTGTCGATTAGCATATTTAGTATAGTTCCTAGCCATATTGGCCTAGAAAATCGCAACTTTTCATTTTCCGTCGGTCTTAGTACACGATGTAACTACAGAAGAGTCAAGTTTTAAATAGGAAAAATATTGAAAATCTTTTGAGCGAGATGCTAACAGTCTAATCAGATTCAATTAACTATGCTAAGCTATGCTAAAAGTGGTACCGCCAGACCCGGAGATCGGCGGAATGGATTCAAAAACGATAAAACTCAACTGTTTAACTCTAGGGGAGTTGGAAAATGAGCCTATTTTCAAAAAAAGTGGAGTGTTCCTTCAAGGTTACATGTATCAAAAACAACGAAAACCATAACTAGGCTTGTTTTATAGGCCCCTTTTTTTTTCTTTTTATTCTTTTATTATTTTTTTTTTTTTTATTGTGGGGCCAGTGAAAATTTTAGCAGGGCAAGTAAAAATTTGAACCACTGACCCGACCGGGCCAGCACAAAAAATCCTTAGCGTTGAGCCCTGATTAGTCATGTTTAATCAATCAAAGCGTTTCAATCTTCTGTTTATTCAGATAACAGCGATAGTACGATGCCCATAGAGATTTACTTCTGCGGGGCATATTTGGAGTTTCTGAGCGAGAGCGCCCTCTGGCTTTCAGATGGAGCAGCATTTACTACAGATCACAGAGCTGTGCTTCACTGAGAAGCTGTGCATAAAAAAAATTGCAGCCTTTGCCAAATCGCGTACGGTTTAATTTCGATCAATCGTGCAGCCCTAAGCGTGAGGATGAAAAAATTCTGCACGCAGATTTAATTTTCAAGTTGTTTACTTGAATTCACTTCACTGACAAACGGAAAGCTGCTTTGTTTGAAAGTTTGAGTTCAGTGTGAGCTTCATGCATCTCTACGCTATTGACAATGGACAATGTACCTACTTTTGCCCGTGAAATTTTACTTAAATATCGCTAAAGTAACCGCACCTTGTTAACCACCAACAGACTAGCAATGCCCTAACTATCCAGAACAATCTAGCATAGTAATGGTGTGTTTTTTTTGTAACACGCACTCCTTGCCCTGGTGAGCAAACAGATTTGGGTCACTGAGAGTTTGCGTTCCTCTTCACTGAACTACGTTGTTAAAGAGAATTCACAAGTGGTGGAGACCAGATCCACAACCGTACACTTCCTGAGGAAACTCCTCACTTCAGAAGACCCTCATTGAACAACAAGGGCAATAATGTAACACTGAGTGCAATTTCATGTAAAATAGTCTCTAGATCACTTTTTCTGTCTGCACATATTGTATAAAATATGCTTGACTTCAGTTGCTTTTGACAGTGTAAGGGTAGGTATGATGTATTGATATTTTGGCCCTGTTTTCACCTGGTATTAAGATGCATTTTGGTTGATCGGATCACAAGTGGACGAGGCAGGGAAATGGGCGGGAAAATGTATGGGCTTTTTCAGATCTTTCGATCTGATGGACAAAATAGGCTTGCGCAATTTACATATAAACACTACCGGAGACGGCGGAAAAACATACAGAGAGCAACTTTTGTTTCTGCTCTGACAGCCGCAAGACCAACCGAACGCTGTGAGTGTGTGTTAGAAATCAGGAATGATGAGAGAACATTGTGCTTGGTACATTTTTTCGTCTTCAAACCAAACTTGCGTTTTCAGCTGACAAAGTTTAAATCCCGTCTGGGAAGAGGTATAGGACTGTACTTTCTTTTTTAAAGCAGAGGCTCTGTTCTTTCTTTTGATATATAGTATGTTCATATATTCATACAACAAAAATTCTGGGGGCCATGAAAATTTTTTGAAAATGATCAAAAATGTTGGCGGTGGTTGGCAACTTTAAAAAAAAAAAAAAAAAACGCTGGCAGGGAAGAGTTAAAGTCATGCAAAAATTATATTCAAACTCAAATAATTTTAATATTTTCCAAATGCATAAGTACATGAGATAATAATTGAGCTCTCAGCCACAATGTCACAGAAATATAGGGACCATTCCTAAAGCAGAATCCCTGTTTGCTCGTTGCTCATCGCCATCATATTTCGTTAGGAAAAAACTCTGATTAACTTTGGTAAAGATACTTTTTATTGTGTGTAGTGGCATCGCTTGGCGTCTGATTAGTACATGTCAAAATGGTCGGGATGTTCAAACAAACACATTTTTTGATAGCACCCCACAGAGCAACTTTAATGAAATAATGAGACTTAAATCATAATTAATTAATAGAGTTAGCTATTGTTACATGTTAGCATGTTGCTAAGCTAACAAGTGTTTTACTGTAAAAAGCATGAGTATGAAATGTTTTAATTTATAGCTTATTTCTCTTGTATAATACACCATCTTGGATTTTAGAAAGTTTGTAACCTTTTGGAGCAGCCTTGATGTAGGCAGGCTTTGGAACTGACACACTTTCTTTCTTTTAGACTAGCTC
This sequence comes from Mylopharyngodon piceus, assembly GCA_039654765.1. NCBI lineage: Eukaryota > Metazoa > Chordata > Actinopteri > Cypriniformes > Xenocyprididae > Mylopharyngodon > Mylopharyngodon piceus. The sequence continues at coordinate 27,558,771 of CM077456.1, forward strand.
TTTTCTGGGCATTGTTACTGTGATTGTGTTGAATGTGTGTTTGTTTGTTGTATCTTTGTGTCTCTCAGGCTCTAGCATGTCTCTCCCTCTCTCCCTCAAAACCCTGAGGGCCAACTGGAATAATCTCAAGAGAGAGAGAGTTAGAAAGAGTCAGAAACACACTGCGAGGGAGCAAGTCAAAGAACAAATGAAAGTGTGTGGAGCAATGAAAGGATGGGAATGAAGTGCATGCGATTTTATATACAGCCAGTGTGCAGTTTGGTCTCATCTTCGCTCCAGCTGGCAGACGTCTTCCTGTGATAGAGGGATTGAGAAAAGAGGCGTGGAGTGAAAATATGATGATGACTCATGGAATTAATGTTGATTTATAAATATACTGTTGAGATCCACAGAGGGAGTGTTAATAAGACGTGTGTTCTCATAGGAAATTGTTAACTGCAGAGTAATCTAGTGTTGAAAAAAAAAAAAAAAAGTTTTGGAGGGCCAAAAACATTGACTGAAACTGTGATGATTAATTTGCACTTCTTCGATTATGCATTTTAAATGCATTAGCGTCTATTTCTACACAACAACGTGGATGAGGTAAACGTCTCAAGAGTTTGGACTTGCTTCACCATGACCAAAAGGATGCTAACGTAACAATATGTAAAAATTATTTGGGCTGAAATATTAAGAGGCGGCTTGTTGTCGAAGAACTTTACAATTTTTAACTAATTTTTAGTTTTGGTTTTTGGCTAAATGAAAACTTAATTTTGGTGTTTCAGTAAAAAAAAAATCTGCTTTTTAAGGACTACAAAAAACGGCTGGTAGGGACTAAAACGAGCTTCTTCCCGGGTTGGTGACATCACAAACCCCAAAATGTACATAAACCCTGGCCCCGGGAACACGCAACAAAAGGGGTGAGGCCATGCTTTAGAGAAGAGGAAGAGGTTGTTGTAGTAGAGTGTTGTTTCCATGCCGTCATTTTGCGCCGGACTGCTTCACAAACGAGGCTCAATTCAACATTGGATTTGCACAAAAGATTAACATGACTGCACACGCTAGTCGATGAGTTGAATCAACTCCACAGCAACTACAGAAATGTATCCACTAATCATTCAGAAACATCCAGTTGCATTCTAAATGTTGTAACTTCTTCCTGAGTCTCTCCATCAGTGTCAGACTCCGGTTTGAACAATGTATGGCTGAAAACCGTCACTGACGATCGTCATTTTGGCTGCGTGAGATTCTCCAGCTTTGTTGTTGTTGAGCCTTGTTGAGTTGAACCGAAGCGCGAGCTGTTAAAGCTCCGCCCTCTTCTGGAAAGGGGGCCGGGAGCAGCAGCTCATTTGCATTTAAAGGGACACACACAAAAACGGCGTGTTTTTGCTCAAACCCAAATAAGGACAAATTTGACAAGCTACAATATAAGATCTGTGGGGTATTTTGAGCATTCTGGGGACACCAGAGGTTTATATTACATCTTGTGAAAAGGGGAATAATAGGTCCCCTTTAAGTTATACAACATTATTGTAAAAGTACTCTTTAAGTGGAAGATTATTAGCAAACAAATACTTAGTAGTTCACCCAAAAAATAAAAACTATAATTTCCTCACCCAGATTTATTTCTTCTAAGGAACTCAACAGAAGATTTTTTGAAAAACTTGTCTACGTATTGTCCATACAATGAAAGTAAATGGGGTTCAATTTTGTTAGGTTGGATTTTTCGTTAGATTTTGCTTTTTTTTCCCCCATGTCAGGAAACGGGGCCATGCAATCCCCTGACCATGTGTTCATCTGAACCCTCTACTGATTTCCTTCTAATCATACTCAGCTGGTGGACGGCTTTATAGAACAGCATGAGGGTTTATTCGGCTGAAGGCCAGTTTGGGGTCCATAATATGCCAACCCTTTTCTGAGAGTGAGACAGTACTGTCCCTTTTGGACATCCCTATTGCATAATGCAGCTTCAATAAAGGTCAGAAACCGATCCATGGATGTGACCTCTGAACTCTGACATGTCACTTAATGGCCAAGTGAGACGTGCTGCAATGGTGATCCTATCCGAAAAGCTTAACTTCAAATCAGTGGATCAATAGTTAGTAATGCAGTCACAGTAATCTGAAGGGTCAGGACTTCCTTTCCACGTCCTTGTATTGATTTTTAAACACATTGCTTATTATTTAGTGCCTTAAATACTGCTGGACCTTTTTGTGTGTTTGAATAACATGATGACATGGTGTGAGCTATGATTCATAAAATAAACCTTGAAAGGATGACTGTCTGAATGATAACGATCCGACACCAGTGCTGTTTTTTTTTTCTTTTTTTTTTTTTCCTTGATCATTGATGATCACTATTTTATGTGTTAAAAACAATCCACAAATACACACTACTTCATTATAAAGAAAAGCAACAAATGAATACAAAATATATAATCATAATCTGTGACACAAGTATATATTATAAACTAGTTTAGTGGATAATTCAGCAGTGAAAGTAATTCTAGAAAGGAATCTTGAGTGCACAATAATTTTATAACATCTAAACATTTGGTGAAAAAAAAAAAATCATTTAGTGGGGAAAAATAAAAGTGAGAGTAAGTGTAGCATTAACTGTTAAAATGTTAATAAAAAAACAATTACAAATTACTATTTGTATTATAAAAAACATTCATGAAAAACTGTTTGTAGAAAATAAATACATAAAATAAAATTAAAAGATATAAGCATATATGCATTTTTATTTATTTTTTTATATATATATATATTTTTTTTAGTGTTGTCAAAAGTACCAAGTCAGTACTGAAATTTTAAAAATGTGATGATACCAGCATTTCCCCCTAGCATTTTTCAGATCCCTAATATATCCGCTGATAGACAGATCCACTGATAGACGCCTGCTTTCAAACGCCCCCATGTGTATCTGTGTAAGCGCTCGGTATCTGTGTCGTAGCATCAAAGAAGTAGCATCTATTTACAACAAGTTTTTGAAGTGTTGATCATTGTAGCCACAGACACAGACATATCTGTTGAGCATGTGAACTCAATGGCCAATCAGAGCTGTTTACGAACCCGCTTAACAACGCTCAGAATGCTAGGGGGAAATGCTGGTCTCATCACATTTTTAAAAATTCAGTGCCAACTTGGTGCTGAAGTCAGAACTTTTGACAACACTAATTATTTTTCAGAAAAAAAAACAAAAAAATATCTCAGACTATCTAATAAGGTTTTAAATTATTTTAATGAGGTTTTAACATGATTATTATTATTATTAATATTGTAGTATCAGGATTATTGCATCACCCTGGCATTTTTTGACCCCCAAAATGTTTTTTTTGTTCGAAAACTGGATGAACTGAAAAAAAAAAAGTACATTATCTTACTTGGTGCACAAAACTATAGTCATACCCTTTTATAGCATTCTTTTTTATTTAAAAAAAAAAACAAAAAACAAAAAATTTGTTGTAGTCATTAATCTGTAGGTTTGTGGACCACTAGTTGAGTAGTCGACCATCCCGACTCATTCTTCTCTAGAGTGTGTGTGGTCCCAGTCTGAGTGTTTGTGGTTTGCTGTAGGGTGATTCAAAATTGTGGTGTATTGATGTTGGTTGATTAATGCCCAAATCATCTACTTATCTGATCTGCTCAACACTCAAAACCACAGCTATAAACACCAACACAAGATAACAAATTCACCCATTTCCTCTACTGCCACCGTGGTGTTTATTTAAGAGAGTGTGAATGTGTACTGATGTGTGCCATGACCGTGTGTCAGCCATTATTACTATAACCCTTTTCCTATTGCTGCCGGTCAGCATAGCAGTTACCACTTCCTCTCAGAATCCCTTGTTTCCTGTGGAGTTTCCTGTTGGCTTCTGAATTGGGCTCATAGAGAGACGGGAATGAGGCATACAGCCGAGCAAGTGTATTAAATCATGCGAGAGGGCGCAGGGAAGGCATGCTAGACGAGGGAGTGGAAGTGGAGAGAGGGAGGGTAAAGAAGCCATGCAGGCAGCGGATCTGGGCTCAGGCCAGCTGCTTTTGTCCCACGGGAGTCTTCAGTCAGCACACACACACACACACACACACCGCCTGCTGCTGCCCACTTACTGGACTGCTGACACCGCCAACCTCCAGCACACGCTCGCTTATTGATCCTTACAGAATCACACGGAAAAGGAGGACATTGAGCACAGTTTACTGTCATCTTTTCTTTTTTCTTTAACCATGTGACATGGAAATTGTCCAGTCAGCAGTCCACAGACGGCTGTGACCCCCAAACGTCTCACCCGGGAGGTTTTGATCCATCAGTGGCCAAGATGCTGAACACTGTAAAAAATGATATGATCAATAAGTCATTATACTTATTGTATAGTGTAACTTATCATTATACAAAAAAATTAAGGCAGCAACTGAAGTTTTTCATTTGAATCAAGGACTTTATATATAGAAAGACGTTGCACTTGTATTATTATGAATGGGAGAAAGTGCAACGCGGAATATGGTGGAATAAGTCCCGCGTTCTAAAAAAGAGCCAATCGGTGATTGGTAAAGTCATTGCGTCACTTCAGCGGCCGTTAGAAGCTCCGGTTCCTATAGTAACAGTCAGACGCGCACTTAGGACTTGTGCATGTGCCGTTTTTTCAAGCGATTAGAAACAAAATTTATGAGACAGTTGTTGTCAGATTTCATTGGTGATTTCAAATATGAAATTTAACCAACAGCTTAGTAAACAGCTTTGGAGAATTTGATGTTTCCCCGTTCAAAGAGATAGGAGCTGCACTCGCATGCCCGAGTGGCGTTTCAAAGATGGCCGCCGAGTGAAATTACTTGCCTACTTGCCAAGGGACTTGTTTGAATTAGCTGTATTTCTATTTGTTTTTTTTGTTTTTGTTTTTTACAGTGAATGTGACTCCTTGTGGCCTTTTAAATTCCAATTAATTTGTCAATTTCTGTTGAATTTGAATTAGTTTTAGACAAGATGCAGAATTGCAATTCTAACTTGAACGTAAGTAAATTAAAATTGAATGAAATTCTTCATTCAAATGCTGTAAGTGTAGGTTTTAATACATTTATTTAAATACATTTCATACATTATTATTTAATACATTAAATTACCACATTACTTAAAATATAAAGTTTTTTTATATATATATGTATCATATGGGGTATTTTTTAAACACACAATATTAATAATTATTGTTTAAAATGCCACCTATAAAATTTATTTACATTTAATTTTCACACATTTAATTTTCCTGAATGTTCTTAAGTTTAATTGCTGTGAAATTTACACTACATTTCTAAAGTTTAGGGTTTGTAATTTTTTTTTTATTTTTTTTTTTTATGTTTTTGAAAAAGTCCTCTTCTGTTCACCAAGGCTGCATTTATTTGATTTAAAAAAATACAGTAACAGCTTTAATTTTGTGAAATATTATTACAATTTAAAATAACTGTTTGAATGTTTTAAAATGTAATGTATTCCTGTGATGTAAAGCTGAATTTTCAGCATCATTACTCCAGTCTTCAGTGTCACATGATCCTTCAGAAATCATTCTAATATGCTGATTTGCTGCTTAAGAAACATTCCTTATTATTATCAATGCTGAAAACAGTTTTTGCTCTGTAATATTTTTGTGGAAATGGTGATACATTTTTGTCAGGATTCTTTGTTAAATAGAAAGTAAAGCAAAACCTAAAAATGAAATAGAAATCTTTTTATAACATTGTAAAACTCTTTACTGTCGCTTTTGATCGACTGAATGCATCCTTTCTGAATAAAAGTATTAATTTCTCTTAAAAAAAAACAAAATCTTACTGACCCCAAACTTTTGAACGGTACTGTATATTACGTTACATTACATTATAATGATAAAATAGTTTTGGGGACATTGTGCTAAATAAAAATAACTATAAATAATTATAAAATAAATAAAAAATGAATACTTTTTTTTACAAATAAGTAAATTCCCCTTCCTATCATTGCAGTTCAGATTCATACTCCTCTTTCCATACCTGTTGTGTGCTCCACAGCATTACGCAGTGACTGCTCTGTTCATCCTCAAACACATGCAGACACAGAGCAGGCCCATCATCAGCCATCAGCATCACGCTCAACTCCATTTGTCAAATTCCTCTGCTTCTGATCAGCACTCTGCCATAGCGTGTCCCGTGACCTTGGCTTTTTATAGTCTCTCTCTCTCTGGATGATAATTAGAGTGATGACAGGCTGGTGTTTCTCACCTCCTTTTTACACACACACATGCACACACACACACACACACACAATCTGCTTTTAAACAAGCTACCCGCTACTGTCTCTTCAGGACAAACATCAACTTCCTTTTCCTCCAAATTTGCAGGCAGGATTGTGTTTCATGTACAGTAGGTGTTGGACCTGTCGCTCTATTTCTGTCTCTCCTAACATCCTTAACTTTAAGCCTGTTTTACAGCAGAATTCTGGCAGACACTGTTTGCTTTCCGTCAGACAGATAGCCGCATGCAGACATACACAAACTGTTTGGCTCATCCGTCTGATAATAATCAGGCCTGTGAGATGCTTCTGGCTCAGATCAGTGCAGCATGAATTTCATTTGTCATTTCATACAGTTTTTCAAGCCTGAACATTTCTCATTTGCTTTCAGTTCAAAGCACATGCAGGTACGGCATGTGTTTCTCACTGTCTGTCTAAATTAAGACACACTCGATCACACAGAACTGCGTGACATTTAAGTGAGAGCACCTATGGCAAAAGAGTCTTAGCATTGATGTGAAAGCCATTTAACTGTTGCACTTACTCTGTTGGCTACTTATTGGTGGAACATATTTATTATTTAGGGTTACAAATTTAGGGCGGTGCGATTAATCAATATAAAACCGAAATTGTGAAATGGCTTTGTGTGATTATTAAATAGAAAAGGCTGTGATTTAATTAAATAAATATATATGCTGTGTGTTTCAGAGAGAAGCACAGCATGGTGTTCATTTACACGCATGTTTTCAGTGACTCAAAGTGGCTCAGATTGCAGTAAACGCTGCTCCACACAAACTCCATCTCAGTTTGATCAGGATGTTCTTGTCCAGTATGTGTCTAGATAAAGTCCTGGCTGATGGGTTAACATTTGAAAATGAAGAAATGACACGGCCATAAATATTGGTATTGTAAATTTACAGTTTTTTTCTTTATACTTGATTATTTTAATTGTGAAAATATTACAATAGTTCAATAGTTTTGTTTAAAGGGGACCTATTATGCCCGTTTTCACAAGATTCACAAAAGTCTCTGGTGTCCCCAGAATGTGTCTGTGAAGTTTCAGCTCAAAATAACCCACAGATCATTTATTATAGCTTGTCAATTTTGCCCCTATTTGGGTGTGAGCAAAAACACGGCATTTTTGTGTGTGTCCCTTTAAATGCAAATGAGCTGCTGCTCCCGGCCCCCTTTCCAGAAGAAGGCGGAGCTTTACCGGCTCATGCTTCAACAACAACAACAAAACTGGAGAATCTCACGCAGCCAAAATGTCATAAATTGTCAGTAGAGGTGTTCAGCTTACATTGTTCAAACCAAAGTCGGACACTGATGGAGAGACTCAGGAAGAAGTTACAACTTTTAGAATGCAACTGGATATTTCTGAATGGTTAGTGGATAAATTTATGTAGTTTTTGTGGAGTTATATTGATTCTACTGTAGCATGTGACATCATGTTAATCTTTTGTGCAAATCCAGCGTTGAACTGACCCTGTGAAGCAGTCTGGTGTTCTGACGAATAATGCTACCTGTTTGATTGTTCTACCAACACTATATTTGCAGTGTGCTACCTACTGTTTTATTGGGAGGTAGCAAAATCTGAGCTGGTAGCACAAATCGTCACATCGGCGTAAAAAAGATTTGTGCAAATGTATAACACTTTTTACTGTATTTCTTATGCACATTTCCTTTATAAATGAAATTCAACAATGGTGTCCTCAGTGGTGTCCTAATTTCAGCTTTTCAGTTGTTGGATGTAAACTGTGCAGTCGTAGCGAGAGCCGGCAGGGTCATGAACCGTGAAAGCTAGTGTACGAACAACTCAGCAACTCTGAAGGAAAACCAGGGCTTTCCACCTACGTGTTCACTTTTTCTTCTAGTGGGATGGAGGCGAGTGAATCCTAGCGGTGGGACATTTACACCTACACAATGGCTCACATAGTTGGGACCTATGATTTATTTCCATGATGAACAATAATCGCACAATTTTTCTTCCTTGTTTTAATTTCAGCAGTAAACCTCTGTTGTGCAGCAAAATTATTGTTTACTTTTAATTAATTTACATTTTAAAAGATTAGTTAAATTGTTAATGCTTTGTACATTCATTAAATCACACAACAAAGAATTTCTGAAAAATAAAAATTCATAGTTCCCTATTATTGTAAGAAATTCAATAAATTATGTTGTTAAAGTTTCTAAGAATTAATTTCATTAGACATGCTTTTTGATTATTAAAATTTACCTAAACAGTTAAAATAGAATAAATGGAAATTTAAAATGGGAAACAGAATTTAGGAAAAATAAAACTGAATTTGAGAAAGAAAAAAAAAAAATCATTTGGTCCTAAAAAATTAAGTTTTTGATAAACTTTTAATAAATTGTTGTTAAATTGTATATGTTTTGTGATTTCAATTAATTAGACAAGCTTTTTTTGATTACTCAAATTTAATTTAACCACTAAAACAGAGTCCAGAAAAATTAAAATGGGGGAAAAAAAATCTCTATGAAATTTCATAGGGCCCTACATGGTAAGAGGGACACACATTGGCTGCTTATGTTGTGAACAGCGTCATTTATTATCTATTTATATTATCTAACTTTTGTCGTGTCACGACGCGGCTTGCTTCCAGTGTAGACTCGTGTGTCAGACAGCAATTGTGTTTCTGTTTTTTTTTCTGTTACAGTATGTTGATATTTCCCTGTGTTGGTGTGGAGCTGCCATTGTTCTCTCTTGGATACGTGCTTGCATGAACGTATTATTATTATTGTTACAGATAGATGGTACAGTAACACTCTTGTTCTTATTCAATCTTACGTACTGGACCACAAAAGATCTTATTTTCCATTTTAACGGTCTCCTCTTATCGTCTCCCTCAAGGCTTATTCCATAGGGTGTTTTTTTCCTCCTTCTGAATGTCAAATGAAATATGGATGAACAGGGCTCAGAGGGGCCCCAGAGCAAAGTTTGTGTGTGTGTGTTCATGAAAATAAGTGGAAAAAGAGGGTTAACAAATACACTATGACCATACACACATTGTATAAGAGTCAAATAGCTTGAATTTCCTTACAGAAACATAAGCTATACTCACACAAAATATGTTCTGTCAGTGTTGGACAACATGTCTGTTACAGGTACTGACAAATGTGGATATTAGTGATGTTACTTTTAGGCCCTGTTTACACCTGGTATTTAAGATGCGATTTGGTCAATTGGATCACAAGTGGACGACGCTAAATACAGGTATAAACAGGGTCTAAAATGTTTTGAGCTTGTCCCCTTTCAACCACTTCCAGAGGTAGTCGAAAACACATTTGACCGGATTTGACCAGGTGTAAATGGAAATGTCTCCCTCGTCTACTTCTGATCTGATCGACCAAAACGCATCATAATACCAGGTGTAAACAGGGCCTTAGTGATGTTTTTGGTTTCACTGATTTGTTTAGTGACCCATTCTGCCAGTCATTTTGTGTTTTATGAATGAGTCAGTGAATCATTCACTCACCTGATTTGTTAAAAACTCAAGTTGTTCACAACCGAAACTTTTTCTTTTAATATAATTTGAGACTCACGCCCCTTCAAATTACGCCTACTACAACAAGTTAAGCCACCCACAAAGAAACAAGTGTGGATGTCATTGACTAAAACAATCTTTTGAAGTAAACTGTTTTGTTTTATGTATGAAATATTTGTAATACAAGCTTATATTGCTTTCGAATCTTAAGTATGAAATAACAGCTAGTAGTAAAACATAAAATAAACTATACCATCAAATTAATACAGACTCTGGTAATTATAGCTAAAAACCTAACCCCCACACCTAAACCTTACCCTAAGCCTACCTCTTCCATAAAAATATAATTTACTGTAGAGAAAACAAACAGGATGACTACGGCGACTGGTGGTCTGTTATACGATCTGTATACCTTATCACTAGGTGGCGATAGTGAAGCTTAAAAAGCGAGGAAAGTGAAGTAGAAGAAGAGCAGTACTAGTGACGACATCAGCGATTTCAGCAGGAGGGGCTCTGATGACATCCCGAATGCCTGTTTTATTGTGGGGGGGCGTAACTTGAGGTAGGGGGCGTAATTAGTAGGGTCGTGGTTTGTAGTACTGTGGGATGCAGTTGGACAAACTTGGATTTATCCAGTAAGGAAACAAGTGAAGTCTTTATGAGCAGGTCATTGAATCATTCATTCAGTCCGACTTTTTTTTTTTTTTTATATAATTCAAATTAATTAAAGATTTTAAATAGACTGCAGCAATTAACATTTTGTCAGAACCTCTGGTAAATTACTTGCTATTTTGTTTAGTTGTCTGTTCAGAATCATGAGGATCTTGATTATCAGTTTTTCCAGAATTGTGCCGCTCTACTATAATATAATGACACTAATATTGGGCAAAGTGTTGGCATTTGCTGAAGTTTGCTACAAGTTACTTCACACATTCGCCACAGCAGGTTTGTGCAAATAAAGTTTTACACGGGTTTAACACACACGCTTGGGGTGGGAATCTTTTGGAATCTCTCTTGGAGTTAGAAAATAAAATACGTGCTGTTGCATTCTCAATATTTAGTGATCATTACCACGGGAATGCGCTTTTTGTGTGTAAAAAGTACCTGTACACACACATAAGAGGAGGCAAGATCGCAAGAAAAGCTTAGTGCTGGTAACTATACATTTATTTAAGGTTATTTTCTGTTTAAGATATACAGAAACTGTTGTCAAGTAAGCTTCATTCATAAAGCTTCCCCCGTTGCAAGCCTGTGCGTTCTCTAAACTGTCCGGGTGATGCACTGCTCTCGCAGTTGACTGCCGTCTTCTTTGTTCCGACAACATCACGGTATTAGAAAACGTTTTGAAAATAAATTTTTTAATCAGTAGAAGATAGAATCGCGATTCATATGTAAATTGATTTCCCACCCTAACACACACACACATACACATACGTGCACTAAAACAAAGCAAAAGCTATAGGGAAATGAAAGATTAATGAGCATGTTTTATGGGACACATCAAGAGGGAACACATGTCAATGAAGGTGGGAAAATCTGAGTTGTTCAACCGCTTGAACTTATTCCTTCAGGCTCAGAGTGTCTGTTCTCTGTTACACTGTTTCCCCGGCAGGTTGAAACAAGACAGCGACACCTCCCACGCTCTTTCTCATCCGGATCTGTCCCTCGCTCTATTCCTCCTTTCATTCAGCCTCCTCCATGCCTCTGAGCTTCTTTCCACAATCTCTTTCAACAACCTTCCGAGATCTCACACATTAATCATTCCCATCACACCATCAGGCTCACCACGCAAACACTCAAGCCGACATTCCCTCGCACAAGTGAAGGTGATGTTGCCCTTCTGACGTGTACAGTGGTTATGAACATCCACAATCTTTACTGTCAGTCGAGCATGACATTGTCAGTCATGAAACCACAACGGCCTGTACATTTATGGTCTTTATCTGCAGTTTTACACTGGTGTTCAGCCGTCCGCAGATGGATTGAACAAGATTATATCATAAACAGACAAGGTTGTGTCTGCAGAAAGCTCTGTAGATTCACCTGTCACTTATTATTCTACAAATCCCCCGCTCCTTGTGTTTATTAAATATTTTCGCAAATTTGATTAGGTTGTCAGCTAATAATACTAGTATTGTACTCTTAGTTCTCCTTGAGACATTTTTACCATGTTTCAAACCAAACTGCAGAATGTTTCAGATCAGAAAATGCAAAAAAGGTTGCAGATTGCTCATTTTCTGTGCTGATTCCACAGATTTCCTCTTAAAATTGATTTAAACATGGTAAAGTCAGTGGTGGAAATGGTAGAGATTCATTGGGGAGACCCGAGTTGCGGACATATTTCGTATTTTTAAACCACAGATGCAGAAAATCCCACTATATTTACGTATCAAATTTGCATAGCGTTTGGAGGCTATTATGTGGATTAAAGATCCACACAAATCTTCTACATTGTGAACTGGAACTCCGTCTCTCCTTGAAATTTACTCCGTGGACTGGGTAAAGTGTTAAAGGAATAGTTCACCCAAAAATGAAAGTTTGCTGTTAATTTATTCACTCTCAGGCCATTTTAGATTTAGGTGACTCTTTTTTTTTTTATTCATTTGAACAGTAAAGAAGTTTTTTTAGCTGAAACCGTGGTCCTTGGTGATTCATATAATGCAAGTCAATAGCTACCGTCACTTTGAGAGTCATACACAGGCAATGTCGTGAATTACTGTCGCGAACGTGCTCAGGACCGTTTGCCGAGGCTGTGGATTACAGGTAACAATGTTGTAAATAATGTTCAGTTTCTTGCACAGACTGATTGTTTCGTTTCATAAGACCTCAATGTATCATCAGGAGCCACGGGTATTCATTTTGTTTTGCCTGTTTTTTTTACTCTCAAAGTGACGGTAGCCATTGACTAGCTAAAAATCTTCTTTACTGTTCAGCTGAAGAAAAAAAGTCACTTGCATCTTGAATGGCCTGAGGGTGAGTAAGGGTGCTTTCACACTAGCACTTTTGGTGCGCATTCGGGTTCGATTGACGTCAGAGTTCGGTTCGTTTGGATGATGTGAACGCTGTCTTCCGAACTAGGGTGCGCACCCGCGAACCATACCCGAGTCCGTTTAGGGTGTTTTCACACCTATGGATCGTTTGTTTTGTTCCGAAACAGGGACTAAATTTGTTGCAATGTTGCATTTTCTTCTTGGTTCGGTTCGCTTTCATACCGTAAAACATTTCAAAGTGTACCAAAATGTGTTTATGCAAGTCACATGAGAGTACAACTGTCCTCTTATTGGTCAGAGTTCTCTCCGCATCACTCATCAAAATGATTGACAAGTTGGCTTCATGAGCTTATTGTGGCTTTATTTGTAACTGTCGAGACACACACAAACACTTTACGAATGTAACCGTCATTCCCGCTGTTAAATTATATACTACATTCGTATTAATGCTGCGGCAAATTCAAATGCGCTCTCTGGATCTCCCAGTGCTGTCTAGTAGGCTGTGTCGAGACCATATATGAATGTTATAATGCAAGTAGAGCGGGAATGAAGGCTTCGTCGGGACAGCACGGAGAAGCACAATTACAAAACATTTTAGATGAAGAAACACTCTTTGGTTTTCAACTACGATAACTAATGTGCTCACTCACAGAATCAGACACTACTGCTTTTTATATAACACATTTCCCGTTATGAATTATGATATCATTTGGTTCGTTGGTCTGTTGGTTCGGATTGCTTTCACATCTCAAGCGAACCGCTCCAGAGTTCGTTTGAAAGCGTACCGAGACCACCTCTTCAAGGAGGTCTCGGTACGCTTGATTGGTACACTTTTGGTGCGCACCCGAGTGTGATTGCTGCCGTCACACCTGCCCAAACAAACCACACCAAGGAGTATAACGAACTCTAGTGCGATTCAACCGAACTAAATAAGGCAGGTGTGAAAGCACCCTTAGGGTGTGCGATTGCTCTGTTAGTGCGGTTCATTTGAACGTGTGAACGCTGCCATCCGAACCCTGGTGCGCACCAAACAAGGCTTCCAAACAAACTCTGGTGCGGTTCGAATGATATATGAACGCAACACGGACCAAAGACATGTAAACGAACAAAAAACAGGAAGATGAGACCCTAAAAAGGACAGAATGCTCACGCATATCGTTTTTTTCTTGCCATAGTCGCGAGTTTGCCCATCACAGGCATCAGACGCGCGTCTCCACGCAGCAGATCGTTTGTGTGTGTGACGGAGGGATTTCCGCCACTGTTTTGACTCCTTTACACATTTTATAAGCTCTTCACGAGTTCCCAGCTGGCCAAAATACCATCGTATGCAGGCTACGTACACACAGCAAGCGCATTTATCTCAGCACACAGCATTGTTTCGGATGTTCGGTAAGTTCCGTCTCAAAATAGGCAATACGTCATAAAATCCGACCAATCAGGTTGTGAACGTATCCCTATGCCTTTAGGTTTGGTATCTTTTGGTTCGGTGATAAAATTGCCAATCTGAACGCTAATCGGACCAGGACTAAATGTTTTTTTTTTTTTCGTTTTTTTTTGGTCCAGACCAAACGAACCGAACTACAAGTGTGAACGCACCCTTAAAAAGGGTGGTCTGGGGTACGGTTCATGTGAACTCCGGTATGGTTTGCTGCTGATATGAATGCAATCGTACTAACTCGCGGAAGTGAACCGCTATTAATGACGTATGTTTTGATAAAAATGTGTGTTTGTTTGTGTTTCACTCAATTTCCTGCCGAGCGTGACTGACTGCAAGCAGAGAGCTGTATATCTCATTTGACATTTGCAGTACATTTGTGGCAGCTAGACGCAAGTGTTGTTACAGACTGAAGCTTTGCAAACAAAACCAGTGGTTAAAAAAATACAAAAAAGGGGGAAGGGGGAACAATCGAACTCTGGTTCGGACCAGGCAATCGAACCACTTGTGAAACCACCCTAAATTAACAGCAAATTTTCATTTTTGGGTGAACAGTCCCGTTAAATGAAGTATGTTTAAACAGTATGAGTACTGACGTCTTATAGGTGACTACATTTAAAATATTTTAAAATCTTTGTCAGGAATGCAATAATAATGAATAATTAATATATATTTAAAAACATTTTTAATAATACATAGGTATATTAAGAATAAATAATAAAATAAATAATTATAATAATTAATTTATTAAGTTATACACTACTAAAACATTTGGGGTTGGCAACATTTTTTTGAATGTTTTTGAAAGAAGTCTTTTATGTCCACCTAGGCTGCATTTATTTGATAAAAAATGCAGTAAAACAGTAATATTGTGAAATATTATTATAACTGAATATAACTGTTTTTATAGCTGAAGTTTCAGCATCATTACTCCAGTCTTCAGTGTCACATGATCCTTCAGAATCATTCTAATATGCTGATTTTTTTTTTTTTTTTTTTTTTTTTTGTTGCTCAAGAAACATTTCTGATCATTATCAGTTTGATTATTTTTGATTATTATTTATTGAAAACAGTAGTACTGCTTTAATATTTTTGTGAAAACAGTGATACTTTTTTCCAAGATTCTTTGAATAGAAAATTCAAAAGAAAAGCATTTATTTATAATAGTTTTTTTTTTAAAAAAGAAAATGCATATAAGTGGCAATGGATATGTAGAATTTAATATTTTTGCGGTTTGAAATCTGCAGTGGTCTGTGGGCGAAGGTTTCGTGTGGGTCTGTTTATGAAGCAGTTTGGGTGCCTTAACATTTTTCTTTCTGTGGAGTCATCCTCTTATTGCCATGGTAACATCATGGAAACACAAGCTATAGCTACATATGTTGAGAATTGAATATTTATTTTCTGTGGAAATTCTGAGTCATAAATTTTTTTGCATTTATCACATGACTCATGATCTCGTTGACAATCCAGTAGGAACACATTTAAATCTGTAGGTTTTTTGATCGCTTTCACAGTTACTAGTCTGGTGACATGGTGTTTGGGTTATTTCTTTGAAATCGGTGGGTTACCACTTTAAACCGTTTAAGCGTGTCACGTTTTTGCGTGTTTGTGACATGCCAGAGCGAATGGCTTCAGTTCAGCCTTCAGTCTATAGACTGAGGAAGCTTGTTCTCCTTAATATGCAGTAAATGTTTTGCTGGCTTGAGCCATGTGATGTTTTTAAAGCTTATTTTCATGTACGTGAGGGAAAGAACTTGACGTCTTGCTTTGCATCTGGCCTGTCCCACAGTGCCATGTGGTGGGTGGTGTCTGGTGTCTGTCGTGTCCTAAACAATCCTCTCTAATGACCCCACACTGACCTCTCTGAAACTTCAGCCGCAGCCCATTTCCTCCAACACACAGCTGATGTTGTTTTCAATCCTCTTTACCGTATATACAGCACCACCTAGTGAATTTCTCATTGATACACAGTTTGTCTACACGGTTTCTCTTATATGGCCACTTTCACACTTTAAATGACTAGTTTAATTTGTCCACAGACGATGTTTATAGTATACATTCATAACAGGACAATTCTGTCTATTTAAAGGGATAGTTCACCCAAAAATGAAAATTCTGTCATCTTTTACTCACCCTAAAGTTGTTCCAAACCTGTATGAATTTCTTTGTTCTGCTGAACACAAAGGAAGATATTTTGAAGAATGTTTGGAATCAAACAGTTGTGGGGCACCATTGACTACCATAGTATGAAAAAAAAAAAAAAAAAAAAAAAAAAATACTATGGGAGTCAGTGGTGCCCTGTCAACTGTTTGGTTACTGACATTCTTCAAAATATCTTCCTTTGTGTTCAGCAGAACAAAGAAATTCATACAGGTTTGGAACAACTTTAGGGTGAGTAAAAGATGACAAAATTTTCATTTTTCATTTTCATTTTTTTTGGAACGACACGTGAGTAAAAGATGACAAAATTTTACTTTTGGTTGAACTATCCCTTTAAATAAAATATCCTGCTCACATTCACAAGTGATTTTTACCTCTCACAGTTCATATTTCATCTCAAGGTCTTCACTGCTGTCAACAGTATCATTCTAGCATTATTTATTTGCTGTTATATATTGAATAATATTTTGAATGAGCTTTTAATTGTTGTTGTTTTTTTCAGTTTTCATTTTTTGTATTTTTTGTTTGTTATTTTATGTGTTTTTGCTGTTTTTATTAGTTTTGTTTTTAAGTATATAGGTTTATTTAGGTTTATTATTATTATTATTATTATTATTATTATTATTATTCAGTTTTAGTTTTTTATTTATATCCAGTTCAACTTAGATTTATTTCATTTAATTACATGGTAACATTTTTGTTTAGTTCAAGTTTTAGCTTTATTTCAATTTCCAAAATTTTTTTTATAGTTTGTGAACAATTTATAACCAAATATGATAACTTTTGGGGGAAAAAATTGTAGTGTTGTTGAAATGATGTCACAAATTGAAAATTTGTACTTAAAGGGCACTTGAAAAGTAGCAAAACAAACAATGCCATGGTAAAAAAAAAAAGGTTTTGTGACCTCCAAATGAGAAAAAAAAACAAAACAAAAAAAAAACATTTGAACACTTGTTAGTCTATATAAAAGTCAACCCCTTCCTGTATTTGAAAAAACTCCATATAGGCTGAATGCTGCAACTGTAGTATTTGCTGCTTAAAACTCCTCTAGTCATAAGATAAAACGTGTTCGGTTTGGTAACGTCTTCTCTCTCTCTCTCTCTCTCTCTCTCTCTCTCTCCTTTTCTTTATCCTTCTTACGGCAGGTTTTGTTCAGCTGAGGATTTCGAGTGAATACAGCCGATCGAGTGCAGGGGAGGACTCAGCAGAGCCGTCACGATGTGCATTTGACAAATACCCGGTAATTGAGTTCTCTCTGTGTTTGTGTGTTGTTCATGTAGCACACTATATAAACTGTTGTTTTGCAGTCTTTTGGCAAATGAAAGCATTTGTGCTGGTGTTGTTTGCTGTGTTTGTATGTGACGGCTGAATTAGAGCTGTGATTAGGATTAGTCTGCAGTTTGGCAGTGCCGTAAAGTCGAACAAACTCTCAGCAACACCTGTTTCTACACAACCCTAAATCACACACATGCATATACTAATGGCTCCGTAGCACCTGTTTGCAAAACACACATACACACACACGCGCTGTCATTGTCGGTCCCATTACTGAACACCTGCTTGTTTTTTTTCATGTGTAACCAAATGTTGACTGTGTGTTTTGATAGTGAGGCCAGCAGTTGTAGTGTTTATCAACGTCGCTGAGCACGTTGTCCTTTTCGAAGCGGTGTACGGTTACATCGCTTTACTAGAACATTAGATTAACAACACACACAACCAAACATGACCAATGTGTGTGAGTTTCAGAGATGAGGATCTCTTGAGCAGTGGTTCATTTTAAATCATTTTACAGTGTGACAAATAAATCAACAGCACTTTTTATGTCTGGTGATTAGAACATAAATTGATTTAGAATTAAAAAAAAAAAAAGGCAAAATATTTGAATTGAAAATATTGATTTCTTGATTTGAATCAATTCTCATTTTGATGAACCGAGACTGATTTTTAAATCCCAAGAATCTTATCTTTTAGGGGCTGTTTACATGACACCATTTTCAACTAAAAACGGGAAACTTTTTATGCGTTTTGGACGTTCATTTACACAACACCGGCGTTTTGAGGGCCAGAAAACACAAACTTTTGAAAACTGGTTTCAAAAGTTTTTTTTAAAACAACACCGTTATAGTGTCCGTGTAAACTACAAAAACGTTAATTTGTGAAAGTGGTGACGTCATGTGCATGCATATTATGTGTTCAGTCTGTAGTATAGGCATGTAAAAGTGACAAAAAAGTGACATCACCAACTACTGGCCTGGCAGCATAATACAGCGTTTGTAGTTGTTTTCGCAGAACCATCTGAACGGGGATTGGTTTGACATTGCTGTCGTCTGTACGTGAAAAATCCAAAGGAAAAACTTTTTGTTTTTAGTACATCGTTGTCTTGTAAACGTACCCTTAGTCTATGCTGTTTTCAGATGTGTGAACAAAACTTTACTATTATTTGTAGCTTGCCTCCCATCCAATAATGGCGATAATATTTCTGCTTTATTTTTAATATGAAACAAAGTCTCTGTTTTCAAATTCTGTCAGTTTTATTGCAAATTTCAAACAATAATTACCACTTTAGCGCTCTTTAATGTGGCGTGACAGATCGCTGTAGTTCCTTAGTTCAAGCAAAGCGGCAGAGCGAAGCACACCGTTGAGGACTGCATTCCCCGATCAGATTTCTTATGGCGCGGTATTGAATTTCTGAATAAAAGATGGTAGTGGTCTGTAAATCTGTTGTACTTTGGACGGGAGCGGGTGGTCTTACAATAGCCCGCTCCCGACATCCTTTGACAACAGCATATCCGTGCTTTACTCATTCTTACCGACTACCTGCACAGCCTGCTCTGAGGACTGTATTATGCCAAAATGGCATTCTGAGGCTCTTAGAAGAAGATTTGCTGAGGCACTCAAGACTGGAAAGCATTGCTGAAATGATGCTAAACCTTTTCAAAGCAGTCGGCTTCATACAAATTAAAGAAACATCATCACTGCTCGTCCCACAGAAGGTTGTGCAAGTAAAATCACTGCAATACTCTCGATCACAAATTTCAGTGTAACACAGGTAAGAATCTATCTGCATAGTTGGCTACGGTTAACATTAGTATTCCTGGTTTTCGTTACATGAGTTTTGAGGTTGCAGGTTGCAGTATTGAACAATATTGGGTGGTGTAGAATGATGCGGACAATAACTGGACCTGCTATTGGGTTGTTTTGGCTACACGCAAAAACTGTTATACAGCAAAACTTCTATAGCCTGATTCATGAATAAAAAGCTGCTTTTCTACCATTCCATTCCATGCCGATCCAGCCCAGCCGGTACGGATATGGTTTTATTTTCCACTGCAGAGCTGATAACAGAGCTCTTGGGAATACAAATAAGAGTTTACAGATTGTATGATATCTTAATAGTGACTGTGTTATGGAGGATGATAAGATATTTCTTTTAATTTTATTATTACCCTGTTAGCGTTCCACTGTACCGCCCGCGATACACATACCTTTCAAACCATGCATATACTCCAAATGGTTCAAGAACAGCAGGGGTGTCAAACATACGAATACGGCCCACAAAGGTGTCCAATCCGGCCCGGGGAATGAATTGAACAATAATAAAAAACAGTTATGCATGGTCCACCGGCCATAAATCCGAACGGTTATTAGTTCTATTTTGGCCAATATCTATTCTGGACTTGCAAACAAACCGCTTTGAAATCATTTCCCAAACTGTTATTTGTGTGGAAATATTACGACGTCTGTAAACAGGACGTTAACACAGCCACATGCTGAATACGGACGCATAGAGAAGAATATAGACACGCCAGCTGAGCAAATACTGTACCAGGCTTAGCTCAGTTTGTGAACTATAGGAAGAAATATATAAATACTGAATTGAGTTTTATATTAATGTAACTTAAAAGGGAACTGTTCAGAAAAGTTTCGATCTACGTATAAGTAGCCTATTTTAGCAGCGCTGCTTTGTGTACAGTGGTAACCAAGGAAACGCTATATCGCTGCTGTTCCACAAGTGCCACCTACTGCATTTTCATTCAGTCCGTCTGCTATTTCTGTTTTGTGCAGGTGTCTTATGTAGCATAGTTTCACAAAGCTAAAAAAGTCAGACCATGCTGTTTTTGCTGTAATTCTTGAAATTATACAATCGAATTTAAATCACAAACAACTGTTCATGCTCAGAATGCAGTGGTGCCTGTATAGGCCTACCACATGGCTACACATTTTTTTTGTTTAAGGCCAGTTTGGCCTGTTATAGAACAAATAAACAAATAAATTTGCTTAAAGAAAAAAAAAATTGGAAACCGGTATATAATTTGCTCCAAAAAATTGGAATTGGCCATAAAAAAATAAAATTAAAAAAAAATCGGTGCATCACTAATTAAAATAGTAAATAAAACATTATCGCAGTAAAACAAATGCAGACAAAGAGCAGTGTGTTTTGTTTTTTTTGTTCTCACAAATTAAATAGGGATGCACCGATACCAAGCTCATGTACTCATACTCGTAAAAATACCCCCGATACCAAAGACCGATACCTCACGTGACGTAACTGACAGAATTTTCCATGCACAGAGACACCGGCGGCAGCAGCAGAAACAATGTCAGCCTCAGAGGTGTGGAAATACTTCAGAATTAATGATGACAACACACACATTGCGAACTGCATGCTTTCAATCACAATTCGTTATCGTTTAGTGAAGGCGGGATAGGCGGAATCGCGCTGAATGACACAGACTAGAAGCGCTCTCTCTCTCGCACGCGCTCTCTCTCTTTCTTGCGCGCGATCCCAGTTCTCACAGCGCGCGATCAGTTCTTCTTGTGCCTGAATGGTCAAATGCACACATAGTTGTCAAAATGTCCATCGTGTGGAGTATCTCACATAAATACAGTCGGTTATGGCTTAAGTGGACGTAAACATTTGGGTGAAAACAGGATATGTGTCAGTATCCATGGATTCGGTCTTAAAGGGACCGTAGCCTATATTTGTCATTAATGTTAATAAACAACAAAATATGTTAAATAAATGTATACATGGTAAATAAACCTACTGTATCTGAAAAACAAGTTTATTTAATTTGTATCTTTATAGTATTTGTTGTATTGTTTGTAATTTGTTTGTAAATTTCTTTTTATATAACAACAGTTATATATATTGGTAATTATGCCCTTTGAAGGTTATTGGACACTGTGAAATAAAAAAAAAAAAACAGAGAGAGAGAGAGAGAGAAATTAATAAATGTATAGGCATCGGTATCGGCGAGTACTAGAAAAAAAGTATCGGTACTCGTACTCGGTCCTCAAAAAATGGTATCGGTGCATCCCTAAAATTAATGTGTAGTTTGTGTGGTTAATATTAATGTAACTGTCAGCTCACTAAGGTATAAAAAAAAAAATCCGGCCCACACATGGTTACATTTTTTCCCATCTGGCCCTCAACCTAAAATGAGTTTGACACCCCTGAAGAACAGCATGCAATTTACTTTGGGTATGCCTTTTTTTACGGATTTGCAAGAATGCAAAGGGGTTAACTTGTGTTTACGTCACTCAAATAAGGCTTAGGACCATAAAATGTATGTCCAACCATATCCCTCGGTCCGATGGATATGATAGGATGTCCTACCTGCCTGTCAACGTATGTTTTTACATACCCTTGCACACCTTGTTCGCGCAGACATCATACGTTTCATCAGCGCGTTTCATGCTATGCAGAGTTAAAACAGAGGCCGGTCATGAACACCGCAACCAAAACAGCAGCCACGTTTTAGAGTTCCTCCTGAACCAAAACAATGAGCTAATACTGCGTTCACGCCATAACTACCATAATTTGTATGAGATGAAACCCCGTGACGTTATACTCGGAGCGATTCGTGCCTTGAATTTATGCATTTCAATGATAACACAATCAACACCGAAATGAATCTGGAATACAGGTCAGTGCTCTTGAAGTTGTTTACGTTCATTATTAATATAATGTTATGTGCTTTGAGACATGAGATAGTTTAACGCCATCTCTCATGACGCTTTTGCTCCCTGCATGTGTTTTGGAGGAGGCGTGGCTTTGGTGACGCTCTGAAGGGACAGTGGGATCTTATGCTTTCAAAGCTAGCTCGCTATTGCTAGCATCTCTGAAAATAACCTATCCTACCTCTTATATTGTATTTAGGGCTGCACAATATATCGTTTTAGCATCGAAATTGCAATGTGACTATCACGGATGTGCACATCACAGGATGTGCGATGTCAAGTATAGGGATCGTTAATCCGTACGGACCAGATACCACTCTTCAAAACGCATGTGATTCTAGGATTAATTGCAAAGTTTGACCATCATACAATGAAAGTTTATCATTTGAACGTGTTTTAGGTCCTGTCAGTTTAAACATTCAAGCGATTTTAAACCATTTGAGCGCACAAAGACGCGAAAGAGAACTCAATTCTGAACCTTCGGCTGTATTCTGTGCACGCACACACACACAGCCGCGCAGATGCATGTGAACACCGAATGCCATTCTCTTCCGCGTCTATTTGTGCCTGAACGGACACATACATGCAAATAAATTGTCAAAATGCACGTAAAACATCGAGTATCCTCGTAAACACAGTTGCTTATGGCTTAAGTGAATTGAGAAAGAAAACCGGATGTGTAACAGTATTTTGGATCCGCACATTTGGTCTTAAAGTGACAGCAGCCTAATATTCCTGCAGCTTTCTGTGTCTTGAATGTTATCAAACAACAAAAGACAAAGATAAAAATCACTTTTGTAGTTTTACACAGATTATGTTTAATTTATACAGTGAGACTATGTAGTGTTATTTTACATTTGATTATTAAATTTCTGTACCTGAATACTGTTGACTTGCCTGAAAAATATAAAGCACTGTTTATTTCATTTGTATCTTTGTTCTATTATATTTATCTATGCTTGTAATTTGTTCATTATTTTCTATGCGTATTCACTCACCTACAAAATCATACCAATCATCCTAGAATGATTAATTCTTTCCAAATAGAGCTATTCAAGTCATCTGGTGAATTTTTTTTATTTTTTTTTTTATTTTTCATATCTCAAAATATATCACAGAAAAACAAAATATCGCAATGTCAGTTTTTTCCAATATCGTGCAGCCCTAATTGTATTGTAGTATGTAACTGGAACCAATTTCTGCTACAAAACCAGAATCCTGTAGAAAACACTGCCAAGGAGAAAACCGAGACTCCTTCCAAAAAGACCATTTAAGAAGAAAAAGAGCATTTTCCACAAGAACATTACTGTCTGCCTCAAGTTTTACAAAAACAACTGTTGGATAAATGTGCTGCTGATGAATGAGACAGTGGAACTTTCTGGCATAAATGAGAAACATTATGTTGGGTGATAATGAAAAACTGTATATCAACAGAAACTTATCCAAGCACTGAAGTGAGAGTATTGTAGTTTTGGGTGATATAGCTCAGCCATCTAGTAGGCAGTCATTGCTGTATTTTACCATTATTACGAGGACATAAAAGATCTCAATCTCGCTTGAAAACTAGTCTTCAAGATCAATCACGATATAAAATCATCAGATCGCCCGCACCTAATTTGTAACGTGTCTCCCATCCAGTAATTGAGATAATCTTTCTGCTTTATTTTTAATATGAAGCAAAGTCTCAGTTTTCAAATTTTACAGTTTTATTATGAATTTCAAATAATAAATACCGTTTTGGCATTTATGTGGCTTGACAGATCGCTGTATAACTGCAGTTTTATGCCTTTAGGAATCAAGTCACAATCCAGGCCTGAACTTACCTGAAATGTGTGTGTTTGTGTGTGCAGGGGGCCATACAGGCGAGCTGATGAGGATGACGATGGTGAGTGAGCTGATGGTCTGATGGTTTGGTAATAATGGACGTTCCCAATGGCCAGCCCAGCATCTCCACCTTCACGACCCCGGCCTCAGAGGTCAGCTCACACTCAAACATCATTGCCAATGAAACAAATACTGTTTACCTGCTTTACCTTGAATGTTTTATAAGGTAATCTAATGATGAAAACCTTTTTTGCTCATTTATCCTGTCATTGTTTCCATGTCTTTCCCTGCAGAGGAGCAGCAGTTCTGAGTCCCTCAGTGAGAAGGGCCCATCAGAGCTCAAGAGCTTTGACGCCGTGGTCTTCGACGTGCTGAAGGTCACGCCAGAGGAATATGCAGTAAGTCAAACTCGTCTTCTGTGTGCCTGAGGCTTTGTGTTTCTTCACACACTCTCCCAGATTACACTTAGTATTAAACAGGGATTTTATTTATTTTATTTATTTAATTTTTTTTCCATATTTATACGCATATTTCCATATTTGAAGTATGACCCATGTGAATCCGAGGTTAAAAAAAAAAAGGGAGCTATAAAATAATAATGTGATTACATGGTGTGCACAAATTAAACTACCTTATTAAATATCGTGACCCCAAGAATCGATTTTAATTGTGAGATTCCAAAAGATTCCCACCCCTAGTTTGAAATGACAACATGACAAAAATGTTCCCCTGTGATTTGTATCAGTGGCCCTGGTACCAAGTGTAGACGGAGCCAAAGAAACATAAGAAAAACAACATGGAAAACAGAAAGAGATGAAGGGCAGGAGGAGATGAGCACTGACAGAGAGGAGTAAATACTTCAGCACAGTTTCAGTAATAATTAATGGTCATTTGGCAGACGTTCTTGCGGGCCGCAGTGCTCTCTAGAGTTTGAATTAAACACCAGAATCCGAGCGAGGCTATCAAACTCTCCTCTCTCTGGTAATTCATGGATTCGATCTAAACTCCCAGCTGAACTCTTTTAAGAACTTGAGGAAAAGATACACAGCCGCTTGTTGTCTCATACTTGCTTTAATCTGACAACGATCTGTTTTTTTCTCTTTTAAGTCCATTTACTTTACTTATGTTGCTCAAAGTTTCTTACACCACAAACACTCATAATTAGGTTTTTCATGATCATTTACCACCTTCTTTATAATCCTCAAAATCAAATCAAACGGGCTGTTTTTGCTACTGTACCTTTAAGACTTCTATATGTAAATGATCTCGATTATGATTGGCTACTCTCTTCACATGTGACAAAAGGCATAGTTTACATTAACGATTATTTGATACAGGTCAAATAACTGAATAGGGCTGTATATATCACTGATTTGATTCAATTCAGACTTGCAAGCTCTCGATTCAGTTTGATTTTGATTCGATTTGAGGGGTCGATGGGCAGGAAAATATAACACAAGGGGTTGCTTGGAGAAAGTTACACACTATGCCATTTAAAGAGAGGCGAGGTTTGTGGTTGGCTTTCATGGTCTGCAATGCATTCTGTGCCATCTGCTGGATGGGAGATGCACTACAATTAATGTTCAGTGAACATTTTGAAATTTCCAATTTTTTTCCCCAATATCAGATTTATCAAATGAAGATAAAACCAATATTTTTACCTAACCTATTGCTGAATACTGAAATAGTGTTGATATGTAAATGTGAGTGGTTTTCACCATTCAGTTTTAGCAATATTATGTATGTTACATGATTATAGAGACAGCCTGACCTGCTACGAAAGATTTTAGATTCTAGTCAGGAGTCCAAAACAAGCAAAGCTTATGTTACCGGTGGAAACAGTGTAATATATACCTGTGATATATCTAGTAGTGTCACCAGGGGACGCTCTCTGTGTTTCTGACCACTAGTACACCTGATGTGAATGCAATGACCTGATTCTGCACACGTCTGCCTGAAAGTGTCTCTATCTGGGGTACAGAGTTTCTTTCTGTGCTTTATTTATTAATGGCCCAACCCATTAACCTATATACAGCACATCATCCCAGTCTCAGTCTCAAGCCTGCACTGAAGTGTGTTTTATTTATGCGCACATACTCTCCACGGTGACCCCCACACGTACGACATTCATGCATGCGTGAAAAATGTCTTGTGAATGGCAACTGAGCAGTGGACAAAAGATGATTTATTATTTATGTGTCTGTTAGACAGCGTGTAGAATATTCACACACTCTCATGTAAGGATGGTTAGTGAAGATGAGAACGCATCTTGTTTCAAATAAGCCAATAAATCCAGAAACTCTGCTGTAATAAATGCTTATGCACAACATTTCAAATCTGGAGACACTGACCTGAAGAAAAAAAAGTTCAAAAATCAATGTAAAATGCTTTACCTTTAAAATAATGCATAATAAAAGATGCATATTCTGTTATAATAATGTTGTGCTGATGTCATCTGTGTTCTTCTGCAGGGTCAGATCACTCTTATGGATGCTCCAGTGTTCAGAGCCATTCAACCTGAGGTAAGTCTTTTGTTCATTGTGTCACTGATGTACAGGGTCCAAAAATTACACTTTGCCACCCCTTGAAACAGTTAAAAACAGTGTGACGTTTTAAAATCGTATTTTATAGTTGTTTTTGAAATGCCCCATATGTGTGTATATCATTTGTATCACTCCGCTTGCAGCATTTCTCTCATAGCGAGTGTCATGGCGGATGAGCAAACACCATAATTTTACAAATACTACTGTTGTTGTGTCACGGAATGTAGTTTTTAGGTGAGAATGTAGTTGTTTAGACCTCAAATATGCAATTTATATATAAACATAATGCCCTTTTGACAATTTGTTTAGATGTGACCGTTCAACGCTCATGTACCCACAGAGAACAGCTTCATCTCGGCCAGTCCTTTGCGAATGTGCCGCTGTCTCTTATTAAGATGGTGTTTAAACATGAGGTATCATTTATTTTGGGGTATATCAAATGGGCAGTCTTTGGTCTTGTTAATTTATTACTTGTTCCACAGCAAATCGATTTGGCTAAGGGCAAAGTTAAGTTTCGTAACTTTATATTTTTATTTAAGTGAAATCCTGTACTATAACTACCGCTGCTTTTGTGCTTTTGACTGAACTGTTTGCTTGTTTATTTCCTATTGTACAAACTTCTTATACTTTTATAATGACTAATATTGTTATTAGATATTCTAAAATTAATAACATCACAACATTTATTTCCATCAAGAGGTGCATCATTTTTTGGTCAAGATCTTGTATTGACAATGCAAGAGGTGAGCACTCTGTAAAGTCTCCTCCAGCACATCCCAAAGACTTTCAATGAATTTAAGGTCTGGAGGTGCCAGTTCATGTGTGAAAATGGTTCTTCGTGCTTCCTCACAACCATTCTTTGACAGTTTGGTTGTTTAAAAAAATGAAAAGCTACACACTCCATCAGTTAAGGTTAAAAGAACTGTTGCCAAACATATAGAAACATCATAATCACTGCAATAATGATCCAATCATAGACTCTTAATCATTTGTCTGTTTAAATCCAAACAGCAACTTTTTGTTTGGCTCTTTAAATAAGCTCTGTCCCTTGGATATATACATCACAATAAAGAAGAAAAGCCAGTTGAAATTTCCATTTCATGACTTTAAAGCAATTGCCATTTGTGTCAAAACATTGAAGAAAAAAAAAAAAATGGATAAACCTCTGATGGTTAACTTTCCACTGTGGGAAAAGCTGTTGGAACATAGACGATGTTTGAGTTGCGGCAGATGTTTTCTTTAGTATATCTTTAATTTAATTTGAATTGCTCACTGCACTTACATAAGTGAGGTCAGACTGCTTAAATCATATAGTGTTGCAGTTGCTAATACAGTTAGCAGCCAGCTGGTGAGTAACTGTGCTTACATGCCAAAGGCATTTTTCCCTCTCATTTGGTGCCTGCAGAGTGTTTATTTTGGTCAGCATTTTCTAAAGAATGGGTCCTGAACCAAATTCGTTTGCGTGTGTGCAAATGTTTCCTTAAAGGAAACTAACCGAAATGGCTGAAAGCCTTTATTTTGTGTGAGTACTGTGTGACTGACTCATAGGGCTGTCACTGACTAAACAGCCTTACAAAGTGTGTTACATTTGGACAAGCTCAATGAAACCAGCCTCTAATAACAAAATTGCATGTGATTTTTGGACCTGGTTTATTTACGGTCACCTCTGTGGCTGTTCCAGAGTTTCCCAGCAGAGGGCAGTAAGCGCACAGTGAAATGTTTCTGTGCTTCAGGGCTCTTCATCCATGGCTTCTATTGGACTGAGTATATACTTTAAAAAACACACAAGCTTCTAAGATCAATGCAAGGTCTAAAATGAACTTTTTGCCAGTGGCCAAAAACCTGATCATAAATGTTTCAAGCTGGCTGTGAAAAATTTATTTTGAATTATTATTATTATTATTACTGTTTTTTTTTTTTTTTTTTATAAATATTTGAGACAAACAGCACATTTCATTGCAGCACGAGCAATATATCACTATTGCAACATCCATATACAAATCAATCTCAATCTCTCAATAAAACTGCATCTGCCACAAAAATATGAAGATGCATCATGATTTTGTTTCAAATATGTTTGCCTTAGTGGGTAAAGGGATAGTTCACCCAAAAATGAAAATTATGCCATCATTTACTTTGTGTTTTGTTTTGTTTTGTTTTTTGTTTTGGTTTGTGTTTTGTTTTGGTTTGTTTGTTTTGGTTTTACATTGGCTTTTGTTTGTTTTTGTTTTACTTTTTTGTTTTGTATTTTGTTTTTGTTTTGTTTTACTGTTTTTTTTTTTTTTTTTTTTTTTTTGTGTGTGTTTTGTTTTGTCCATACAATGGAAGTCTTAAAGTGATGATACACGGGGCAACTTTTTGGGCAATGTTGCCGAGCGATGTTGCTTGAGCACTTTCCCATTGAGAATGGGCAACAAATTTCTTTTCTTTTTTTTTTTAGCGTTTTTGCCTTTATTATGATAAGACAGTAAGCACTAAGCTGACAGGAAGTGAAGTGGGAGAGGGAGAGGGGGGTGAGATCAGGAAAGGTCCGCGAGCCGGGACTCGAACTCGGGCCGCCCGAAGCGCAACGGCGTTATGTCGGCACACTGCCCACGAGGCTATAGCACCAACGGAATGGGCAACAAATTTCTATCTGGATACTTTAGATCAAAATTTGTTGCCCATTCTCAATGGGAAAGTGCCCAAGCAACATCGCTTGGCAGCATTGCCCAGCAACATTACTCAAAAAGTTGCCCCGTGTATCATCACCTTTAGAGCACTAAAATTGTTTGGTTACCAACATTCTTCAAAATATCTTCTTTTGTGTTCCACAGAAGAAAGAAAAACAGGGTTTGAATGACATGAAACCCATAGCTATATAGAGTACCAAATAAATAATGGCAGTTATTTTGTTTACTGACATCTGGGCCTCGTTCTCCATTCACTGCCCTCCATGTTGTTCACCCTCCTTTTCTCTCTCTCTCTCTCTCTCTCTCTCTCTCTCTCTCCTCTTTGAACGATTTATTAGCGCAGGCATGTTTTATCCACCGTCTGTAAGGTTGGGCTTTAAGCCACACAGACTGTGATTTATAAAGCATTTGATGAGGCTACCACACATCGAATACTAATGTTGCATTTGGGGCTTTTTTTCTGACTGTAAGAGACAAAATCAAGGCGACTGAGAGGAACTAAATGTTATGCAATTTGTTTAATGCATTTGTGGGAAATTGTGGCTGGCGTGAATTTTTTTGTCATTATTTATGGTAATTACAGTAATTTGTGTAATTATGTCTACCGATTTCTGTCATTGGACGGTTTGATTGATTATACAGCGCTGTTTGGCTTTGATTGTCTTGGCAGAAGTGTTTTGGATGCGTGCACGCTTGCTTGGAGAATAGAGGGCGAAATTTCAGGTCCCCCTTTTGAAAATTTGAGGGTCTAGTTCTCTGGAAGATGACACAGAACTAACCTCAGATTTTAAAAATGTCTGGGATCGATTTAGCCGGTTTAGCCAACATGCGTATCAGTCGACAAATTACGCATATAGATAATGGTTCTTTCTGGTTTTTCTGGATCAGATCTGGCTTTCTGCCTCGCTTTGAGTATATCTGGATGTTGGCTGTTTTAGCTTTCTGTGGAAGGGATTTGTTGAAGGATTATTGACGCTTTCTCTGAATCTGGCAGCACATGCATTTGCGTTGTGGTGTAACATGAGAGAGTAAAAGGCAGAGGTTGACGTAAAATGGGTGTAAATGTCAAGCTACTGCTGTATTATGCAAGTTGTTGTTTCTGATATTTTCACATTGTAAAGTTTTTGTGTTGGTGCTAGGACAAATTATAGTGTTGATTTATTCTTATTTTGACAAAAATGTTATTGTTCTGGTCATGGTTTGGTTTAATTAAAAGATATTCAAAAGTTTTGTTTGAGGTTACTCAATTTTATATATATATATATATATATATATATATATATATATATGTATATATATATATATATATAATATATATATATATTAAATTAAAGGTGCAGTAAGCGATTTCTGAGAAACACTGTTGATATTTGACATCAACCCAAACAAACACACCCCTCCCTTCATTGCTCCGCCCCCACAATGCACAAACACGCAATGCAAGAGTGGATGTCTCTTTATCATAGCTGAAGTGAAGCAAAATAATACTTCAGGAAAAAAAATAATGTGAAGATGATTAACAAATGACAAGGAAGAACAAAAAATTGAACATACAGTATATGCAAGCAAAAGTTTGTTGTTAGTCACCAGCAGCAAACCAACTCCAGACAAACAATGACACTCAAAACTAGGGCTGCACGATATTGGAAAAAACTGACATTGCGATATGTTTTTCAGCAATATATATTGCGATATTCACCAGATGAATAGCTCTATTTGGAAAGAATCATTCAAATGATTAAAGTGATTTTGTAGGGGAGTGAATCTGCATATAAAATAAATGACAATCATAGATAAATACAATAGAACAAAGATACAAATGAAATAAACAGTTCTTCAGCCTGTTTTTCAGGTAAGTCTAACAGTATTTAGGTACAGAAATTGAATAATCAAATGTAAAATAACACTGAATTGTCTTCACTGTATAAATTAAGTATAATTAATCTTTGTAAAAGCTACTAAAGTAATTTTCTCCAATTAATTTTTAAAATAGGATCATTTACACTCCATCAGTTAAGGTTACTGTCATAACTTGTTTTCATGACAAATTTATTTAAACGTATACGTAAGACATTACTAACTGGTCAAGTAAATATAAAGAATATATAAGCTAATATAGTGCATATATTTAGTGAAGTTCTCCCCTCTAGAGTTCATTTCTCTAGTGAACTAACATGCTGTGGACACTAAATGACTTTCCTAAGGTAAATGTAATGCTACGTGAGATATTATTCTCAAGCTGATTTATTGATGTCTTTCCGCCATTGAAAAACTGGTTGCATAGATCGTCTGTTCTTCTTCTGCAACTTTTCCTGATGTGGGGGTTAGAAAACAGTGTTGCATTACTGCACACGCCTCCTTCTGCATTGGAGTGTAGATCACCTGTGACCGACTGTATTTGTCGCCTGACTGTTTGCACCGAAATGTGATGGTTCAGGACAAATACATGTACCGTTACACCCCTAATGTATATTACATCATACATGCGGTAAACATATATTTATTTATATGTTGCTTTGTTTTTATAGGATTATCTCATTTCAACCCCTTAACAGTCATAAAAAGTGAACTTTGGTTGGTATCTTTACTCGTCAAACTCGTCAGATGGCCCCTTCCTGTCTAAATGGTTGGTTTCTGGCAAAAAATGCTGCAAGGTTGACCAGACTTTATGTCTGTAGTCGAAAGTGTTCCTCTGTAAGAATGTTGACATTAATAAGGTTCAGATTGAGTGTACAGCAGACACATCCATGTGCAGCATGATCCTGTATGGCAGCAATATGAGCTCACGGTTGTAATGCAGAACAGAGGCTTTAGTGCATGCATTAAAACACTAAAACTTCATGAAAATGTCTTGTAGAGTGATCTGTGAAATTGCGTAACTTTTTCCAACCTACATGCATACCGTTTTATTCTCTGTACCACCCCATTACCCTTTTTTATAGGCACTTATAAGCACGCTCTGACCCACAGTGCCCTGGGTGGAATGAAAAGATTTGTTTGATTTGAGCAGAATAATGAAATGATATCAGTGAACTGGCAGTCTTGCCCTGTTTTTCTATGCTATTATTGGTTTTAATTGATGGAGGTCTTTATCAACTCTGCTGATGTTGCTAAAGAGTTTTTGATTTCAGTAGAGGTTGTTAAAAATTGCAACAGAAGCCTGCTGTTTTTGTTTTTTGCCTGGGTCGACTGCAGTTCATTGCAGTTTTCTTTGTGTGTTTTTGTCTGCTTGTCTCTCTCTCTCTCTCTCTCTCGCTCTCTCTCTGTGTGTGTGTGTGTGTGTGTGTGTGTGTGTGTCTTTGTAGGGGAGGTTAATTGTCTTTGAGGCTCTGGAAGCAGGAGAGATTTTGGTGATTTGTGCTCTGTTGCAGTGAAGTGAAATGTGTGTGTGAGAGAGCAAGCAATAAAGAAGCAAGTGGTTCTTTATTAAATAACATCGTTCAATCTGAAGGTCACTTGGACGCCTCACTTTCTGTGTGCAAAATGAGAAACAGTTAAAAAAAAAAATAAAAACCACATGCATCATAAAAACCACATTAAAGCGGTTCATATGACTCGAGCACTATATTCCAAGTATTCTGAATCCATATTATGGCTTTGTGAGTAAAACTGTTTTTGTATTATTTGTATACTATTATAGTATTTTTAGATTTTTTTTTTTTAAATAAATAATTTTTATAATTTTTTATATATTTTCAGGCTTTTTTATATTTTATATTTTATATTTAATTTTTTTTTTTATTTCAGTTTTAGTGACCTTAGTACTTCAACTTAAACTTTTTTTTTTTCAGTTGTCAAAGTAATGTTTCTAATTACGTTTTTTTTTTTTTTTTTTTTTTTTGTTTTTTTAGTTTTTCATCTAATATTTATATTTCATTTCAGCTTTATTTTAATTACCCAAACCAATTTTAATAGTTTTAGTTTCAAATAACAATAACAGGTTGGAATTACCAAAAGTGTAAAAAACAAACAAACAAACAAACAAAAAAACCTGAAGATTAACTGAAAATCTTGTCTTCCACCACAACTCTCAAATCTCATTCTATGGAAGCTTGTTACCGCCACTAAATAAACTTTTTTTTCTCACAATTGCGAGTTTACATTTCGCAATTCTGACTTCTTTTCTCAGAATCGCAAGATATAAACTCACAATTGCGAGAAATAAAGTCAGAATTGTGAGCTATAAAGACTTTATAACACATAATTGCGACTTTATATCTCACAATTGCGAGTTTATATCATGCAATTCTGAGAAAAAAGAATTGTGAGATAAGTTGCAATTACCTTTTTTATTTTTTATTCAGTGGCGGAACAAAGCTTCCATATCATTCAGTTCAAATCTGGCATTTTTTTCGTATTGTTTTTTTCTTTTTTATTTATTTTAATTTGTTAATGTCATTGGTTATTGGCCATAACATTTATTATTATTTTTTTTTTAATCAGCAATTCTGTATCGGCCAGAAGTTTAATCTTGCTATTTAAAGCTTGCTATGTGAACATGTATACAGCCAGGTTTTGACATTAATGATGACAAAATATATAAACAAATACTTTAATGGTGCCTTTAATCATTTTTATTTGACCTTAATTGTATGGAAAAGGGCAGCTTGTACACGGTGCATTACTTTGTCCTTTTTATGTTCCACTGAAAAAAGAAAGTCATACTGGTTTGGAACGACATGCGGGTGAGTAAATGATGACAGAATTTTCATTTTTGGATGAACTATCCCTTTAACGTTTATGTGGTAGAGATGCTGGTTTTAGTTTAGCCTTTGATAACCTGTGGTTTCCTTTTTGCAGGATTGCCTCAGGAGAGGCTCTCATTTGGTTTGAAGATAATAGATCAGCATCTTTAGTCAATTTGCTCACACAGAGCCACATGAATATTGCACATGCATGTTCAGTTGTAAAATCGCCCCTCTTAGTTGTTCTGTAATGAATCTGTAAGCATTAACAGAGGAACCAGTGGGTTTTTTTGGCCTTCATGGCTATGACGCACATTATCGTTCAGTCTGGCCGTTTTTGGCTGCGACGGCGCAACATGTTGCATACGTACTATTGTGAAGAATGCTGGTAGGGTCTATGAAAAGACCACTGCAGACACACGTGAGCCAGTTACAAACTAACTGCACAGATCACATGGCAGTCAGCCCGACACATGGATATGATACATAACATGAGAGATTATCTTAATACCAGCACTCTGTCTTCATGTTCTGCTATACAGTAAATGCAAAAACAATGGACGAGGGCCCAGCAGGTTTTCACATTACAAGAAATGGATATTTGTCTGTGCTATGATACACGTTTTCATGTAAATTTGTGTTAAGACCTTTTACAGGCAGTGTCTCTGTAGTTTTAATAAACAAATTATTTATTTAAATTGTTTTATTAATTAAAATATTGCATCCAATGCTATTTATTTATGATATATTACTTATAATAAGCTTAATTTGCTTGACATGTTTATGCTGACAAGAATGACAATTCCTTAATTTAAATACTCAGCGCCAGTGTTGGGGGTAACGCATTACAAGTAACTTCAGTTACGTGATCAGATTACTTTTTTAGTAATTTACTAGTTTTAACTAGTAAAGTAACGCATTGCTTTTAAATTTACAACATATCTGAGTTACTTTTTCAAATAAGTAACGCAAGTTACTTTGTTTTCCCATGTATTGACTGACAGCTTTTCTGTCCCCATGTTGAGAGAAATGGAGATTAAGTGCAGAAGCATTGACGGTTATTCACGTATTCATGGACGGTTAGTCAGTATTCCTCAAAATGAATAAAAACAGTGAAATGCAATCTCAGAATAATCCACAAACCTGCAATAATTAAATATATATTAAATGAAACAAATTTACTTTTTGTATTTAATGTATCCAATGTCTTTGCTGCTGACCTTCAATGATCTGATTCAACCATACTAATAAGCAAAAATGACTAGAAAAACATCACATTTGTGATCAGCCTAAAGCTTATTCATTTCACTTTTGGTGTGAAAGGGCCTTTACATTTGCCAAAAATGGAACTTCTCTGTTGTTATTAAAAAACAAACAAGCAAGCCCAGCCCAGTTGAGAAAAAGTAACGCAAAAGTAATGGAGTAACGCAATATTGTAATGCATTACTTTTAAAAGTAACTTTCCCCAACACTGCTCAGCACCGTATCAGAGCATTTAAAGGGGATATATGTAAGAATTTTCATGTATGTATTGCTTTTTTTTAATTGCCACATCACTATAATCAGATGCTTTCTTAATTGCTGTTTTCTCCCCGAAAGATAACTTCGCTGTGAGTATATCGGGGCCTTGAATCACGTTCGGTATCTTGTACGTTACCTGTGCACGAGTGCGAACATGAGCAGTATGATGGCTGCAGTTCTCTTAATGGCCACTGGTGTCGCTAATAACAAGGGTTTCTGAATTCTACATATAGCCCCTTTAACACCTGCTTAAGCTATATTGTGGGTGGTTAGTGAGTAGGACACGCCGTATTTGGACTGAAATATAGCGCACAGTCTTGGGGGAAAGTTACTTTTAAAAATAATGCGTTAGTATGTTACTCCCTCAAAAAGTAATTAATTGCGTTACTTTTTATGGAAAAAGTTACTTTTTCTCACCTGGGCTGGGCTAGGCTTGCTTGTTTGATTTTTTTTTTTTTTTTTTTTTTTTTTTTTTTTTTTTATATATATAAATAACAAAACAAAAACAAAAAAGTTCTATTTTTGGTAAATGTAAAGGCTCTTTCACACCAAAAAAGAAATTAATAACTCAGGCTGAAGGAAATGCATATTTACACAGTAGAGGGCGTAGCTCATACAAACCTTTTAGCTGTGCTGCAATTCTGGACTGCAGAAGAATAGGATGCAGGAGAAGAAAATTCAACACTTCAGCAATAATAATAAAAAAAAAAAAGAAAAACACATGGGATGTTTAACTAAAGTCATTTTTGCTTATTAGTATGGTTGTATTGGATCATCAAAGGTCAGCAGCAAAAATGTTGGATAATAAAGTGAGATTAAATACGTAAAGTATATTTATAGTATTTAACATAATTTATTATTGCAGGTTTATGTAATATTCTGAGTTTGCATTTCACTGTTTTTATTCATTTTGAGGAATACTGAATCTGTTTTTGTGCAAATGAAATGAGTGAATGGAGGTTCACACAGCACACACAACACCTCTGCACTTACTCACGATTTATCTCAACATGAGGACAGGAGATCTGTCAGTCAATAAATGGGAAAACAAAGTAACTAGCGTTACTTATTTTGTAAATTGAAAAGTAATGCGTTACTTTACTAGTTACTTGAAAAGTAATCTGATTACGTAACTCGCGTTACTTGTAGTGACCCCGCTAAAGTGGTGCAACCATTTAGTTAATTCTCCTCAATTGTGTCTCTATTTTGCAACAGAGTGTTTGGAGATCTTTTCCCCAGTGAAGTCCCCAATCTTCCCCCATTCTGACCACATTTGTGCCGTTCGTATAATAGCATGTGCTTGGCGGGATGCCGTCTGATGTGGACTCTATAGAGCAGTTCAGATTAATGGACGGTACATATGGCATGTTCACTTCCCCTCCTGTGCTGCTATTACAAGACAAAACCTCTTGCAGCAGAGAGAGAGAGAGAGAGAATCACTGGAACACAGTTTCTAGGGAAAGTGTTCTATTTTAGATTTATAATCTTCAGGTGAAGATCTGTTTCAGACACACGTGCAGAAATAGTATGTTCTTTATAGTTAATCTGACTTCAGCTAGGATTTGTGGTGTTGGTTAAAGGAACACTCCACTTTTTTTTTTTCAACTCCCCTAGAGTTAAACAGTTGAGTTTTACCGTTTTCGAATCCATTCAGCCGATCTCCGGGTCTGGCGGTACCACTTTTAGCATAGCTTAGCATAGTTCATTGAATCTGATTAGACCGTTAGCATCTTGCTCAAAAATGACCAAAGAGTTTCGATATTTTTCC
The DNA here is from genome assembly GCA_039654765.1 of Mylopharyngodon piceus. Lineage (NCBI taxonomy): Eukaryota > Metazoa > Chordata > Actinopteri > Cypriniformes > Xenocyprididae > Mylopharyngodon > Mylopharyngodon piceus. The sequence continues at coordinate 27,596,073 of CM077456.1, forward strand.
TATTTAAAACTTGACTCTTCTGTAGTTACATCGTGTACTAAGACCGACGGAAAATGAAAAGTTGCAATTTTCTAGGCCGATATGGCTAGGAACTATACTCTCATTCCGGCGTAATAATCAAGGAACTTTGCTGCCGTACCATGGGTGCAGCAGGCGCAATGATATTACGCAGCGCCTGTGACCCGGCTTGCACACGGAGCGTGCCTTGCAACCATGGAGACATTTGTGAGAGACGCTGCGTAATATCATTGCGCCTGCTGCACCCATGGTACGGCAGCAAAGTTCCTTGATTATTACGCCGGAATGAGAGTATAGTTCCTAGCCATATCGGCCTAGAAAATTGCAACTTTTCATTTTCCGTCGGTCTTAGTACACGATGTAATGACAGAAGAGTCAAGTTTTAAATAGGAAAAATATCGAAACTCTTCGCTCACTTTTGAGCGAGATGCTAACGGTCTAATCAGATTCAATGAACTATGCTAAGCTATGCTAAAAGTGGTACCCACCAGACCCGGAGATCGTCTGAATGGATTCGAAAGCGGTAAAACTCAACTGTTTAACTCTAGAGGAGTTGGAAAATGAGCCTATTTTCAAAAAAAGTGGAGTGTTTCTTTAACTTTAGGAACCAACCATTTTTTTTTAATAACCAACCATTTCTTAACTTTTTCTACAGCTGTTCTCAGGTAATAATAATAATAATAATTATTATTATTAAATTGACAATAACAAGATTATTTTGAGAAATGGTTGGATTGTACCACAATGTTTACATTAAATGCTGAAGTGGAAAATCTCTGCTGTTCCCCACCCAATCTAGCGATAGTATTAAATCTATGTATATTTTTATAGTCCATATAGTACTGGCTGTAGACCTCCACATCCTTGTCAACTGAAATTCCTTCTTTGATTTCCAGCTCCCCTGTTTGCATCTGATTTTGAGCTGTGGTTATATGGGTGAGCTCCAGGTTTCCAGACAAGGTGCTGATATTAAGGTTCAGCTAATGTACAGTGAATTAGTGTCATAACACAAATCCTACTCAAGGCCAGGGTTTGACATAGCCTACACTAAGTCACCCCTGCCAAGCTCTGGCTCCATTACTGCTCATCTCTCATTATCTTATCCATGATTCTCAGCTGGTTTCCATGAATACCTCCTGGACTGGTCTTAGAACAGCCTTGTTTTGTTTCAGTCTGGAAAAAAATGTTTGAATATGCATTTAAATCCTTTTAACAGCTTGAAAGTTGCCAAATGATTTTGTCTTTTCAAGACATGGTGGGCTGTTCTGGTGTGTTTTATTGGGCGTCTGTGTAAATGCACTTACATAGATACATCAGTGCTGCTACATCTTAAAATTATGTTTAATTTTAGAGACAGTACCTTTTCAAGAGACATAAAAGAAAGTGGAAGAAAGGGAACATAAAACACTGCTATGATCCCCTTTCCATGGACTTCCCACTGCTTTGAAGACACTTGTGCGATAGCAACGCTCCCTGTGAACAGAACCAATTTCCTCCTGTTTTTTTGTGAAGGCTTGATATCTATAAACTGAGAATCACAGAAGATTTTTCCTTCTTCAAACTTGTCTTTTTGCTTCCCTTGTTTCTGCTGGCCTCCATGGGTTTCTCTGGGTTCATTTCCATGCATATTAATCAACTGGTCACTGCCAGAATAAGATACTAGAATAATACTTCTTTTCTAGTTTATTGTCAGAATATACTTTTCTAATTGCACAGTTGCTGATTCACATGCTTGGTTAATCCTTTTTGCATGTCACCCTCTACACCAAGACAGGTTGCCCATTGAAGATAAGCAGGATTGAGCCTGGTCAGTACCTGGATGGGAAACCTCCTGGGAAAACCAGGTTGCTGCTGGAAGAGGTGTTAGTGAGGCCAGCAGGGGGTGCTCACCCTGTGGTCTGTGTGGGTCCTAATCAGGGCTGGACATTAACTTTTTTGCTCCCCAGCCACTGTGGCTAGGGGTTTTCTGGTTACTAGCCACTCAGCATTTTCACTGGCCACAATTTTGACATCGATACCATGGGGAAAAACTGGCATATAGATATTTTTTAGTATTATCTCAATTTGGCTGCTGTCACTTTAAGACCTGACACACAGATCCCTTATACTGTTGCACATGCATTTTCTTTCTCAACTGTTTACGTTCACTTAAAACATAACTGACTGTGTTTACGTGAATACTCACCAAGACCGGCGTTTTGACATTATTTTGTGTGTATTTGAGTCTTTAAACGCAATAAGCAGCAAAAAAGAACTGAATTTAGTACTGAGAGGTGGCTTGTTTATGTGTCAATTCACTGTCGGCGAGATGAGAGAGGGGAGAGAAGAAAAGAAAAAGAAATAAATCTTGGTCCGTTTCCCAAAACGCACTGGCATCCGGTCCTCCGCCAGCTGGGTGAACTCCTCCACAATGCTTGGCAGTGGTGCTGAAGATCCCTCGGTGGACGGCTCTCTAACTCCTCCGCCGCCTGGTTCACAGCGACGGCTCTTTTGGGTTTGGGCAGCTGGCAGTGAGTCCACTATTCCCTGCTCCTCCCCATCATGGTGGATGGCAGCAGGCTCTGGCCTACGGCGAATGGTGGTGGCGACTCCACTCCCTCTCAGAACCCAGGCGGCCGGCAACGAGTTTGTCCGTCCCCCCGGCAAGTCAATCCAGCCCACTGCCTGGAGCGTCCATGGCGATAGGATCTGCTCGATGGCACAGCGGATTTCCCACACCGGCGAGGGCTCTTTGACAGCGCTTTCCTCCTTCCAGGTTTCAGCTTCAATGTAACACGGTTTAACATTCAGGGAAGGAGGCAAAAACCGGCGAACGTTTCACTGTAAAACGTTAAAGCGGCGGCCCCTCACCAAAGACTGCTGCATAAAATCACAAAATGGCAACATAAAGTCCAGGCATGGCTCTCTCTCATCCTTCACTGTCGTCGCTCCTCCTTTTATGCTCCCGGAGCCCCTCCGTGAAAAACTTGAGGTGCGGCGCAAGTGACACTCATTAACACTCGCTCCATTCCCACGGCTCTCATCCTGCTTGCTACAGTTTTGTTTTGTTTTGTGTTTTTGTTTTCTATCAGATGGTCCACTTTGCATCTTCTTCTAGCAAAGAACCTCCCAATAAGACAGGAAGACTGATCAACTACAATTGTTCATTTATACAGTATTAGGAAAGGGGTAAACGTAAAATAGGACAAAGGTCTGAGAACAAAGAGATCTGAGATCAACTTGTATTAAATTTATACAATTCTAAGATTTGATGCCATTATCTATGGAAACTATAGCAAATTCAGCACCTGGATCTTCCTTGCACGATACAGATTTTTGAGAAAGCTCTTGCCATTTTAGCATACAATATGGATTATTAGGCAATGCATGAACAGTGTTATTTGGGGCTGAGATCCCTCTTTTGAAACTTTTTGATTACAAGCCCAAATATTACCACTGTGCTACATTACCACTTTTGGAGCCTGTGGTACTGCTGTTACTGATTTGAAGAACTCAATGATAACCTTGGCAACAGCCCAGGTGGACCAATTAAGTTCAGTTAAATTGAATAGTTACTGTTCAGTTCTACCTTGGTCTCAGAAATGCATTACATCACAGAAGAAGAACGGAAATAGCCATTAACCTTGTGTTTTGAGTCCGAGTTGGGTAGCAGTTGATTTCATTAAATCTCAGTAGGTGATTTTCCTCATCACAGATTGTGAAGTTGGGGGTTCAAGCTCTAATTTGGCAGATTTGTTACACATGGAGAAATTGATTCAGCAGAAGTGATTTCATTGGCATTTCTTGGTGGTTGTTGTTGCTGGAGACACAATGCAGAAAGCACACTTATTTAGCTCTGTGTGTGTTGGCCCATATGCTCACATCTGTGTTTGTGTATGTTGCTAAGCTGCTACCTCCACAGGTTGCTGACTCATTAAGTCACTGCTTGCTAGTGTGACCTCATGAGAGATTGCGGTTGCATTGCTGCTGAGTTTAAGTTGGGTTCATTCCTGATGTACAATCGTGATGAATATGTTTGATGGTTATTTTCACTCTTCTTGAAGTCCCATCACGAAATCAGGCCGCTCTTCTCCCATTTACTGACAGCTGACAGGAATTAAATCTCTCCATGTGGTTGAATGCGTATCAGAGTTTGTTTTTGTGCTTTAATGGCGCTAACAGCTCATTTAAAACGGATTCTCTGCTGGACAATGTCTGAACGCTTGGCGTAATTACATAACGCACGGTTGCATAATTATGGTCGGGAGTTTCCAAATATGAATTTCCAAGCGTGACCATTACATCGTATATTAGACTCTCACTATGGCTTTAATCTTGGAGCTAACAGATCGTTTCTTAGATGACAGAACAGTCAGAGTTGAGTTTTCATGTTCGTGTCTTAGAGATTTAGCATGTCAGATTGATGTTTATCCAATGGTGTTTCTGCCAAATACACATTGTTAAATACTATTTTAAACGATTTTCCATTCTCATTCAGTCAATCGCTCGCACCATGCGAGTAACAGAGTGATCAACACAATTTTCGGATGATTGCCATCCAAGTCTGAGATAACTCCTGTGTTTAGATGCAAAATTAAGTGAATAAAGTGTGATGGACCGGGAAATATTCGAGCTTAAAAACTTAAAAGCCCAATTACTGCTACTTTCCTGGGTCACTGGTCATGAGCGACGGTTTTGTCCCGAGTTGATTTGTTTTTGGCACTGTGGAACACTTGCTTTCTCCTGTTGTTCTTGGTTCATTGATTGTTTTTGTCCAGTTTCTCAAATCACAAACCAGCTGGAAAATGATTGTTTTATGTGACTCTTTTTTTTTTTTTTTTCAGGAGCTCTCTAGTTGTGGCTGGAACAAGAAGGAGAAGCACAGTTCAGCACCGAACGCCGTGGCCTTCACACGACGCTTCAACCAGGTAAACCACACTTTTTGCTGTTGCCCCATTACTTTGATACTAAAAATGATAGGGATTAACTGTAGACTTCCAGCTAAGGAGGTTGAAATCCACAAAATTGGACCTGCATATGAGCATCTGTCTGGGTGAATATGTGTAGTGATGTCAAGCCTCTGGCACTTTGGCAAGGGTCAATGGAGTGTGGGACATTGTGGACATATTGGTGGCAAGTTGAATAAACATGTCGACAGTTTAAATAACATTTTATTTTTTCTGACAGTGATATATGAATAAATGGTAATAAAGATTTGAAGAAACGTCATTTTTTTGAGAATGAATTAAAAAAGACTAGGGAAAACAAGGCAAGTGAACAGACAATATAGATGATATAGAATCAATATAGAATCTGTTATTCTCTCTTCTTTTTTGATACCTTTTGTAATATATCGAAAATCTAAATAGAAAATTACAATAAAAAAACAAGCATACACTACCGTTCAAAGGTTTGGGGTTGGTAAGATTGATAAATGTTTAGTAAAAAACATTTAAAAGATACTGATATATTGTGAAATATTATTATAATTTTAAATAGCTGTTTTCTATTTGAGTATATATTAAAACGTAATTTATTCCTGTGATGGAAAAGCTGAATTTTCAGCATCATTACTTCCAGTCTTCGGTGTCACATGATCCTTCAGAAATCATTCTAATATGCTGATTTGTTGCTCAAGAAACATTTCTTATTATTATTAATCTTGAAAATAGTTGTGCTGCTTAAAGGATTAGTTCACTTTAAAATGAAAATTACCCCTAGATTCATAGACTTTCTTCTTTCTGATGAACACAATCTGAGATACACTATATTGCCAAAAGTATTGGGACACCCCTCCAAATCATTGAATTCAGGTGTTCCAATCACTTCCATGGCCACAGGTGTATAAAATCAAGCACCTAGGCATGCAGACTGCTTCTACAAACATTTGTGAAAGAATGGCTCGCTCTCAGGAGCTCAGAGAATTTAAGCGTGGTACCGTGATAGGTTGCCACCTGTGCAATAAGTCCATTCGTGAAATTTCCTCACTACTAAATATTCCACGGTCAACTGTTAGTGGTATCATAACAAAGTGGAAGCAATTGGGAACAACAGCAACTCAGCCACGAAGTGGTAGGCCACGTAAAATCACAGAGCGGGGTCAGCGCATGCTGAGGCGCACAGTGCGCAGAAGTCGCCAACTTTCTGCAGAGTCAATAGCTACAGACCTCCAAACTTCGTGTGGCCTTCAGATTAGCTCAAGAACAGTGTGTAGAGAGCTTCATGGAATGGGTTTCCATGGCCGAGCAGCTGCATCCAAGCCTTACATCACCAAGTGCAATGCAAAGCGTCAGATGCAATGGTGTAAAACACGCCGCCACTGGACTCTAGAGCAGTGGAGACGTGTTCTCTGGAGTGACGAATCACGCTTCTCTGTCTGACAATCCGATGGATGAGTCTGGGTTTGGCGGTTGCCAGGTGAACGGTACTTGCCTGACTGCATTGTGCCAAGTGTAAAGTTTGGTGGAGGGGGGATTATGGTGTGGGGTTGTTTTTCAGGGGTTGGGCTTGGCCCCTTAGTTCCAGTGAAAGGAACTCTTAATGCTTCAGCATACCAAGACATTTTGGACAATTTGATGCTCTCAACTTTGTGGGAACAGTTTGGGGATGCCCCCTTCTTGTTCCAACATGACTGCGCACCAGTGCACAAAGTAAGGTCCATAAAGACATGGATGAACGAGTTTGGTGTGGAGGAACTTGACTGGCCTGCACAGAGTCCTGACCTCAACCCGATAGAACACCTTTGGGATGAATTAGAGCGGAGACTGCGAGCCAGGCCTTTTCGTCCAACATCAGTGCCTTACCTCACAAATGTGCTTCAAGAAGAAAGGTCAAAAATTCCCATAAACACACTCCTAAACCTTGTGGAAAGCCTTCCCAGAAGAGTTGAAGCTGTTATAGCTGCAAAAAGTGGGCCAACTCCATATTAAACCCAACGGATTAAGAATGGGATGTCATTAAAGTTCATGTGCACATAAAGGCAGGCGTCCCAAAACTTTTGGCAATATAGTGTATATTAATAAATAACCTGACGCGTCCAAGCTTTATAATGGCAGTGAACGGGACCAACAAGTATAGAGCTCAAGAAAGTGCCTCCATCCACATCCATCCATCCATCCATCATAAACGTACTCCACACGGCTCCAGGAGTTAATAAAGGCCTTCTGAAGCGAATTGATGCGTTTGTAAGAAAAATATCCATATTTAACAAGTTATAAAGTAAAATATCTAGCTTCTGCCAGATCGCCTTCCGTATTCAACTTACGAAAAAAGTGTAAATGACGTTGCGTCAGTTATACTTTTTTTTGAATACAGAAGGCGGTCTGGCAGAAGCTAGATATTTTACTTTATAACTTGTTAAACAGGGATATTTTTCTTACACAAACGCATCAGAAGGCCTTTATTAACCCCCCGGAGCCGTGTGGAGTACGTTTATGATGGATGGATGCACTTTCTTGAGTTTCATACTTGTTGGTCCGGTTCACTGCCGTTTATAAAGCTTGGACGCATCAGGATATATATTAATATAACTCTGATTGTGTTCATCAGAAAGAAGAAAGTCATATACACCTAGGATGGCTTGAGGGTGAGTAAATCATGGAGTAATTTTCATTTTAATGTGAACTAACTACATATATTTTTGTATATATGTAATAATGTAAAAATAATGTAAAACTCATTACTGTCATTACTCCTTGCTGAATAAAAGTATACACTTTTTATTTTATTGTTTTCCTTACTGTAACTATACTTTTTCCAACCAAAATGATACTCGAATAGCTCTTTGGTCAGCAGGTTTACTACAGCAGGAAACATGTTTATTGCTTCTGTGGTCACAGGCATTTGAGAGTTGGTTTGTTTTAAATAAAATGTGTGTAAATATTTCAAAGGGAAAATAAGGTTTCCAAGGGCGTTATGTGTTAGAATTCAAAGGGACTGGGCATCAAAGTGCAGAAAAGGGGTGGTCCAGGTAAGTGTTCAGGTCACGAGGGGTGGAGGCCTCTGTATTGGCTCAACTTCCCAAGCTGGCATGCTTGTAATGCACTGGCTGAGCATTAGCGCCTGTGTTTACGAATGAATATGTTTCTGGCCTAAATCACTTGACTTTACTGCCTTGGATTGGCTAGGATGGAAAATTACGTCGCCGTCAAGGTTCTTGTTAACAGAATTTGGACTCTATGCTAACACAACACACTGTGCATAAATGTGATTGTATGTCACAGTCACTTTCAGGTGAATAAGACAAGTGGGAAACTGGACTTGCACTGACATACTGGCTCTAATGTGAGAAGGTAATAGGAATGTTTAAATAGGATATCACTGCCTTGAGGTCTGAGCAGAGATGTTGGATACACACCGGGGTTGGGAAACACTGACTTGATCCATTTGGCCTTTGAAGAAATATGTGGCCCCCTCTGAGTACATACAAGTTTGTGTATGCAATCGTTGCTTCATTATTGGCAGAAGCTGACAGTGTGTAACCAGAAGGGAATTATCTTCGAATAAAGTTTATAAGCAAAGCAGAAGTTGTTTTTCACGCCTCAAAATCCTCACTTTAAGATTTAAACACACCCTCATAGACACAGACTCTCTTCCATGATAATATGGCCAGCACTCTGTAATAAATATGAGAATATCATTGAGGAATTTGTGTTCTGTGGAAACTTTTCTCAATGTACATCCTCAAAACGGCTTAAACGGCTGTTTAGGAACCCACACACACTCGCCTGCCAACACAAATGTACTTTCTGAAGGATGATGCCTGGAAAGGCGAGAACAAAAAGTTCTAAACACACCTGGAACATTAGCTGGAACCTAATGTCACCTAACGGCAAACTATGTGCGTTTATATATGAGATTATATTATATATGCATGTCTGTGTTTCAGTACTGGAGGGGTGTGTGGTTTTTGTAATGCCAGTAGTTTTGTTATCTTTCAGTAGTAAGCTGATCATCTGTAGATTTGTCATTATGTATACTTTTTTCATCACCCAAGTTATGGCTTGATCATCATTTAAGTAGTTATTTGATAATCAGTAGTTTTGCCATCATTCAGTAGTTACTGGTCAGTAGTTTTATTAACTAGCAGTATTTATCATTCTGTAGTTACCAATCATCAGTAGTTTTGTAATATTTACTAGTTAGCTGATCAGCAGTAGTTTTGTTATCATTTAACAGGTAGCTAATTATCAGTACTTAGTGATCGTTTCGTAGTGTTTTATTAATATTTAATTTAATAATTAACTAATCAGTAGTTTTTATCACCATTTAATAGTTAGCTGATCATCAGTAGTTTTGTGACCTTTTAGTAGTTAGCTGGCCATTAATAGTTTGTCATCATTTAAAAGTTAGTTGTTCTTTAGCAGTTTTGTAACATTTTAGTAGTTAGCCAATCATCAGTAGTTTTGTACAGTATTATTTAGTAGTAAGCTAATCAGCAGTAGTTTTGTCATCATTTAATAGTTAACTGATTATCAGTACTTAGTCATCTTTTTAGTTAGCTGATCAGCAGTAGTCATTTCATTTAATAGTTAACTAATCATCAGCAGTTTTGTGACCTTTTGAGTTAGCTGATCAGCAGTAGACCTATTATGCAAAATTCACTTTTGCATGGTGTTTGTGCATAAATGTGTGTTGGCAGTGTGTGTACACAACCACCCTATAATGATAAAAATCCAACCACTCCTTTTTTTATCCCCATAAATCATAAGCAGTGTCTCAGAACAAGCCATTTGCAGGTTCCTGGCAATGTGACGTCACATAAGCCACAGGCCCCGCCCACGAATGTTGACAGACACTGCCATTTTAACATAGAACCGCCCTGAGCGAGTTCACAGCGAGTTGTACACAGTCCGCCATTGCTGCACTGACATTGCACTGACGAGAATGTCTCCCAAGCGTTTTAGGTGTTCTGTAGCTGGATGGATTATCCACATAGCTCTCTCCATTTACTCCCGAAATCTGAACCGCTGAAGACGAGGTGGATTAATTTTGTTTTCGAAGAAAATGCTCCCTCAACTCTACCAAAATTCGTTCATGTCTGCGCGAATCATTTCACACTGGACTGCTTTGTGAACGAATGTCAATACAAAGGGACAATACAAAACAGAGGTTGTGCTAAAAATTTGTTACTCAAGGATAGATCAGTACAAACTGTTCGTGATCCAGCTTACAGTCTCCAGAGTGATACTGGATACGGCAGTAATAAAGGTGAGAGCACTTTATTACAGTTCATCGGAGTTGATTTACGGATATAAAGTTTACCAGTTTATTAAGCACCACCTGAAAAGGCATAAGGTCTTTATATATGTGTTTACTGTTAGTTGTAACGAGTGTTTCTGTGTACTTCGCTGTGTATGTTGATGATAATGCAAGGGAGAGAGAGAGAGTTTATGGATAATATTTTAATGCACACTTGCACTGTATTTTATTGAGCTCTTACAGTGATTTTCTATAGTGAAAACAGACGCTTCATATTTTGTGTGAAGTACAATAAACGTTATAAAACTCATCGGTAAACAGGCTTGTACTAATATAGTGGATAAAAACAAGAAGACAATATAAGTTATAACCGTAATTAAACTAAACTATACCTGTTCTATCTCCATGCAGCACATATATTCGCAGTTTCTGACATTATAGTGCGTCCTGACTGACTCCTGACACCGGAAAATCAGCTCTTGAAGCTCCGCCCTCTTAGGCCGAGCGCAGCAGCTCATTTGCATTTAAAGGGCACACACTGAAACGGCTCGTTTTGCTCACCCCCCAAAAGTGGCAATTTTAACATGCTATAAAAAATTATCTGTGGGGTATTTTGAGCTAAAACTTCACATACACACTCTGGGGACATCAGAGACTTATTTTACATCTTGTAAAAGGGGGCATAATAGGTCCATCAGGACAGCAGATGTCACCAGTCCGTCATGTGTGGGTGAAATATCGTCCTCAAGGAGATGATTTTTGGAATATAATATAACAATGCACAATCACAGTGACGCCGATTGTGTTAAGCATTTACTGTATCTGGGAGAAATGTAGCAGCGCATTGATCTGACAGTCTCTTCATAGCAAGATTACAAACGGCGAAAGCCAATTGATGACACACAACGATTCTCTGCTGATTCTCTGCTGTTAAACTCACACGATGTCAGTACAGGACTCTTTTACTTCACTGCCCCTTGTTCATAGACATTTTTTTAATTTGACCTATATGTTTCGTCTCCTGCTTCTTGAATCTCGCGCCGCCTGAGCTGACTGGAATGCTTTTGTTTGTCATGACAATGACGTAGTTTATGGCGGCTATATTTCACGTTCATTTACACTGAACTAGAACAGTATCAGAGTCGCCTTTGATACTAGGGGCTGAGGTGGGTCAGACCCGGCGTATTTTAGGTCTGCTTTTATGCGGCATTGCATCTTTACACTGAATTCTGAGCAGACACAGACCCGCTTTAGAGCAGCCTTAAATCGGCTGTGTAAAGAAGCCTATAGTTAACTAATTATCAGTAGTTAGTAATCTTTTAGTAAGTTAGCTGATCAGTAGTCATTTAATAGTTAACTAATCATCAGTAGTTTTGTAAGCTTTTAGTAGCTTATCAGTAGTTATTTAATACTTTTTTTGTGATCATTTAATAGTTATCTGATCATCAGTAGTTTTTGTCAATTAGTAGTAGTTAGATGATCATCAAAGGTTTTGTCATGTAACCATTAAGGACAATTCACACTGCACTGACAGACAGTGACCAACGCGAACAATCACCAGATTAAAGTATGTCACTTCTCAGACATTCCATGACCCGACAAGATTCAGCATGTTCAATTCGTGAAAATAAGCTCAGACAGACGCCAACAGACACCAGCAGGGATAACACTGATCCGACAAAACCAGAAGAAGTGTCATCTTTTAGTAATTAGCTGAACATATTTAGTTTTGTTAGCTGATCGATCAGTACAGTAGTTTTGTCATTATTCAGTAGTTAATCATCCATACACTGGGTTAATGCTGGGTTAAAAACAACCCAAGTTGCGTTGAAAATGGACAAACCCAGTGATTGGGTTAAATGTTTGCCCAACCTGCTGGGTAGTTGTATTTAACTCAGCTATTGTTTAAAAATTATTGTATTGCTTGCTTGAAATAAACCCAAAATATGTTGGAAATTAACATTTATTAATATGTTTAATAATTTAACATTTATTAATAAGTTTAATGAATAATAATTAAACAATAAACATTTATTAAATTGCTTATTAATAAATGCTCACCTTTTGATTATTATTGTTGTCTCTAGTAATTATATGTCTGATTTTTAATTTTGGGTTCATTTTATAGTCATTTTTAAACAATAGTTGGGTTAAATAAAACTGCCCACCATGTTGTGCAAACATTTAACCCAACAGCTGGGTTAAAAACAACCCAATTGCTGGGTTTGTCCATTTTCAAGCCAACTTGGGTTGTTTTTAACCCAGCATTTTTTAGAGTGTAGTTTTGATATCATTCAGTAGATAGTTGATAGTGCTTTCATTATCATTCAATAGTTTAGCTGATCATCAATACTTTTCTCATCTTTTAGTATTTAACTCGTATGTAGTTTTATAATCTTCTACTTAGCTGATCATCAGTACTTCATTATTTAGTAGTTAACTAATAATTTCTATTTTTTTCAGCAGTTTAATCAAAGTTATTGACAGTATCTCTGGTTCAGTTGTACTGTGTAATTCACTGTTATTATGCAAAATTAAATGTTAATGTTTATACAACTATAAACACTGGAAAGTGCTCTCACCATAGATATACATCATTTTCTGTTTTTTTCTATCCGGCTAGACCCCTATGCACCCCACTTCAAAGACTCACACACAAACAATTTTAGCCAATGAATTGGTCTGTCATGCACAAATATGGAGTGCATTTATATATGTACTTAGTGTAGGAAATAAAAGAAGCAAACTCGGGTATAAAAACACGTGCACACACAGACAGACCCTACAGATTACCCACTAACAGATGTTAAAAATTAGCCACATATGGATATCTTTTACCAGGATATTTGCATAAGGTCTGTTGGCCAGTAGTCCTCTCTCTACTTCTGTTTTTTTGTCATGTTTTTCTTAACTTGAAATGAGGTGCGCAGAGATGAAGTATTCTCTAATGGAGTATGTGGGGACAAGATTTACATGACTACAGGCTCAAAATCAGGCTAAACAAATCTTTTTTTGTGTGTGTGTTTTATGCAGGTGCAGGTGTGTGTAATACAGCTGCTGGTGTGTGAATGAGACAGAGTTTTTGCGCTGTACTTGTAGCTTTGAGTAGAAATGTCTGCAGTACTGTGCTGCCTTTTCTCTTCATTAGTCATTAGAATTAAATCCTTTCAACTGGCTTGAGGCATTCCGGCTTTATCCAGAGGCACTGCGATCCAATCTCGCAACAACAAACAGGGGAACACGCAGCAGGGGAGATGGTGAAACAATGACTTCACTGTGTGTGCGTCCCAGTATCAGACATGCGGGAAGGAATGGAGAAGGGGGGGATTGTGGGAAGGAAAAGCCTGGAAAATCAACAGGAGAAATGGAAATGGGGGGCTGAGGTTGGCAGGGGTTGGAGGAGGTCGAGCAGGGTAGAGTTGAAGAGTGATGTTCCAACAATCCATTTCTGCAGTTACATAACGTCTGAACCTTAAAATATAATGTCTCTTCTTGTCTTCAGTTCTTTTTATGTCTCATTCTGCTCATGTCTCATTCAGTCTTGTTCTCTTTTTGCCTCTACTTAGTCTTGTCTGGTCTCGTGCCCTCCTTCTGTCTCTTCTCTTCCAGTTTCATCTTCTCTTGTTTTCCTTTATTTGCTTCTGTCCTCTTCTCCTTTCTTCTTGTCTTGTCTCAAGACTGTTCTTGTGTCTTCTGTTCTCGTCTTGTCTCTTCTCTTTCAGTATCATCTCCTCTTATTCTCTTCTCTCTTTGTCTCATCTAGTCTTGTTGTTTTTTGTCTCTTCTCAGTCTCGTGCCGTCCTCTTATCTATCTTCCAGTCTCATCTCCTCTCATTTTTTTTCTATTTCCTTTCTTTGCTTCTCTTCTCCTCTTATTCTCTTCTTGTCTTGTCTCGTCTTGTGTCTTGTCTTAATTCCTCTCACCGTCTCGTTTTTCTTCTTGCCTCCTCTTGGTCCTTTATCTTCTTGTCCCCACTATTCTTGTCCTGTCTCTTCTCCTCTTATTCTCTTCTCTCTTTTGTCTCATCTAGTCTTGTTCTCTTTTTGTCTTCTGTCTCATCCCGCGTTGTCTTGCTCTCTTCTTGTCTCTTCAATTCCAGTCTCATTGCTTCTCACGCTCTTCTTGTTGTGTGTCCCGTCTCTTCTCATCTCAATTTCTCTCACTCTCTTGGATCTTCTTCTTGTCTCCTCTTAGTCTATTCTCTTGGCTCTTCTATTCTCGTCTTGTCGCTTTTCTACCAGTTTCCAGTCTCATTTCCTCTCATTCGCTTCTCTTTGCTCATTCTCCTCTTGTCCATATTGTCTTACCTCAGTTCCTCTCATTCTCTCCTCATCTCTTCATTTCTCCACTTAGTCTCTTGTCTCACCACATCAAAGACAAGAAAACGAGACTGGAAGAGAAAAACCAAGACCTTGAGTCTCATTTCCTTGTCTTTGCTTCTGTTCACCTCTCATTCTCTTCTTGTCTTGTCCCATCTTGTGTCTCTTCCCATCTTCCCATTTCCAGTCTCATCTCCTCTCATCCTCTTTTATTTACACACACTCAAAAAACACACACTCAAAAAAAAAAAAAAAAAAAAATGTTCTCCTTGTCTCTTCTCATCTCAGTTCCTCTCATTCTCTTGTCTCCTCTCAGTCTCTTCTTGCCTCACCTTGTCTTTTTTCATCTCGCCATTCATGGTCTTGTCTTTTCTTTTCTATCATCATCTCTTATTCTCTTTTTGTTTCTTCTCTTATCCTCTCATTTTCTTTGTGTCCTTTTTGTCCCTCTTTGTCTTGCCTCTTCCAGTCTCACCTCCTCTAATTGCATTTGCTCCTTGTCTACTTTCCTCTCTCATTGTCTTCTTGTACTTTTTCCATGCTTGTCATCTCCTTCCATTCTCTTCTCTTCAGTTCTCATCTCTCATTGTCTCTTCTGTTCTCACCTTGTCGCCAAGTCTTTTTCATCTCGTCCCTCCTCATCTTGTCTCTTCTTTTCAAGTCTCATACCTCTTGAAAGTGATGTGATGTGTAGCCAAATATGGTGTCCCTTACTCAGAATTTGTGCTCTGCATTTCACCCATCCAAGTGCACACGCACAGCAGTGAGTATTGAACACACACCCGGAGCAGTGGGCAGCCATTTTTGCTGTGGCGCCCGGGGAGTGATTGGGGGTTAGGTACCTTGCTCAAGGGCACCTCAGTTGTGGGTAATGAGAGTGGAAGAAAGTGCTATTCACTCACTACATTTCCTGCCAGTACTGAGACTCGAACCCACAACCTTCGGGTTACAATTCGACTCTCTAACCATTAGGCCACATCTGCCTCACTTCTTTTCTTTTCTTGTCTCGTCTCTTCTCTTATTGTCTCACTTTGTCTTTTCTTTTCCTGTTTAATATGTGATGTCAAAACTATTTATGATGAGAAAACTACTGAATGATAACAACAACAGATGATCAGTTCATACTACTCTCATTTCTTCTATATCAGACATTTTGCTGTTAAATGCATATGACCCAACTGGTGCAGTGTCTCTGCGCATTTGGCAAAAGGGTTTATATGTACAGTTTAGGTGTGACTGTGGTGTACTCCACAGTAATGAAAAAAATATCTTGACTATGGCAGTATTAATCAGCTATCAATGTCTCTCTTATGGTTTTGTCTAATGTTAGGTGAGTTTCTGGGTGGTGAGGGAGATTCTTCATGCTCAGACTCTGAAGATCAGAGCAGAAGTGTTGAGCCTCTATATCAGAACAGCAAAGGTAAAAACACTCCATACAGCACATGTGTGCTTCTACTTAAGTGATTGTGTTTGTATGTGTTGCTAACCTTATTTCTGTCTTCCTGCAGAAACTGTGTGACATGAATAACCTCCATGCAGTGATGGCGGTAGTATCTGCTTTACAGAGCGCTCCCATCTTCAGGCTCACCAAGACCTGGGCTGTGAGTTATTTAATACGCTCCATATTCCATATTTTTCTATTACTTGCTAAAACATATCAGTGTTGCCAATTTAGGGATTTTGTCACTAGATTTAGTGACTTCCCTGCCCCTTTTGAGACTTTTTAGGGAGAAATCTAGCAACTTCTTGGACAAACCTTATCTAGATTCTTATTTTGCCCACTGATCTCTATTCATATTTATATAGATCAATGAATTTGCCATCATGATGTCATCTAGTGACATTTAGCTACCAGTTTTAGCTACTTTCAATTGAAAGCAGTTGGCAACACTGAAACATATGGTAACAGTGAACTTAAAGCCTTTATGTATAATACAGTTATACATAATGTACTTTATAAAGCATTAAATATTTTCATAAATAATTGTAACAAAAGTTAAAATGCATTATAATATTTTCACATTCCTTGCTACATCTGAAATTGGTTGTTTATGCATTTTAATGAATTATACTTTCTAAATGTGTAGCAATGAATTATTATAACTGTGGTTACCGTTATTCATGATATCATACAGTGCATTACAAGTCATGATAAATACTTTTTATAATACATTATATATAAAGGCTTTAAAGGGGGGGGTATCACACACAGTTTCTGCCAATCTCATGTTAATCTTGAGTACATATAGAGTAATAATGCATCCTTCATATCTCCGAAAAAGTCTTTAGTTTTATCATATTTATAAAAGATAGATACGCTAAACCGAGTCTTTCCGAAAAAAGCCGAGCTCCTGGAGGCGTGCCTGCTGTCAGTGCCGTGGGCGGAGCCAAAGAGTCACGAGCTCGTGCAGCTTTTGCGTAGAGATCGTCTGCTAGCTGCGACATCATTATAAATAAAAAGGGAACAAAAACGTTTGTGTTGTTTACATTTTATGCACTTGCGCACCGATTGCCAACAAAACACAGACATCTGATGCAGCTTTACTCACCACCCGCGATCTGCAAATCCAGCGCCGAACTGGGACTTGTTTACAAAGCATTCATCACCGAAATCCTGGAAACAAACAAACATGCGTGCACAACTGCATTGCTGCCCCGGAAAAACAAACTTCATCCACTGTTCCCTTAACGCTGGGTTCTTTGGGAAGCTGAAAAAGGTAATCTTTCCCTCACAACCAAAAACACACTCCTATGTTGACAGGAGCTGCGTCTCATTTCGGAGGCTGCGTTCTCCGGAGGTCGCATTTGAAGGCTGCATACGTCATCAAGGATGTCATATTTAAAATAAGTAACCGTAATAAAATTGACAGAAATTCATTGTGAGGTGTAAAATACTTTAATTTCTTTCTTACGTTGCAAACTAACGGTTATTTTTCTTAAATGAGACCGCCTCGATGAGTTATGCAGCCTTCAAAGGGTGCAGCCCCTGAATTGGGACACAGCCATTGTTGAAAAATCTCTCGGCTTCCGTATCCCGAGCGAAATGCGTTGATGGGCATGCTCTTGCTCTGGGTGATGTGTGTGTGCACGCTTACCTATAGAAGTGCCTATACAAGGAATTCCGCTCTCTTTTGACGTCATACAGGCCATACTTGAAAAAAACTCTCTGAAACCCGGTCCGAAACCAGAAGTAGTGTATTTGGCACAGAAATACTCCGTCATACATCCAACTCATGTTTTGAAACTTTGGCCATGTTTAGCATGAGAATGCAATTCTTTAACAGTGTAAATAAGTCAGAATGCATGAAATAGCATTACACCCCCCCTTTAAGTAAAGTGTTACCAAACATATTTTTCTTGTCTTACATCAACAGTGTCTTGCGTCAAGACATTTTGTCTTTTGTTTTACATAGTATTTTATTTAAAAATAAATAAATAAATCAAAGCATCGTGTGTCTGTTTTTGGGCCAGCTGGTTCATTTATTATCATTCTGTCCAACCTAGCTGCTGTGTGTGTCGAAATTTCTTTCGACTCCTTTTCATGTGTTTACAAGTTATGAAATTATCCAGGACTCCAACACATTCTCAGTTAGTTATTGATGACACTGGAAACTGCTAACAGATGAATCACTGCAAAACCTTGAGCTGTTGCTTTCCAGTACTCAGATTGATGAACAACAAGAAACTCTGTTTAGTCTCCCCCCTTTTTTAGCCTTTACTGGAATTCAACCATGCATTTCAATTCCCAAACATTATACCCTCCATCTGAACACACTCAATAGTGGAAGTGATTTTTATGCCCCTATAATTTATTAAAATAGCATAAAATGTTGAGTGTTTCAGTGAATATTCTATCTAAGGAGGGAAACGTTGATGTTAATGATATTCTTATAAACTAAACGCTTCAGTTTCTTTAAAGATCAATAGCCTGTGCAAATGCTAAAGCTAATACTGAAGTTTCCAAAACACTTGTCTGTTTCTACTATAAAATGGGCCAAATATCTATAAAACAGACACTATTCCTTGGGGTTTTTATAACTTTACAGTGTGTTTGCTAACAAATCAATCTGTAGATGAGCATGCACTTGGGTTGCTAACATTCATTAGCATAGTTAGCATAGTTTTCATTAGCAGGTTTTGTTTAGAAAATCCCTCAAGACTTATAAATATAAATGCCCACACTTGTAAATGTTAAATTTTGATGTATAGGAATCTGCTGACCAAGCATGTTTTCATAACTGGCAGCAATTGGACATTTGTTAAGTATTTTGCTTGTTTATGAGACTGTCCTTTACGAATGTGTCATAGCTAGTGCCTTTTATTGTCGTAAATGTAAAACCATAAACGCTTGCGTTAAAAGTGTTTAATTTATTAAATGCCAATTTTTTGCCTGTGCCAATAAGAAACCACCACCTGAAACACCCTAGCAACCTCATAGAATACACTAAAACCACATAGTAATGCCTGGCAACCACCCAGAACACCCTAGCAACACATATGCAATTCTGAACATTTTAGAAGCCACATAACAATGGCCTGGCAGCTACCAAGAACATCCTAGCACTGTGGTGGTGACTTTTGCATGTGCAAGCAGTATTTTTTAGTATTTTGTGGGGAACTATGGTTACCATGGTAAACTTTTATAAGGATCAGGCTATCCAACAGCTTTATGTATCTGTTTCTCCTTTGGAAACATTGTCTTGTCTTCAGTCACGGCCAGCATCCTCCTCCTCCTCAATCATGTCTCTAGTGTACCATTTTCAGTCTTTTACATAACTGGAATATTCCTCTCCCCCGCTTTTTCTGTCAGATCTATGTTTTGGCTTCTCAGACTAGCTTTCCTCAGACATGGCCAAACACACACAATCCTATGTTGTGGGCTCCAAAAGTCACAACATACTTCTATTATGCAATTTTTGTAAATTATTCAATTCATTTTTCATAATAAATTATATATTCCAGCATGATTTGAGAATGATCCAAAGAACATCTTGTGCTTTTTACGTGATCAATAGCCAGCCAGAAGTTTCCATCCAAGGATTTTTTTGCAAGGAAAAAGTGTGTTAAAAAATGTTTACCAGTGTAGCTGATGGAAATGCTGATTTCCGATAAAAAATTTTCTAGTGTCGACAATCTTTCGAAAATTTTTTTTTTTTTTTTCTCAGAGCTAAATGTTCAGTTCTTCAAATGTTGTGAAAAACACACAAAATAAGAGCTTGAACAAATAAATCAATAAGGGCTTGAACGCGAATAAATCAATAAAGGCTTGATCGCCGATAAAAAGGGCTTGAACGCAAATAAATGCGGTTTTACATGACAGTCCGCATCTGTATGTTGCTCCCATTAAAGTACTGTTTTTCTTTAATTTAAAAGGGTATGTTAAATCTATTTTAAGTTCATGCAGTGGGCAGATTTCTTTTGCGATGCACCTAAACTTTTGCGATAATTCATTTTTTAAAGGATGTTATTAATATTCACAAATTTTAACTGTTTAAGGGTAAATTGGATAAAAACAGACTGTAGACAGGAAATTTTGCAAACTTTTACTTTGTCAATAACAGAACAGGGCAAAAAAAAAAAACCTAAATAGTGAATAATCTGAAGTATGTATAATTCATTTCATGTCATAATGTTTCTATGTTTGAAATTTACAAGTTTAAATTAGATTTTGAATCCTATATTTTCAGTTTGGAGGTTTTGAAATGCGATTCCAATCAGATTTTTACAAATGCGTCTCAGTCTGGACGCTCTGGCTGCTCAAATCGGATTTCAAATAGTCTTTTCCACTCTTAATGCGTCACACAGCAATAAAGTCAAAACTCTGACGGAAATGCGCGTACAGTATGTCCAAATATTTCAGCCATGACTACAGCAAGGAACATCACAATATACACTATATTGCCAAAAGTATTGGGACACCCCTTCAGTCATTCCAATCACTTCCATGGCCACAGGTGTATAAAATCAAGCACCTAGGCATGCAGACTGCTTCTACAAACATTTGTGAAAGAATGGCTCGCTCTCAGTGAATTCAAGCGTGGTACCGTGATAGGTTGCCATCTGTGCAATAAGTCCATTCGTGAAATTTCCTCACTACTAAATATTCCACGGTCAACTGTTAGTGGTATCATAACAAAGTGGAAGCAATTGGGAACAACAGCAACTCAGCCACGAAGTGGTAGGCCACGTAAAATCACAGAGCGGGGTCAGCGCATGCTGAGGCGCACAGTGCGCAGAAGTCGCCGACTTTCTGCAGAGTCAATAGCTACAGACCTCCAAACTTCGTGTGGCCTTCAGATTAGCTCAAAAACAGTGCGTAGAGAGCTTCATGGAATGGGTTTCCATGGCCGAGCAGCTGCATCCAAGCCTTACATCACCAAGTGCAATGTAAAGCGTCGGATGCAATGGTGTAAAGCACGCCACCACTGGACTCTAGAGCAGTGGAGACGTGTTCTCTGGAGTGACGAATCACGCTTCTCTGTCTGGCAATCCGATGGACGAGTCTGGGTTTGGGGAGGGGGGATTGGTGGAGGGGGGATTATGGTGTGGGGTTGTTTTTCAGAGGTTGGGCTTGGCCCCTTAGTTCCAGTGAAAGGAACTCTTAAAGGAACACTCCACTTTTTTTTGAAAATAGGCTCATTTTCCAACTCCCCTAGAGTTAAACTGTTGAGTTTTACCGTTTACCGTTGATATTACGCAGCGCCTCTCACAAATGTCTCCATGGTTGCAAGGCACGCTCCCTGTGCAAGCAGGGGGTCACAGGCGCTGCGTAATATCATTGTGCCTGCTGCACCCGTGGTACGGCAGCAAAGTTCCTTGATTATTACGCCGGAATGAGAGTATAGTTCCTAGCCATATCGGCCTAGAAAATCGCAACTTTTCATTTTCCGTCGGTCTTAGTACACAATGTAACTACAGAAGAGTCAAGTTTTAAATAGGAAAAATATTGAAACTCTTTGGTCATTTTTAAGCGAGATGCTAACGGTCTAATCGGATTCAATGAACTATGCTAAGCTATGCTAAAAGTGGTACCGCCAGATCCGGAGATCGGCTGAATGGATTCGAAAACGGTAAAACTCAACAGTTTAACTCTAGGGGAGTTGGAAAATGAGCCTATTTTCAAAAAAAGTGGAGTGTTCCTTTAATGCTTCAGCATACCAAGACATTTTGGACAATTTCAGGCTCCCAACTTTGTGGGAACAGTTTGGGGATGCCCCCTTCTTGTTCCAACATGACTGCGCACCAGTGCACAAAGTAAGGTCCATAAAGACATGGATGAGCGAGTTTGGTGTGGAGGAACTTGACTGGCCTGCACAGAGTCCTGACCTCAACCTGATAGAACACCTTTGGGATGAATTAGAGCAGAGACTGCGAGCCAGGCCTTCTCACCAACATCACTGCCTGACCTCATAAATGTGCTTCTAGAAGAATGGTCAAAAATTCCCATAAACACACTCCTAAACCTTGTGGAAAGCCTTCCCAGAAGAGTTGAAGCTGTTATAGCTGCAAAGGGTGGGCCAACTCCATATTAAACCCTACGGATATTAAATATTAATCATATATTAAATATTAACCATATTAAACCCGTCTCCTCCGTCGTTGTTTTTTTTTTTTGTGTGCGACAGAGGAGTTCTGCACTGTGACTCGACAGGGAACTTATTTGGAGAGCGAGATGATACACCTTAAAGGGGACTTATTATGCCCCTTTTCACAAGATGTAATATAAGTCTCTGGTGTCCCCAGAATGTGTCTGTGAAGTTTCAGCTCAAAATACCCCACAGATCATTTATTATAGCTTGTCAAATTTGCCCCATTTGGGTGTGAGCAAAAACACGCCGTTTTTGTGTGTGTCCTTTTAAATGCAAATGAGCTGCTGCTCCCGGCCCCCTTTCCAGAAGAGGGCAGAGCATAAACAGCTCACGCTTCAGTTGCTCAACAACAACAAAACTGGAGAATCTCACGCAGCCAAAAACAAAACAAAATGGCAGCGCCGTGGGTGGAAACGTGCAGATAAAGGGCCGGTAATATTATAAGATCGCCTTCCTACATCACGAGGGGAGCGAAATCTGAGCGGCTCATTTTTTTACATGCCTGCAGAGAAAGGCTTACTAAAACAAAGTTACTGGGTTGTCCTTTTTCACATTTCTTGTGTTGGTAGATGCACCGGGGCCCCGATTATAGCACTTAAACATGGAAAAAGTCCGATTTTCATGATATGTTCCCTTTAATTTTTCCTGCATCTTTTTCGAAAGCCTTAGTCCCTTCATAAACTTCCTGCAAAGAGATTTTGCTATTCTTCTGGGAACATTTGCAGAAACTTCATCCTCACACAGACCTGCAACCAGAAGGGTTTTGGATAGATGGAGTGTGAGTGTGTTTGCGTGAGGGGTCACGTCAGGTAGCTCTTAATTTGGTTAAGTTTGTTTGAATTTCCTGTGCAGGACTCTGGATTTCATTTCTGCGCTATCAAATTTTCCTTTGTTTGCAGGGCTCTTATTTAATTTTATTTGTCTTTTCTGTCTTTGCTTCCCCCACTTTTGTTTTTCCTGAGAACATTACGAAACACTAAACATTCGTTTTCAAATTGTTTTCCCCCTTTTGTTTTGGTCAGGTGGAGATATTTTTACGCCTGTCCCGACATTTACGATTGCTCTGCCAAGTGGTTGATGAATGGAAAACAAACAAACATCACTTTAACTGTGAATGATTATGACAGATGATGAGCACAGATACTAAAAATTGGCGCTCTTGAGATTTTAATGTTAGAGACTGGATTGTTTCGAGTTCATTTAGATGATTTACTAAAGGTTTGTGTGTCTAGAAACACATGCGGACTTGATAAAACGCACAAACCCAGATTATTCCTTTGAAATATATGCTGTTCAAGCTAAAAAAGTAGTTATAGACCTGTAAAAGAATTTGTTTATTGTTTTTGTTATAAATGTGCTCTCTCTTTCTTGCTCTCTTTCCCACAGCTTTTAAGTCGGAAGGACAAGGCCACGTTTGAGAGGCTGGAGTATCTGATGTCTAAAGAAGACAACTATAAACGCTTGAGAGATTACATCAGCAGCCAGAGCATGACGTCCTGCATCCCGTATCTGGGTATTTTTTCTTTGCTCTCTCTTTTGAACACACACAAACATAACCTTGTGGGGAGGTTATTTTCCAATCTGTCATTTGTAAAAATATAATACAATGATAAAAAGAGCATCTTCACACACCTCATGTCTTGCAGACATTTTGAAATTTTAATTCATTTAGATTTTTAATTAAATGATCCCATTTTTTTCTTGTTTAGATATTCTCAATGGTTTAGGGATGCCTTGCGGACAATTTGTACTAAACAGCCGGCTTAAAAATCAACTTTCGAGGGAGTTTTATTATTTACATGATTATTATTTCTGTGTAAATTAGAGCTGTCAAAATTGACATGTTGACACATATGATTAATTAAATAAGTGTAATTATTTTTTCTTAATTTTCTTAATTGTGCAAAATGATTGACAGGCAGAGAAATCACAGACTGCTCCGCCAAGGCTGTCACAGAGACAGGTGTGATTTGTCATGAAACCTGTTTCAGTCGTATCTGACAGGTGGAAGCGCCATTTTATATTTGGCATTTTAAAAAAAAGAGTTTTATTGCAGCTTAATTTTGAAGAAGGGAAAAGCGTGAGTGAGACAAGTAAAGAGCGCAGTGAGCCGTGTCTTTCTTTATATGCATATTATACACACATCGCTTGTCATCCCACACACCGTTATGTGTGTAAGGCCAGAATTTTAAAAAAAAAGGTTTATATACACACATAAAATAAAACCATTAGAATGTTGTATTACTGGAATAGTTATATTATACACTACCATTTCTTTTTTTTTTTCTTTTTTTTAATTTTTGAAAGTCATCATTGATCACAAAACAGTAATATTGTGAAATATTATTACAATTAAAAATGTTTTCTGTTTTAATATATTTATAAATGTAATTTATTCCTGTGATCAAAGCTGAATTTTCAGCATTATTACTCCATTCAGTGTCACATGATCATCAGAAATCATTCAATCAGCAAATATTCTGATTTGCTGCTCATGAAACATTTATTATTATTATCAGTGTTAAAGGGTTAGTTCACCTAAAAATGAAAATTCTGTCATTAATTACTCACTCTCATGTCGTTCCACACCCGTAAGACCTTCGTTCATCTTTGGAACACAAATTAAGATATTTTTGATAAAATCCGATGGCTCTGTGAGGCCTTCATTGCCAGCAAGATAATTAACACTTTCAGATGCCCAGAAAGCTACTAAAGACATATTTAAAACCGTTCATGTGACTACAGTGGTTCAACCTTAATGTTATGAAGTGATGAGAATACTTTTTGTGTGCCAAAAAAACAAAATAACGACTTTATTCAACAATAACTAGTGATGGGCGATTTCAAAACACTGCTTCATGAAGCTTCGAAGCTTTACAAATCTTTTGTTTTGAATCAGTGGTTCGGAGCGCATATCAAACTGCCAAAGTCACGTTATTTCAGTAAATGAGGCTTCGTTTCATCATAAGTGTTTCGAAATTTCAATGGTTCACCACTGGGGGGCGTGACTGATACGCGCTCCGAACCACTGATTCGAAACAAAAGATTCGTAAAGCTTCGAAGCTTCATGAAGCAGTGTTTCGAATTATATTATATTATATTATATTATTTTAATGCTAAATTAAAGTCTGCAGCTGTATCCTTTGTAGCGTTAAGATGCTTTAGTGAAATTTCATCCCTACAAGGTTATCAAAACATGTTCACTCATGCACTTACACACTCCATTACATGCATTTCTGTTGCTCAGTGCCATACTTATAATACTCTTATATAAGGCAAGATTATTAGCAGTTTTGCCCTGTATCTGCGTGAAGTTGGAGTTACATCATTATCTGAACACTGTCCCAGTCCAGCTTTATTCAGGGCCTTTAGATGGGCAATGGGAGACGCTGCTGAGCCAAAAACTGGCAGCACATACTGTCTTGTGCGAATTTGAAAACATTTACTTTGAGTGACCTAAAAAATGTGTGTTTTGACTCGTACTTTTGACTTTCATCAATTTTTTTCTCAGACGAGCCTGATTTCTTATCTTTTTGGCACAGTGATCATAGATATGCTTCATTATAAAATTCCGTAAGTGAGGAATGAATAAATCAGAGCTTGTTTGCTATCATAGTGTGAGAGATATTCACAAGCCATGATCACCCTGTCCTTCGCTCTGCCTCTCTCTAATGTCTTTCATCAGGTGTTGACATTCAACTGACTTAAGACAGAAAGGAGGGGTGAAAAAAATGTACTCCTGTAGTTCTTTTAGGCTGGATTCACACAGTCAGTGTTTACGGATTGGCAACCGTATTTACAATCACAGCAGTGAGTATTGAACACACATACACCCGGAGCAGTGGGCAGCCTTTTGTACTGCGGCACTCGGGGAGCGATTGGGGGTTAGGTACCTTGCTCAAAGGCAACTCAGTTGTGGGTAATGAGAGTGGAAGAGAGCGCTGTTAATTCACTTCCCCCACCTACATTTCCTGCCGGTACTGAGACTCGAACCCATAACTTTCGGCTTACAAGTCCGACTCTCTAACCATTAGGCCAGAACTGCCCTGGTGTGTTTGCTACAGGGCTGGAGGACTCCCAAACTCTTTGGAAGGCAGAGAGGAAAATACTGCTCTCTTGTACAACAAGGTCTAAACTGTATTGAAGAACTGCCAGTGACTCTCCTTGTAAATCTGCTCAATGAAAAGATGGAGGAATTTGAGGCAGAGAACTGGAGGATCCCTTGTGTTCTCAGACTTGGCCGTATTCAAACAGTTACTTTTGACCTGCTGGATGTTCTTTCACCTGTGTCCCCCCTGTGTACCTGTCCATCTGTCTTGCTTACCGATTAAGTGTCTTTTCCGTAGATTTTTGCAGAACGTACCTTTCACCTGACAGCAGAATAGTTCAAGGGTTGTTGGTATGACTGAAATCTTGGATAAGTTATTTTATTTTACAGTGACTGTATATATCGCAGGGTAGCTGTTATTGTTGGAAATTCAACCCAGAAGTGTTTTATATATTACATGATCATGTAATAATGCCTTTTTTTTAAAAAAATAATTTAGTTTCTTGAATCCTATGTAGGGTATGCTTAGCTTAAACCCCATTTTGTTTGGTTTTGTTTTGCATTTGGCTGTTTTGGTGTGATTTGGTTGGCTCTTTTGAGTTGTTCTAGTAAGCAACCACCCAGAACAGTGGAAGTGCGCTAAAAACACAAAGAAGAAACTGTTGAGGTATAAGAGTGAAAAGACTGAGGAAGAAACCTGACTTCTTTTGGCAAGATACATATTTATATAAACTAGGGTTGCACCCTAATAGTTGACCAAACGAGAAGTCGGCTTAGTCAACCAAATTTGAATTAGTCGGTTAGACGCTGAAAAAAAAAAAATCCAGTGGAAGTGGCGAAGTTACACAGTCTGTCATTTTTGGTCATACAGATAAGAGTAAGACAACATTCAAAACTGTAAAGGTATACTTTTATTTGTGTAAACTCACAATAACAACAAAATTTTTTGCTTTTGTAAAATAAAGAAAACAAACAGGATGTGCTTTCTACAGTCTTGGTCTTTGTGTACTGGAGCGCGTCACAAAAATGAACCGAAACTCAGCATATACTTGCCTCACAGATATATACACATATATAAACATATTGAAATGTTTTAAATGAACCAATTCAAATCGGAAAAAAATATTCTCTGATTATGTAATGTGTATGAAACGTCCATTTCACTCACAAGGCACGTCCACTATACTGTGAGATGGCAAGTTAACATCGTCAACCTCATCTTTGCAGCAGACACTGACTCAGAAATCATTCGTTTATTAATAAATCATTAAAATGCTCCTTTCTTTTTTTTCTGACATTCATAATCATTACTTTCATTACTCAATCATTAATCATTACTGTGGCAAGCTTTATGTGTGTGCTTGATCGCTTAATTTATATTTTAAAGGCTCCCTATTATGGTTGTTATATATAATATACTTTATGATCTCTGAAACTCAAACCATTTTCTGACCCCCCCACCCCCCCCCACCCCCACCCCATCCAGTATATTTTTAAGTAATTAAATTAATATCATAAACAGGTGATTCGTCGAATATTGGCTTAAATGAATGACTACTACTCGACTAGACAAATCTTTAGCCGGCATGTAAACAGCATACGTTTACATCTTGTTACATATGTACGCCATCTAGTTATAATATATAATACTAGTCATATATGTTTATTTAATAATTTACCACATTAATATGTTGGTTATTAAGATTAAATTTATTAAATTGCCTTCTTGAATTGTGAGTAGCTGAGCTGGCGATAGGCGTAACTTTGAGTAGGATATGAAGCTGGAGCCAGAGCTGGATGTGTCACAGGATCTAGTGAAGGTGTCTGGATCGCAGGGGGGTAGTGATGTTGTGCAGTTCAAGCACAAGTATGCCGAATCGTGAAAGTCTTCTTCTGCGTCTTCCGCAACCTAGCACTCAGACCTGGCTTGCAAGATGTATCATTGTCCCATGCAAATGATGTGCCTAATCTCCATAATTCTTTTAGTTAGTCTGGTGCTAACACTAGAAACTACACAGACTGCATATAAGCGACCCTAACTCATTGTTGGTGAATTCTCCCTTTGGTCTATTCACTTCTGCTTTGGCAATCAGGGTCAGTGATTTGTGATGTGTTATGAAAGCGCTCAGGTGGGGGGTGGGCTCTGAGCACATCCAGACGGCTTCATCACAGTCTGAATGTGAGAAACTGGCTGGAAGGCTTTTGTGGGGAAGATGAGGTAAAGGATCGGGTCAGTGTCCAAATGGTTTGTGTGTTTTGTTATAACAGGATTTCCCTACTGAAAACACTGGATCATATTGAAGCTTACAGCTGTGTGTGTGTGTGTGTGTGTGTGTGTGTGTGTGTGTACTTGTACAGCTATCTTTGTGAGGACCGGTTTGAGTTTTAGACCATCAGAGTGTTGTAATGGCTAGAGTTAGGGTAAGGAGCTAGAGATTTCATTGTCAATTAGGGCTGTCACGATATCAGATTTTTCACACCACGGTTATCGTGGCCAAAAGAATTCACAATATCGATATATCGCGATATCTATAGAAACCTTGAAAAAAAAACTAATGTTATCAGTCAAATTCATCTTTATTTTGTCTTTTTCATTCTTTGTTGTAAGCCAATGAATCACACCATTGCATACAACAACTACACTTAAGGGTAATCAGATGCTGATAAACAAACAACTGGTAAACACAAGGCACAATTATTTTTAATTTTTGCATTCTCTGTCTTTAGCAAATTTTTATGAAGGAATGCAAGCATTTAGTTTATCTGATTTCAAGCTGAAGTAAAAAACACTGCCTGAATGTATCCCTGAATGTAAAGACCATGCTGTGTGATTTTATTTTGAGGCAGAAATTATATTGTTTTATAGTATTCTATACAGTGATAAAGGCTATGCATAGCATTATAAATATTCATAATCCTTACGAAAATAACCAAGATGGCTTGAACACAGACAAACCATATACTGTCAAAATGGTGTGTTGATTCTCTTCATGTTAAATCATTCAAAACGTCTCTATCTGCATTTTAAATGCACATTTCATACGGATTACATAATCAGAGAGTAGCCCATTTCTTTTCGTTTTGAATTGTTTTGTTTAAAAGTAGTCATTTCAAGCTTTCTATAGATATATTTCTCATGTCTGTGAGGCAAGTAGCCTATAAGCTGAGTTTCGGTTCATTTATGAGACGCGCTCCAGTTCACATGCAAGTGATCGCGCCGGCGCCTCCATTATATTGTCTGCTTTATTTGCTTCTTATTTATTAAATCCAGGCAACTGGTTGATGAAACATTGATTAAAATTAAGATACAATTTATATAAAACGAAAATCACTTTAACGAAAGGCTTTCTACAAAACAAAACTTAATTATGTGGTCAAAATCATGTCTGACCCACTCCATGTCTCCCGATATATTGCGCATCTTATGATGTAGCTATCTTATCTTACTCGTGCTGTTCACATTTCATAATCAACATAGATTAAATTAAAAAATAACATTATAATATTTAAAGATAAATATGAAACTAAAAACATTTTCGCTCACATGCTCTGCTGTGTCTCCTCTGTCTTATCAGAAGACATGATTTTGCACGGCAGTAGCAGCTGCGCGCATCTTCTTCTGTTTTATGTCAGATGGCAGCGTTAAGGTGCAATACCGCCACCTATTGTACTTTGGGATGTCAACCAGGTACTGGCACTGGATTATTTTCGTGTCATATTATCATGTGTATTATTCATTTTAAATATTACGATTATCACGATATATTGTCAGACCCGTAATTAACACAATGTCGATTTTTCATGTTTTAAATATCACGGTTATCGTCAATACCGGTATATTGCGACACCACTAGTGTCAATGAACGTCCTCACAAAGATAGATGTTCTGTACAAGAATGTATGTGTGTGTAATATGACCTTCCTGGCTAAACGGTTGTAATATCTTTCCAGTGGAGCTGACAGGTGCTCAGTTCTCCCACTGGCCACCAGACAAACACAACACACACACACACACACACACACACATAATGCCAGCACCCCCTGCAGAGACATTGTCTGGAACTCCCATCAACCCACACACACACACAAAGTTTAAATGGGGTCAGATAATAGTGTATTTTAATGAATGGAGCAATGAAACTTGCATCAAATTTGCAATTTAACAAATAAATATAATTGCTATAATAATACCTTTTCACAATAATATTATTCAAAATGCAGTTCTGTACAGTTTTAGTTCAGAAGAATTTTAGACTATGAAAAACAACTCAATCACATCAATATAATTGGATCAGTTAGCATTTTTTTATATTCTATTATTGTTTTTTATTAATATTTTGAATCTGCATTTATTTTTATTTTTTCAGTTTTCATTTTAGTTTTGTTTTAGTTTGTTTTTATTTCCAGTTAGTAATTTTAGTGCTTCAACTTGAACTTATTTCAGTTGCCAAGACGACATTTCTAATTTTCGTTTAGTTTTTCATCTAATGTTTATATTTTATTTCAGCTTTATTAAAACAAATGTTTTTAATAGTTTTAGTTAACAATAACCCGAATCGTGATTTCAGATGACATGATTCATTTAGTAAAGAATCCCTCTCAGTGCAAATATTTATTCATGACCTCTTTCATTAGTGCTCTTCTTATCCAGATGACTTCCAGAGTGTTGAATTCTGGGACACGTAAATCGTCCTGCATGATGTTTCTGAAGCTAACAGTATGCGACGTGCCAAAACTTACATTTACCACTTTCACAGTTGATGATTTTAGTGGCCGTAAGCCTCTGTCTGAGAAAAACTTTTACGAGACCAATAACAATAATAATTATTCATGGTTTACGGCCTGATGGTGACTGCACTTGTTGTCTAATTGTGAGTATTTATTATCATGTGCCACGTGCAGGAGAGTGTGAAAGCCTGTGATCAGTGTCTCATGGGGAGATGCATGCTGGGAAACAGACGAAAGCTCTTTAGAACTTGTTAGAGTGCAGGCCGCTCACAGAACTTCATCTGCCAGTGTCTTTCTCTCCTCTCTGAGTGTGTATCCGTGTTCTCCCAACAGAATTTGATGCTTGGCTGTGAGTGATCGAGGACGTTTTGAAAGATAGTCCCGCTGGGGAAGCCGGGAACAGGGAGGCATAACTTTTATGAAATACACTTTTGAGGAGCTGTAACCTAAGCACTTTATGTGGAAGGAATGCCTTGCTCTTTTGTCTCCATCTCTCTCTCCCTCCCTCTGGATCCCTCTCTTTCTCTCTCTCGTCTCGGTCTCTCTCACCTCCATTCGTGACTGGACGGCAGAAATGTGTTTTTCATTGTCTCTGTGCTGTAGTCCTCCTATTTTCACATGTCTGCATACTTTTGACATGAAATCTCTGTTTCTTCCAGCCCCTAACACTCTTGCTTATACACTCCTGCTCATATTGCAGAAAAATCAATTGTGTAATTGAAAAGCCAGCTGTGACTCCGTATATACTGTGTGAAAAAAAATGATTCAGTCAGACTTTTGGACGCTGTTTTATTCAGTGTTGCAGCGTTAAGAGTGGATTCAGAGATCATTTAAACAAAAATGTTTTTCATTGCGTTTGTACCAAAATTACATTCGGGCAGTAAATCAGTTCGAGTGTTTTTATAAGGGAAGTCTAACATAAATTCTGCAAAGTTCAAATGTTTTTTTGTTTTTTTTTTGTTCTTCTGCTTTTGCATGTGTGTTTGTGAGCCAGTCAGTGGTGTAACCAAATACTGAAGATTGGGGGACCAAATGAAAAAGTCAACATGAAATCAAAATCGACCACATTTACTTACAAAATTATCACTCATGGTCTTTTTGTGACCAATTCATTGGTGCACATCTTTCATTTCAAATGTAATAATTAGCTCATTTTGCTATTTACCTCTGATTTTACTTAGGTTGCACTAACACTATACAGAATTGCAATTTGAATTTTAAGAAGTACAATTAATATGAACTGAAATTCAAAGAAACCCATATTATTACTACAAATGTAGCTAGAAAAGGAAGACAAGACAAGCTTTGAATGATGGCTTGACCAAGCCTTGTCTGATAGTTATAAAAGTCTATATGCCTTTTTTAAGGGTTTTATACTTTATTTAATAAATTAACTTTTGTTCAATAAATTCCAATTCCTGTGAAGCATGACCAATTCACTTAAAATTCCAACTCATTAATTGAAAGGAAGCCAATTCTTGAGTTCTGAATGCTTAATTTAAAATATAATCATTTGCTCATAATACTCTGAAACAACTTTATCTCTCACTTAGGCCACACAAACTGTTGGATAATCTTAACCAAATGTTTTAACAAACTTATATTTGGTTTGGCTCCATTATGGAATTTAAAGAGTTTACACAAAAATGAAAATTATCCCATGATTTACTCACCCTCAAGCCATCCTAGGTGTATATGACTATCTTCTTTCAGACGAACACAATCGGAGATATATTTAAAAATATCCTTAGTCCTCCAAGGTTTATAATGGTTGTGAATGGAGGTGCCTGTTTTGAAGTAAAAAAAAAAAATAATGCATCCATCCATAACAAAAAAAGTAATCCATACGACTCCAGTGGGTTAATAAAGGCCTTCTGAAGCGAAGCGTTTTTGTAAGAAAAATATCCATATTTAACGGACGACCCTACGCAGTCGACTTGCGCCAAATAAGTAATCCTCTGACGCGGTGTATGACACAGGATGTAGGAGTATCGTAAGCTTAGACACCTCTCGCAATAGGGCTGTGCAACAAATTTAAGCTCCTCTTTTCTTATATCGAAATCTGCTGACATTTCTCTTTAAAATTTCTCGTTTTAGACTTCTAATTCGTGACTGGTATTTTGTTTTGCTCTCTCCTCTGCGCCTCCGCGTTCGTCATTGCGTCGGGGTCAAAGGTTGCTCTTCCACCCAAATCGTCTTGTGCATTCTGTGTACGGTCTTCCACCGGAAGCTAGTTATTTGAATTTATAAAGTTTTAAATATGGATATTTTTCGTATGGAGTCGTATGGATTACTTTTTTTTTATGGATGGATGCATTATTTTTGACTTCAAAACGTGGCCCCCCATTCACAACCATTATAAACCTTCGAGGACTAAGGATGTTTTTAAATATATCTCTATGTTTGTCTGAAAGAAGATAGTCATATACACCTAGGATGGCTTGAGGGTGAGTAAATCATGGGATAATTTTCATTTGTATGTGAACTATCCCTTTAACGTCCACTTTTCACAGTCCAGTCAACTCCCACTAAATGAAGTCAAGTCCTTCCCTGGATTTTTTTGTTGAATATCTTGTTTCACTTGAAAATATACTATATTATGGCAGAAATAACATTGAATTTAAGATTTAGACATTGAAAATGCATATTGATCGACCTCTAAGCTGGATGTTGGGGGTCATGTTCCTTTCAATTTCCATGGTGGTTACAACCCTGGATGTAATATTTGCTCTCTTTTGGTAAAAGTATACAAAAGTTTGTCAAAAGCACAATGGTACATCATAATCAGGGATAAATAGATGATTTGAGGATTATAACTGTCATAAATACAGATCACTGATATATAAATAACAAATGAATACTGCGGATTGGAGATGAGTCCTTAAATTAACTCTTACAAAAACAAACAAATATAAAACATGAAGTATATTTACAGACCAACATTACCCCCGAATGTAGACGGGGCCTGGTGAACAGTTCAGCCCAGTGCCAGTCCTGTTACAGACACACCTCCAAAGCCAGAGGCCAAAACCTGGTTAGTTGTGAAGATCTTTGATTACAAAAACCTGCGATTGAGGGTTTGAAGTCATCAGTCCAAACAATGAGGAAGAGTCAGAAGGAACAGACCGCAATGAAGATATTGCAGTGAAGAAGAATGTAAGAAGAACAGTAAAAGAAAAATGAAGGAGATGAAGAGCAGGAGACCCTGAAGTTGACTGTGTTGTCATCCGACTCCAACTTTTAGTTTCTTATGTCGTCTTCTCTGCATTTCGATGGACTGTTCAACAGACCAAAGGGCATCGTTGTACGAGTCTGGATAAACGCATGTCCTTTAACTCCTCCTTTTCATGATTTTTAATTCTGTTGGTACCAATGACGACTATACTGTGCTATACATGTCAATCCTCATAAACATGAATGTGTGATTATAAATAAGTGCTGAAGTGAGTTATGAGTACATTCAAGCAATTTAGACTCATTCGGGTTTGATATGAGGGTGAGGTCCTGGGTGAACCTCAGTCTATTGGCCGGATCATCATACGGACTGATTTGAGCGAGTAGAACCCGCCTCCATACTCCGCCCAGAAAATCCCATCTTGGAACTTGCTGCGATACACACCACCGGAGTACCACACGCCGTTCAGATTGGTTTGACCACACGCGTTGTACCACCAGCCGCCTTTGTGGAAATGAGCGCAGTTGCCTTGGATAGAAGAAGAGGGAGAAGACAATACAATAAGAATGACAGAACACTTTTCAGAAGCTTTTGCTCATGTCAGAACCTCAGAAAACCCTTATCATCTGAACTCAAATACAGTGAAAGTTAAGGAAAGGCCTTTTCGGGGTTTTATAGGCCTTGCATACAAATATTTATACTTTTATATTTATACTTTTACTTGCCTTTAAATTTTTTCAAATTTCAAAGTCTACTTACTGTAATTCCAATTCAACATCCTGTGGAATTTTACCTAACCCTTGTAAGGATTTAGATAAAGTGAAAGTGCGTGATGTATAGCCAAGTATGGTGTCCCATACTCTGAATTTGTGCTCTGCATTTCACCCATCCAAGTGTAGACACACACAGCAATTGAGCACACATATTGTACTGTTCTAACTGGCTGTTAGCATCTGACCTGTAAAGGCGTCTTTATCCCGGTCAAGTGTTGTGAAGGGTTTTCCATTGTGGCTTGTGAGGGAGTCTCCGGCATTGCCCTGGTAGGTGCCCAGTCTCAACCTGAAGGCCTCGCTTTCAGGCTCCAGATGGAAACTGCTGTACTCTGCATAGACCTTCTTCCCAACCCAGTCCTCCAGCTCCACCAGCAATTTGTAGTCCCCCTGCTTGGCTAGGTTATAGATGTTCTCCAAGCCCAGCCAGTGTTCTCCATCTATGTTCCCAAAGCCTTTCTGTGTGGGAGAAGGAGGGAGGAAATGAGAGAAACCGTAATAGAGACAGAGTATGTGACAGAGAAGTTTGATCTTTTGTCCAATGGAAATAGTTAATCTATGTCTTGAGTGCGTTTAGTGGATTTATGTGTGTTCCCCTAACTGTGTGCAGTTATTCTACTTGTTTTCATTTCATTTGTGTCAGTGAGGAGGATTTGAGGTGTGTTTCTGTAGTAGGCCTTCAACTCTGGACTTACAATTCACTTGTTTGGCAAGTGAACACACTCAACTTTGACTAAATCGGTGAAGTCACACTCCCAAGACAGACTTTGCAGGGAACTTGAGAGCTACTTTATAAAGGCATAACTAGATTTTTCCACTGATTTCAGCAGTGTACAAAGGGGAAAATGGTCATTTTCGGGCCATTGCTCTTGGAAAGGGAGTGAATTATGTGCTTTGGGTCTACAAGCCTCCTATATATCACAGCTATAGTTCTTTGGTTTCCTCAACTAAAGGTGAAATGTATTTTCCTGTTCAGTACTAATGCTGTAGAAAATGTGTTGTGAAATACATATCTTAGATGATTTATTTCTAAGTAATGATCCATTACCATGCACCAATATTCAAACAAACTTCTAGCTGATATTGATAAGCCAGTAATGGTCAATAACCTAAAACTCAGATACTACAAATCTATTACTTCATCTAAAATAAATAAGTAAATAATACAATTTAATCACAGTGTTTGCACCCAAAGAGATGTAATTTTGCTTAAAACTAAACAAATTATTAGAGAGATGTTGTACATATACTTGGTCTAATTTGATCAATGGTGTTACTGGCCTGAAAATTCTTGAGAACTGAACTAGTAAATCACTGATGGGCCTTACTGGGAATCTTAACACACATTCCATCTATTTCCCAAATTCACTTACACGTACACACTCGCATGACAGGGATGTCAATGCAGACAGTGGGACTGTCTCCAGAGGTCCCCTATTTCCCTGATTCTTATCAGATGTTTAGACTTACTAAAGTTGGATAGAGAGTCAGGAAAAAGACTTTACTGCTTATTCATTTCTTAGTTTTTGCACATTGGTTGGTCTGCAGCATAATCTGGTCTATGTGATGTGGGCCCTTACCTTGTAGTTCTCCCAGTTTCTGAAGAAGTTGACTGAGCCATCTTTCCTTCGCTGAAAAACGGTCCAGCCTCCATTGTCTAATTTATGTTCACACCAGGCCTGAATCAGTCTATCACTACCCTCTGCCTTCAACAGATACATCCCACTGGTGCTGTGCCCCGCCTGCCGCACCTGGAAACAGTCTCTGAACGGGCCTGAGGAAGACGGGGAGAGAAGTAAACTGGGTTTCTCATTTCAGTATATAATATCTGGACCCAGTACAATGACAGTGATAAAAACAATTTGTATTCCCAATGATGCACATTCTGACTAGCACGTAAATTAGTTATAATTCACTTGTACATTCTCATTATTTTGTTGTAATATTATGTTTGTGTTGTGTATACTGTAAATCTGATTAATCTCGAGCAGCTCAAGCGAGTAATCTCTGACATTGACTAATTGGAATATTTGAAACATTCATATTCTTTCTAGATTTTGAAGATCTTTTTAATGAAATCTGAGACCTTTCTGTCCTTCCATTGACATACGCAACTACCACTTTCAAGCCCCAGAAAGGCAGTAAAGACTTCATTAAAGTAATCCATGGGACTCCAGTGGTTTAACCTAAATTTTACAAAGCGACACGAGTGCTTAGTTTGCACAAAAAAACATAATTTACTACTTTATTTACAAAATATTAATCAACACAACATGCATGCATTGTGGTGCTCTCGTGAACGCGCCTTGGAGATTAATATTTTGTAAATAAAGTGGTAAATTATGCTTTTTTGCACAAACAAATCACTTTGCTTCATAAAACTGAGGTTAAACCACTTGCGTCACATGGATTACTTTTATGATGCCTTTACGATCTTTCTGGGGCTTGAAAGGGGCTGTCAATGGAAAGACAGAAAGCTCTCTGATTTAATTAAAAAGATTTTCATTTGTGTTCCGAAGATGAACAAAAGTCTTATGGATTTAGAAGGATAGTGTGAGTGATTAATGACAGAATTTAAATTTTTTGGTAAACTAACCCTTTAATATAGATGTCTCGGATCAGTTTAGCGAGTTTTCCTGACCATAGAGAGACACTGTTGTCTTAACTGAAAGCTTTCCCTGCAGGGTCTTCTGATCTCTGGACTCATCGTCTCTGCCCTGAGATCTCCCAGCACTTCAGATTTGGCTGAAAGATAAATACCCTTCTTTGTCCTGATGAAGTTACCATGCCCAGACACCAGCTCAGGCCTCTCCCTCTTCCTTTGGTTATTTTCCGCTTATTTTTCTTTTTCCTCTTTACTTGAGCTTAAGCTAAAATCATTATCAGTCATATAGGGGTGAGCCAGAGATGTAGAGCGAGAGAGGAAGAAAGAGAGATTCCCTTTGCCAAAGGCCCTTTTGGGCGATATGGTTGGTGTGTTGTATAAGAGGAGTTTTCCTGTGTTGAGAGGAAGTTCTTCAGTAGCTCTAGCTGTGCTGAAACTGCTGTGTTAACCAGCCAGGTCCCAGTGTGGCCCTGACCGCCTGTCCATGAATGACAGCCATTGAGCTCATACAGACAGGCATTGTGCTGGGCGGCTTTGAGCGGCAGGCATCGGCAGAGTGGGGGAGTGGGCGTTTTCTCTGCTTGGGTCCAGGAGGACCCTCAAACAGAACTGCATCTTAGAGTTATCCAAAACTACTTTCTGAGGAGCTACTGTTTTTTTTTTTTTTGTTTTTTTCCCTCCCAGTAATGATACATTTTCATTGGCCCCAAAAAAAAAAAATTGTACTGTACAACCCCAGAGGTTAAAAGATTGTTTTGCTTTGGTCAGCTGCGGTTGTAATTCTCTGTGTTTTGGGGTGAAGTGGGCTATATTGAGCTGTCATTAGTGGTCAGTCACGAGAGAATCGGGCCCTATTGAGTTGTTTTGGCCGCATGAAAGGCTGGACTCTGGAGCCGTTTGCTTCAGGAACGTAGAGATTTTATCATTGTTTAAGTCTTGGGTTCAGATTTAAGATCTGCTGGATAAGTAGTGAAGCTTGTTTATTGTTAAATGTGGGTATGTGAGAGAGACGGGGAATTGGAGAGACCTAACACTGGAGGCTGTGTTTGTAAAGGTTTGATGGTTGTAATATTTATACACCTACTCAAGACTTTATCACTAAAGGCTGTAGTCCAAAACCACCATCTCACACTTTCACATGCCTGCATATTTGGCCTGCCAGGTGTGAGGTCTTACAAAGTATAAGTGCGTCTTTAGAGAGTTGTAGATGTTTTCTATTGTGTTGAAGGATGTCATGAGGTGACAGTCAAAGTTTCTTTTTTCTCTTAAGACATTGGCTATGTTCCAAAACCAAGTGAGCTGCCCACATAGATAGCATTTTAGGTGTCATAGGTGTGCTATGTGAAGACTAAAAGACGCTGCATTAAAAATGCCTTGTTTTTGGCCAAATTCTAAGGCCGCATTGCAGACAATCCCAAAGTACTTTGTGGAAAATGTTTATTGTAAACATATTTATATATTAGATTCCGCATTTAAAAAGTAAAGCTTGTATTAAGAGTCATTAGCATAGCAGAATGAGAGTTAAGCCAATTCTTGCACTTTTCATGGACCACATGTTTGAAAAAGCATTTCAGATCAGTCATTTATGAGGTTCTGTCATCTTAGAAGATAGCTCCCTATATAGGCTGTATACATCCAGGTAGCTCACTAAGTTTTGGAGCAGGGCTGCCGCCCTTGTGCTGGTAACTATACATGTCACAAGCATGGGTTTAACTCTCCCTTAAGTTACAAATTCTATGAATTCCTTTTAAGTAATAGACTTGCACGCTTCATTTCCAATACACACACAGATCGTTCCCCTTCTCAATTTCATATTTAGTCCTCTGTCTGTGCAGTAAAGTTGTGTTTTATGGTTTTGCCTTTTACTGACAGTTACATGGCTGTAAAACCTGTCTAGCAGGAATGTGGTCTTGCATGAATGTCAACCTTATACCGCTAAGAGGGGCAGAAAGAGAGAGAACAAACTCAAGTTAAATCCTTGCAAAATGTACATCTACTTAAGATGCAAATCTAAATGCTGCATAAGTGTTTATGCCATTAAGCTGAGCTCAAAGTGCTGTAACAATGCAACAGTGGTGTGTCTGATTTACTTGTTTTGTACAGTAAAAAAACGTCTTCAAGAACATAATTTCCAAGAATAGAAATTGCATATGTACTCTCAAAGTATGCTTCTCTCACACTCTGTCTTTTAGTAGTCATAAATAATGGCAAAAGTGGTGTACTTAGTGGGATGTACTCATGTGCTTGCTTGCACAGATACATTTTTTTCCCCTCATTGTCTGTCTGATGTCTAATGCTTTCATTCTCTGATATAACAACAGCTTGCCCCATTTTTGTTGCTTTCAAGATTTCAAGATTTTTTAGATTGGTTAACAAATGCGGCATCGCTATCTTGCATGTGTGGGAAGGGGGGAAATGTTAGGTAAGTGCTTGAAGAAGACATCTTGTAGCTTTTATGTTGCATGTTCTTGTTCCTATGTGTATATTCACTCCTCACTGGACAGCTATGTTTTGATGCATTTATAGAGCAGAGATACAGAAGCCCAGTCCAGCTTAGACTACCAGTTCCTCCACTTTACTCTTCTCTGACCCTTTTTAATCTAGAGATTTTTCCAAGAGGCTTATGTGGGTGCATGTTTTCAAGTGTGCACTCAGGAATCCATGAGCTCATGTTTTGTTTTCATGGGCTGCCAGAGAGGATTCTGCAGGAGCGGAATAGAGGATTCTGTGATTTGTTTCAGTAACTTTTGGCATTACAACAGTGCACTAGCTGTTCCTGACTATGTGTTCATGCTTTAGGAGGATGAGATCTCAGTGTCACTCTCAGTGAAAACACGTAGTGCCACCAGGAGAGATGCAACATCTTTAGTGGCACAGCAGTCTAATTTGTTATTTTAGGTTTCAGGAGGGTGGTCATAAGTGCCTCCTTTTTGGCCACCTTTTGCAAACTCTTTCATAGCCCACAATGATACTGGCTCGTAACTGCTACCCAACAGTCTATGAGACAATAAGTCACCAAAGTGTGGTTTCGGAGAAGGACTTGGCTCAGCATTTTGGACAAGGCCAATGAGACAGTTGAGAGAATGAGATGTGGGATCAGAACAAGACATAAGCCGTCAAGTTACTTCTCTACATGTATGGAGCATGTGAACTAACTGCTGGATTGCTTTCACAACATTTTGTGTGGCATTGTACCATAGAGAGATACCACATTTCCCCTGAAAGCCTGGTAACTCCCCTTAGACTATTAATTCATAGAAGTTGTCAATGTCAAATTTTAACTCTGTGGTAAGATTGTGAAAAACCAACAAGGAAACAAGTGGCTTGACTTCTCAAGATCTTCCAGAATTCTGCCCCATATGTCTCCCTGTCCCCTGGTCACTTACCATCTGAGGTGAGGGTGCCCTGTGGGGGTGGTGGGATTCCCAGTGGGTCAGGCGTTGGGGTGTCCATTCGTGATCCTCTAGGATATGCTCGATTGTTGTTGTCTCTCTGAATCTCATTGGTGAAGCGGTTGTTGTTCACCGGAATGCTTTCCGGTACCACCTGCACCAGTGGCGGCACTGCTGGCAGATCTTGACGTCCATGTCCACGGAGACAGCGGTCCTCCAGGGCGGCGATGAGCACAGATTGGTTGTTGACTGTGGCAGCAAGGCCTGCGAAACGCAGCTCCAGCTCTTTGTAACGGGAGGCCAGTCGGAGCATCTCCGTGGTGACGTTCAATATGCGGTTCTCCAGCTGCGCCAATTCCAGGGAGTTGTCCCTCTTGCGGATGATTTCATGAAGCAGCTGCATGTAAAGCTGCGTCACTCTGGAATTCATGTTACGAGACTCTTTCCGTAGAAGCTTCATCTCATTTACCAAGTTCCCATCCACATCCGCCACTAGTTGCAGCATTTCAATCTCTCGTCGCTGCTTGGAAAGGACCTCCCGCACATCAGCAATGTCCATACGTGTCACCCGGTCTTTGTCTGGCTCAGGTCCGGTGGCAGAGGCACAGATCGGGCCTGTGATTTTCTGCTGGGGCACCAGGAAAGTGTAGGAGCATTTCTTGGAGTCATCGGCAGGTGCTCGCCGTTTTCGAGATTGCATGAGTTCATTTCCTGAGTGGCACTTGCTGAGCAAGCAGATGGAGAGACAGAGCATGATGCCCATGCACCATGTTACACATCTCATGGTTGCTTCAGTTATCACCTCACCTACTTTTTGGTAGCTTTTTGCTCTTCTCTTCCTCAACCTCCAGACAGTGGTAAATCCAATTCTTCACCTGTAAAGAGAAAGAAAATGAGCCGTCAATCAGCAGTCATGCACCTCGTCAAGTGCCAAGCATGTACTGCTGCGGACTCAACAGCTGAATTTTACCCAGCAGTCCATGTGGCAAAGAGTTTTTTTTCTTGTTTCTTTCAACTTTTTAAAGGAATGCTGCCATGAAAAGTATGTGTATTAGTAGTTCAACATGGTGTACAACCTCTACCCTTTCTGTTCTCACAGGCACCCTGGTGTACTATTCAGTCTCGTCTCAGACACTTAAATCAAACACACATTGTATGCTTCACATCCTCCACTAACACATGCCCATATCCAGATGTTTCACATCCTTTGCTAACAGATCATCACTCCTCTGATGTCATCACCATGGCATTTTATACACAAAACCCATCTTCAGCATGGACTATAACCATTCTCCCGCCCTTGTACCTCCTGTTCTATAACTCTCTACCCCCTTCTCTCCAGGGTTCAGTGGATCAAATTCCTAGGTGCTCTTACATCCTGCTGTGTATCCCACTCTACAAGGTTCAGTATTTAACAGTCTCTCACTCTGAGTATCCCAGCATGTCTTCAGTTTTTTGCATAGCAGCCCTCTCCGGGAGCTGCATTAGGCTCCTCTAATCCCAGTATCACCTTTCCCTCCATGCTGAGCTCTGCTTTTCATCAACACCTAGATGTGTTCGCTCTGGGTTCCCCTCCCTGTTTATACAGACACACATTTTTCAGTCTGCAGTTCTGCCATCTGTGCTGTTGCGAGACCAAAGATGTGTATGCAAATCCAGTACAGTTCCACATACAAGGTGAAACTGTCTTTCCAACATCAGCTCCACTGGAATATGCTGTATTGTCTCTAAAGGAATGT
This sequence comes from Mylopharyngodon piceus, assembly GCA_039654765.1. Taxonomy (NCBI): domain Eukaryota; kingdom Metazoa; phylum Chordata; class Actinopteri; order Cypriniformes; family Xenocyprididae; genus Mylopharyngodon; species Mylopharyngodon piceus. Next base: position 27,638,636 of record CM077456.1, read on the forward strand.
CTTGCTGACATTTTAATTTGAAAGAGAGTTAGATAAGAGTGTCGCTATGACCCATAAGCACAGAATTGCAACAGTTTGAGAAAAGAATCTGTGAATCGCTTTTTGTTTCTGTTTTTTTCCTGTCCAAATGAACCGGTTTGCTAAAATCAGACTTTTAATGCTAATCGGGTTCTTATATACTGTAGGCTGTAAGCGGTTTAGCATGCCTTGCCCTTACTTGTTAAACTAAACCAGGTCAGTGGCCTCTATAGAGATTTTATTCTGCTCTCCTCCTTAGTTCCTTTATATTATAACTATATTGTATTTGCTTGAAGGCTCTACTGTCTGGTTCTAACTGGATGTAGTCAGTAATCTAAAGCTAACCTATGCTTAGGGGTGGGTTTCAAAACGACTGGCTCTGTCTTTCAAAGCGTAAAGTAAAATGAAAGCCACAGTCAAACTCAGCCTAATCTGCTCTGAACTAATCATACACGGTGGAGCAATTTGACACCGCAGGCTACTTTGAGAAGCATGCTGTGTGGAGTGAAGAGATTAGAAAGTGAGAATAGAGTACGACAAGGTTTTAAGGAAAAGTCTGGGCTATAGTAAGAAAGTGGGTCACATACATAATCGTCCTCCTGGCTGGTCTGCCAAACAAGACACCTGGCCTTGAACCTGACTTCATGGGAAAAGAAGATCTTGTGCAGTCCAAAAACCTGCTGATTTGTCTCCATTTGTGTCTGTCTCCATTTTCATCACTTTCTCTCGCTCTTTACTTCAGGGACCTGACTTACTCAACTTAATTATCTCTAACTATCAACGGACTCTAAGTCAACTGGTTTCCCTCCTGTCTTTTTTCACAATCACACAGGAAAAACAATTCAAAATATTTTGGCTTGGGCGTAGTAATGGGCAGCTAACATATCCAGAACAGATGTGAGAATGCCGGACCACGCCAAAACAGAACGATTCAGGACGTAGTGGTTCGGAATGCTAACCTGAGGGATTGAGAGGAAAACTCTTACCTTCTAATTTGCTTATTTTACTCTCCCTCCCTTCAGCCATAAAATGGAGTACTGCATTTGTCTCCATTACGCAGTCTCTCAACCTTTCACCGTCACTAATAAATAGTAATAGACAACTTGCTTGTGTTTGCTTGTGGGCTACACACAAGATGTGAATGTGCAACTCACTGTAAAGCATTAATATACTTTATCTATCTTGCAGCTCATGAATAACAAATTCTGCTTTTGTTTAACATAACATTATTGTTATTAAATCTTATTTAACAGTTTTCAGTTTCCTGTAGCTCAGCTAGTAGAGCATTGCAATACCAATGCCAAGGTCATGGGTTCGATTCCCAGGAAACACACAATTTCTGTGTATTTTGAAGTGTATATTTGACTATCACTTTGTAAATATTACCATGTTTGTCAGTTGTTAAAACAATTCTCAGTTAGGGATGCTCCCATCCGCTTTTTTCGCTTCCGATACCGATTCTGATACCTGGGATTCAGCATCGGCCGATACCGATCCGATATTCAAATAATAATAATAATAAAAAAAGTGCTGAATTACCTAATAAACTATATGCCTCACTGTGTGGAAGATGCACATTCTTTTGTGCAAGGCATCATTACTTTCCAAACTTTGTAAAACATAATAACAAACAGACACAAATGTAGTGAATTATTTATTTATTAAATAATTGTGCATCAGTGCAACAACTGTAAATAAACCAATAGCTTCACTAGCTTGGTAGACATTCAAAATAAACAGGAGTCCAGCTGACACCTTCATCCATGACTCATGACTTGTTTTTCATGAATGTTTGAGTCATACATGACATAACCTAAATATATGTGTATGTGTGTGTGTATAATATATATATATATAATATACACTATAAAATTAAAAGACATTTCTTTTAAATTTATAGCGCAGATTTTTTTTTAATGAGGCAGCAACATATGATAGATAGGACAGAAAAAAGGCTATTAACAATCTTTCATTGCGCAAAAGTATTATAATATGAACGGCTCCCATACAGAGCGGCACAAAGCGCTTATGCGCATCTCGTGTGCAGAATGATGCGCTTGAAGCAACATGGCGTCGCAGCTGCAGCGCTCCGCAGTGAAAAGTTCAAAGCACAAAGTGAAGATATATTGATGTGTATTGTATTACTGGTATCTTTGTCTACAGATGAAGTATAATAATAGAAACATTGAATCATCTTGGAGAGAGTTTCATTGTGTTGACTGTCGTAACCGAACGCGACACGCAGTTTGAATGCTGAATTGAGAATGACTGACAGCCGCAGCAGAGGGAAGAGTTTACGTGAACTTTAATTTAACAACTTAAATATTCATCTGTATCTCACATTAAACTATGGAATGGCTTCAGAACACTTGGAATATAGTGCACAAAAACTTTATGGAGCTTTTTAATGTTTTTGTGCCTTTTGTGGGGCTTAACAATAACACAGAATAGTACCGCACAATATTGGATTTGGATCGGTCCCGTCCGGCCAATACCCAATCCGGCAAAAATGGCAGTATCGGAGCCAATACCCGATCTGAGTATCGGATCGGCGCATCCCTATTCTCAGTATTATCGGTTTGCTCCTCTGAACTGTCAGATTCTTGCATTGTAGACTAGCACTCGCACTAGAGCTGTCAGTAGCTAGGATAACCAGTTAACTAGCAAGCTTAGGTTAATGTAATTAGTTTTTAAATATGGCTTTTGTCAACTTTGCTCTTGATTTGGCTATGTTTCCCTATCCTTTCCCCACCCATCTGAGTAATACAGCTCCACACTCTCTACAATCTACTCACTGTTCCCATGATTCATTTCTTCATCTTCTTTAGCTTTGATGTGATGTATGGACAGCTGTGACCCTCTATTGTTCCAGCCAATTGGCTCTTCATGTGTTGTTAATAGCAATAATTCATAGAGCTTCCAGAACGGCTTCCAGACTGTTCTGATACCCTTGGGTTCCTCGGATGTTTTTACGAAGTCAGTATCACTGTTATGATGTCACCGTCAAGTGTAGCAGATGAACATTTAATCTGTGTTCTTGTTTTCATTGGGTTTGACTCTGCTAACATCAGTCATGCTGGCTGTCAAAGACTAAATCCCAGTGGTTCCACTGCATTGGGCAGAATTAGAGGTTGTTCACAAAAAACAGCATTTTAAAAATTTGAGGCGCTCTACTGATCAATGGAAAAAAAACAAAGATCTTGACATGCCATCTTAAAAACAAGGCGCTCGAACGAGACACTGAAAAGGCAGCAAGACGTGCCGCTACAGTCCAAGACGTCAGCCCAGTTTTACTCAGTTAAAAAGCAAAATCAAAACATGTTCTTTCATCCAGCTGTGCTGGTTGTATATCTTTGGAAATATGTATACTAAACGGATGTCTTTGACATTGCAATGTGTCTTACAACTTTATCAGCGTCTCACACCATCAGTGTCAAGGTTAAGATGGCATGTCAAATTAAAAGTATATCTCATACCACTGCAATCTGTTCCACTGTGCTCTGTCTTATGTTTTCCGATCGCAATAACACATACTGTGTCAACAACCCAATATATGCTGTACAAACAAAACTCAGTTAAATAGGGTCACTGAGTTCATTTTACAGTTCATCACAGAAATCAGCTTTTCCTCAGTCCTGATTTTGTCTGTTATCCATCTTGAAAATACACAGAAGAAGGGTATTTGCCTGGACACATTTGTTTTAGTAATAAAGTCTCACTTATTCCATATTTTTACAGAGTGCTGCCAAAATCCTTTATTCCTCAGAGTATTTTTGTGAAGCTCTGCTTAGAGAGAGGGATAGCTACTGAGTTTTGTTTATACTTGCGTCTTGGAAGGCAGCTTTGGCAATTCTCTCTCACTTTCTCTTTTCACTGCTCTGTCTTTGTTATTTATACTTGATCACCATCTCTTCTAATGTACTTAATGTCTCTACAGTAAGTCATTTGTAGTTCCAGCATGTAGAGCTGAAGAGTCCAGCGTGGCACCTTCTTGTCTGGCCTTGTTAACAACACTCCATAGGGTTGATGCTGACATCAGCATCTGCTCTTGCGTTTATGGCTTTGGCTTTATAAGAACCTTCTGAATATGCATGTAGACAATGAAAAAGCTCTTTCAAGAGCCAAACTATTCCTGGTAGATTTATCTAATCATCTAGTCAGTTACTTGTGGATTATCTCACAATGGCAAACGCTGCTTTCTGGCTGGCCTGCTTGTGTGCAGTGTGCTTTGGTGGGCCACCAGGAGCTGTTTTTCCTTGGCTGTGCTGGAGTTGGACCTGAGCTCCAGTCATTAGCTCATTGCCTCTCTCTTCGCTTAGCGCCCAGCTCCTCGTTTCAGCCTGTGGTGTCTGGCATGACATTATTGTGACTTCCTCTGAAGTGAGTAAAAGAGTTTGAGCTCTTGTTTTTATGGGATATATGCCCAAGTGTCTTTGATTTCTGGTCAGCTGTTTCAAGTCAAAATTTGATTGGGCAGTTGAGAGCTGTTTAAACGGTTAACTAGAAAACAGTGGGTAATATAAGGTGTTTTGTTAAGGGTGTTTGTACTCTTGTTGAGAAAGCTTTGATATTGGACCATAAAGTCCCATATTTTTCTTGCAGAGTTTATTAGTCCGAGAGCTGAGTGTCAGTTTGAGCAGTTTTACGAGAGAAAAGGTTATTGCTGGAAAGTTTAGACAAGGATATGAAGCATCTTAAAACGCTGTGTTTCTTGGAGATTGATAAGGTGGTGAAGAAAAAAATTAGAGGAATGCTTGTAAAGATTTTTATTTTATTTGTAAAGCAAATAAATCCCAAGACAATGATTTTTAAATGAAGCATGCTGCAATTGATGTTAAATCTCTAATCATGTTCCGGAGTTAGTTGCTGTTTACATCCTAATGAATGTAGCTGTTTGTACAAGATGGCCAATTTTAAGTTTATATGATTAGTCACTGAACTATGAAAGAAATAAGATCTAAGCTAGACAACCCAACAACTAGCTTCATAAAATTTTAAGAGACGAGTCTGTGGTTCCATGACAAGATGTTACATTTAAACACTACAATTACCTTGGCAGTGTAGTGGTCCACAACAATCCCCCGCTCTGACCAACCGTTTGTGTGATATTGTAAAGAAGACTCTTAAAAGCTAATCTCAGAAGCCAGACAACTCTGATCCTACTTGACTCATCCCATCAGCCATTGTTTTACCACATGCATTTACACACAAACACATCAATTATTTGATCTGAGACAATAGTGGAGGTAGTTAAATAGGATTTATCGGTTTTCCTTGAAAGAGAATGTATTTTTTGAAAAATGTATCTAAGAATTCCACATCTGGCTGTCAGACTTTCCCAAGATGACGGCATCCAGTCCAGTAAACATGTAGACGCACTTCCAAAAATATTCCATAATGAGAAAGCAAGTGGAAAAAAGAAAGGAAGGGGAACAACTTGAGAGATGGGCAGGAGGGGACAAAAGAGGGACAAATGAGGGACCGTACTGAATTTGTTAGGATGCAGGAGGCAACACTGCTGGAATCAGAAGCTTCGAGAGTAAACAGTCTGAAAAGAATTCTCGCTCTGCTGTTGTTCGTGAAATTCATAATATTGGAAAAACATGAGAGAAAGGGGACTACACAAACAGCAGCTTTCTGTTATAATCTGAAGTCTGTACAATAAATGCATCACACATGGGACACGTTTGTCAGCATGGTAGTAATTTATAGCATGGTTCAACATTTTAAATGGGCTGAAGATCAAAAAAACATATGATACACTCTTGTTCAATCAGGAGACGACGCTGACAAAATTAGCAGGATTGGAAGAGAGCGTAAGAGCAAGGAAGGAGGAAAAAGAGGTCATAGGAGATTGGGAAAACATGCCCCAAGTTGCATTTTGTAACTCCATACCAAGGAGTGCTGAAGGAAATGAGCGCTGGCAGAATGAAGACCAACAGCGCATGATGTAATGAATTTATGAAGTGTGATCTGGGCATGTGGGAACTTTAATTGAGTTTGGAGCCCACAGCTAAAGAAAAGAGAGAGCAGGAAAAAGAAGCAGTCCTGTCACAGAGAATGCAGCTTTTCACTGAACGTGGTTTGGAACGCCGACCTTGGTCCTGATCACCACCCACAAGCACTTTCTAAAGCCTCTCAGAAGCTTCATTCCTCTCAGAACTTGCTAAAAGTATGGGAACATGCGAGTGATGAGAGAAAGAGCAGAACTTTTGCTCCAGTTTGCTTGTATAAAACTAAATCAGGATGATCACAATAGCTGGGTTTCCATCCAAACATGAAGCGAATCTTTTCGAAGTTCGCAAGACAAATGCGAATTAGGTGTGTTTCCATCAAGTTGTTCTAGTGGATGACGGTGGTATTGGTAACCTAGTAACCAACAGTAAATAAGACACTGTGACCGAGCATTTGTGAAGGGTTCGCCTAAACACTTATGAATAAGAAAACAATAAACAAGAACCGTCTGAACTCTTCTCGACTTTATTAAGTGTCACACACGTGAGAGGACAAGCCTGAAAAACCCGCGACACTCCAGTACAAAAGTCCGCATGACCCTGTCCACGGCAAGCCTAGAGGGGAAAATGCATTGCACTCAATGAGCACCAGTACATCCAGAATTAATGCATGATATCAGAATCAAACATAAAGTTTTCTGTTACAACACCATCAGCGGAAACAGCCGATTATGATTAGTCACGTGGATTTAATGTTTGCTACGTTAGAATTTATTCACCAAATGCATTTCCATCTCCCGTTACTCGCATTAACTCTAAGTCAAAAACCACCTCAAGCGAGCGTAAAAACTTTTTTTTTTTTTTTTTCGAATTAAGGGATTTTTATTTGAAATTTGGCGTTTCCATCACTCGTTTATGATGCGATACTTCAAAATGCGCATAAAAACAGGGAGATGGAAACATAGCTAATGACAACATTGACAAAACAGCTGGAAAGTCAGTCATTTTCAGTGAGTCAGTGACAGATAAGAGTCAATGACAGAAAATAATGCTGACATAAAGAAAAAGAATAAGTTTAAGACACATGGTTAAAGTTCTTAGGTTAAATGCACTCTTTGTATTTGCTTCCATATGGTTTTGAAAATGTTTCATACCATTTAAAGAAAAGTTGACATTCAATGACTGAAATGAAGTGCAACCAGAAAGTAAAAAGTAATAACAGATTTTCCCTAAATATTTTTACAAATATTAATCATTAATTTACAAATATCATTGTTTTTGAAAAGCTGCACCACATGACACTTTACAACATGAACTGACCTTGTCTGCATGTTAGTTGCACCACATGACTTTTATCAAAATGAATTTTCATTTTTGAAACTAAAAATATGCTCATCATAGAATTGCGTTAAAGTTATTTATTGCATCATTGTATTTTTGAACGAATTAAGATAAATTATCATCATGTCATTGACCCTTAGTTCGACACAGCAGTCAAGTTTCCTGCAAATCTTTATGGGATTTTTGCATTCACTTTATTCCCAAATCTCTAAATCGCTTCCTCGTTTAGCTTGGAATTTTTATTGGGCTCTATTTTAGAATGGTGAATAAGATTGCAGCAGTTGAAGATGAAAGTGTGGGCCATTCTGGGCTTAGATTTCAAGAGAATGTCATTTTTGGAAAAATTGTCTGAGACAGAGTAGAGTGTGGCTGCTAAAATGACAGACAACTGAGGAAGAAGGAAGCCTGAAATCCTGAAACCGTATGTATATCTGCGAAACGCAGAAGTCATCTCCACATGTTTCTAATTACCTCAGTGCTGCAGATGAAAACAAGCAATGCTTTTATTTTTTTTGTTTTAACCTGTTGAAAGGAAGACGATAAACAGAACACTCTCTAAGAGAGAAGCAGTGTTGGCTCTTATCTGTGTTACGTGCAAGGCCGTATTGAAATGAATCTTACTACTTTTTCTTCATCTCATCTCATTTATTTTTTTGCAATTTATTCAGCCCAGACCCTAAACTACATTCAAACCTTGTTTTATAGGTATTTTTAGGTGTGTTATATATTATTGGATACTTTTTAAGAACTTTTAAGATTAAAGTTTGAAACTTCTTCAATTGACATTGCTGGGATGTTTGCACATTCTAATATTTCCTTCATGAAATGCAAATCTAGAATCAGTTACCAAAGGTTCTGCTGTCTGAAGCGCTCTGACAAAATAGGATGCGGCTTCAAAATTCAGATGTGTTGTATTTGTCATTTGTTGTTTTTAGATTAATGGTTCATTAAATTTAATATCTAACAGCCCCAATATGTATCTGTATGTGTTTAGAGAAGCTCACGACACACGAACATCACAGATGCGATTCATCACCAGTACCCACAGGAATTGACCGTTAAATCTGAACAATAGCAGCCTTTGGCCTTTATTTACTCAGCATCACATTCTACGGTCACCCCTTCAATTACAATATTTCATAAGTATCTTAACATTTCAATGTCTCTCTACAGTTTTACTAAATGGTAGGTAATAATGCCATTTGAGTGTGAAAGAATTTGAGTGTGAAAATTTTAAGACGTTTCACATGTGCTACAGGTGAACCATGTGCCAGCACTTCAGCACGGAATGTTCTCTGAAGAGTAATGACATGGAACTTCGTCCAAGAGCGGCTTCTTTTTCTGTGTGCGGATTTTAGTTAGCTTTATGACTCTCTGAGGAAACATACATTTTTCTAACCTTTCACATTTCAGCCATTTGGTTTGGTTTCACTATTACGGTTATCTGCATAATGTGTTCACACAGGTCACGTCATTCATGCATCACGTCTCAATGTATTTATTGCACCATGTTACATGACACACATTAAAGGGGTGGTTGATTATGATGTCACTTTTTTAACTTTAGTTAGTGTGTAATGTCGCTGTTTAGCATAAACAACATCTGCAAAGTTACATCACTCAAAGTTCAATGCAAAGGGAGATAATTTCTTTTAAAGAATTCGTTGTTTAAGGACTACAACGAGCTTCTTCCCGGGTTAGTGACATCACTAACCCTAAAATTTACCTAAACCCTGTCCCCGAGAACACGCAACAAAGGGGGTGAGGCCATGTTGGGCTGAGAAGAGGAAGAGTTGTTGTAGTAGAGTGTTGTTGCCATGCTGACATTTTACTTTTTACAGTTGCATTCTAAAAGTTGTAACTTCTTCCTGAGTCTCTCCATCAGTGTCCGACTCCGGTTTGAACAATGTACGGCTGAACACCGTTATTGACAATCGTCATTTTGGCTGCGTGAGATTCTCCAGCTTTGTTGTTGTTGAGCAACCAAATCATGAGCTGTTAAAGCTCCGCCCTCTTTTGGAAAGCAGGTCAGGGGCAGCAGCTCATTTGCATTTAAAGGGACATACACAAAAACTGTTTGTTTTTTTTCTCACACCCAAATTTGACAAGTTATAATAAATGATCTGTGGGGTATTTTGAGCTGAAATTTCACAGACACATTCTGGGGACACCAGAGACTTATATTACATCTTGTAAAAGGGAACCCCTGGTGTTAAGACTTGTATGGCTTAATATAACGTAAATGATCTCTCTTACTGAAATATGTAGTAGAAAACCCATGAAAGATTTACGTTATTTAAAAAATCTATGACACATTTGGACCGATTTGGACAATGGGCGGCGCCATTTTGTTTGCATTCTATGTCGATGACGTCAAATGGTTGCACTCACTGCTCTACTGACACTGTCATATTGCTATTTTCAACGCAACACAACTTGGAATATAATATACGATGCCACATTGTGCAGCTTTGGTAGTAATTTTCAGTCGATGAGCCACAAGAGAAGCGATCGTCTTTACTGCTTTACTAGCGATAAGAGGAGAAAAGAATGGGAAGTTGTGAAGAATGTGGACGAATAAAACTTCCTAAAGATCCGCGTGTTTGTTCTCTTCACAAGCCCTGGTGCCTTTGAGGCTTTTAGAAGACCACAGCTGAAAGAGCTTACAGTTGCCGATGGATATAAGTGTATGCTTTAACCAAATGCCGCGCCTGTCGTGGAGACTGACGAAGGTAAGCCTATAACACATCTCGATTGAGACAGACTGCCTCAAAGCTCGCGTGCGCTGTGATGCACGAGATATCTGTGATTGCATAAAATAGTAGCATCTTCTCAGCACGTTTAACTGTGTGTAATGCATTCAGGTGATCAGACGATTTTAACACGTCAATCATTCAACAGTAGTTCGAATAGCCACAGAGACATTGCACGTCTTCAATGCTTTCATCCTCACTAATTTTAAGCTCTGGCTCAAATCGAAAAGGCTGATCCCGCGGATATTAAGACCTGTATGCGTTACTAGATTACCGTTGCACCAAAACATACAGCTAAAAAGCCTCAGTCATCAGGGCTAAAGTGAAGAGAACAAAGACGCAGTTAGGAAGTTTTATTCGTCCACATTCTGCACAACTTCCTATTCTTTTCTCCTCTTATCGCTAGTAAAGCAGTAAAGACTTACATCGCTTCTCTTGTGGCTCATCAACTGAAAATTACAACCAAAAGCTGCACAATGTGGCATCGTATATTATATTCCGAGTTGTTGCGTTAAAAATAGCAACAGGATAGTGTCAGTAGAGCAGTGAGTGCAACCATTTGACGTCACCGACATAGAACACGAACAAAATGGCGCCGCCCATTGTCCAACTCGGTCCAAATATGTCATGGATTTTTTAAATAACGTAAATCTTTCATGGGTTTTCTACTACATATTTCAGTAAGAGACATAATTTACGTTATATTAAGCCATACAAGTCTTAACACCAGGGGTTCCCTTTAAGTAAAAGACTAGTCAAACGTAAGACCACTGCATTCTGTTTCTCTCATAAGATTGTGTCCTCTGTGAATGCCCCCTTCATCTTTATTTACAACATTTGGTTTTGTTCAATTTGACGTCTACTGGTGCTGTTCCTTTGTGGCTGACAGCAGCAGGGCATTATGGGTAATAGTGCTACAGCACACACTAGGTTTGTGATAAGCCTGCAGAGAATGCCCACTGTCAAACCAGAGAGAAGTGTGTATGCAGTGTGAATGTGGACGTTTCTACATGAGGAAGTGGTTAGTGTAAAACGGCCTTCTGTTTTGGTAGGTTTGTTTTCCTTAACTAATTTTTTTATGAATAGAGTCCCTTATCCCCTACAGAACAGTACATAGACGCTCAGTAGACCATATTCCCAAGAGCTTCAGCCAGAGGAACCATGAGGAGCACCAGACAACCAAGAAACATCTACAACATGCTACAATAGAATCTACTAACCACAGTCCTCTAAATAAGACACAATCCACAAAATACAGCCTTCGCAGTACAAGAAAAGCCACAAGACACAAGCCTCAGAGAAGCCGGCACTGTTTTAGATAGCACTGTTGAAATCTCCATGAGAGTATCAGTCTCGGAACGTGCTGAGAGAGCAGCTCTTAACCAAGCAAACAAACGCACCCATCCAGATGCATTTGCCCCCTTCTGCATGACCTCAAAGTGGACCAGAAAACACCCAGAGTCAAACCCATCTTTTTTTCTGAAAAGCAAACAAACAGAATAAGAGGCAAAATTCTGGGTAATTATCTGCCTTTGATGTTTGTCCTACTTCCCTGCAATTGATTATGAAGAAAGACAAAAGTAATCCAATGCAAACTCTCGGAACGACCCTATGACCGGACCATTTGGCCCACCCGTACCCTGGCTGAGTGCACATGGCGGTAAATTGAGGAATTCGTTCAGAAAAACACAAACAGCACAGTGAATGCACAGGTAGAGCCATGTTCCAAACAAAGATGAAGGTAAACTTCCAGATGCTGACAATTTGAGGGGTTAAAAATGAAATATCAAAGAAAATATATGAAGAAAAAAAAACATAAGTGAGTGAAGAACTTTTACCCAGGTGTCTTCTGACCTTTTATTGCCGTCTGTTTTCTGTTGAGATCCTTGTGGTTCACCAGTCCTTGGTGTCTTCCGTGATTCCTTATTCTCCCAGTGGCTCTCTGAAACTCCTTAAAGCTGCACACATCTCTTGTATCCCAGGATATTAAGGCCTCAAAGCTTCCACGGTTTTGGATCCCCAATGTCCAGGACTCTAGTCATCCCAGTAGTGAGCTCCTGTCTTAGGGTTCATGGGATCTGGGGCAGTGGCATGGCTCTGGAACCTTTCAGCTGCTTTTTGGAGACTGAGGAACTCTCGGACAGCAACTCAAGTTTTTCATGAAGGATGAGGGAGGGAGGAGGTGGGGGGGGGGGTGGAGGGAATTGGGGCATGTTTTTTTCCCTCTTCCTTTTCTCCTTTTTGGAGGGAAGAGCCTAACCCCTCCTCTGATGTAACGGGTGCTGAAATAGAGACAGAATAACTCGACCCCTTCTAAAATTTCACCTCCCATCAAATCTCTCATTCTTCAGGGAAGGAGGAGGAGGGGACAGCAAGCGGTGGACAGGGATCTCTCTGAACTCAGGGAGAATAGGCTTGCGGTCTTTGTGGAGACGGAGAGGACTGCTTTCGCTTACAGCCCAGCAGCACAGGACTCCACCGTTCCTTCCTGCGGTCTACACTCAGTCTTGCTTATACGCACATGCTTTCAGAAGTCCTGAGAGGATGGCACAAGTTGAATAGATAATGATCTTCCCACGCATGTCTCTCAGATGTTTGTTAAAAATGGGAGGAGGAAACTGAGGATCATTTGGATAGTTTGGAGCATGTGTTTGAACAATCTGCCCAGTGACACCACAATGTCCTTTCCTTGTTTTGTTGTATAAATTTATAGCAGTAGTGCTGTTTGCGTGCAGTCACGAATGTTTGTGTGTTTGGCTCTTGCCTGATCTTCAGAAAAATCCTTATAGGGATAGTTCACTGAAAAATCTGAATTCATGATTTGCTCACCATCATGTTGTTCCAAACTTCTGTGGAACTTAAAGGAAGATATTTTGAAGAATGTCTTTTGTTTTTTGTCCATACAGTGAATGTCAATTAGGTCCTGTGTTTGTTTGTCTGTGGTTGTTTGGTTGTTTTTTGGACCCTATTGACTTTCATTGTATGGACAAAAACAAGTGAAACATTCTTAATAAATCTTTTTGAAAGAATGTCATACAAGTTTGGAACAACATGAGGTAAGTGTGAGTAAATTACAAAATTTTTAATGTTTGGGTGAACTATCCCTTTAAGGGCCTTAAGGGTTTTTTCTGTTAGTTTTCCATAGCTAATAGCACTGAACTACTGCACTGGAACAAATGTTAAAATAGACATGGTTTTGAATGTATAACCACAAAGATATAAACATATTACATGTGTTTACATGTGACTAGTGTGATAAAAATCGCTTACTAATCTAGTCTGTGTAACATTATACAGTCTATTAACTCCTGTCATGACTGTGTAATGACAGTAAACCCTCTTTTTGCATAAAACATGCATTTTTTTTTTCCATAAAGAGACATAAAATCCACTCACAAGAATTGGCACATTAAACAGAAGTTCATCCTTGAACAGTAGTCTTACTTAAAAGTACAAATTATAAATTTTACTGGTCAAATACCACACATTTAAGTACAGAAGAATTATGAAATAGACGAATATAAGGTCTTTAACGAAATATACAGTAAGCTGCACATTTCTACTTTCTATGCCCCTGAAACCCCAAAGACTTCCATTGTAATTGCGTTTATTTAAATGCTATTTTTTATTTGTTGTTACGAACTGAGGGACAAGTAAAAATTATGTTCTGTGGTTATTTACGAATTGATTTTTCTTTTTGTGAACAATTTCGTACTGAAAGAAATGTTTCCCCATCAACTGTGTAAATGTTTCTCTTATTTTGATCTTATAAGTTTTTCTCCCTTGTTGTTTGTTTGAGCTCTCGTCAGTATAGTAGTTTGAGTACGAGTTTGACGTTTGTTTTATTTTCATTGTTATGAATTGAGTTTGTGTGTGATCTGCAGAGGTGTTTAAATGGAAGTGTGATGCCTGAATGGCTGGACTTCACCCTCTTAAATGAGGTGTTAAGGAAATGGACAGACGTCTCCTGTTCGGTAGAGATTTTCTCCTGTTCAGCTTTTCTCCCGTTCAGCTTTCCCACAATAATATTTAGCTTGTGCCTGAGCTTTGTCTGACATTCACAAAGCAGCCATCTCTGTTCTTCTCTCACGCTCTTTCACTTTATACATTGCATTGATGGTAAAATTACGTGCACTACTGTTCAAATATTTGGGGTCAGTAGGGGTTTTTTGTTTTTTATGTAATGAATACTTTTTATTAAGCAAGGATACATTAAATTGGTCAAAGGTGACAGTGAAGACGTTCACATTGTTCCAAAAGATATCTGTTTCAAATAAATGTTGTTCTTTTGAAATTTCTATTTATTAAAAAATCCTGAAAATAAAATATATCTGGTTTCCACATGTATTAACCAGCAATGGTTTTGGTCACAGGAATAAATTACATTTTAAATTGTCCAGCTATTTTAAATTGTACTAGTATTTCACAATATTACTGTTTTACTGTATTTTGATCAAATTAATACAATTTTACCAACCCAAAACTGTTGAACAGTAGTGTACTATGTATACACCGATCAGGCATAACATTATGACCACTGACAGGTGAAGTGAATAACACTGATTATCTCTTCATCACGGCACCTGTTAGTGGGTGGGATATATTAGGCAGCAAGTGAACATTTTGTCCTCAAAGTTGATGTGTTATAAGCAGGAAAAATGGGCAAGCGTAAGGATTTGAGTGAGTTTGACAAGGGCCAAATTGTGATGGCTAGACGACTGGGTCAGAGCATCTCCAAAACTGCAGCTCTTGTGGGGTGTTCCCGGTCTGCAGTGGTCAGTATCTATCAAAAGTGGTCCAAGGAAGGAACAGTGGTGAACCGGCGACAGGGTCATGGGTGGCCAAGGCTCATTGATGCACGTGGGAAGTGAAGGCTGTCCCGTGTGGTCCGATCCAACAGACGAGCTACTGTAGCTCAAATTGCTCAAGAAGTTAATGCTGGTTCTGATAGAAAGGTGTCAGAATACACAGTGCATCACAGTTTGTTGTGTATGGGGCTGCATAGCCGCAGACCAGTCAGGGTGCCCATGCTGACCCCTGTCCACTGCCGAAAGCACCAACAGTGGGCACGTGAGCTTCAGAACTGGACCACGGAGCAATGGAAGAAGGTGGCCTGGTCTGATGAATCACGTGGATGGCCGGGTGCGTGTGCGTTGCATACCTGGGGAACACATGGCACCAGGATGCACTATGGGAAGAAGGCAAGCCAGCGGAGGCAGTGTGATGCTTTGGGCAATGTTCTGCTGGAAAACCTTGGGTCCTGCCATCCATGTGGATGTTACTTTGACACGTACCACCTACCTAAGCATTGTTGCAAACCATGTACAGCCTTTCATGGAAACGGTATTCCCTGATGGCTGTGGCCTCAGCAGGATAATGCGCCCTGCCACAAAGCAAAAATGGTTCAGGAATGGTTTGAGGAGCACATCAACGAGTTTAAGGTGTTGACTTGGCCTCCAAATTCCCCAGATCTCAATCCAATCGAGCATCTGTGGGATGTGCTGAACAAACAAGTCCGATCCATGGAGGCTCCACCTCGCAACTTACAGGACTTAAAGGATCTGCTGCTAACATCTTGGTGTCAGATACCACAGCACACCTTCAGGGGTCTAGTGGAGTCCATGCCTCAACAGGTCAGGGCTGTTTTGGCAGAAAAAGAGGGACCAACACAATATCAGGAAGGTGGTCATAATGTTATGCCTGATTGGTGTATAGGGGGTCCAAAAGTCTAAGATTATCATTTATATATTGAATAATTTATTCCGATTTTTAATCCATGGGTTAACAGTTCCATTAGTCATGCTAATATGTGTGGAATTCTTCTGTTTAGATGGTAGAGGTCTGGGGCTGTCAATCACTTGATAGACTCCGCCCACTGCACTTCCAATCCTAGCACTCAGTATCCACCCACACCACAGTACAGTTAGATATGTTACCGATCTAATCATTATGTCATCATAAGTTGTTGTGGGATTCTGTCTGTTTTTAGTCAGTGTGGCTCTACAATATGTTTGGTCTATACTGAGTTTGTTTGCATGTGTTGTTAGTCACAGGACTGTAATATTTATCTTAACCCAGATTTTCAGAGAGATGGACAGTAATGATAATTTAAACAACGCTTACAATGTTCTATTTCTCTGTCTGTTTTAAATCAGTCTGGAATCCAGGATTGATTTGTCTCTCTTATTTTCTCAAACTTTCATTTATCATTCCGTCATCCACATCGGTGGCTTGTATAGTGTTGTTTTTGATGATCATCACAGATTTGACGTACTGATGTAATGTCTGTATCGGACTGGTGCTTGTTTGCTGTCCCAAGCTTATATTCATAAGAACATACTGTCACAAATGCACTTTCATATCATCAATATTCACATTTTTCCAAACAGTGTGGCTGTAGAGATCAGTTACATGCTGCCAATTTTTTCTCCAGAAGCTGCACATCTTTCTTCCTAATGCAGATACTTCCTGCACGTAATGTTCCTCACTAATCCAAATATTTATTCAGTATGAAATAAGCACTCTCTGTAGACGGGCCAGAGAAAGCCTGTCTGTCTACCTCCCGACTATAGACAGACAAGAACAGAGCACAAAAAAATAAACATTTCTGATAGGTAAGGAGATGAAATATATATATAAGTTACGAAACAAAGAAAATTGTTGCTTGAAATAGTAGTTCACTTTTTTTTTTTTTTTTTTTTTTTTTTTTACCGATGGTCTTTTTGAAAATGAATCACTTCCGGTTGCTATTTTGCTGTGAATTTTGTGTTCGAAAAATTTTTTATTTATTTATTTTTTACATTCTTGTGTATGTGTATTTGCAGGTATATATCTGTCCGATCTGACCTACATCGATTCAGCGTATCCCTCTACTGGCAGCATTCTTGAAAACGAACAGCGTTCCAACCTCATGAACAACATTCTGAGAATCATCTCAGACCTGCAGAGATCCTGTGAATATGGTGCGTATCACATATGTATGTTTGTTTCCTTTGGGGAAATAAACAGAAGTAAAGGCCCGTTCACACCAAGGACCATAACTATAACAATAACGATAAAGATACAGTTCTAAAAATCATCCTAAATAAAAAAGAATAGCGGAGTCCCAGGCCACAATGATAACAATAATGTCACAGAGAAACAATATTGTTGGAATCACTTTCAGAATGATTTTTTTCCCAGCTGATGAACGATAAAGACATTGACAGTCAATCAGAATCCATCCTGCTTTAAGAGCTTGAGCTTTTAAAGGGTTAATTCAGCCAAAAATGAAACTTCTGTCATTAAGTACTCACCCTCATGTCGTCCCAAACCTGTTTATCTTCAGAACATGAATTAAGATATGTTTGATGACATACAAGAGGGTTTTTTTTTTTTATCCCCCATAGAAAGCAACATAATTACCACATTCAAGGTCCAGAAAAGTAGTAAAAACATCGTTAAAACAGTCAGCATGACTACAGTGGTTCAACCTTAATGTTATGAAGCGACGAGAATACTTTTTGTACGCAAAAACAAAACAAAAATAACAAGTTTATTCAACAATTTCATCTCTCCCCTGTCGGTCTCCTACGCAGTTTACATTGTATAGACAGTACAACGCTTCCGGGTTCTACGTCAGAATGCCGGCTCAGTATTGGCCGAGGCTGTTCACATGAGCAGCATGATGCATGCGTTGATGCTGATGCAGGACCTGGCCAATAATAAGCCGGTGTTCGGATGTAGAACCCGGAAGCTGGTGAAAAAAAAAAAAACTCTCAGATTTCATCAAAAATATCTTAATTTGTGTTCCGAAGGTGAACGAAGGTCTTACGGATGTGGAACAACATGAGCGTGAGTAATTAATAGGGCTGGGACAATATATCGATGCATCGCGATTTGCGATTCGATTCTGAGCTTAGTTTTTAACAGCTGGTGGAACACCCTTGTAATTCGCTTCAACCTTCGAACTTTATGAATGATTATTTTATAGAAGGTTCCCGTGGTGTGTGTAAGGAAGGAGAGTACGGCTGTTTCTAAAGCACGCAGTGCCATCTGCTGTTGAAAACTAAGCTCAGAATCAATTTGAGAGAAAATTGCGATACATACGGAAAATATCAGAACCGATCCAGAATAATTTCTCGATTCACGATGCATCTATGTATTGTCCCAGCCCTAGTAATTAATGACAGAAATTTCATTTTTGGGTGAACTAACCTTTTAAAGTGGCAGACGACAAAACTTGAGAATTTGCTTAGAATAAACAGAATGATATCGAGTGGACGCTAATATAGTTATCATTATAGTTATCTTTATTATTCACGTTCTTGGTGTGAATGGGCCTTAACTGTGTGAATTCATTTTTCCCACTTTCTCAGATATCCCAGTATTGCCGCATGTCCAGAAGTATCTCAACTCTGTTCGCTACATTGAGGAGTTACAGAAGTTTGTGGAGGACGACAATTATAAGTAAGCGGGAGCTGTGTGTAGATTAGATTATATATTATACTTTTAGCTTAAGTGTTTAGTGATACATATGTTTGTGTACGTATCAGGTTGTCCCTAAAGATTGAGCCACCAGCTACCAGCACACCTCGCACCACTGCCTCTAGAGAAGACCTCACAGGTGAGAAGCACTCCTATCCCATACTCATTGAAGTTTAAAGGGATAGTTCATCTACTGTAAAAATTAAAATTCTGTCATTAATTACTCACCCTTGTGTCGTTCCAAACCCGTAAGACTTTTGTTCATCTTCGGAACACAAATTAAGATCTTTTTGATGAAATCTGAGAGATTTCTGTCCCTCCGTTGACAGCTACGCACCTGACACTTTTACGCTTCAAAAAGTTCATAAAGAGATCGTAAAGTTAATCCATTATGAATTGATCGGTTTAGTCTAAATTTTCTGAAGAGACACGCTTTATCTGAGTTGTTATCCTAACCAAATACCCCCATGATGTGACGACATTTTGTCAGACGTTTGGTTTCTGTTTATGTTGAGTCATGCTGGGTTGCTCCGCCCACAATGAAATCTCATTGGTTTAGATTTGCTCTCTCCAAATCTGTGTGTTAAACATCTTTATTGTCACACGCTGTTGTCAATGATTAGCGTGTTTGCTATTTTTGACACAGGTCCAGAAACATCTGCGTCACCGTTATGTGGTCGTCGTGGTAATGTTGCCGAGGGTGCCCTGCCTAAAGTCCCGCCAACACCCCCCTCACCCCGGAACCTCATCACCTACGGACACAGGAAGTGCCACAGCCTCGGCTACAAGTGCGTTTGCTTCATTCATTGTGGCCTAGTTCATTCGGTCCACTTTACCTGTATTCAGATATCTTTAGTTGTTCTTTATTTATAGACCATAGTCAGAGTTGGAGCCATGTACAGTTATATTCAACAAAAGGTCATTTTGAAGATAGTTTTACTTGAAATAGTTTTAAATTAATTTCCGTTCAACAGAATGTCAAAACTGACATTGTTGATTTTAAATTGTATGATTTTATTTGTTAGTCAAAAAGGTCAAGGCCAAAATCATATTCATGTACCATATTATTGATATTAAGTGCCATATATTGTCAGTGTTTTGCCTGACACCTTATCAGCAGTACAATATGGCATTGAGTAAAATTTACTTCTGTCCCTCACAGCCTCATTTTCATCCAGGCCATAACTCACTCTTCAACCTATATCTCATGCCTTTCACCTCACTGCTTTACTAGCTTTGTTTCTAGCTTGGTACACTTTGTAGAAACTGCTCTGAAGCATAAAGCAGAAATTCCCAGAAGTCGGATCTGCCTTATACTGCCGTGCAGTTTCTACATGTGATATTCTTCTGGTTTCTGTTGAGTAATAAAACTCGATCTTTAAATCTTGTGTGTGCTGCAGTTTTATCCACAAAACAAACACGGTGGAGTTTAAAAGCGCAACGTTTCCCAACGCCGGATCCAGACACCTGCTGGACGACAGCGTGCTGGAAAGTCACACACCCACACGAGGGCAGGCGGAGAGCTCAACGCTGTCTAGCGGAATTTCACTGGGTATAACTCACAAACACACAGAAAGCAATTGGATCATGGGCGATGCTTCTTTTTTATCAATATATGTCATGATCTTGTCGTTTCAGGAAGCAGTGAAGGCTCGGAGCTCAGTGAGGAGATGTCTTGGCCTGCCTTTGAGAGGTGAGTCCTCTAAAACATGCAAACAGTCAAAGACAGTTACATGTGCACATACATGACCACATGCGTGGGTATATATGGACACAGCATGTCTTCATGGAACATGCTGGAATCCCCTCAGTCTCTTCCAAGCTCTTTTGCACATGGAATGTTTCTTCTTCATCATCATCATCATCATCATATAAACTTAACGCAATCACTTTTACAGTTGTTGCTTATTGGTTTATTATTTGGAATGAATTAACAATCTCGAGTGTGACATAAACCTGCTTTAAAAATTATAGTTTCCCATAATTGAACAGCATGTGAATATAAAAGACCTTTGCATTAGAAAGTGTGTTTTGTGGTACAAAAGAGTGTGTTCTGCATCCTTCAGCTGCCTGTGCTTTCCTTTGACCCCAAATGATCATCATATTCCCTCATTAGAGCTCTACCTGTATTGTAGCTAATGAGAGAAACTTCCTGTAACAGGAACAGAGTATGAGAGAGTCATTTGTGACGGCTGCTGCCTGCCATTCTGCATCAGGTGTACACAGAGATCCTAGCTGTACCCTAAATGCATGTCGAAGACCCCTTTGTCTCCTTCTATGTTTTAAAAAGACAGTCTGGTTTTATATTAACAAATAGGAAGTTAATTAAATTAACACACTCTATACATTATGAAGACTGGTCAAATGAGAAACTTCTCTCAAAAATTAAAACAGTGAAATTCCTAGTAATAATTCTACATTACTTTAATGTTTTTCTATTAAAACAACAGCAAAATGAGCAACCGTAATCGTTCATCACTGATCGCAGATTTAGTCACAGTAAACATCACAAGCGGCTTGTGACAGAACAAAAATTGACTGAATGACACTTTCATTTAAGCAGAATATCTCAATGGAGACCGCTGAACTCCAGCTTACTTTTTTGGTGTTTTCAGAACATCGGCAGCAGGGTTGCCAAAGTTTCACATCAAATTCCGCCCATTTTCAATTTTCAAAACTAGCCCAATCGCATTTCAGGGGGGGTAAAATTCCAGGGGGTAAAATCCGCGTTTTTGGCGGGGTTCCCCTGGAAAAAATTGGCATTCCAGAGGCTAAATACCATATTTGGGTTCGCTTCAACCTGCGGTTGAAAAACAACCCACCACAATGGTGTTAAAGTAGCCCAATTCCACGGGAAAACCTCGGACTTGGCAACACTAATCTGCAGAGCTTCTGCAGTGCAGAGAGAAGCGTGCACGTGTGGTTGCCAGATTGCAAAGATTAAAGGATTAGTTTCCCCAAAAATGAAAATTCTGTCATTAATTACTCGCCTCATGTCGTTCCACACCTGTAAAAGCTTCGTTCATCTTTGGAACACAAATTAAAATATTTTTGATGAAATCCGAGAGGTATCTGACTCATCCATAGACAGCAATTTAACCAACACTTTCAAGATCCAGAAAGCTACTAAAGACATCGTTAAAATAGTCCACGCGACTACAGTGGTTCAATCTTAGTTTTACAAAGCGACAAGAATACTTTTTGTGTGCAAAAACAAAACAAAAATAATGACTTTATTCATAATTTTATTAACGAGTCGGCGTTCTGACATAGAACCTGGAAGCGCTGAACATAAACAGCGTAAGAGAATGACAAAGAAGAAAGTCATTATTTTTGTTTTGTTTTTGTGCACAAAAAATATTCTCGTCGCTTAAGGTTGAACCACTGTAGTCACATGGACTATTTTAACAATGTCTTTAGTACCTTTCTGGACCTTGAAAGTGTTGATTATATTGTTGTCAATGGACGAGTCATATACCTCTCGGATTTCATCAAAAATATCTTAATTTGTGCTCCGAAGGTCTTACGGGTTTGGAACAAAGTGAGGGTGAGTAATTAATGACAGAATTCTCATTTTTGGGTGACCTAACCCTTTAAGTAGAAAATTAACAGAAAAGCTGTGATTGGGGGATTTAAACTCTTGACATCTGGCAACCGCAAGCATGAATGCTTGTAGAGGTCTGTACAACAATTTGTAGTGTTTTGTACTTTTTTTCCTCGATAAAAATAAAGAGATTTTATTTTTTATTTACATTTTAGTCTTGTCTTTTTACGCCAACGCAATTTCATGTTGATATAGTCACAGTTATCGTTTAATGACCTTGGTGTTGTCTTGTCATCGCCTCGTCTTGGTCATAAAAATAAAGCTCGTTGACGAATTTTTTTCGTCATAGTTTTCGTTAACGATTATTTCTAGATATCACATTGGTTATTGAAAAACCCATATCAGTTGACCACTAATGCAAATCTGTTGTATACAAACAGTTTGTCTAGACATGTTAGCCAGAATCTTTAGACCATAGAAGGAGACTCAGAAGAGTCCAGGCTACAGAGCTCTAGCACAGCCTGCACTGTGTGTTGTGTGTGAGGGCCATGACTGACCACTGCCCCGCTATGACTGACACTCTACAGGACTCGATTCTACCACTCTCTGGGCCCAGTCAGCAGAGTGGGCCGCATCTCCTGCAGAGGAGCACTCAGGCCCAGCAGGTAACTCAACAACCCTCCGACCCCCGCCTGGGTTCTCTCTCTATCTGACTTACCCTGAAAACCTGGGGGAACTATCACTGTCACAGTGTATAGTGTGTGTGTTCTTGCTGTGGAATCAGGTGGTGGGCTTTTTCTGAATCACACGTGTGATGTTGACTCTATGCAGTCGTGGCTTGTTGCTGCTAACCAAAACCTGCAAAAGCCACTGAAGCATCTCTTCTGATTGCTCCTGCTTTCTGTTCTCCAAACACACACACGCCTCTTCTCACCTTTGCTTCAATAGCGGCGCTTGCTGCAATGTTATAAAGAAGTGCATCATGGGGAAAAAAAAAAAAAACAGTCCTTTGTACATCCTGGTATTAAGATGTGTTTTCAATGATCCGTTCACAAGTGGTCAGCAAGACCCATTACGATTTAAAGGCTGGTCTTAAAGGGTTAACTTCTCCAAAAATGAAAATTATCCCATCCTTGGTGTATATGACTTTCTTTCAGCTAAATACAATTGGAGTTATATTAAAAAAAAAAATCCAAGCTCTTCCAAGCTTTATAATGGTAGTGAATGGGGCGTGAGCTAAACAAATTGCTGGTCACAAATTAGAAGTCTAAAATGAGAAGTTTTAAAGAAAAATGTTGGAGGATTTCGATATAAGAGAAGAGGCGCTACGTCATACCTCAGGTCAGAGGTCACCCTTCAGCCAGAACTTGACTCTCTCAGTCATGTTTAACAGTCATGTCTAATATGTTATTACATAGAACTGTTATACAAAGAAAGTAAACAGTATATGAAGAAGTATTAGCGTTTGCCATGTGGTTGATGCCCAATGTCGCACGCTGAGCAGAAATACTTAATCATGTTTCGCTTGGTCCCCTCAAAGTCGTGTTGCATTTTCTCCTTAGCATAAAGGTTGAGAAGTCCATCTATCACTGTTTTCCGTATTCGTAGAGTTGGTTCATGGAGTAAATATATAGGCTATTATCTGTGTGTACACGGCTGTTTTTAAAAAAGGCAGCGGCTATTTGCGAAAATAGTGAAAATAGCATATTTTCTTAGCGATAGATGCTATTTACCCTAGGTGAAAATAGCGATTAGATTCTATTTACACCATGTAAAAGTATCAGTTCTTTGCAGTTAGAGTAAATAGTAATTAGATGTTATCTAAACTTTATATTGGCAGATACTATTTGCACCTCAGTATTTTTGGATATTAACAGGATGCAATAATATCATAGAGTGTAAATTATTATATTTATTAAAATGTTTAAATGGATGCTGCCTTATTAGGAGAATAAAAACCCTCCCTACACCTTCCTCTAACACTTTTAATATTATTAAACACTCGTTCACAGTTTATTTCCACTTTTAGAACATTATTTTCATTTTTATTGAAAATAAATGCGAGCTCGGCAAAAGGCGGATTCAAACCCGCGTTAATCGCGTTAAAAGCCTGGTCTGCGAGCCTTACTCGCTACTGCTGCTAGGGCTGGGCGATTTTTCCGATTTTTTTCGATTAATTCGAATTTAATGTTTTGTCTCGATTTTATTATTTTTTTTAAATCGAGAAATCACGATTTTGAATAAAAATGTTAGCAAGCGTTACAATTGGACATGTTGACAATACAGCAATGATAACTGTATTAGGAGAAGAAAATGATCCGACCTCATGATGGCGCCGGCGCGCCTGATTAACCGCTCTCATGTGACACTCTATGAACGTAGATCACATCACTATTCTTAAGCGGCTGTTCATTCAGTAATGCATTATTGCGTTATAAAAATGAGACACAGGCAGTGGAATGAGGAAAAAAAGGCAAAGTTGAGCTTTTTTTAACTTGACCGCCATGTTTTTAGAATGCCGTTTCATGGGTGAGACGCTGCAAAAGACGCGAGACACAAGTGCAACACCTAAACATGTCCGCCAAACATAAAAACAATAGTCAAATAGCGCAATGGAATGCAAAAACATGTAAACCTGTTTGATATTTCATGTTTGCATGATGGTGACAGGCTGAAAGCTGCTGTTGTTTTCTGTTTTTACAAAGCATTTGCTGTTAATAATAGCCTATTACTGGTGTTATTTATTGCTATTACTTTTTGGCTAAGAAATATTTAGCATTTTCTTATTTTATATTATTTCTGAGTATATAGGATGTTTAAGATAAGTTTGTACAACATTTGCCTTCGTATTTCAGGCATATTTCTGCAAAGATATTTAACAAATTGTTTTACATTTACACCATGTTGATCACTTCATGTGTGGTGCACTTGGAATGGAACTTTTTTTAAACAGATTGTTAATAAAGAGAATGTTACTTAAATCATATTGTAGTTAAGTTTTTAAGTTGACTAGTTAAACAGTAAAAAAAAAAATAGAAATTGTGAATCGGTCAATTGTTCTGAAAAAATCGAGATTTTATTTTTTTGCCATATCGCCCAGCCCTAACTGCTGCACCACTGAAGACAATGAACTCCACGCGTCTTTTTTAAAACTTGAGTGGCCCAACTAGACAGTGGTGGGCGGAGCTAGTGTAAATAGCGTTTGCCAACAAATTTGCACTTATTGTAAATAGACACTTCGTTTTAAAAAATGGCGGGTGCTGGTGTTTCTCGTACGTTTGGCCAATAAGCGTACGCTTATGTCACTGGTAGTTCCTATTGTACTGGGTTAGACCCTACTCTGAAGTAGGTGCTAATTTAGTTTCCCCAAAAGGTGTTCCTAGAATTAAAATCATTCTCAGTTCCTGCAGTGCGAACACACCAAAAAGTGAATACTTCCGCCAATAGAAAAGGTTCCTCCGGTGTGAAAGCCCCTAATGAAATGGGTCTGTAGATTTTTTTTAAAATGTGTGTAAATAGAACAGTTTAAAAAAAAAAAAACGAATGGTTCAGTAGAGTGACTTTTTGATATTCAACAAATAAATTGAATAAATAACTATCATATGCAGACCTTCAAATTATGTAAATAATAATGGGAACACTGCTTGCAGCAGATGATTTGAAGTCAGACAGCAATTTTCTTGTTTGATGTGGTCAATTTGTTACACAAACAGCGCTTTGATGGCCACATCTGTGCTTAAAAAGGGTGAATTTAATTTAGAGACTCAACTTCTCAGACAGGAGTTTACCATGCTGAGAGTACTGCACGCTAAAGCACAGCACGCTTAATTCATCCTTTTTAAAACACTGCTGTGAAAAAGCAATTTAAAAAAAAAAACTTAGATAAACTAATTCAGTAATGAAGCACATATGTTACTTATGGTTAACAGATGACCACCGACTTTTGCATCTCCACACATATTCAGTATTATTAGGGATGGCCAATCAAAACAGAGGTCATCTACATGTAGAAATCTTAAAGGTGCAGTAGCCAAAACAGCCTGTTTAAAGTATAAGCATCAGAGAACAGGTAGAAAATGGTCATAAAAACCTTCATCAAGTGGACAAAAGTGTATTTGAGCAGTATGTCAGTATACAGTAGTGTTAATCTTATACATTTAAGGATCTTTTTTTTTTTTTTTTTGGAAGATCTTTCCATTCTGCTGCCTACGTCTGTCTCTCATATTAAATAAAACTAAACCAAAGCCAACTCATTCAGGCAGAGGCAGTGAAATAATCGTAAAAGGTGTAAGGCTGTTTTTTTTGTTTTGTTTTGTTTTTTTATGTTTAGATTTAGAAATGAATAATAAAAGAATGTTTTGTGGCTCTTAAATGTCTGTAGACACAACATTTGTTGGCAGTAGAGTTGCTTTGTTTCTGTACTTGTAAAAAAGAGATTGCTTTTGGCAGTATGTAGTAGCAGATAATAAATAAGAAAAGAAAAAAACAAACATATAACAGACGTAAACAAACAGTTCACCTAAAAAATCAAATGTCATAATTTACTCACCCTCATTCCAAACCTGTCAATTTCCTTAGTTGCAAAAAAAAAAGAGAAAGGATTCTGAAGACTGTGCTGGTTCTTATTTTATGCAATTATATCGATTTGAAGACTAGAGATTAAAGCTTCAGAAAGCACAAAAAAAAGTCACACAATAGCTTTGTGTGAGGAACAGATCAAAATTAAAGTTGATTTTCAATGAGAAACTTGACTTGTGTCCTTGTTCTGCTTGGCAGGTTCATGAATGAATCACCCTTTTGAATCAGATCTTTTTGATGAATCAGTTGATCCAGTTCACAGAACCAGTCTAAATGATTTGTTCACAAATCAGAGTTCTGGAATTGAAATCAATGACTTAATTGCATGTTTTGAACTACATGAGGCTGAATAAACGATGACAAAATTTATTTTTGGGTGAACTATCCCTTTAAAACAGATAACAGTCAATATTACCTTTTCAGTTTTTCACAGTTCACTCATTTTCTCTCTCTTTCCCTCGAACACTCACTTTCTTCTCACATCATGACTTTCACATCGTGGCTTTTTAGTATAAATCACTTGTGTGATTTATAATTTTGTGTGTATTTTTAAAAAGTCTGTTACCATGTCCCTGTGTGTCAATTAACTGTGTGTGTGTGTGTGTGTGTGTGTGTGTGTGTGTGTGTGTGTGTGTGTGTGTGTGTGTGTGTGTAGCTCTGCTGAGTCAGAGGAGCTGGCGGTGCATCTTTACCCAGGAGCCGTCACAGTTCAGGGCGTCTTACGCAGGAAAACAGTCCTCAAGGAGGGCAAGAAACCCACGGTGAGAACAAACTACCACTTCAACTCATCAGTCTCCTATCCATAAACTCCATTTGATCTCTCCCTGTGATCTCATTTACCATCTCTTCCTTTCTTTTTTTCCAAAATAGTGCCAGCAATACAAATGCAACTAAAAAGGATGATTTTTTTTGTTAGCAAACCAAATAAATTGGATCATTAACTTTTAAAAAGGAGAAATTGCTTCCCATATCTTTTTTATTGTTGACGTCAAAGTCTGTGTTCATTGAAACTTTATTTTGATACATAATCATCTGACATTTGGTGATCTAGCTTGGATAGTTTTTGTATTTTCATTGTAATATTATTAAACTACCATTAATTTATGCCTATTATATATTATATTATATTATATTATATTATATTATATTATATTATATTATAGCAGACATTACCATTCAAAAGTCTTGAAAGTCTTTTATACTCACCAAGGCTACATTTGATCAAAAATACTGTAAAAACAGTAAAATTGTGAAATTATTACAATTTCAAATATTTTATTGTTGATGTCAAAGGCTGTTTGTCCAATAAATCTATTCTGATACATATTCATCTGACACTTTGAAAAAGCTAGCATGGACAGTTTGTGTATTTTCATAGTAATATTATTAAATTACCATTAATATATACATTGTAATATAATGTATTTATTATATTATGTTATATTATACTTTATTGCCATTTTAAAGTAACTGTTTTCTATCTTAAAATGTACTTTATTCTTTTGAATTTCCATTTTTTCCATGTTCCTTCACACTGTAAAACTCAATAAGTTCAGAATACTCAAAATATTTGAGTAAACTTATTACCTCAAAACATTTAAGTAAACTAACTCATTTTTTTTAAGTTAGTACAACTTAAAATTTTTGTGCCAAGTGGGGCGGGGCCGAGAGCCATGGAATTAGAAATCTGATGCAACTCAATCATATTAAGTTCAGCTTACTACAATTAAAAATTTTGTATTCACACAACTTTTTTCTATTAAGTACAGTGAACTTTCATTATTATTTGAGTGAAACAAACTCATTTCATTTAATTTCACTGTTCAGTTTTACAGTGCAGATTTGGTGCTAATGTTGAAAACTTGAGGAATCCATGATATATTTTTCTCAGGATTTTATGATGAACAGAAAGTTCAAAAGAACAGCATTTATTTGAAATAGAAATCTTTTGTGACATTATACATGTCTTCACTGTCACTTTTGATCAATTTAATGCATCCTTGCTGAATAAAAGTATTAACTTAAAAAATATATATATCTCACTGAACCCAGACTGAACGGTAGTGTGTGTTGCTTGATTTTGATGTTATTTTACTTTAGTATGATAAACAAATTTGGTTCTGTTGGGTCACTGCTTGATGTCCAATGTCAAATCAAAACCAGTTGGGATCTTTTGCTCAAGTGCTTTTCTCTGTCTACACTCCTCCATCTCTGTCGTTTCGTCTCTTCCCCTCTGCCCTCTCCTCCTAATCTGCTCTTTTATCTTTTGGTCTACAGTGTCTCTTAACTGTCAGTCATTTGTCCATTAGCCCCATCAAACCCAGCGGTTTCCTCAGAGAGAGAGTGTGTGAAGGGAGCCAAGGCAGTAAAAGAAACTGCATTAAAGTCCAGTAATGGGAGCGGAGAGGCCTTTTAAAAACCACATTTCCTGCACATATTTGATCTGCCACTAAATCTGCCTATCTCTGTCTTTCTAGACCTTTTACTCATTTATGCATGTAGATATGCTGTACAGTTTTCTTACATAAGACCTTACATAAGCATATAATTACCATAAGTATATCATTCAGTTAATCTTGATCGATATGTGCGGATTACTGCTTGATTACCTTCCATTTTGTTTTTTGCTTGCTCAGGAAATGTCTTGATATCTTAAACTTAGCTGACATTGTGGGGATTTTTTTACTTTTGGTAAAATTGGTAACACTTTATTTCATAGTGTCCTTGTTACATAAGTTACATGTTCACCTGTGAAAGCGGGGGTACGTACGTGTAGGTGTAATTTAACCAGTTGAGTGGTTGATAAATATCTATGGTCAGTATGTGTATTTATTTCTCTGCACTACTGCTTCAGTGAATGGACGAATGTCTTTTCTTGTCTGTAGGTGGCAGCGTGGACTAAGTATTGGGTGGCTCTTTGTGGTACTCAGCTTTACTACTATACTGCCAAGTCCCTTAAGGCCACAGAGAGGAAGCATGTGAGTCTTTCCCCACTTTCACAGACACCAACACACAGTCTCACAAACCATGTTGTTGCTTATTCTGGCAAAGAATTGAAGGAGTTTAAAGAAAAATTGACTATTTTAGGACTATTACGATTTACATTCTCAATGCAATTGTTTTCATAATAAAAATATAATTAAAAACACATTTATAATATAATATTATGATATTAGCTAGGGTGACCAGATGTCCCGTTTTTCCCGGGACAGTCCCGTATTTCAGCTCTATTTTTAGTGTTCCGACTTATTAAGAAAAAATCATGTTTTGTCCTGTATTTCATCTTTTCTAAAATTTCTTTACAACTGAGTGATTATAGAACGAGTAGTAGTAGTAGTAGTAGTAGTAGTAGTAGTAGTAGTGTTCTGTCATGCAGGAACAGCCCAATCAATTCGTCATAGAACAAAATTCGTTATGGGGATAGGCGGAATCGCGCTGAATGTCACAGACCAGAAGCGCTCTCTCTTGCTCGCACGGTCCCAGTTCTCTCAGACAGCGCGCGATCAGTTCTCCTTGCGCCTGAATGGTCAAATGCACACATAGTTGTCAAAATGTCCATCGTGTGGAGTATCTCATGTAAATACAATCGGTTATGGCCTAAGTGGACGTAAACAGGTGGGTGAAAACAGGATACGTGTCAGTATATTACATCCATGGATTCGGTCTTAAAGGGACAGTAGCCTAATTAAATATTTGTCTGTCATTAATGTTAATAAAACAACAAAAGATGTCAAATAAATATATATGTGTGTGTGTGTGTGTGTGTGTGTATGTGTAATATATATATATATATATATATATATATATATATATAGTGAAATAAAATTTCTCATATCATGGTCATATTGCCCACTCGTCCCGTATTCCACCATGAGAAATCTGGTCACCCTAGATATTAGTTTTAATAATAACTATTATTATTCATTTGATTATTAATTATGATAAATTATTTAAATTGTACAGTATTTATACCATTCAAAGTTTGGATTTGATAAGATCTTTTAATGTTTTTAAAGAAGAAATACATTTACCAACAATGAGAGTAATATTGTGAAATATTATTACAGTTTACAATAACTGTCTTCTATTTTAATACATTATCATCATTACTCCAATCTTCAGTGTCACATGATCCTTCAGAAATCATTCTAATATCCTGATTTTCTTATTTTCAATGTTGAAAAAGGTTGTGCTGATTAATAATTTTGTGGAATCTCTTCTTTGATGAATAGAAAGCTCAAAAGAACAGCATTTATTTAGTATTTAACTACACTGTAAAACTCAATAAGTTCAGAATACTCAACATTTGAGGAAACAAACTCATTTTTAAGTTAGTAGAACATAACATAACAGAACCCCCTGTAAATCCCAACATAACACAGCATTAAACACTAACTTATGTCACTCTATGTTAATCTTGTGCAAAAACACACAAAATAACACTTAATTTCAACATTTTTTTCCTTATACAGTCTGACGCAAAGCATGCTGGGAATTAGAAATCTGCTGCAACTCAATCATATTAAGTTCAGCTTACTACAATCAAATTTGGAGTTCACGCAACTTTTTTCTATTAAGTACAATGCACTTTCTTTATTATTTGAGTGAAACGAACTCATTTCATTTAATTAATTTCACTTTTTTCAGTGTAGAAGTCTTTTGAAACATTATAAATGTCTTTACTGTCACTTTTGGTCAAATGAATGCGTCCTTGCTGAATAAAACGATTAATTTCATCCAAAAAAAAAAAACACTTACTGACCCCAAACTTTTGAACAGCAGTGTACATCATGGAAGTACACTTCCATTTTTGTCTTTTTTTTTTTTTTTAAATAAAATAATTGCATTGCAGTCATTATGTAATACAATTTTATAAAAAAAAAAAAAAAAAACTCTTCGACAAAGTTTACTGAGAATCAACATTAATTAATATATATATATACAAGCGTACAGTATGCTTTATACAGTCGAAGGTGGTCCATCTGAAGCTGATACAGATGAAATGACACTCATCATCTGAGAGGAAGGGAGCATCACTGTTTCCTGCAGCCATCGCATAATCATTTTAATATGATATTGATGGAAGAGTGCTTGTTCTAATACCATCCAGCAGGAGAGGTTGGGAGAGATAGGGATCATGTGAGCCAGGAAAAGTTACGCCGAATGGACTCAATCAGACAGAAAGCCTTGGGTGGCGTTTGTAGAGATGTAATGCTGTCCAGGAGGTGTAGAGAAGAGAGGAAGAGTGGTTGGATCCAGGAAGGATGCTAACAAACAGCATGCTTGACTGATTAATCAGGGTTCAGTGCTGAATGAGGGCAGCTGTTTGCAGTCAGTGGATAATGAGATGGATGACATCATCAGTGCAAGCCCAGCTATCACACATTATCAGGATTAATGAGAAGCACATGTCTCTATCAAATACACACTCAGTAACAGACGATTACACACACAGGGCTACTTGTTTAATACTTGCGATACATGTACATTCGGGATTGTGCACAAGAATGAAGTCAAGCTGTATGCATGTGTATTCATATTAAAACAATGAAATTCATGTTCAGTTTTCAAATTAATTCAATTAGTAGTACTAGTAGTAAAATATTTTCTAAATAAATGTATTTCTATACAAATTGTAATGCCATTAATATAATTTGTAATTGAAATGCTTTTATTAAATTAGAAAAAAAAATAGATTTTAATATTTAATTTTTAATATTTTGACTATAATTTTCAGTTTTTAATAATAATAATAGTGTTTCAAATTAATTAAATTATTTTATATACAATTTGGAATTCAATTAATATAATTTGTAATAAAATTTTCACATTAAAGTGGAAAATTGAGATTATTAGAAATTATAACGGTATTTTTAATTAAATTAATTTATATAAATAAATTTGAACGCCATTAATATAATTTGTAATAAAATGTTTATATTAAATTGGAAAGAAATAGATTAGAAGAATTTTTTAATATTTTGAGTGTAATTTTCAGTTTTTAATAATAATAATATAATAATAGTGTTTCGGATTAATTAAATTAATTTATATGCAAATTTGAATTAAATTTAATTTGTAATAAAATTTTCACATTAAAGTGGAAAAATGAGATTATTAGAAATTATAACTGTATTTTTAATTAAATGAATTTATATAAATAAATTTGAACGCCATTAATATGATTTGTAATAAAATGTTTATATTAAATTGAAGAAAAAAAATAGATTAGAAGAATTTTAATATTTTGATTGTAATTTACAGTTTTAATAATAATAATAGTAATAATATTTCAGATTAATTAAATTAATTTATATTCAAATTCCAATGCCATTAATATAATTTGTAATTCAAATGTTTATATTAAATTGACAAAAAAATAATATTTTATAATAATATTTAATATTTTAACTGTAATTTTCACAGTTCAAGTCCACCGCCAGCAAAAGTGTTTCTGTTTTGGGTTTAATGGCCATGATGGCAGACGACCCGGAGCATCCCGACATCTTCCTGCTGACCGACTCGGAGCATGGTGAGACAGCCAATCACAAGCCTCGTACTTGTATCTGTGCAGTCCATACAATGATATATTGATGCAATATTTTGAGAGAAGATTTACAATTAGCAAAATGTTATGACATGAACATTTTGTGCATTTATTGATTTGTGTGCCCACAGGAAACTCGTATAAGTTCCAGGCAGGGAACAGAATGAACGCTCTGCTGTGGTTCAAACACTTGAGTGCAGCTTGTCAAAGCAACAGGCAACAGGTGAGTGTGTGTGTGTGAGTGTGTGTGTGTGTGTGCATGCAAATGCATGTTGACTTGTTCAGCTCAGAGGGTTATTTAGCTCACAGATTCCTTTGTAGAGAAAATGAAGCACATAATCAATGTAGCGCCCTTCAGTGCGCACTCAATGTTCAGAGCGTTTCCATGCGAATGCTGCATTTTAAAGCTAAATTGTAGATGTTAATTGCTCCTCAGGAGATGCTGTTGTGTGTTGGTATCCTTTGGGTTCAATAAATTTGTGAACATTTTGCTCTAACCTTGTGTTTTGAAGCAGCAAGTCTCTGACATTGTTTCAGTGGGATCTATTAAATTAAAAGCATTTCCCATAATAGCTTTTTGAAACCTGTTGTTCCCAAATACGCAGGTCAGACTGGACGTGTTCCATCAGCAGGTGTTTACTAAACTGAGCAATGACACTGCCCTCTAGTGCTTGATTTATTTATTTATTTATTTATTCTCCAAGCGCAGTGTTGGAGAAGCTTGTTTGAAACAAGCTATTCATGATTTACAATAGTTAAACTACAGTCAAACTACTCTTTTAAAAAGGTGCTAACTACATCGCAAACTAGAACTACAGAAATTAGGTTATGTCTTTTTAAATGTGGGCCTAACTATCAGATGATATAATATCCAATTTAATCAACACCGTATGTTTCTGCCACAAAGCAGTAAGGGTCTTTGAATGAATAAATTCAGTTAGAGGTTAAACTTAAACATATACATTTACACCAAATACATAGCTGAGACAAAAACATAGTGATGAACAGCAGATAGGAACTAAAGTGTCTTATGCTCACCAAAGCTGCATTTATTTGAAAATACAAAAATACAGTAAAACTTCTTGAAAACATTGATACATATGTTTTTTTTTCAGGATTCTATGATAAATAGAAAGTTCAAAAGAACAGCATTTATTTGAAATAGAACATTATAAATATCTTTACTGTCACTTATGGTCAATTTAATGCATCCTTGCTGAATGAAAGTATTAATTTCTTTAAAAAATGTTTTTGAATGGTAGTGTATATTTAAAAAGATGTGTTGTGACTCAAATAAATTCGGTTTGTTTCATAAATGAATTCTTTACACTTTACAATATTACATGAATTTTATTATTAAAATGTATTATTTACAGTTTGAGTAAAACTTTTTTTTTTCCTCAGAATCTTGATTAAATTGAATCGCCCTATTAAGACGGTATTTTTTTTTTTCTCATAGGGATGTAAGGTATTTTCAACATTTACAGGGGGTAGTCGGTGATTTTATTGCCGTCCGAATCCAGAATGTCAGTGTTTTTCTCCCACCACCCACGTAAAAATCCCCGGCTGAATTACCTACTGTTTTTTGACAAACACCAAGGTCGTGTGGTAATTTAATTGCCATCCAAATCCACATCTCTGAGTTAACAAGAGGAGATCAATTCAAAAATCACAGTTTAAATCCTTTTTGACCACTGCAGAACACCGTAACTGTTGCGCTTCACTGCAATTTGCTGTCATTTTAAATATGTACACTTTTATTACTGAAATTCTGGGAAGTATTTACAAGACCAATATTTCATCAGTGCTCCACCTCAGTGAAAAGAAAAAGGGGGGAAAAAAAAACACGTAAATATTTGAAATGGGCCGTTACAGCAATACACCTTTAAAATGTATTATATACAATTATAAAATGGTTAGTTCCTGTCCTTGATTCTGATTGGTCAATAGCTGTGTTTTATTCACGATAAAACACGGCTATGACCGCTTCACCCAACGGTTCTGTGTATCACTACACAACACCCTTAGCAACCACTCTTAGCAACATAAACTGTATGTTCTCAATTGATATTGTTCATTGAAGCTTACTGTTTTATGTAGAAGAGTGTTGTGAGAAAGAGATCGAGTGAGTGAGTTTATTACCTGCATTCAGATTTAGCATGTTCCTTCAGGTCAGTCCTATGTTCGTAATAAAAAATCTGTTTGAATGTCCGATGTATTATCTTGTCCTTTTAACAGTTAAGGGGTTTTCCCGTGACTGACAGCGCTAGTCAAAGCATTTGTCAGTTGCGTCTTGTTCCGTGTTCAAAACAATGACTGACACACAAATAAAGACAGTCTTTGCCGCCATCTAATAGCGTGAAAATGTAACTTCTGTTGCTGTTCACGGTCAGGGACTATTTTTTCCGACGGAAGGAAGGCTTTTAGAAAAAGTTTACTTCATGAAAGTTGCATTGATGCATATTTTGGCTTTAATATTTGTATTGTGTAGTAACCGTTTTATAAAAGCAATAACGTACTCGAGGCTAGTGCTGTATCGTGAATAAGTCACGGCTGAAGGGGTTGCAGGCACTCCACTTTGCGTCATGCCTAACAACGCCCTTCAGCCATGACTTATTCACGATACAGCACAGCCTCTCGTACCTTATTGCTTACTTATATACATTAAAAATATAAACCAAGCAGCTTTATGATTACCTCATGTAAATAAGAGGCTGCATTAGCTTATTTCTTCTAATTTTCATATTTTTTAAAATAACATCCATCATTTTGAGATCAAATGCAAGACAGAAAACCATTTCAACTATAGCGTGTCTATCTTCCTATAACAGATTTAAATAATCACAAAAAAAATAGGATATTATTTTCCTATTATTAAATTAAATATGAATTTATTCATATTATTCCAAGCATGTGACATTTTATTTACAGCAGACATTCATGCGACCATGTGAACAGCGTGTTCCCTGGTTTGTAGGATCACAAAAAAATCGCCATCTGAATTCATGAGTTTTATCACTGAGGTGCCATGAAAATGTATTTTTACAGACATCCACATGAGAAACAATCACCGTCCGAATAGGGCTAAAGATCGTTTGAACTTTTGCTGGGGTTTCTCTAAGAGGATTCACCATCTGAAATAGATGCCTAATATATATCAGTGCAGGATCTTGTAAAATGTTACATAACAATTTGAGATTTGTTCATTGTCACCTTCTCTTTTTCCATTCCAGGTCCCAGCGAATCTAATGTCCTTCGAATAAGTGAGACCAGGACGAATCAAAGACATGGAGAGTTCATGAGCAGCTGGATGACAGGAGAGCAGAGGAATATGAGGAACACTGGGGAAGGAGGAGAGACCAGAGATAAATAAAAGAGCAAATGACTTGTGTTTTTGTGTGTGTTGGAGCTTTTCCACTGCCATCACCCAGCCTGAACCCCACAGCAAACTCCTCGAGCACCACTGCCTTAACAAGCAGAGTGTGAGTGTATGTGTGTGTGAAAGAGAGAGCGACGCAGCAGCAATGGTGTCCCCTCCGCTGGTCTGACCTGAAAGGACCTTATTCCTTTTACATTTTATTTACACTTCCTCCACTTCCTTCCATCTGATTCCCAGCAAGTGAGGATCTTGGTTTCTTTTTGGGCTCTTCTTGAAGGAGTCTTGGACTCTTCATGGACCTCTGGAGTTTGTTTACACCTTCTTTACCTTGTTTGTTGCTTGAGTTTTATGTATTAACTGGTTGTAAATCTAATCCACGCTCCTCCTCCTCTGACAAAACACACCCTGGAAACTCTCCGACTCTCCAAAATCGACCCTCAAACACATAATCGCACAAGACGATGATTGTGTCTTTGCACACTTGAGTTAGGCTCATGCAAGCATAACACACGATTTTCCACAAGCAAGTTCAACTGCAGGAAATGGAAGACCCTCATATATTAAAACCCAACTCTGAAACGCAACCAGAAAGGGCTCCGATACTCAATGAATTCCAGATGAAAAGACTCTATTCTTCTTTTGAATGTCTTCTTAAGAGTTTTCTTTTCAACTTCTGTTCTCTTTTATGGATTCTGTAGCTTTCTTTTTAGCTCATGATGTTTGCTTTGCTAGAAGACACCTGAAATGTTCAAAACGACGGTGTGTAGGAAGAAACGATTGAGAAAGGAAGAGCTCATCAAGATGTTTGAAGACTTCAAAACATCAGCAATAAGCACCAGTTTACACCAGTTCAATCAAACCGTAAAAGAATCGTTCGTTCGCTTCCGGATTCACAATATGAGTCGTCTATAAGGACACACGTACATAAACACACTTTTCAAGCTGTGAATGTTAGTGGGTGCAGAGGTTTACATCTCCAAATTTGTATTTAGTACTATTATGTTTAGTTTTTTTTTTTTTTTTTTTTAATCTACCAGTGGTTTTCCAATGGAATATTGTGAACGGTGGGAAACGGAGCAGGAGATAAGGCACTTGTGCGCTAGCGTTTTCTGCAGCATCAATAGCCCTCGTTTACTGCTGTTGATGATTTATTTTTATGTAATGTTTTGCTTTAATGTGGTTTTATTTTATTATTTTATTTCAGTATTACTGGGATAGTTGCACATGTCTAGACTATTTTAATTGTCTGTTACATTAACATGTTACATGTTATTTTGTCATTTTCATTTCTAAAGTAACGCCACCTCAACTTGGCTTCAGTAGGATGGTGGAGATGTTTTCTTCTTCTTGTTGAGCCATTAAGGTTCTGTTCATTTAGAGAACAGCTTTATCAGTTTCTTTTGGGAACAAGAGATATCGTCTGTTAAGCTCAGAACAAATGATTAGCGTTAACGGAGCAGGAGACGTTATCCCGCCGGACCAGGATGTCTCAGGATGTTTGATTAAATGGGTCTATCTTTATCTCTCGTTTTTATGGAGACTAAATCTTATGGAGCCCCTAAAGGGACGTAGTGGATATGAGATGAGAGGAAAAATAATAAGTCAATGCATTTGCACTCTCTCGCAAATATTGCGCTCCCCAGAGAAGCTTTGCGTTTTCTCACAAAACGTTTTGCATTCCAGAAAAGACGCAAAACGTTTTCCGTTCCCAAGAAACTTTGCGTTCTCTCACAAAACGTTTTATGTTACCTAGAAACTTTGCGTTCGCTCTCTAAACATTTTGCGTTCCAGAGAAACTTTGCGTTCTCTCGCAAAGTTGTGCGTTTCCACCGAGAAACTTTGCGTTCGCTCGCTAAACATTTTGCGTTCCAGAGAAACTTTGCGTTTTCTCGCTAAACGTTTTGCATTCTCTCGCTAAACATTTTGCGTTCTCTCGCTAAACATTTTGCGTTCTCTCGCTAAACTCGCTAATTGAAAAGTTTCTTGGGAATGGAAAATGTTTTGCCAGAGAACGCAAAACGTTTAGCGAGAGAACGCAAAATGTCTAGCGAGAGAACACAAAACGTTTTCCGTTCCCAAGAAACTTTGCGTTCACTTTCAGAACGTTTTGTGTTCCACCTAGAAACTTTGCGTTCGCTCGCTAAACATTTTGCATTCCAGAGAAGCTTTGCATTCGCTTTCAGAACGTTTTGCGTTCCCCTGAGAAACTTTGCGTTCTCTCGCGAAACGTTTTGCATTCCACTTAGAAACATTGCGTTCGCTGGCTAAACATTTTGCGTTCCAGAGAAACTTTCTTGGGAACGGAAAATGTTTTGCGAGAGAACGCAAAACGCTTAGCAAGAGAATGCAAAATGTTTTCCGTTCCCAAGAAACTTTGCGTTTGCTTTCAAAACGTTTTGCATTCCCCTAAAAAACTTTGCGTTCTCTCGCAAAACGTTTTGCATTCCCCTGAGAAACTTTTCTTTCTCTCGCAAAAGTTTTCCATTCCTCTGAGAAACTTTGCGTTCACTCACAAAGCGTTTTGCATTCCCCCGAGAAACTTTGCAAAGTTTTTCTGGGAACGCAAAACATTTGTGAGAGAATGCAAAAGCATTGACAAATAATTTTCATCCATCTCATATATTTTTTCCTTCACCATTTTTTTTTTTACGTTCCCCTGAGAAACTTTGCGTTCCCCTAAGAAACTTTGCGTTCGCACATTTTTATCTCTTTGCGAGTGAACGCAAAGTTTCTCGGCAGAACGCAAAAGTTTTTGCGAAGTTTCTCGGGGAACACAAAACATTTGCAAGAGAATGCAAAAGCATTGACAAATAATTTTTCCTCCATCCCATATTTGTTTCCTTCCCCATGTCCCATTAGGGGCTCCGTAAGATCCTGTTCTTCTGTTTTTCATTGACTAGTTTATTTTTCCAAGCTCAGCTCTACTGTTTCCATTTGTGTGGAATGCCATACTGAGATTCAGAGTCTTGTTTCAAACTCTCTGAGAATAGGAGAAAAGATCTTGGGCAATAAATGAATTCATGATTCCAACTTTGATTGAATAATGAGCGCAAGAAACTTCTTCCAGATTGTTGAAGTGCTGCAGTATCTTTCTTTGACCAACAATAATAAACCAAACTGACATGAATAAATGGTAATGGAGGAGTTGGCAACAGTTTTATACAAGGCCTGATTTCATCAACAAGTTATTACCATTTCCTTTGTGGTGTTTTTGTGTGGATTTGAGTGGAGATGATTGGATGCTGAGGTAGAGGAAGTCTTACGTTGCTTGTCTTCTTTAAACAGAATATTTTTGTAAGGTGTCTTTGGCATAAAAGGGAGGATTTTATAGTAAATGGGGCAACAATGAGACAGTTGAGAAATGCTGGTTGTGACAGGTTAGCTGATCTGGGGTAGTTTTTGTTTACATACATTTATTTTGTTCTGAGCTTTTAATATCAGGAGTTAGCACTTTGGGTTGTGAAGAAGCTCTGAGATCTGCCACATAAAAGAGACAAGATGGTGAAAAAAGCAATGAAAGTCAGTCAACAGAATGAGACACTCGAAAAGCTGTCGACAAAGCGTTTACATGATTGGAGAAATGTTATTTTGGCTCAAACTGTGAAGTTCTGTGAGGCTGGTTTGTCGTGTTTGACCTGTCGTCATAGCACAGGCAGAGAAGTTTCAGAAGATCTTGTGTGGTCGTGATCAAATGAAGTTGGCACAAAGGTGTTGAAATGGAAATTTTTCTAATTAAATGAAGTGGAAAAGTGCCTGCATGCTCGTAAACATCACGCCAGACACTGATTTATGCATCTTGACAAGTCACGGACCTTTTCCAGCGAGGACTTGGACCAAAGTAAATTACAATGCTATTGGCTCCGCAGCATTGTCTAGCTTTCTTTCTGTAAAATGTTCCTTAGACATGGATAACAGTTGACGTTATGGAATAGTAAGAAACGGTGGAATGGAATGGTTAATAAACAGAGACAGAAGAACAGTGGAAAACGT
This sequence comes from Mylopharyngodon piceus, assembly GCA_039654765.1. Classification (NCBI taxonomy): domain Eukaryota; kingdom Metazoa; phylum Chordata; class Actinopteri; order Cypriniformes; family Xenocyprididae; genus Mylopharyngodon; species Mylopharyngodon piceus. The sequence goes on from CM077456.1 coordinate 27,679,206, forward strand.
GACTAAGCTGCCTCTGTTATGAAATACATTTTTGGACCTTTTTAATTTTTTTCTGGATTTTTTTATCCCCTCAGTTGTTTATTTCACACTACATCTCTCTCTCTCTCTCTCTCTGTGAACAATAATGAAATTGTCCATGACATTTATTTCATGGATTTTTTTTCTGTAACTACAGTAATGGTAAATGTTATTTTTGTTGTTGCTAGTTTGTCTTTTTTCCCCTCTATACAGTTTACAGTTTTGTTCAGTCTTTTCAGTGAAATTCTCCAACATACTTTGTGCTATTTGGTTTTGCTGTCTTTATATGTACAATACCTGTGATATCATACACACATGTGATATTGACAGATGGACTTATCATATTCTCTGCCGCTTTCTTTGGCTGTTTGAACTTCACCGCATCACATGTTTAATGTGGTGGTGTGTTACAAAGGACTGATAATGATTTGTAGTGAGTTGTTTCAGAAATGAATTTGATTGTGTGTGTGTGTGTGCGTGTGTGTGTCTCACTCTGTGCCATCCTGTGTCACCTGCTCCCACCCACCCTGTATCCTCCCTGTCTGATCCCACACCCACTGGGACCCATGACCCAGGGTAGCACTATGACCTTTGACCTGAGAGATGTGCTCCTGGGTTCCAGACAGGACAAAAATAATAAACACTTTTGGTGGTTTGTTTTTTAATCCAGTGGTCTGGTATTCTTCTTTTGGCTGAGTGTGTGGCTTTGTTCAGAATTGCATACTAACATTCTACTCTTACTGTTTTTGCAGTATGTAGTATGTGAATTTTCAGTATGCACATAATACCGGATGACCTTTTTTTTTTGCCGAAAGATTTGGGGCCCTATTTTAACGATCTAAGCTCATGGTCTAAAGCGCACGGCACAAGTGCACTTAGGGTGTGTCCGAATCCAATTTTGCTAGTTTAACGACGGGAAAAATGGTCTGTGCACCGGCACATGGTCTAAAAGGGTTGTCCCTATTCTCTTAATGAGTCATGGTTGTGTTTTGGGCGTAACGTGCAATAAACCAATCAGAGTTTCATCTCCCATTCCCTTTAAAATCCAGTTGCGCTCGCACCATAGTGGATTCACTATTTACATGGTGGAATTTGCAAGCGGAAAAACTGAATGCTTCTCTAGTGAGGAAACGGATCTGCTCATGCGCGAGGTTAAAGCACACGAGCAGACCATCTACGGGACAAGCCGGATTCCACCAAAGTATTTTTATCTTTATGCACACAATAATAATCTTTTTACATTGTAATGTAAAAAGTCCCTGTGTGTGTGTAATAAGCAGAGTGTACAAGCGTTCTGCACCCGCCTACAGGCGCATATTATTAATGCACACTTAAAATTAAAAAAAAAAAAAAATTGCGCCATTGACTTTAAACCAGGTTTTTGTTGGTCAGTAACGGAGTTGTTTTCAATTTCCTCAAAATAGCAGCACGCCAACAATGCGCCTGAACACACCTCGTTTTAACATCTCTTTGTTGAGTTATTATTTGATCAGACCAGCGTTATGGGCTATATGCACAGAGCGTTCTTTAGAACTTCCGCAATAATATAAGCAGGCTGGAAAACTTCCGGTGAGATGTCATTTGCTGGTGTGTTGAGCATCAGTAGTGTAATACTTAGTTTATAATCAGAATATAGTCAGGCATAGCATTAATTTAGTTATTCAAACATAAGACAGCATAGAAAATAAATAAATAAAAAAGTACATCAGTGTTCCTCCTCGGCTAAATTCAATTCGACCGTCAGTTTTCACACTTAAAAATTAAATAATTATAGTGCACTTTAGAATAAATTGAATAAAATGTGTTGTTACAAGTGTGCCGAAATCATGATCTTGCGCTGCACTGACTGACAGCTGCCGTGATTACAAAGGGAAAGCACGGTGCTCGATTTCTGTGTAATTAATTAACAAGAAAAGTTATTGTTTTTCATAAGATTTTGTGAGTACTTCATACTTCACATTGACAAAGTGTAAACCTAGTTATTTTATAAAGTTTAATATTTAGTCAAAAACGAAACTAATTGAAAAACGATTAGAGGAAATGGCTGATATATGCGCAAATAAATGCTACTCCGTCACCACCTGCTGGTTATAGTGGTGATTTTTGTCTTTTTTTATTTTTAAATAAGTGTTTTCTATCAAATGTTGAATTTCCTACATTTTGAAACGTTCGGTTTTACAATGGGGACAATCTCAGAAGGATGAGGAAATAATGTTTTTGGTCATCACATTAAAAATAACATTTGAAGTGCTGGGGGGGAAAAATGCGTGTGTGTGTCTAATTACAGACAGCGTTTTTAAACGGTCCCAATAGCTTCGTCTTTATTGCAATCAATAAAACTGTTTATTGGCAACTTAGGTAAATGAGATAACTGCATTAAAATATGAATACAACATTAAAAAGTCAACCACTGATGGTTTTGTGTCGATGTACAGCAAGTACAGAATGAACAGCTAACAGTTCACCGGAAATGCCCGAGCAGCCTTAACGACAACCAGGAAGTAACCGTGCATATAGCCCATTATTAGTTTTATAGAATTTTTAAGTAATTGTATTTCTATTTTATTTTCAATTTAGTTTAAGTTCCATTATACTACTTTTCTAGTTCAATTTTATTTTTTATTGTAGTTTTAGTATTTTAGGGCTACAGTAGCTGACAACTGGTTTCATTTAAAAATGTTTAATGCCATTAAATTTCTCAGCACAGTCAATTTCATGTGGCAGGTGGAGTTATTTGAAAGAAATATTAGTTTAGTTTCATCATTTTCATTACAGTTACAGCTGTTAGTACAGTATCTGTTGTTGTTTAAAAAATTAAAGTATAAAAAATACAGTTGTGCTCAAAATTATTCATACCCTTGGTAAATATGACCAAAGAAGGCTATGAAAATAAATCTGCATCGTTAATCCTTTTGATCTTTTATTTTAAAAATCTACAAAAATCCAACCTTTCATTGGAGAATAAGAATTTTAAATGGGGGGAAAATCTCATTATGAAAGAAATGTTTTTCTCTAATACACATTGCTCACAATTAATCATACCCTTTTATTCAATACTTTTTGCAACCTCCTTTTGCCAAGATAACAGCTCTGAGTCTTCTCCTATAATGGCTGATGAGTTTGGAGAACACCTGACAAGAGATCAGAGACCATTCCTTCATGCAGAATCTCTCCAGATCCTTCAGATTCCCAGCTCCATGTTGGTGCTTCTTCTCTTCAGTTCACTCCACTCATTTTCTTTAGGGTTCAGGTCAGGGGACTGGGACGGCCATGGCAGAAGCTTCATTTTGTGCTCAGGGACACATTTTTGTGTTGGTTTTGATGTTTGTTTTGGATCATTGTCCTGATGGAAGATCCAACCACGGCCCATTATGTGACTTCTAGCAGGGACAGTCAGGTTTTGATTTTTTTATCTCTTGGTATTTGATAGAATCCATGATGCCATGTATCTGAACAAGATGTCCAGGATCTCCGGCAGAAAAACAGGCCCACAACTTTAAAGATACAGCAGTATATTTCATTGTACACATGGGGTACTTTTTACCCCTGTGTGCTCCAAACTAATCTTGAGTGTTTGCTGCTAAAAAGCTCATTTTTTTAAAGTTTTATCTGACCATAGAACATTTGAAAAGTAACTGACACTACTGGAACTATTTACCAAGGGTATGAATAATTTTGAGCACAACTGTATATAAAATAATTTTTTTCAAAATTCACATCAGGGATTTGTTCTCAACTATTTTACATTTCACATTATCTATCTAACAAACTGTATGAAGATGTAGTTTTTATTTCAGTTAACTAAAGTTGATTTTTGTTTTTTTTTTCATTAATGATAATCACTCTGCACAGATGACTTAAACATAAAATGCAAAAAAAATGTTTTATTTCAGATATAATTGGGCACAGTCTGATGCCATTCACTGAATTAAGCATGCAACATTGAGGTCATGTGACAGCAATGTACCATATCACTATTAATTATTGCTGCATACTGTATACAGTTTCATGTTGAGACAATAAGCGGTGTACAGTATATACCGCACAGTAAGCAGCAGCATTGGGGATGCATTACAATATTGTGTTACTCCCTAAAAAGTAACTGTGCGTTACTTAGTTACTTTTTATGGAAAGTTATACTTGTAAGTTACTTTTGCATTACTTTTTGTCACCTGGGCTGGGCTTGCTTGTTTATTTTTTTTTTATTTTTATTTTGGGCAATTGTAATGGTCCTTTACCACCAAAAGAGCGAATACAAAAAGAAATGCAAATTCATGCCTGTACAGTAGAGGGCACAGCTGAAACAAACCTTTCATTCTGGATCGCAGAAGATTAGGACACTCTTATTTCTGCAATAAAAAGTTAAACACAAAGTCATTTTTGCTTACTAGTATGGTTGAATTGGATCATCGATAGTCAGAAATAAAGACATTGGCTAATAAAGTGAGATTAAAGGATTAGTTCACTTTCAAATGAAAATTACCCCAAGCTTTACTCACCCTCAAGCCATCCTAGGTGTATATGACTTTCTACTTTCTGATGAACACAATCAAAGAAATATTAATAAATATCCTGACGCATCCGAGCTTTATAATGGTAGTGAACGGGATCAACGAGTATGAGCTGAAGAAAGTGCTTCCATCTACATCCATCCATCATAAACGTGTACTCCACACAGCTCCGGGGGGTTAATAAAGGCCTTCTGAAGTGATGCGATGCATTTGTGTAAAAAAAAAAAAAAAAATCCATATTTAACAAGATATGAAGTAAAATATCTAGCTTCCACCAGACCGCCTTCCATATTCAGCGAAAGTGTGAACTGGCGTCACGTCAGTTACACTTTTTCTGTAAGTTGAATATTGAAGGCGTAGGATGTAGCGTAAGCTTTTTGAACTGAGAGTTTTACACTTTCTTCATAAGTTGAATATGGAAGGCGGTCTGGCGGTAGCTAGATATTTTTCTTCAGAACTTGTTAAATATGGATTTTTTATTTGGAAAAGTAACTCAGATATTTTGTTGTAAATTTAAAAAGTAATGCAATACTTTACTAGTTACTTGAAAAAAGTAATCTGATTACATAACTCGCGTTACTTGTAATGCGTTACTCCAACACGTATCATAAGCAGTATGCTAGTATTTCATTTTGAACATCATTTGTGTGTGTTTACATACACCCAAGCTAGTGTTGAAACTCAGTAGTCTCTACTATTGAATTAAAACAAGTTTTCTATAAAAATGTATGCGTCTGGATATGCTGCCCTTTTAAATGTGTGATCCTTTATCTTTCAGTGAGGTATTTTTAGCTGCACTTACAGTGAGTTTCTTTAAAAGAACCGTACTGTACTCCAGGAATGTGCATGGGGAGGTGGAGGAGGACAGAATGTTTTTGATGTCCTTTTGTGTGAAAAGCTACATTTTTACACAGAAAGGGCTTCAATAAGGTTTTGTTTTTCAGTGAACACAACACAAAAGGAGCTTGCTACAATCCCCCAGGCTGCTCATTTAATACTCTGACAGAGGGTGGTGACTACAGCTGTCGAGCACTAAAAAGGACAAAAACAGACTCATGAAGACATATGAAGGGTTTTTTGTGAGGATGCAACAAATTTAAGTCATTCACTTAAAGGACGTAGGCTACCCTACTGCAGCTCATCAATTTCATTTGTTTATGTACACATTAAAAATATGACTCGTGAGGATGAGTAACTGATTTTTGTTTTTGGATAAAGAGGTGCTAAAGGGTTAAGATCACCCAAAAATGAAAAGACTGCATAATTTACTCATCATTTGTCACTCATCACACCCTCATGTCATTCAAGATATTTAAAAAAAAAAAAAAAAAAAAGTTACCAAGATTCTTCAACATATGTTTGGTATGGTTTGGTATGTGAGGGTGAGTAGAATTTTTCATTTTCATTTTGGTTGAACTAACTCTTTAAGAGTTGTTCACACATGTTCGTGATTAAGTGCAACATGACAGTAATATAAAGAATGTTATAGATTGATGTTAATTGTATATTCATGTTGAACACAGACAGTAATGAAGCTCTACACTGTGTGATACTTCCCCCTGCTGTTCACCAAGAAACAGACAAGAAGAAATCAAAGGTAGGTGTGTGTGTGTCCATAATGCAAGGTTTGTCCCCATAACCCTGCATTATGGGGACAAAATGTCACCACAAAGATGGCAATATCTGAAATCCTTGTCCTTGCGGGGACATTTTTTGGTCCCCATGAGGGAAAACAGCTTATAAATCATACTAAGTGTTTTTTGTTTGTTTGTTTTTGAAAATGTAAAAATGCAGAAAATTTTCTGTGATAAGTAGGTTTAGGGGTTAGAGGATAGGATATACAGTTTGTACAGTATAAAACATGGAAACTCAAGATAGATAGATAGATAGATGGAAAACCAATGTTATATCAACGATAAGTTATGAATTTGTATTAAATATATACGTATGTATACAATATAGAAGTGTGTTGTTGCATTTATTGTAAATTTAGGCTATGTGACATTTGAAACCTCTGCCGTAATTGAAATGACGATAGTTATTCGATTCATTTTAATTCTATTATAAAATACCCACAAACACTAATATGCAGTGTTCACTTTAAGACGCGCAGGGTTTGTGTGTTCGCACAGTCAGGAAGAGACGCGCAGAGAATCAGACACACCAATAGCGCCAGCAGCAGAAATGAATGGAGCCTGACCGACAGGCGGCTGGATATCGACGATAAACGTGTCTTAAGTGTGAACGGCTGACCGTTGGGGTTTTTCTGTTTGAATGTTTCGTCAGTATCGCAAGGGTGAGTCGATGCCTTTAAATGTCACGGTTTCACTGTTAGCTTGTTAGCCGTGCGGTATGCTCTGACTAAAAACTATGACTCAAACTCATTCACAGCAACGGCTCACACTCATATACAGAGGGTACACCTTTAGTGTGCTCAGAGCTGTCGTTGGATTATATCTGTGGTCATTTTTGGCTATAATATGAAGAAAACGAGGGAATTAGGAGCTAGCTGGCTAACCGCCGTTAGCACTATTGCTTATAAAATACATACAATTGAGCGACAGCTTGATTTGACAGGGAAAACACACATTTATATTAACTTTTGGATATTAAACAAACTGTTTTTATGTCAACCGGTTCCTTTTATTTGCGTAAATGTGCTAAAAGTCAGTATTAGGTGTGTTTAAACGCATGACAGCAGTAGTCGAGTCAGACCTTACTGACTATCTTAAATGTAAAAGCCTCTGTTTTTATGTACAACTCTGCACTTAAACCTATTTGTGTAGTAGGTGTGATACCCGTGTATTAGCTTGTAGCTGGAGTTCATATGAATGGCGGATTGTGTATCATTAGTGCCTGCGTGTACAGGATATGCTGCAGGCGGTCCGGTTCTCAGGATGAATGTACAAATAACCTTATTCACCTGGATGTGTCTGATGATGAGTTAACGTTACATGTTTTTGGACTGATCACTCGACTAAAGATCAGACATTTGCAGAGATCTGGAATGTTCTGGGCTAGTGGTGTACAAATGCAGGGCTGTTTTATTATGGATAATACACACTTTATGTGACTGCTTTTTTTTTTTTTTTTTTTTTTTTTAAGAAATTAATCTGTCAGCAAGGATGTATTTAATTGATAGGAATTGACAGTAAACATTTTTTTAATTTAAAATAAATGCCATTCTTTTGAACTTTCTATTCACCAATGAAATCTGAAAACCTATTAAGCAGCACAACTGTTTTCAAGAAATGTTTCTTGAGCAGCAAATCAACAAATTTGAAAGATTTCTGAAGGATCATGTGACACTGAAAACTGGAGTATGATGCTGAAAATTCAGCTTTACCATCACAGGAATAAATTACATTTTAAAATATATTCAGATAGAAAAGAGTTATATTAAATTATAATAATATTTTACAATATTACTGTATTTTTGATCAAATAAATGCAGCCTTGGTAAGCAGAAGAGACTTCTTTTAAAAGCATTTAAAAATCTTTCTGAACCCAAACTTTTGAACACTCAGCTTCCACTCCTCTGCTCAATTTCAGTTCAATTGGACTAAATAGCAGCACTATTGGCCGAATACCACTTGGCCAAACAAATGCAAGAACTGGAGATTCTATAGCTATAATGAAACTCAGTGACAGATAACTTGACCTTGGTGACATATTTAAATCAACAAAATTTGCAACAACATTGTTCAGAGCATTACATAAAACCCATTTATATGTTATTAAAAAAAAAAAAAAAAAACACATATACATAATTAATGAAAATAATGTAAGATATATTGACCTGAAACTCTCAAACTGACTCCATCAAGGCCATCTTTATCATTGAGCCATGGATGAGCATTTGTCTCAGGTCTAAAGAAATGTTTTTGCTCTTCACATAGGTACCAGAGAGAATTGACGCAGATCTATATAGCATTAGGAAAAAATGTGTTTTTTGTCTTATGTTACATAATCAAAGCAATGTATTTTGTGGATGTCTGCCAAACGATTGGCTGTATGCTGTTGTCTTGAGTGGGCTGATTCCCTGTATATAAGCTCACAGAGCGCTGTAGAAAAGGTCTGTGTGTGTTTAGTAGAAGTCTTTGGAGTGGCAGAGCTCTCAAACACAGATAAGCCCCAGGCTGAGATCAGGAAGTGCTGAGAGAGAGTTTGCCAGGGCTCAGCGCCGCAGAGTTTGGGCCGAAACTGATGCTTCTGCTTGGGCGGCTCTTTCTCTTTAATTTAGACCCTGAGATCCGTCATGAATGTTGCAGGCTTGTTGTTATAAGACAGAGTCAGTATAATCCATCTTCCTATCAAGGTGAGCCATTTAGTGTAAAATTCATCACAGTAGTGATGGGGTTTTTTTTTTGTTGTTGTTTTTTTTTGTTTTTTGTATATACACTACACTACTCGGCAAGGACGCATTCAATTGATCAAAAGTGACAGAAAAGACATTCACAATGTTAGAAAATAATTTCTTTCAAAGGCTTTTGAACTTACTATTCATCAAAGAATCCTAAAAAAAAAAACGTGTATCAGTTTCCACGCAAATATTAAGCAGCACAAAATTCATGTTTGCCATCACAGGAATAAATTACATTTCAAAATACAGTACCGTTAACATTACTATTTTTAATGTTTTTGAAAGAAGTCTCTTATGCTCATCAAGCCTGCAATTATTTGATCAAAAATACAGAAAAGAAACAGTAATATTGTGAAATATTATTATAATTTAAAATAATGGTTTTCTATTTTAATATACTTAAAAATATAATTTATTTCTGTGATGCAAAGCTGAATTTTCAGCAACATTACTCCAGTCTTCAGTGTCACATGATCCTTCAGAAATCATTCTAATATGCTGATTTGATATTTGATTCTTTGATGAATAAAAAAAAATTAAAAAAGAAAAAAAGAACAGCATTTATTTAAAATGGAAATCTTTTGTAACCATATTCAATGCCGTTCAAAAGTTTGGGCTCAGTAATTTTTTTTTCTTTTTTTTCTTTTTTTGAAATTAATACTTTTATTCAGCAAGGATGTGTTAAGTTATTTATATTGATTTATAAGTGATTTTTATATTTATATTATATTGTAAAGATGTATTGTTAGAAAATATTTCTATTTTGAATAAATGTTGAATAAACTTTTCATTCATCAATGAATCCTGAAAAAAAGTATCACAAGTTATAGAAAATATTAAGCAGCACAACTGTTTCCAATATTGATAATAACTGAGTATCAAATCAGCATATTAGAATGATTTCTGAAGGATCATGTGACACTGAAGACTGGAGTAATGATGCTGAAAATTCAGCTTTGATCACAGGAATAAATTATATTTTGAAATGTATTAAAAGAGAACCATTATTTTAAATTGTATTCATATTTCACTATATTACTGTGTTTTCTGTATTTTTGATCAAATAAATGCAGACTTGATGAGCATAAGAGACTTCTTTTAAAAAAACACTCATTTTAAATAATATTTCTCAATATTACTGTTTTTACTATATTTTTTATCAAATAAATGTAGAGAGTTTTTATAAAAAAAAAAATTAAAAAAAACTTACCAACCCCAATCATTTGAATGCTGGCGTACAAGGTTCGGTGAAAAATGTGTCCATGGTTAAAAAAAAAAGAGGGAAAGTCGCTAAAGTCTAGTTTAAAATATGTAACAAGTTATTCGAGATATTCATTTTTAAATTATTTTCAAGGAATGTTTTGGTGTGTGCGCACATTTTAATGATTTATTTATTTGCATTTTTTTCTTCATGATACTAGATCCGCTGTATCACCCTGACATTTCTTTTTCCTCCCAAAAAATATCTCTGAATTTTAATCCAGAAGTTAAAAATATGCTCATCATAAAAGAGGTGCATTCAAATTATTGTATGTATGATTCGCATTTTTAATGTCTTTTTGAATAAACTAATACTGCATTGACCCACCTAGTTTAGCTGTAATTATTGATGCACCGGAAGCTTTGTGTTCTTATTTTTGTCTTTCTTTTTCTTTAAGGAGATCAAGACTGCTCAGAGATGCCCCAGAAAGCAGACTCGTCCAGACAGTAACAAACATACACACACCTGAGCAGACAGGTGGCAGCCCTACCCTGAACACAACAAAAGGCTGGACTCCAAATCATACATTCACAGGATTTGAGTTGGTGTGCGTGAGAGAGTGTCACGTGAAACGCTAACGCAGACACATCCGGGTGTGTCTTATATAACTGAGGAAGCTCTCCTGCATCAGTGAGTGCTCTTATGTGAAGTGCTCTGATTTTGTTCTGCGCCTGTCAGTGCCATGTCTGTCTGTGTTGACTCACGGCAGTCAGACAGTACCATAGGGTGCTGGGTGTCGACACAAATTTCCTGATTTGATTCGATTCAGTTCCAATATTAATTCAATTTGATATCAGTTCATTAGGATGTATATATCAGGTACAGTACATGCCAGTTTTTGTCATGGAAAAAAAATCTTTGAACTAATACTGTAAACTATATAAAGGAAACCCTGTCATTTGGTACGTTACTATAATATTAAAGGTTAAAATAAAAACTGATTAAAATGGCTTCGCATGTGCAATGCTCCTGGAAAGAGTGAACATGACTGAAGAGAGCCATCTCTGGGAGGTCTGCCTGCATGCCTTTACATAAAAATCACACAAAGTAGCGTTATGGTAACCTTTATTGGCATAAGTAACGATATGTCAAGCTTTGGACTGTTAATTAGCCTGACATGGCTGACCTGTTTTTATTTAATGTTGTTAGCATTATTTCCACTGATTCTAACGTTTGCTAGCGTACTTTTATTCCAAATACAACATGTATAACACCACTAACCTTACCATTTCGCCAAAAATACAACTTTAGTTGAGCTCTACTATTATACTGTCATAACCACAACGTAATTAAACAGTTTGCTTTTACACACACAGGATGTTCTATGCAATTTCATAATGACAGGTTTTTAAATGAACACCCGCCAAATGCGGGTAAAAATCATCTGTGGTGCGTAATCGCGATCAAAATGAGCAAATGACCTTTGAAACTAATGTTACGCTTCAAGTAAAGATTGTATGCCATAATGGGTCTCATTCATGAAACACGAGCACAACAAATTCGTTCAAAGCCGTTCTGAAATAAATTTTCGGATTCATAAAAATGTTTGTATTTTCAAAATGTTAGTTGGTAAGAAAGAAATTTAAACCTGCACCCTACCTTGTGTAAATGGTGCGTAAAACATTCGTACGTTCTGTGTTATTTTAGGCAAATTGATGATGATGCATTTTGATGCACTATGTACCATAATAATATTTCACAAGTTTAAATATTATGTTTATGTTATGTTTAAACTGTTCAACTTTGGGTAACTTTTTACCCAGCCGTCCAATCACAGTGGAGGAGGGGCGGGACAAATACTACACTGACCGATATCCTACTTGTACAACGAATGAACAACAATGGAGAAGTTAAAGGCACACTATGTAGTTTTCGCCACTAGAGGTCACTTATTCAAAACAAAGGCATAGCTTAATGATGCCTTGATTTCACGGAGACATGGGAGGTATTGTCTTCACGTCTACAGCCGGTGGAAAAGAATCCGACAGGGCTCAGGCAGAAATCATATTAATGGATGAGCTAATATATTAAAGATTTATTAACATTACTGTAGTATGAAGCAGGGCTTGGCTGAAAGCTGTTGGAATGGAACAAGGCCGCTGGAGCGATTGCAAATGAGAGATGAGTGCAACACAAGACTTGAAAGCAGCGGAACTTTTATTATGCCGCAGACGAGCGCTTCCGCTTCTTCTGGTCAAGCGTATGTGGGGTAATGCAGCGCTGTTTATCATATTAGATGTGTGTGTTGAAAGTTGTTATAATGCTACTTTGTGTTCACTTGGCGGCTGCTATTAGACACTTGTTGCACACTGTAGTAAGCCAGATCCATATTAGGCATGGTAAAACATGGTACTCGCTGTAAATCAAGAAAACGAGATTTAAACAATAAGACTTACTGTGTTGAGCTATATAACATGATTAGTTTTCTGTCGATGAATGTTTCCAAACAGTTGCTCACCTGTCTAATAAAACACACAATACATTAAAGCGTCTTTAGTGTTTCTACAAAATAAAACCGCAAATCGAGGGTAACACAGGTATGTCATTGATAGGTGGCACACGGACATTAACATACACACGTTTAACTATCAAATCTGATGTTTATGAAGCATTTGTGAATCCAGAGGAGAGTTTTCAGGAAGGTCCATGTTACACGCAAATTACTTCAAATTTTACGAAAGTTTCATGAAGGAGGCCCATTGTTTAGTAAAGTTTCGTTCACAGCTTTAATAAATAACAGCACTGGCTCATGATAGACCTATCCTGAGTCAAAAACTGTGCTCTGTTAAAATGATAACCATGCTGTCTCTTCTCACAGGAAGTGTCTTCCGTCCTCGCTCCTGTCCAGTCTGACAGGTGGTGGTGTTGGTCAGACAGCGGGCAGTGCCATGTCCCAGGCGTAAGTGCGTGTCTCCTGGCAGACTCAGGCGTGGTGGGCCCGCAGTGGGCGTCTGGCTGCGGGAGGTGATGAAGCTGAAGCAGCGTGTGGTGGTGCTGTGCGCTGTGCTCTTTCTCCTCGGCCTGGCCAAGGTCTTCCTGCTGGATGGAGGGGAGGGATCGGCCGCCAGCCGCCGTGACCTCCGGGCTTTCCGCAAGATGGAGGCCAGCCTGGTCCTGGCCAAAGGAGCTCGCCTCACACACACCTTGCAGTCACCCTGGGAAGTGGCCGCCCAGTGGGTGGGTCCGCGGGAAGTGTACCCGGACGAAACACCCGAGCTAGCCGCTGTGCTGAACGCCCTGGCCACCGCTCGTGTGGAGAGGGCGGATGTGGGCTATAAAGGCACCCAGCTGAAAGCTCTGCTGGTGCTCGACGGAGGACAGAAAGTGGTTTTCAAACCCAAGAGGTGAGGAGAAGATGATTAAGATGGGGAACGAAAGAGAGAAAGTAATGAGAATGTGAATGAGGTTAAAATGAAAGGAGTGAGTGATTTAGCGAAAGGGAGAGTGAGGGGAAGAGTGAGTGAGCAAATTAGAGAATGAAAAAGCTGGTGAGTGAAATAGAAAAAGAAATGAATGAATAAGAGATGTAATAATAGTCATTTTTATTTATAATGCACCTTTCGGAGACCTGAGAACAAGTCTGAGCATGTGTAGCAAGAGCATAACAAGAGTAGTAGAATATGAAACAAAAATACAAACAGGAACCAACTAACGGAAAATGTGACACAAACAATTAATAACAAAACAACTGCTAGCCTGGGTTTAGGTGCAGTGGAGCTGAAAGACATACCGCCAATGACCTACATTTCCTGTTGCAATAGCAAACCACAACCATCCAAAATCATTTTCTCATTCGAGAAGCCGTTTCCCTCGTATATACGTCACAACAGGGAAGAAACGACAATTGCAACTTTAGTTTCATTCCCACTTTATTTTTATTTATTTTTTTATACTTTGTCTTTCAATTCAAACACATTTAATACAATTATACAAATGAACATTTCCTTTGAAGACACTATTTTTTACCAAAAAAAATTATAAATATATAAATAATTTAAACATTCACATTTTTATATCAAACTCTTATAATGATACCTAATTCCTAATAAGTAATTCAAATAATATTATTTAAACATCAATTAATAATAATAATTCAGTTGCATGCCCACTTTAAAGGAATTTTCTGATTTGTCTGATTTAGGATATACGTAAAATTTTACAATGAGGTTCGATTCATTAATATTTGGTAAAAGCATTTGGTATCATGAACTTACAGTAAACAAAACTTTTGCAGCATTTATTAAACTAGATTAATGTATTTTCTGCATATAGGCTACCATTCAAATGTTTGGGATCAGTAAAATGTTTTTAATGTTTTTTGATGTTTTTGAAGAAGTCTCTTCTGCTCACCAAGGCTGCATTTATTTGATAAAAAATACAGTAAAACTGTAATATTGTAAAATATATTTACAATTTAAAATAACTGTTTTTTATTTAAATATATTTTAAAATGTAATTTATTCCTGTGATGATAAGCTGAATTTTCAGCATCATTACTCCAGTCTTCAGTGTCACATGATCCTTCAGAAATCATTCTAATATGATGATTTACTGCTCAAGAAACATTTCTGATTATTATCAATGTTTAAAACAGTTGTGCTGCTCTATATTTTTCTGGAAACAGTGATACATTTTTTTTTTCAGGATTCTTTAATGAATAGAAAGTTTAAATGAACAGCATTTATTTGAAATAGAAATGTTTTGTAACATTATAAATGTTTTTACTGTCACTTTTGATCAATTTAATGTGTCCTTGCTGAATAAAAGTATTCATTTCTTAACATTTCAAGTTGCATTAATAAAAATTAGATGAATTAAAAATGAACATTTTTGTAAATTAGCATCAGCCTGCATTAATAAACATTGTAAAAGATGTTTATAAGGTATCATAAAATAATAGTAATATTACCAAATTGAACCTATTTGTAAAATATTACCAGGATATTTCTAGAATAAAATAGCATGTGCACTTAAAGCACAAAGCTGATCTGTCATTACTTCAGGTGAGTTCAGCTGTCTGCTCTCGTCTGAGCCTATTAGAGTTATCATGGATCTACAGGGACTTTAGATAAGTGAGGAAACTCTCCTGGTGTCCTTAATCTCTAAGGTCATCGATCAGACACACCTTATCTTTAATGGCTTCACATCCAGACACAATCCATTTGCACTGAACATTTTGGCCCCAAACAGCTGAATTGGGCATGCACTTGTGTGCTATTCAATGTGGAATGTGGGATATCTTCCAAATAGGAGGTTAGAAAGTTAGAATAACGTTGAATGGATTGCAGCATTAGTGTTTTTTTGCTCTGAGCTTTGCACTTTGCAGGAGTAAAATTGAGAAATAAGGTTTTATAAAAATCTGCTGTAGTGTGAGTAGTTTCAAAATGACCTGGAAGAATAAATGCTGTCTGCGTGTTTACCTTACCTTACCTTTTTTTTTTTTTTTTTTTCCCCCAAGCACTCTTAGTCTCAATAAAGTCAATAAATTCTGAACAGGAAAAAATAAAAAAAATTCCAGGTTTCCAGGCAGCATGGCGTGGCCACAGTATTCATGTCTTCTGTGGGTGTAACAGCTGCTTTATTATATGTGGTTTTATTAGTAGAATAATATACAGTCTGCCAAACAAGTGTGTGCTGAAAAATTGGTCTTGCGTTAAGCCTTATGTGGGCGTTGTGTGTGTTGGATACTGTCCAGGTATCAGTCCTGGGTTATTGAAACTATTATTTGCTCATTACATCCTGCTATTTAAGGAACAAGTAATAACAGTTAAGGAGTGTGTGTACATTTATGTCAGGAGTGGATTGACTAGTTATACTTACTACTGTAATCATAACAGTGTCCATACTGAATGTGAAAATGCTGTGTGACACCTCATGATCACAGCCAGTCAGAACATAATCAAACATCTGATATTTAATATAGTTTAATTTGGTCCAATGAGAATTCAGTTTGGGTGTGTATACACAACACAACACTACAGACATTGAGACATGAAGGCAAAAACTAATAATTTAATTTAAGCTTGCACATTGCCTGAGTTCATTAGGACATGGATAAACAAGATTTCTCATCTTTTTGTCTTCTTTTGCTTTTCTCTTATATTGTCTGCCTGTGTTATATGTATTTCTACTTTATTGTTTCTCATTATTAGGTACACTAGAGATTATGTGGTCGAGGGAGAGCCCTATGCAGGGTATGATCGGCATAATGCAGAAATCGCTGCTTTCCACTTGGACAGGTAATACACACACACACACACACACACACACACACACACACACACACTAGGGCTGCATAATTACATCAAATAATTAACCCAGGAATTGTACATTTCTTCAACTAGGCAGTGTTTTAGGAGATAATTATCTTGATTTTACCTTCTGTTTTCTTCACGTCTCCATATTTAATCTCAAACTTCACTGATACAGTTGTCTCCTCGATTTTTAAAAAAAAAAAAAAAAAAAACTTTGGTCAAACTTTAGATTAGGGTCCAATTTTCACTATTAACTAACTATTAACTACAACTTTGCCTCAATAAACTCCTAATGACTGCTTATTAATAGTTAGATTAAAGGGTTAGTTCACCCAAAAATGAAAATTCTGTCATTAATTACTCACCCTCATGTCGTTCCACACCCGTAGGACCTTCATTCATCTTCAGAACACAAATTAAGATATTTTTCATAAAATCCGATGGCTCAGTGAGGCCGTCATTGCCAGCAAGATAATTAACACTTTCAATGCCCAGAAAGCTACTAAAGACATATTTAAAACAGTTGATGTGACTACAGTGGTTCAACCTTAATGTTATGAAGCAACGAGAATACTTTTTGTTCGCCAAAAAAACAAAATAACGACTTTATTCAACAATATCTAGTGATGGACGATTTCAAAACACTGCTTCATGAAGCTTCGAAGCTTTACAAATCTTTTGTTTCGAATCAGTGGTTCAGAGCGCCAAAATCCCATGATTTCAGTAAACGAGGCTTCGTTACATCATAAGCGTTTTGAAATTTCAATGGTTCACCATTGGGGGGGCGTGACTTTGGCAGTTTGATACAAGCTCCAAACCACTGATTTGAAACAAAAGATTCGTAAAGCTTCAAAGCTTCATGAAGCAGTGTTTTGAAATCGCCCATCACTAGATATTGTTGAATAAAGTCGTTATTTTGTTTTTTTGACACACAAAAAGTATTCTCGTCACTTTATAACATTAAGGTTGAACCACTGTAGTCACATGAACTGTTTTAAATATGTCTTTAGTAGCTTTCTGGGCATTGAAAGTATTAATTGTCTTGCTGGCAATGCAGGCCTCACTGAGCCATCGGATTTTATCAAAAATATCTTAATTTGTGTTCCGAAGATGAACGAAGGTCTTACGGGATCTAAGGGTGAGTAATTAATGACAGAATTTTCATTTTTGGGTGAACTAACACTTTAAGGATGCTGAATATGGTCATGCAGAATAAGGCATTAATATGTCATTTATAAGTACTAATAAGCAGCCAATATCCTAGTAATATGCATGTTAATAAGCAAATAGTTAATAGTGAGAATTGGACCCTAAACTAAAGTGTTACCAAATCTTTCAAAAGTTAGTATACTTTATAGTTTATTATTAGGGGTAAAATTGTTGGCGGAAATGACATCAAATGAACTGAGAAAGAGACATAGTTTTCAATGTAAACTTTTAATTCAAATTGTCAAAACAACAAATATTGAAATGGTTTGTTTAGATTCACTTTTTTTTTTTTTTGCTTCAATCAAGTTATGTAATGAATTTTTTTGTATGATGGATTATTGTTCAAGATTAAAAGTCTTGGTTTGGGACAAGGGTAAAACAAAATCTATACATAAAAAAAAAAAAAAAGTATTACATGGAGGCATAATAAATAAAAATGTTCAAGACATTTTTAATGTATATATTACATTAATAACAAAATTTAATCTGTTGGATTCAATAACATTTAACCCCTGGGACATGCCCAGAAATGCTCAGTATACACCTTCAAAACATCAATTAAGCTTCTGAATAATATAATTTATACATCAGAAAATCAACACAGCATAAAAATCCTGATAATCAAATTTCAAATAAATTACACTTGTAAGCGATATTACTGACCAAAACTAGAATGACTTGTCTTCCTGTTCAGCATGAGCTTATTGACTGTTCGCAAACATGGTGTTAGAATCTGGTGCGGCAAGAGTCTTTGAGCTTTCTACATTCCTGGCTGTCAACTTTGTTAGCGTAACTATTTGTTATCGTTTTGGTTTCCACTAAATCTTCTTGTGAGGCAGTGTTTCTTATTTCCATTGGCTACTGTGAACTTACTCTCATGTCATGACTCACTCCAAAACCATATGAAGTTAATTTTTTTGTGGCACACAGAAAGTTGTTCACTCTCTTTTCCATACAAAAGTTTTTAGTGACCATGGCTACCAAGCTCCAAAAATAACATAACAAAAACACCATTGGATTATCATAAAAGAAGTCTTAGCTATTGGTGTCCTATATGTTTTCTGAAGCAGTACGATAGCTTTGTGTGAGAAACAGATTGAAACTGAAGCCCTTTGGTGTTCCACAAGAAAAATAACTGCATGCAGACTTGGAATGACATGAGAGTTTTAAAAAAAATTGGGTTTTTGGTTGAATGATCCCTTTAGGCCTCAGATTCACTTCTGCATGCATGGACACAGTTGATATGTCTGTGATTGGTTACAGTGCTCAGCTTGTCTAGAAACACTTTGTAAATAAAACCTTGGGTCAAAACAGTAGTAAAACATGCTCTTCTGCTGGGAGATTCAAACTTTTTGATGTGGACCCCCAAATACAGTATATTGCTTCTTAAAATATAGGCAGCTAGTTACACTACTGTTCAAAAGTATACTTACTGACCCCAAACACAGCACACCACCCAAAACACACCATACCTACTGTGAAGCATGGTGGTGGCAGCAATATGTTGTGGGGGGTGTTTCTCTTCAGCGGGGACTGGGCGATTGGTCAGGATTGAAGGGAAAATGGATGCTGCTAAGTTCATCCAAATTCTTGAGGAAAACCTGCGTCCCTCCGCTAGACAGCTGAAGAGGTCATTCACCTTCCACACAACAATGATCCTAAACATATCGCCAAAAGAACAACGCAGTGGCTTTAAGGATAGGAAGGTGAATGTTCTTGAGTGGCCAAGTCAGAGCCCTGATTTAAATCTGATAGAAAATCTGTGGATGGAGTTAAAGAGAGTAGTTCATTGCCGCTCACCACAGAATTTGACTGAACTTGAGGAATTCTGCAAGGAAGAATGGGCAAATATTCCCCAATCTAGGTGTGCAAAGCTAGTACACACATATCCAAAAAGATTAATGGCTGTAATTAAAGCAAAAGGTGGCTCTATGAAGGATTAAATCAGGGGACTGATGACTTTTCCAACCCTGTTGTTCTAGTTTTTTTCAGGGTTTTTTTATTTATTTATTTATTTTTTTTATCATTTTTCAGAACTGTTGCTTTTTCTTTTATTGCTTTGATGTTGCAAGGCAAAATTTGTAAATAAAGCTGGAAAAGGTTTCTTTTGGGAATGGGTTTTGATTTCAGGCTGTACGACAAATAAAGTAACTATTTCAAAGGGGTATGATGACTGAAGAATATAAAAATATCACGGTTTCCACAGTAATGTTAAGAAGCACAACTGTTTTGAACATTGATAATAATAAGAAATGTTTCTTGAGCAGCAAATAAGCATGTTAGAATGATTTCTGAAGGATCATGTGACTGAAGAATTGTAGTAATGATGTTAAATATCACTATTTTACTGTATGTTTTGATCAAATAAATGCAGCCTTGGTGAGCATAAAATAACTTTTTCAAAAACATTTAAAAAAAAAAAAAAATCTTATCCCAAACTTTTGAACAGTAGTCTATTTTAAATATTATGGAAAATGAAAATGTGTAAAATACTGTCTGGAAAATTTGAATATTAGAATACGCTTAAAACTAATAGCTGCCAATAGAATAAAATAATTGATTAATCTCATGATTACCAGTCTTTAGAGTACAGAATAACAGTCAACAGTAATAATGTCAGATGATGTAAATCTGTATTTTATATATTTATTTATTATAATATATTTCTCTGAACTTTTCCATTGGCCCACGCAGCCCCCTGGGGGTCCCAGACACAAGTTCAAAAACCCCTGCTCTAGTTGACACAGTGCACAATTAGTTCACTGAAAATTCCTAATTGTAATCTTGATCAGTATATGATTCATTATGTCATTGAAACACTATCACATGTAGTGCACAAAAAACACCTGTCCATATTAAATGGCATTTATACCTAGCGTGATAACCAACTGTATACTGATGTGTTGTTACTGTATGAGTAATGAGCTTCTTTGATAACTTCCAACAGGATCCTGGGCTTTAGGAGAGCGCCCCTGGTGGTGGGGAGGTTTATGAATCTGCGTACAGAGATAAAGCCAGTAGCTACAGATCAACTGCTGAGCACTTTCCTGATGCACGGTCAGTTTCACCCTTTTGCTTTTCTTGCTTTTCTTTCACATTATCTCATCTTCGTTCTCCATTCTGGAACCGCTTTGCACATTTCGACCACAAAAAAGAAGGTTCTGGGGCAGAAAATTGTGCTCCACACCTGGCGATGTCATGATACTAAATTTCATTTGTTTAGGAGAAACTCTTGCGCTCCAAATGGATAAAAAAAAAATACAGCAATTTTCTAGTTTGTTTACTAAATTTCAATTGTACATAAGATACCAGTACAATTTGACAATTCTTAACATCACTTTTGAGATCGTAGCAAAAACAGAAGTGCTTCACTTTGCATGAATTTTGTCATTAGCATATTCAACCCAAAGTACTTCCGTTTAGATGCTTTTTTTTTTTTTTTTTGTTAGTCACCGCAGCAACAATACTGCTTGCCATGTTTATATGCTGAGCCTGTATTAGACAGGATATGTGGCCAGACAGAAAGATATGGGGCAAAGTGTCACAAAACCAGACTTTTGTTTGTCAGAATAAAGATTAGTCCAATTTAGAGCTTGTATTAGTTAAAAATTGCACACATAGGCCACATTTAGGTACACTGCATGGTTCAAGTGACCCGATTCTGATTTTTTCCTCCCATGCAGCACAGATCAGATATGAGCCACTACCATGTAAGCAGGAAAAAAGCGCATGGATTCTGATATTCACCGTTTCAGGCCTCATTCATATGTGGAAATAAATCAGATATGAATCAGATACGTGCATTTGCGCCTGCCGTGTAAGTGGATCGGATATTCCCCATGTAAATGAGACTCCTGCATCATTGAAAAGTGAGGGTTTTTTTTTTTTTTTTTTTTTTAAACATTTCGCGGTATGGACATACCTATAACAATAATAAATAATAATAATTTGTTACATTTATATAGCGCTTTTCTGGGTACTCAAAGCGCTTTACATATGGAAGGGGGAATCTCCTCAACCACCACCAATGTGCAGCATCCACCTGGATGATGCAACGGCAGCCATATTGCCCCAGAACGCCCACCACACACCAGCTTATTGGTGGAAAGGAGACAGAGTGATGAAGCCAATCAGTATATGGGGATGATTAGGAGGCCATGATGGACAGAGGCCAATGGGCAAATTTGGCCAGGATGTCGGGGTTATACCCCTACTCTTTTCGAAGGACATCCTGGAATTTTTAACGACCACAGAGAGTCAGGAGAGTTCAGTAAACCCAGAGTTTCTTTTGGTCTCCTCCCCCTTTTTAAAGCGAAAGCGATGTTTAAATATCTCATTCATTCACGCTGCAAAAATGTTTTTCTTACAGAGTATTTTTGTAATATTTAAAGTACAAATATCTAAAAATTCTTAAATCAAGATGGATTTTCTATATAAGAAAATTATATAAGATTTTTAGTCTTGTTTCCTGGGGGATCTAAATTAAGTGCATTTTACTTAAGTAAAATTATCTGCCAGTGTGGTTATAAAAATAATCTTAATGCAAACGAAAAACAAGATTATTCGGAGTGTCTATTACTAAGTGCAAATTTACAGTAGCTCCACCCTCCAATGTCACACAAGGTTAAAAACTAGGAGCATGATTAAAGGAACACTCCACTTTTTTTGAAAATAGGCTCATTTTCCAACTCCCCTAGAGTTAAACAGTTGAGTTTTACCGTTTTCGAATCAATTCAGCCGATCTCCGGGTCTGGCGGTACCACTTTTAGCATAGCTTAGCATAGTTCATTGAATCTGATTAGACCGTTAGCATCTCGCTCAAAAATGACCAAAGAGTTTCGATATTTTTCCTATTTAAAACTTGACTCTTCTGTAGTTACATCATGTACTAAGACCGACGGAAAATGAAAAGTTGTGATTTTCTAGGCCGATATGGCTAGGAACTATACTCTCATTCCGGCGTAATAATCAAGGAACTTTGCTGCCGTACCATGGGTGCAGCAGGCGCAATGATATTACGCAGCGCCTGTGACCCCCTGCTTGCACAGGGAGCGTGCCTTGCAACCATGGAGACATTTGTGAGAGACGCTGCGTAATATCATTGCACACAAATGAAATATTTTTTAACAAAATCTGAGAGCTTTCTGTCCCTCTATTGACAGCTACACAACTGACACTTTGACGCTTTAAAAAGTTCATAACGAGATTGTGAAACTAATCCATATGCATTGAGCAGTTTAGTCCAAATTTTCTGAAGAGACATGAACATTTTATATGCTGAACAGATGTAATTTAGAATTAAATTAAAACTTTTATTCACATATAAACATTGATCAGCAAACATAAACAGATGCTCAACCGAACTTGCTTGATGCGCGAGAACAAACCTCTTGCGGAAGCTCAAACGTGCTGCGTTACACGAGAATGAACCTCATTGGTTCTTGCGGAAGCTCAAACGTGCTGCGTAACAAATGAGAATGAACCTCATTGGTTCTCCCACGTCAAGCGAACATGCTTGAGCTCCCGTTTGCCAAAACTGATGTGTGAGTTGATGAATGTTTATTTGTGAATAAAAGTAAGGGCCAGTAAGCCTAAATCAAGTCTGTTCATCATATAAAGCGGTCATGTTTTACAATCTTTTTATTAACTTTTTAAAGTGTCAAAGTGTCTGTGGAGGGACAGAAATCTCTCAAATTTCATTAAAAATATCTTCATTTGTGTTCCGAAGATGAACAAAAGTTTTACCGGGTTTGAAACAACATGAGGGTGAGTAATTAATGACAGATTTTCATTTTTGGGTGAACTATCCCTTTAAGGAAGTACAACCCATTGAATGGACAGTTTCCATTGAATTTCCATTGAAAAATGTCACGTAATATAAGGATTGTTGTTGAACAGTATTGCTTCAGTCAAGTAGTATTTTTGAGCTCACTGTGGAAAAAAAAATTCATAACCAGCTGTTCTTTCCTTCAAAACAATCCTCTCACGAGCAGCTCAGTTCCTTCCATCTTTTTAAGCAATATTTTCAATGGTAATTGATAATAACTTCTCTCTTCTTGTAGGAAATAATACATGTTTCTATGGGAAGTGCTACTACTGTCGTGAGACTGAGCCTGCGTGTGCAGAGGGGGATGTGATGGAGGGATCAGTTACCCTGTGGCTCCCTGACGTCTGGCCCTTACAGAAACACAGACACCCGTGGGGTCGGACATATCGAGAGGGTAAACTCGCCAGGTATAATAATTCTCTGTCTTTCACTGGTTCTCTCCCTTCACCATCTATTTTTAACATTTGACCCAAATGAGTGTACAGGTGAACACTGATATGTTTATTAGTGGTTCAGCGCAGTTTCAGCCTGAAAGTTTGTGGTGGGTCTGTTTGAGTATCTAATGGTCAATGGGGACTTTCACTGAGCATTACTAAACTCTTGGTCTTTAAATTAGCCAAGGATAGCATGGTCCAGCATGCCATTTTCACACATTCTGTGTACAGGAACTGATCAAAATGAAAGAACAGCACAGAAAAATGAAATTCTCAGTGAAGACTGTAGGGTTTTTGGTTTTCCCACCACCTAAGACACATTTCCTGAAATGAGACATGATTTTTTCCTAAACCTAGAAACACAAAACCAAACAATGCTTTAAGTTTTGGTTTTATAATTTTGAGCAGGAGATTTTAAATGTAATGCGCAATGCATTTTACATTTAGCTATGTAAAATGTGAAAAAAGCAGCCAAAAGAAAAGCAAGACTGTTTGGCTTGTACTTCATAGTAATTGATGAAAGAGCCAAACCTGTTAATTAGAGCAGAGTGTTCATAACATTGTAAACCTGAATATCATGCTTACCTTTCTGGATTTATTTTTATTACCATTAATATTATTTTGGGAAAAACCATGAGGTTACCGCATTGTTCAGGGGTCTCATTTATAAAACTTTCCGTAGATTTCATCCTAAAAGTGTACGTACGCACAAAAAAAGCTAGATTCTGCGTAGGCACAAAAGTTTTCAGATTTATAAAACCATGCGTACGCCAGAACCTGCGCAAAAATGCCAGCTTACAATGCCTAGTTTTACTACGTCTGCATATCATCATGCATATTCCCATCCACGTGACACCATGTTTAACACCGTCAAAGGTAGAAGACATGGAAAAATGTTAGATACGGGCTATAAATGCCATTTGTTCCATACATATTACATTGCTGAAAATCATCCGATATCCTTTTTGTTTTAGAATAAAAATATCAAAATAGCCATAAAAACAAAATTGTATAAAATGCTTATCAGATAAAGTTTTCAGGATAGAGTTGATTCATTCATTTCCACTGGCCAAATAGTATTTTAATTCAAAATATTTAGTTAATTACTGTGTTCTGCAGTTATCTAATGGTAGGGTATTTTATGCTATCCTGTATTCCATGCACCTGGGCCATCTCCTCCTCCTGCGCTCCCGTAGTGGACAATGTGGTGGTGAGACAGCGCTGATTTTGATTTAAGTTGGACTTTACAAGAAGGTGTTTATGAAACAATTTTCACTCAGTACAAGTGCGAATAACACTGCTGGATTTAATCTTCATGATAACGTGGATCTAACATATGATATGGAGTGAAGTTAAATGTGTGTGAGACATCAGTATTTATAATCGTTCTTCTCACATTTACTTTCTACAATCTGACTTCAGTTCACCACCTCACCACCTGTGTTGCCAATTCCCCTTTTCTCCAGAATGTGCGTACACATGGCTCAGAGTTTACTTACCGGTGCGCACGTTCTCCCGTCAAGTTTGTTTTTAATAGATCACAACCTTTGCGTGGGAAGTGGCGTACAGACGTTTCCAGCCCCGTTTTTTGCGTACGCCACGGTTATAAATGAGACCCCTGGGGCCGGATTCACGAAACATTCTTAAGAATAAAAATCTTCTTAACTGCTATTTTTTTCTTATTTTCAAACTTAAGAAAAAAAGATAAGAATATTTTGTATTCTCGAAAACATTTAAGAATGTTCTTATCTTTTTTTTCTCAAGATTGTTCTTAAGATCAAATTTAAGAAGTATTCATATTCCCAAAAAGAATTTTCTTTAAATAGCTTCTTAAAGTTAGGATAACCTCCAACCTGTCTTAAATGGATGTTTAATAAATTTATTGGGTCGTTTCAAATATTAAGCATTACAACATAACACTAGCTAGCCAAATTATAATACTACTAGTACCATGAATGTGGAAGAGCTCTCTAAAGCCCGGAACACACCAAGCCGGCCGACTAAGTTTTCTCAGTGTGTTCCGCACCGTTGGCTGAAGTCGGTCCTCGTTGGCTTTTTTTCGGCCGATTCGACATGTCGAATCGGTCTCGGAGCTTGTCGGTCAGTCGGGCCATCTGATCATTCTGATTGGCTGTTCAGCTACTGCCACCTGCTGGTACAGAAAGGCATTTCTTCTTACGCAGGCACAGAACGGACGTGCTACTTGGCCGTCGGGTGTCGAGCGTCGGTTTGGTGTGTCAGGGCAACTTTGGACCCAGACGCTGCCGACGTGAGCCAAACCCGCAGTCTGCTTTCGTCGCCACTAGTTCGTCGGCGTTGGCTTGGTGTGTTCTGGGTTTAAAATCTGAAATTACACTGATTGATCATTTGCGCATACCTGTATATGATGCGCTCACTCAAACTAGTACAGACACCTGCACATGACATGGAGGAAAAAAGTAAATCGTGCGCGCACACAGATACAGGACGCATTAACTCTAGAGAGAGTGCGAAAAAGACAGAGCACAAATGAATGGGAAAGAACGCTGCATCTTCAGACGGGCTCTTTTAAAATAACGATTTTAACGGTGCATTAAAAACAAGTGATTAACTCCAGTCAAACAATCACAACGAAAATAGTCTGCGCCCTTATTATATCTACGA
The DNA here is from genome assembly GCA_039654765.1 of Mylopharyngodon piceus. Lineage (NCBI taxonomy): Eukaryota > Metazoa > Chordata > Actinopteri > Cypriniformes > Xenocyprididae > Mylopharyngodon > Mylopharyngodon piceus. Next base: position 27,705,726 of record CM077456.1, read on the forward strand.
TAATCTACTGGCAGTGACGGGCTTTGAGGTGTTTTTCATCCAGCCAGTCTTCAGCAATACCCCCCTTTCAATCAAATAAACACCAATTTCTTCTTAAGTAAAAATTAAGCTGGTCTTAAGAAAATATTTCAGAACTTTTCAAGAATTGCACATTGGAACATTCTTAAGAACTTCTTAGAATTTATTTTAAGAATTTTTTTTAAACTTCTTTCTTAATAAGAGAATCCGGCCCCTGGTCTCCAGAATGTTTCCAGTCTCATTTCCCCCAGTCTTTCCATGGCAGGCTCTAATTAAATTTTAAATAGAGATGCACCAGTCAACCGTTTTTTTTTGTTTTTGTTTTTTGTTTTTTTTGGGGGGACTTGCACACAAACTGCATTGCTGTAATTTCCCAAAATGTAATTTGTGTGGAAATATTACAAAGTCTGTAAACAGGACATTAACAGACCAGAGGCGGGACACTCTGAATACAGATGTAAAGAGGAGAGTGCAAACACTGTACCAGGCACAGCAAGCTCACTGTTTGTGATGCTTGAAATATTGGAAGAAAAATAGAGTGACTTCAGAAAAGTTTTGATGGCGTTTCTGGTCGACGGCGTTTTGGTGCGTGTTCATCTTGGACCCATGATTGAAGAGCTCTTGGAAAATATTGAGGGCATTTCCTCTGTTTGCTGCTACTAGATGCTACAGATCAGTATAAAATGCACGAAACCCTTTTACATATAATTAACCTTATCTCCATCTTTGACACTTTACTGGAAACTTTTGGTTTTAGTAGCCATTTAATGAAACATGAGTCTAGTTTGGCTATTACTAATCAGTTCATATTGTGACTACTATTTAAACAGCAAAAAACACGTAAATTATTTTGGTCTGTAGTTCTCTGAAACCTGAAAAAAGGGAGGGGGGGTACTGAAATGCATTACGGTTATGTTTGTACAAAATATGTCCTTGTTCATATGTTCAGGTTTACCTAAAACTTGGAAATATAAGGTAGTATTTTTGCACTTCTGGTTCCATCATCCCAAACTCACTGGGTTTTTTAAATGGGTTTTTGGTTGAATGCCTGAAATAAGGTCTGTGGTGAACACAAGCTCAAGATATTTTCATATTTTATTCTATGACATGAATACATCAGGAACACCACATTCATTATTGTTATTTTAAATTTTTTGTTTTAGACATTTATGTGTTTTGTTTTGAAAAAGGATGTTGCTAACAAGTAGGGATGCAGACCTGCCAGCGGGTACGCATTTTGACCTCAAAGTACGCTGGTACGATTTGTCACTCTAAACTACGCAAAAACCTGGTGACTCCTCTGTGCACGCGTAGTACTCAAATCAAGCAACAGCAAAAGAAAAAGAGTTCAACCAATCATAGTGCTGGGTTCATTTCCCCAAATAGCAAGTGGGGATGATTGACAAATGCCTAAGGCCTATGATTAAAAAGTACGGAGCCCCGCACATGACATGCAAGAAAAAAAATTTAATTGTGCGCATGATACTAATTCGCACGTTTTAGTAAATCGAGAGAACGAATTAGTAAATCGTGCGCATGATTTAGCCTACTTTTTTTTTTTTCCTGCATGTCATGTCCAGGGCTCCGTAAAAAAAAAAAAAAGAGACTGCAAATCGACCGCAACACAAAATCCCGCTCGATCTCCCTTCCACTCCTGCCGTCTGACTGATTTCTCAAGCGAGGGCAGTACTTCTAACTCCTCAGCTCAAGTAATGCTGAACAATAATTCTAAATAAAATTGATTATGAAAGTGCTGTGGTATGTGGATGACTGATTAGCGCGAGTCTGGAGAAACAGGCGATTTATTTATTTATTCTCAGTGTTGAGAAACACCTACATGTGTTACGTTATTGTGTTAATAATAACTAAAATAACTAATTGTTACATTTATTTTGTATGAAAACTAGCGCGTTAATTACTAATGGATTTAAAAGTACCGTTGTCTCGGTGCTGCGCGAGCTTTCATGAACACAAACGCGCGCGCACACAGAAAGAGGTAAGATCATTGTAAAATGAAAATTGAAGTGCGAGGTTTAAAATTTGTTCTTGCTTGTGTTATTTTTCTGTCAATGTCAGAAAGCATTTTGAATTATCCATCCGTGTTTTTAAGATTTGTTAAATGACTCCTCGTTATATGTTGGACTCAGCTTGATATTCTTGAATAAGCGATTAGTTTTGCTATTATTGGTCCTGTCTATTCAGTCAACTGTTTTCTATAAATATATTTGTATTGGCTAACGTTTATTCATCGAATGTTTGTCTTGTTTATAATGTGCAATGATCAAATGCAAAGACAGCACGTTACAAATAAACCCTTTTTTTGTGGGATTTAGTATCATATTTGGATATTGGAATAAAAAATTCAGTATTTTAAATAATTTTTTTTTTACTGTTTTCTAAGGGTTTCTTAATTTTAGACTAGTTGACTAGTCATTACAAAACCTCTGTTTAAACCACTGTCAGGTTAGTCATAGGGCACATCCCTAATGTAAATAGCCTACTTGAAATTGCAAACAAAATTTTTTTTTTTCATTTATATTAAATAATTCCGATTCACTTGTGGTTGTCAGTTTGTATAAACACACATTATGCAATGCAATATTAATCATGAATATAAAAAAATGGTTTTGAGCAGGTGTGAAATTAGAATTATGAAGATAGGTGTATGTCTTGCATTCTCAAAAATTTGAAAATATATATGACCCCCCCCAAACCCCGTGTCCCGTCACACTGGTACTCAAAAAAAAGAAATTCCAAGGTTGGCAGGTCTGAGGATGTCATGGTGGGGTAGGGATGTCACAGCAAATTTTGTTGCGCACCAAATCCTCCGCCATCATCCTGTCAGTCATCTCTCCTTATTCTCGTCACATGATAAGTGAAATCTGATTCCTGCTGCACTGTGCTGCGACTCTGCAGCTCGTGCTGTATTTCACAGGGTTTTTCCTGGGTCAAAAATGGTCTTCGGTGGTGGCTCACTCAAACTAGAAAAAACAGTAAAAACAGTAAAAAGTATCCTACCCACGTGATCTGCGAGCCCAGTACTGACAATAAATTACCTGCCACTCTTACTGTAATCCTTTCTTGCCTTCTTTGTAAAAAAAAATCTGATTTCATAGCTTTGTAAGAGAAGACAAGGTAAAGAGAAGACAATGACGTCTCGTGGGTTCAGTGCTGCACAGATCAGTTGTTTTCACAATTCATTAAAATGAATCTGTTCAAATGAGTTATGTCAGACATTAGCGGACGTGGACGCGTTGCGTGTGAATCGCGGCTGTTATTAGGACATCGCAAACGATTTGTCAACACGGAAAACACTTCACTGGATAGGATTTTTTTTCGTTTATTGAAAATGTTGTTTATGTCAGCTGCATGTGCGGGGACGCCTGTCAGAGAAGATGAAGTGACGTTCTTTTTAGCACTATTCACACCCAGCGGATATTCAGGAAAAAAATTCTCCGAATGCACCACGTGAAACATGGATTCGATCTTCCGAACTTTTAGCGTCGTGCCTGTTGATTTAGATTATTATGTGCGAGGGAGAGAGAGCAAATACAGCGCTTATTTTGAACACCGAGAGTTCGTGCGCACGGGGGAGGAGCTCTCTGCTCGTTCTCTCCGCCAGTTAACATGCGCCCTATCACAAGCGCAGCAGTCATCTGCATCACTAATAAACAACTCTCAATAACTGATCAAATAAGGCTTTGGCGGGACAAAAATTTGTTTTGGTGGCCGCCAAAAATTTTTCAATGTAGGAAAAACCCTGTTTCAGTAGCATCCGATGTCCAACTAAATGGTTTTTATTTTTATAAAAAAAACAAAAGGACAGGGTGGCCGCAGTGGGCAAGTAAAGTAATCGGTCTATGGCCAAACACTGTGTAACACCGGTAACACAGACGATAAGCAAGCCTACTAACAAGTGGCTTGTCATCTATTTACTAGTCCGCTTTTTCAGTTCTGTTTGTACCTCGTGCTCGTGCAAATTACTCTAACTTAAACCTTACGAGTACATATTAATTAAATATTGAAAGAGTTGTTGGAAGCCTAATGGTGGTGAAGTCATGCAACCGTTGTAAATTTCTGAAGAATATCATGATGAATAAAATGTGTAAGAAACAAACTTTTGTTGGTCACAGTCAGAGTTTTTCTACAGTAATACAAAAAATCCTATTGGCTTTTTGTTCTGGGAACCAGGGCAATGCTACTTGGCCTACAAAAAGATATCATCCCTGCAGCACTCTATTTAAGGAAGGGAAGTGTCATTTTGCAGATTTTCTGTGTTATCTTTCTTCTTTCCTCATCTGTGTACTCTAAGTTGCTCTAACTTGAGCATTTTCTTATAAAAAAAACAAAACAACAGGGTTACATCACAAATCACATCAGATAATTACATTTCGCTTGGGTGGCCCCCTAAAAATCCCTATTGATGTAGCGGTGTGGGACGTTTTGCTCATACATTTGGGTCTTACTGTGTAAATGATAAGAAAATCAGTTTTTCAAAAAGGAAAATGAGTCCTTTTTCCCAAAAGCTGTCTTTCCGTTTCCTTTTCACATGAACCGCATGGAATCTTTATCTGTATATTTATTAAATGTCCTGACTCAGTGTAGACATTGACAGAGCGCTGTGCTCTTTAACATCCCATCAGCCCCCTGCAGAGCGCAGTGGTCATTGTTCTGTTTCTGAGCCGTTGCCAGGTGACCTGATGGGTTTTCAGAGCCCATAAACCTGCGCTGAGCATCAGACACCTGGAACACAGTGAGAATGAGATTTCTCCCAGACTTAAAACAGAAATTCACATTTATCCAGAGCTGATGGAGTGAATGGATGAACACTGTTCAAGAGGATGTGTCTGTTTTTATTGATTGTGTTGATCAATGGCTGTGTTGTGTGTGTTAGGTGGGAGTATGATGAGAGCTACTGCGAGGCTGTGAAGAAAATGCCCCCTTATGATGCTGGTCCACGGCTCCTGGATGTTATCGACACAGCCATTTTTGATTACCTTATCGGCAATGCTGACCGCCATCACTATGAGAGTTTCCAAGATGATGGAGGAGCCAGTATGCTCATCCTTCTGGACAACGCCAAAAGGTAGAAAGAAAGAAAAATACAGAGATCTAGTCACCTACAAACAAGTTGATAGACCAAAGTAATTATAGAAATAATGTTATATATACAGTTGCAAGAAAAAGTATGTGAACCACTTGCAGAATCTGTGAAAATGTGAATAATTTTAACAAAATAAGAGAGATCATACAAAATGCATGTTATTTTTTGTTTAGTACTGTCCTGAGTAAGATATTTTACATAAAAGATGTTTACATATAATTCACAAGACAAAAAAATAGCTGAATTTATTAAAATAACCCCATTCAAAAATTTGTGAACCATTGGTTCTTAATACTGTGTGTGGTTACCTGGATGATCTACGACTGTTTTTTTTTGTTTTGTTTTGTGGTGGTTGTTCATAAGTCGCTTGTTTGTGAGCAGTTAAACTGAGCTCTGTTCTTCAGAAAAATCCTCCAGGTCCTGCAGAATATTTGCATATTTGAACCATTTCCAACAGTGATTGTATGAGTTTGAGATCCATCTTTTCACACTGAGGACAACTGAGAGACTCAAACACAACTATTTAAAAAGGTTCAAACATTCACTGATGCTCCAGAAGGAAACACGATGCATTAAGAGCCGGGGGGTGAAAACTTTTTGAATTTGAAGATCAAGATAAATTGTACTTAATTTGTCTTCTGGGAAACATGCAAGTATCTTCTGTTGCTTCCGGAGGGCAGTACTAAATGAAAAACGATATTTAAAACAAAATAAGAAAAATTTGGACATCTTCATCCTGTTCAAAAGTTTTCACCCCCCGACTCTTAACAGGGTCATTTTAATAAATTCAGCATTTTTTTTTTTTGTCTTGTGGACTATATGTAAACATCTTTTATGTAAAATATCTTACTCAGGACAGTACTAAATAAAAAATAACATGCATTTTATATGATCTCTCTTATTAAAATTATTCACATTTTCACAGATTCTGCAAGTGGTTCATATATATATATATATATATACACAAAAATATACACAGGGCTTGACATTAACACCCGCCAATCCGCCAAATGCAGGTAGATTTCAGCTGTGGCGGGTAAGACAGCCACTCCCACTAGCCACTTTGGCGGGTTGAATATAATTTCAGCCTACAGCCTAATCAAAGGTAGCCAAGCTCGTCGTAGCACAAAATTACAATCTGATCACAATTCGTTATTGATGAACTTGCAGTTAGTGAAGGCGGAATCACCTTTAATGACACACAACAGAAGCGCTCTCTCTCTCTCTCTCTCTCTCTCTCTCTCGATCACATCTCCGCGCCTGAATAGTCAAATACACTCACACACAGATGTCAAAATGTCCATCGTGTGGAATATCTCACGTGAATACAGTCGGTTATGGCTTAAGTGTACGTAAACAGGTTGGTAAAAACTGGATATGTGTCAGCAGAGCCGTTGAAAAACGTTCTGTGTGTCAGTATATTACATACATGCATTCAGCAGCCCAATTAAATACCCGTCTGTCATTAATGTTAATCAAACAACAAAAGATGTTAAATGTTAAATAAACCTACTGTATCTGAAAAAAAGAGTTTAGGCTATTTAATTTACTATTGTATTTGTAATTTGCTTCTTTGTTCTTTTTATAGCCTAACAAAAATAACTTATACAATTATCAAATTTATCATATTATGGTCATATTACCCACCCCTTGCCCACCCGTACATACCAGCTGATATACCATGTAGGCCTAGTCTTGATTTGGGTGGTCAAACTGCATTTGAAAGTTTGAAAGGGTTTTAAATCTAGCTAATCAAGTAAAATGACTCAATCAAGTAATCTTAGCATGTCAAGTAATGTTTAGCAAGTCAACTTTAATCATATAAAATGTAATTTCCCAACAGCAAAATTGTGGCCAGTGAAAATGCCGAGTGGTTTTCCAAAGTTACTAGCCACTGGCCGCAGTGGCTGGTGAGCAAAAAAGTTAATGTCAAGCCCTATATATATATATATATAATATATATATACACACACACACACACACACACACAGTTGTGCTCAAAATTATTCATACCCTTGGTAAATATGACCAAAGAAGGCTGTGAAAATAAATCTGCATCGTTAATCCTTTTGATCTTTTATTTTAAATCTACAAAAATCCAACCTTTCACTGGAGAATAAGAATTTTAAATGGCGGGAAAATCTCATTATGAAAGAAATGTTTTTGGCCAAATTTATTGGCACCCTTTTATTCAATACTTTTTGCAACCTCCTTTTGCCAAGATAACAGCTCTGAGTCTTCTCCTATAATGCCTGATGAGTTTGGAGAACACCTGACAAGAGATCAGAGACCATTCCTTCATGCAGAATCTCTCCAGATCCTTCAGATTCCCAGCTCCATGTTGGTGCTTCTTCTCTTCAGTTCACTCCACTCATTTTCTTTAGGGTTCAGGTCAGGGGACTGGGACGGCCATGGCAGAAGCTTGGTTTTGTGCTCAGTGACCCATTTTTGTTTCGATTTTGATGTTTGTTTTGGATCATTGTCCTGTTGGAAGATCCAACCAAGGCCCATTATATGACTTCTAGCAGGGACAGTCAGGTTTTGATTTTTTGTCTGTTAGTATTTGATAGAATCCATGATGCCATGTATCTGAACAAGATGTCCAGGATCTCTGGCAGAAAAACAGGCCCACAACTTTAAAGATACAGCAGTATATTTCATTGTACACATGGGGTACTTTTCACCCGTGTGCACCAAACCAATCTTGAGTGTTTGCTGCCAAAAAGCTCTTCTTTTTTTTTCTTTTTTTTTTTTTATCTGACCATAGAACCCATCCTGTTTGAAGTTCCAGTAGTGTCAGTTACTTTTCAAATGTATGGTCAGATGAAACAAAAAATGAGCTTTTTAGCAGCAAACACTCAAGATTGGTTTGGTGCACACAGGGGTGAAAAGTACCCCATGTGTACAATGAAATATACTGCTGTATCTTTAATGTTGTGGGCCTGTTTTTCTGCCAGAGATCCTGGATATCTTCAGATACATGGCATCATGGATTGTATCAAATACCAACAGATAGAAAATCAAAACCTGACTGTCCCTGCTAGAAGTCATATAATGGGCTGTGGTCCATTATATGATCCAATGATCCAAAACAAACATCAAAATCAAAACAAAAATGGGTCACTGAGCACAAAGCCAAGCTTCTGCCATGGCCATCCCAGTCCCCTGACCTGAACCCTAAAGAAAATGAGTGGAGTGAACTGAAGAGAAGAAGCACCGACATGGAGCTGGGAATCTGAAGGATCTGTAGAGATCCTGTATGAAGGAATGGTCTCTGATATCTTGTCAGGTGTTCTCCAAACTCATCAGGCATTATAGGAGAAGACTCAGAGCTGTTAGAAAGGAGGAGCTGGAAAAGGAGGTTGCAAAAAGTATTGAATAAAAGGGTATGATTAATTGTGAGCAGTGTGTATTAGAGAAAAACATTTCTTTCATAATGAGATTTTCCCCCCATTTAAAATTCTTATTCTTCAATGAAAGTTTAGATTTTTGTAGAATTTTAAAATAAAAGATTAAAATGATTAACGATGCAGATTTATTTTCCCAGCCTTCTTTGGTCATATTTACCAAGGGTATAAATAATTTTGAGCACAACTGTGTATACAGGGGTGCGCAGGTGTGCATGCGCGGCCAAAATAAAAAAAAATAGTTCGGACTGCTTATTTGTGTGCCGACATGGTTGACAGCTATTAATGCACAATCACAGTTTTAGATCAACTGTAATATTGTATAAGATTTCCATTTGAACTGAATGCATAATAAAGCTGAGCAAAACGCAAAATTGACATTCACTGACGCACTTCACTTGGCAGTGCATATACTGTACTGTACTTCCTGTCAACCTGGCAAAATAAAAGTTTGCCGATTTTAGGTTTGAAAATGTTGAAAATTCATTAAAAAAAAAAAGTTAAAAAGAAAAAAAATTAAAATGTAAATATTAGCATTGAATTTTTTAAGTGTACTATAAAATAATTTTATTTTTATTTAATAATCTTTTTTTTTATTTTAAAATATAATGGTATTATCACACTTTATTTCTTATTTTATTAAAAAAGCTAACTAAATAAAGTGCAATAGTTATATTTTTTTTTATAGTTACATTTAATGGGTCACACTTTGTTCAGTGTGAGCACCAAACCGAATCTCCAGGTGCTCTCATGAGAACCAGAATGAAAAACTTATGTGCACCCCTGTATACAGTATATGTTAATAAAATGTACAAGTCTGTTAAACTGGTATTACACCTGAAAACATTTGAGAATCAGTGATCTAGAGAAAGCTTTTTGTTTTGTTTTGTTTTTTTGGACAAGATGCAAGATAGTTTGAAATTGTGTTTTCTCCTGCAGTTTTGGGAATCCCGCTCTGGATGAGAGGAGTATTCTCGCCCCTCTTTATCAGTGCTGCATGTGAGTACTCACACAAACACAGTGATTACTTTTCTCTGATCGTATGTCTATCTGATCGTATATCTATCCGATCGTGAAACGACCGGGTGTAATGCCCTGTAATCACATGTAGTAGCCTTACGGCGATACTGCAACACGCATCGCCACAGATGAGCAGTTGTGTCTTGAGCAAGCCAACGCGCAAACTGCCCCAAATGAAACTGAAAGCAAGTCGCAGATGCTCAAAACACAATCATCTTCATTAAATGTAGTGTGTGACTAAATGATGCAGATGCCGCTCTTTCTCCTATTGCATTCTTTGATCTTGAAGTTAGTTGATGATAAATAAAATGCAGCGCATATCTGTTGCTTTCATTGACGTCAACTCTATTAAATTTGCATATAGTTCGGGAATTGAAGATTGGATTTTTTTGCGGAGACACATTTATGTGTCCAAGTGTAAATGGAACCATTTTAACAAATCAGATAGCCATCGAATCAGTAAAAACACATTAAGTGACCAAGTGTAAACAGGCCCTTAAAGTCAGCATGAAACAGAAGTTGCGATATTATTTTCTTCCCTACTGTTATATGTATGTGTGTGTGTATGAAACAGCTTTTCAAACAAGATGTAGGGAGGCACCAGATTTTGTCCATTGGTAATTCATAGTTTTCAGTCACGTGACTGGCACAGAGACCAGGCGTGCAAAACATCTATAGAACTGCATTACAGGCCTGTGACAGAGGGGGTACGCGAACAAAAGTTTTTTCGTTCATTTAATTCTTCCCCATCTTAAAATAACATTAAACCCGAGCATATATTTCATGGCACAATGCCGTAAATACATGACATCCAATCAAAATACCACATCTTTTGCGGTCAAACTGACTAAATCCATTTCCACATAAGCAGCGTGCATATGGGTGCTTATAGGTTACGTCAGAGTCTGCTGCCTTAGCAGATCGCGCTACATTACTGCCGTTCTCGACAATGTACCTGTAGATTTAGCACTTACTAGCATGAAAAACAAATAGCCTGGCACAGAAGGTGCATAGCGATCAATTTAAGATTTAAACTCTTGATACGAAACATACCTTTTATGAGTTCTTGTTTTTAATGTTGATAATATTATACCGTATACGAGCAAGAATACAAATCCAAATATCCACATGTTTGCAAATGTGACATTGATTTTATAGAACAGTTCAACAAACAGACGGGTAATATTAAGTGATGTTCTTCACAGTATTGACAGTATTTACTCTATTTTGCAACGAAATAATAGTTCCAACGAAAGCCACAGCAGAACTACAGCAGACACAGCGGTGTTTCGTGAACGAATCTGTGGCTTTGAATGAATCATTTGTGAAAGTCTTGATTCAATGATTCATTCATAAATACAGCCACTTGCTTCGTTACTGAATGAACGGATGACTCCGTGACTCACGCATTAAGACTTTTAGTATGTAACAGAATCACTGTATGAGCCCAGAATATGAATGCAGTGTGTTAAATGGTTGTGTTTTCTATGGAAAAACGCTTATTGAGAAATTGTTACGTTTATATTCTGGGTTCATCTGCTTGCTTGTACATAGTATGCATCATCATTGTGGTGTATCTTATTTCATTAGTATTTAATACAAACCTGGTAAAAATCATTGGCAGGCAATAGAGGAAAGCCTTGTTCTGCCCTCCAGGTGGGTGTTCTTATAAGGATGTGACGTCATGTGAAAACTATGAATTGATTGGATGGTTGTGGTTTGCTATTGGTGGCTCTCATGAGAGTGACAGGTTGTCCCGCCCATCATAGAAGAGATGTCACTGCAAGAGGGAGGGGAAGTTATTTTGATTAAAGATCGCAAGGGCCATTGAATTACAAAAAAAATAATAATAATAATGTTGATGTGCATCATCATTTATATAAAAATACTGCAATATTCCATAAGAGTTAGAACTATCAGTATTGATTTCTTGGTGACTTTAACTTCCTCTTACAAAACCACTTTAGGTTTCTAAAAATGACAAGCCTCAGGCAGTTCCTAACCTCAGTCTTTATTTGTCGGCTGTGGTGATGAATGCTTCCCGGTCTGTTTTTTAAATATAAACAGAGGTCTAACCACTAACATGTTATTGACCTTCAATTACACAAAACAAGCTTTCAGAGTCTATGATTTTGAATGTTTTTGTGTTAATATGTATGAGTCAAGGTTTCCTCTGGAACGTGTATATGTGGGTAGTTCATCAGCCTTTTTTCTTTTTTTTTTCTTTTCTTTTTTTTAAAGGTTAAAATGTATAAGAATGACACCATCAGTTGTGTGTAATTAGGAAGAAAAGTGTCTTTTCTGTTTTTCTGGTTTTTTTTAGTCCAATTTAATTTTTATGTTGTATTTAATATCAACGTTTTACTTAATACCAGCCACATCTAAGTGATTTGAAACATTTTTACATTGTTTCAAAACATATACACTGCTGTTCAAAGGTTTGGGGTCAGAAATTGGAAAACTTTTATTCAGCAAGGACACATCAAAAGTGACAGTAAAGACGTTTAATGTTAGAAAGAAATTTTATTTTAAATAAATGCTGTTGTTTATTGAACTTTCTATTAATCAAAGAATCCTGAAAAATGTATATTAAAGGAACACTCCACTTTTTTTGAAAATAGGCTCATTTTCCAACTCCCCTAGAGTTAAACAGTTGAATTTTACAGTTTTCGAATCCATTCAGCCGATCTCCGGGTCTGGCGGTACCACTTTTAGCATAGCTTAGCATAGTTCATTGAATCTGATTAGACCGTTAGCATCTCACTCAAAAATGACCAAAGAGTTTCAATATTTTTCCGATTTAAAACTTGACTCTTCTGTAGTTACATTGTGTACTAAGACTGACGGAAAATGAAAAGTTGTGATTTTCTAGGCCGATATGGCTAGGAACTATACTCTCATTCCAGCGTAATCATCAAGGAACTTTGCTGCCGTACCATGGGTGCAGCAGGCACAATGATATTACGCAGCGTCTCTCACAAATGTTTCCATGGTTGCAAGGCACGCTCCCTGTGCAAGCAGGGGGTCACAGGCGCTGCGTAATATCATTGCGCCTGCTGCACCCATGGTACGGCAGCAAAGTTCCTTGATTATTACGCCGGAATGAGAGTATAGTTCCTAGCCATATCGGCCTAGAAAATCACAACTTTTCATTTTCCGTCGGTCTTAGTACACGATGTAACTACAGAAGAGTCAAGTTTTAAATCGGAAAAATATTGAAACTCTTTGGTCATTTTTGAGCGAGATGCTAACGGTCTAATCAGATTCAATGAACTATGCTAAGCTATGCTAAAAGTGGTACCGCCAGACCCGGAGATCGGCTGAATGGATTCGAAAACGGTAAAACTCAACTGTTTAACTCTAGGGGAGTTGGAAAATGAGCCTATTTTCAAAAAAAGTGGAGTGTTCCTTTAAGCACAACTGTTTTCAACATTGTTAATAATAATAAATTTTTCTTGAGCACCAAATCAGCATATGCTGAATTTCATCAGTTTATTCCTTTGCCATCACAGAAATAAATTACATTTTCAAATATATTAAAATAGAAATCCATTGTCAAATTGTATTTTACACTGTTTTACTGTAGGCTTCGTGAGCACTTCGTGACTTCTTTCAAAAACATTAAAAGAAATCTTTAAAACCCCAAAATTTTAATTTAGCATTCTGGGGAATAAGGCATTCTTGCAGATATTCGATACTTTGATTATCCTCCTGGATGCCTTAGTGCTCCACATACTCATTATCTCCTTAATGAGATAGTAGCTGTGTTTCCATTACAGATTTGCGCAAAGGGTAATGGTAACGCGGCTATTGATTGACTAACAGATGAAAAGTCTTATGCTGCTTTAACTGTACATGTGCATTACACATATAAACATTCATCAACTCACACATCAGTTGTGGTAAACGGAAGCCCAAGCATGTTTGCTTGACATGCGAGAACCAATGAGGTTCATTCTCGTTACGCAGCACGTTTGAGCTTCCGAAAGAGGTTTGTTCTCGCGTGTCAACCAGGTTCAGTTGAGCTTCTGTTTATGTTTGCTGATCAACATGAGGGTGAGTAATTAATGACAGAATTTTTTTTTTATTTTTGGGTGAACTATTCCTTTAAAGACTTGCGCCCTGACTAAATCTGAATTAAAGGCCGCTCCCACTGACACCGATTTTGAAGCAACAAATCAATCAGAAATCATTAATTTTCAGTAAGAGGCGTCAAGAGCAACAGTGTCCCTTGGCAATGTATTTTTTTTCAAGGATTTGATAGGTTATTTCTGTCTCTTTCTGATTGTATCCAAAAGGGTCCGCGTCTCCACCTGGAATAGGCTAAACCTGCTGAAAGGTGGAGTGTTGAGTTCAGCTATGCGACAGGCCACGGCCCACGATCCCGCCTTTCCGGTGCTGACAGGGCCGCATCTCACCGCGCTCGACCGTCGTCTCAACGGAGTGTTGGCCACTGTGCGGCAATGCATGGAGACGCAGGGCGCGGACAACACACTGATCGAGGACCGCATGAACCTGCCTCATCCTTAAACACACTGGAGAAACAAGGGAAGTGATAATGTGTTTGACTCTTGATGCACAGGCTCCTTTCGCCTTCCTGCTACGGAGCCGGAGACCCGAAGGCCATAAGAAGCCTTAAGAGCCGACCTGGAGGAGTTTGATTCACTGGATTCATTCAAGACGGACCACAGATGCCAAGACACCGTTTTCTCTTGCTCTCTGGAAACAAGTGAAGAGGCCTTGACACCATGTAGGTGGAATATACTACACCTGTTTCCTGTTACTGTTCCTGTTTTTTTCTTTTGGCCATCCAAGTCCATTTGCAAGAGGATGGATTAATGATTTTTCAGTCGGTCTTTCACAGATATTAAACTTGGAATGAGATATTTGGCCTAATTAGACTCCAGAACCTGGAAAGTGACCATGACAGATCCAGAAGACTATTAACAGACTTTTTGATGATCTCTTTACCCAGATTGTAAATACAGAATAAGCTTTTGAATAATGCAGAGTAATAATATTATTGATCTAAAAAACAAGTTATGATTTGCTGTGTTCTGTATTCAGGATGAATACAGTGTTATACAGAGCTGGGCGGCTGTTGCTACTGAAGTTCAGAGAAGATGATGAAGAGAACAGCATTGTGATATTGCTGTGAGACATTTTCAACATTAAAAATTAATATTTAAACTTACAAAAGTTTGTGTGTATGAACTCCCCCCCGCCCCCGCCCCGCTATATGAACAGCTAAAATGATTGAATGGCACAAGCACACTTTAAGTGTTTATAAGGTGGCTCAGTAGGAAGCACTGTCACCAAACAGCAAGAAGGTCCCTAGTTTGAGTACTGACTTAAACAAGAGGCCTTTCTGAGCAAGTGGTGCTCACTACAGAGCCAAATGACATCCAGCTCACCCTCTCTGGATGTAATGGGTGGAGCATGACCTAGTCCAGCTCCACCTGTGAAGACCTTAAGACCGCAAGAGCGATTAGAAAGCAGACGGCTCCGTATGCTTTTGAATCGCTCTCACTGTATTTTAATGTCATAAACCAATCGGTCTGCGCAGCACCGCTTCAAGTCGAACACACCTTTAAGCCTAGGGATAGGATAAGGTGTGGCTGCACCACAAGCTCTGCAGTGAGCAGACTCTCCTTCTGAGAGGAGTTTGCATCTTCTCTCCATGTTGACGTGCGTTTCCTCCAGGTGCTCCTGTTTCCCACAGAATCCAAAGACATGCAGAATAGTAGGGTTATTTCAGTTTTAACTTACAACGATTAAGAAAAGACGATAATGGAGATAAACGATTATTGTGCCGCATTCCATTCAGCTTTGTGCTTTCTAGCAGATATATTGTAGAAGGAGCGGAACACAGACAAGAAAAGCCCACTTTGGGTTTTGTGTGCACATCTATGGTCATATACACACAAAAATTTCGAAATTAGTATACATAAACACAGTTGGTTATGTCGAGTGAATAACCAACCATGTCAGTATCCACCTTTTTCCTAACGATCCTACTGCGTTTTAGATTATGGGAGTGCTACGTAATGTTTTTATTTCTCTGTGTGATGTTGTTAAGTGCTGTGCATGTGTTTTGTTTTTTCCTTGTTTCCTTCTCCCGCTTGTCTCTACTAATAACGCACAGGTGCAGCCAGTTTTTGTCTTCAGAAGCGGATTGGTGATGGTGTTCCTGCGGAGCTTATTTGGACGTTCGCTCCTCAAGTTCTCATCTCCAAGCTCAAATGTTGTTGTTTTTTGTGTTGCCGATCATTTCCTGTGTGTAAACCTTGACTGTTTTGATTTATATCGACTACAAGACTGCTACCCTTCTAGTTTTCTGCCTGGAGACCCATGTAGGGAGGAGGACGCCTGTTTGTTTGTTTCCCCCTTTTCTCCTGTTTTGTTGTTTGCCAGGGAGGTAAGGTTATGTTGATTATTTTTGGTCCTGTTTCTTTTCAAGGTAAGAGGTTAAATTTTTTTTAACTGGCTATTTTTGTTTATTGTTTTGGTTTTTCCCCTCCCGAAGCTTTTCATTGATCTCCTAATTACGTTGTCTAAATAAAAACATAATTTTTATTGAATTTCCTGTCCTGAGGATTTCTTTTTTGTTTAGTTCAGAGTGGGAGATGAGACTCTTGGCACCTCTGTTTAGTTTGCAGACTTGAGGTCCTCTATTTTTAAACCCGCTGTTTTCTTTTATTTATTTTTTTTTGCGGCTCTTACAGGAAACTGTGGTGGAGAAGTTTTGTCAGAGCTCGTAATAGGGAGGCACTTCCAGCCTGGGAAAGTTCCACTCAAAAAGACTGAAACAAATAATTTCAAATCTTAAGGTTGCTCTACCAATAATCCATATCCATCAGTTTGACTGAAGGGTGAGTAGAATGTCATCTCTTTGTGCCCAGTTTTTGAAAACGCTTATTATTGTGCTAATAGAGCAAACCTTTCGCTGATTGTTTACAGTTTATCGGAAGTTACTCTCATAAATTGTAGGAAAAAAGTGGATATTAGATCCATACATGAGGTTTTAAAGTGACAGCAGCCTTCAATTTCTACTATAAAGCAGCTCTCCAGGGTGTTCATGCATTTACTCTGACCTCGATGGACTGAACTGTTGAGCAGCTGGATAAATTTAGGAAGATTTATTGCAGCTGGCGGGCGCTTTAAAAATTTCAGCCACAAATAGTTAAATTAGATAACCCAGAGTGATCAATAAATAAAAATTATTAAATACTTAAAATAACGAAAGTATAGCCAGAATTGTCAACTTTGTCTTTTTAACTGCAGAGACAATATATTGTTTATAAACGCTAAACTGGAGTGGCAGTCTTTTTAGCTAAACATTCACAGCATCCAAAAATCAAATTAGAACTGGCTGAAATGTTTTGAAATCACTTTTCCCCTACCTGATTGAGAAAAAAAAAATACAGTCTTTCACCGATCTGCCTGTGTCCGTTTGAGTCTTTTCAAATAGTGCGCTAGTCAGCTAACATTAGTCAGCTCGTTAACGTTGGCCGGCAGAAGTGTGCCGCACTTTTTTGGATCATCTTTTACCATTTCAAAGTGCATCCAATTCTACACTTTAGATTTTCTTATCCCAGACATTGTTAAAGATTTAATCCCTGCCACCAAGATCCTCCTCTGTCAGTCACGGATCATGGAAAGTGAAACGGGGGTGTTTGGATTAAAAATATTTATTAACAGATTCTTTCTTTTCACATTTTTTATTTATAGCATTATCATAATAGGCTGTTTATTAACTTGTTAGGAGAAAACCGGTCTATGTAAAATCAGATATTGAGCACCCCCATATCTCGTTTCATAACACCTCTGCGAAGATTTGACTGTGAGATTGGTAGTCGAATCAGGCTCCTCCTATCGAAGCTTCGAATCGTCGACTATTCAGGGTCACCCCTAGTATTAAGTCGATGCGAGTGGAGTTGTTGCATACCGTTACAGAAATCAGATACAAATGTGAAACTACCTGTTTGTTACTTTTCAGAAAAGTTCAATGGTAGTCAACAGAGATACAGTACAATCGAAAAAGAAGCCTTGGCTTTGTTAATGGCGTTAAGACACTTTAAGATTTATTTAAGCAGTAGCCCTTTGCATATACTGATCATAACCCATTAGTGTTCCTGTCCCGCATGCACAATCTAAACCAACGGTTGATGCGTTGGTTCCTTATCATACAGGAATTTAATCTAAAGATCGTTCATAAACGCGGCTCAGAGATGGTATTGGCAGATGTGCTGTCTAGAGCGGCTGGCTCTTTTGGTGGGGAAAAATGATACGTAATGTTTTTATTTCTGTATGTGATGTTTAGTGCTGTGCACGTGTTTTGTTTTGTTTTGTTTTGTTTCCTTCTCCCGTCTGTCTTTTCTAATAACACACAGGTGCAGCCAGTTACAGTCATCAGAAGCGGATTGGTGATGGTGTTCCTGCGAAGCATATTTAAAAGCCGTCTGGACATTTGCGCCTCAAGATCTCATCTCCCAGCTTGAATGATCAGTTGTTTTTGTGTTGACGATCATTTCCTGTGTGTAAACCTTGACTATTTCCAGTGCTTGAAATGGGCCGGTACGAATCAGTACGCAATACCGGCACTTCTCTATATTTATCAATAGCGTACCCTCACTTTTTCTTGCGTACCGGCACTTCTCACATGTTGCCGGTACTCTGAGCGCCTACCAAAACATAGAATCAGGCTATTAATTGATATAATACATCACGCGTTTGGAGCTTTTATAAGCTGTATGAACTAAACGGATCAATTGCCTGTGCAATTTAGTGACTGAAGCCCAGTTGTTTAATTTAGCTTGAGGGGCGCGTGAATCACCGTAGGCGCATTCACCAGAGCGCTCCAACAGTGTGATAAGATTTGCATGAGCCGTTTCTATTGCGGCACTGATAAAATGTGCAACCCATTTGAATTCTATTAAGAATGTAGTAAAAAGCTATGGAGAAAGTCGGAACATGATCTAAAACTGCCACTAAAATGACTGATGAAAAGAGGGGAAAATATCATCCTGCAAGCTTTTTAAACTCATGATGACCACATTTACTAGAATTTATCATAAGGGCCCGAGCACCGGTGGTGTGATGTAATTGCTCAGTCAATTATTATTCTTCTCCGAAATTAATCGCATTTTTGAGGGCCTAAACATGCTCGAAAACTCATGAAACTTTGCACACGCGTCAGAAGTGGTTAAAATTTACGTCAGATATGGGTTTCTGAATTAGGTGTGGCAAAATGGCTCGATAGTGCCACCTACAAAATTTCAATTAAGCGCCTTTTGTAGCACCTTTGGTAGACATATGTAACAGCCCAATACCTACAAAAAAGTACAAAATCTGTAAACCTAACAGGAAGTGGGATATTTTGAATTTTCTCTGCAAAATGTTTGCAGTTTTTGCCATTTCCAGACATTGTACTTTAACAAACTCCTCCTAGAGCTTTAATCAGATCAAGGTCATATTTGGTCAGTCTAATCTAAAGGCCTTTGTGACGTTAAATTGCGAAGATCTAAAGTTTTCGCTGAAGGGCATGTCCGTGGCGGCCTGACAAAGTTCGATGTTTTGCCATGAAACAGGAAGTTGTTGTAACTCAGGCATACAATGTTCGATCTGCTCCAAACTTCACATGTTTGATAATAGTCCTGGCCTGAAGACATCTACTTGGCAATAATCAGTAATAGTCAAAGCGCCACCTGCTGGCAGCAGGAACTGTGGTGCATCAAAATGACTTTGCCATATTTCTCCTGTATCCGCTTAAATCAATATCGCCCACTGTTCAGTTTTCCTAAGGCTACCGGGTGGCGGTAAGCCCGGGTGTGAGGGCCCTTTCATCGCTGTTTGCAGCTTTAATGTTCTATTGTATTTGTTGTGGTAAATTTAGACTAGTTGTACAATTTATAATAGATAATCTGTTAAGGGAATAGTTTTTTCACTAAAGATTTATATTACAACTGTGGCATGTTGTAGCTATAGTTTCTAACTGTGTTGCTATTTTTTTTTTTTATAACAAATGCTATAGATAAAAAAAAGAAAGAAAAGAGTTAACATTGCCCTAATCATGGTAATGAGGAGCCATCAAAAGTCTTACTTGTAATTAAATCCTTATTGTAACAAATGCTATAGTTAAACAATTACGAGAACTGTTTTTTTTAAGGCAGAGTACAGGTAAGAAAGAGCTTTAAAATATGGAGCTTCTTAAATTGACTAAACAAGTGGTTTTCCCCATCTGTAAAATATTTTCAGCTAATTATGACAGATATTAGGAAAAACCTGGTCAAAGAAGCAAAATAAAAAATATTTAACAAAAAAAAAGGAAATGTGCATGTGAATAGAACATCTATGAAAACCATGATGTTTCCTAAATTGGACCCAAATTTTAAGGGTGCTAGTGACTATTGGATTATCTGAGACTGTTTACAACTAAGGACAGCTGATTGATGAAGTTTCCATATGCACCCAGGGAGAACAACTGTCTAGAGTAGATATCCCTGTTCCAAAAGAGAAGCTCATTGATGTTGCAGGCCCATAATACTGCCGAAAACTGGAAAGTGCAAGGCCTCTCTTAGCTTTAGGAAGTTGTAGAATTGATTTCTTGAGGCGAGCAGGTTTATTCCCCCATAGAAATGAACACAAAAGACTGTTGAAGCCAGTAAAGAAAGAATTAATAATGCAAATAGGTATGTGTTGAAAGAGGTACAGAAATTTAGGCAGAATAACAACTTTGACAAAGTTAATGCATCCTACATGGGATAAAGGGAGAGAGGCCCATCTACACATATCCAGTTTGGATTTGTCCACAAGAGGTTGAAAAATTCTCGCAAATAGTTAATTATATGAACTTGTAAAAAAGACCCCCAGGTGTCTGAAAACATCTGAAGCAATCTTGAAGGGTAAGAGTGATCGTGGAAGTTTTTTAGCTTCAGAGTTAACAAAGTTACGTTTTTTTTTTTTTTTTTTTGTAGCCAGATAGTTGGTTAAATTTGTCTAGCATATCCAAAACCGGGGGTAGGGAGGCAGCAGGGTTTGAGACGTATAACAAAAGGTCAAGGTCGTCAACATAAAGTGAGAGCTTGTGAAATAAACCATGACAAGAAATTCAAAACCATTGTGGCTGCGGAGCCAGACACCTAAAGGTTCTATGGCTAGATTAAAAATTAAGGGAGAGTCCCTGTCGTGTCCTACATTAAAGAGAGAAAGGGGGTGATCGCATGCCATTAGTACAGATGCCATAGGGGAGGAGTAAAGAAGTTGAATTCAGGAGATGAAGTTGGAGTCGTACCCAAACTTTTTGAAAGTAAAAAACAAATAACCCCATTCCACCCTATCGAAGGCCTTCTCAGCATCCAGAGACACTATAATTTCAGATGAGTCAGATACGCAGGAAAAGAGACTGTTGAGAAGCCTCCTAGTGTTAAAAAAATGAGTGTCCTCCTGGGGTGAAGCCTGTCTGGTCATAAAAAATTAAAGATGCTAATACACATTCAAGGCGGAAACATAAAACTTCAGCCAGAATTTTAAAATCTACGTTCAAAAGTGATATTGGTATATAAATACAGCAGAAGGTATGATCTTTATCCTTTTTAAGGAGCAAATAAATAGAAGCCTCAGATAAAGTAGGAAGAAGGCAGCCCACCTTAGAGGAGTCACTGATAAGCTTTGCTAAAGTAGGAACTAAAAGGGGAGCAAAAGCTTTATAAAAGTCAACAGTAAAGCCATCAGGGCCAGGAGATTTTCCAGGTTTCGTGGATTTATTCGCTACCTGTATCTTTGATTCTCTAACTGGGTCACCTAGATCCTTAGCAATGTTTTCATCAATTGTGGGATATTCAAGCGAGTTGAGGAGATCTAAATTTGTAGTATTATATGGAGGGATTTCTGAAGTGTACAGTCTAGCATAATAGTCTATTAAGACCGGATCCATAACTAATTCATCTGTCAGGGATCGGATACTTGAAATCCATCTCGAAGAGCTAGCCAATCAAGCCTGGTAAGCCAAGAGCTTCCCAGCCTTGTCTCCATGCTCAAAAAAGTGCTGTCTACATTGTTTAAGTTGTCTGTTAGATCTGTCAACAGAAGGTTGAATTCTGAGTGTAATTGAACTCTTTTAGGATAGAGAGAAGGCGAAGGTGAAGAGGCATAAGAGGCATTTAACTAGTCAGCTATTGTAGACAATCTAAGTCTTTCGGCTTTCCTCACTTGTGAGGAATCCAGAAAATACCTGATGGCCACGAATAACTGCTTTGAAAGCCTCCCATAAGGTCTGGAATCTGATTCAGTTCAAAGTAAAAATTAATCTGTCAATAGATACTGGGGCATGATCAGAGAACACTAATGTGTGGTAAGTGCATGTGGTAATACAGTGTAACAATTTATTATCTACCAAAAAGAAATCAATTCTAGAAAATGTATGATGAACATGGGAAAAGAATGAAACAGCCTTGCGGGTTTTTAAATCTCCAAGGATCAGAGAGTCTCAGTTGAGATGCGCAGTTCAGAACCATGTTGGCTGATTTGGTTAGAGGAGACTGGTTAGAGTAAGACCTGTCAAGGGATACATCTTGAACCAAGTTAAAATCCCCTCCGATAATTATATGATGTTCATCTACTTTTGGTAAGCTTGAAAAAAACATAAAAAAAACTCATGATTGTCCCAGGTGAGGGCGTATGTTGAAGCTAAGGCATAGTCCACACGTACACGGGTATTTTTATAAACTGAGTTTTTCCTCCACAGGGCCTAAGATTACAGATATGTTGCGGAGCTTGCCCAAGACCATGACAAATCGGCCATTTGGATCTATAATAGTCTCAGTTAGTTCAAACATAACTCTTTTATGAATAGAGGTGCTCTTAGTGTTGTCAAAAGTACTGGTACTTCAGTACCAAG
Source organism: Mylopharyngodon piceus (assembly GCA_039654765.1). NCBI lineage: Eukaryota > Metazoa > Chordata > Actinopteri > Cypriniformes > Xenocyprididae > Mylopharyngodon > Mylopharyngodon piceus. The sequence continues at coordinate 27,728,173 of CM077456.1, forward strand.
TTGGTACTGAAATTTTGAAAGTGTGACGATACCAGCACTTCTGTGGTACCGGGAGTACCGAGTATCCAGGTATATTGGGTACCCACTGATAGGACTGTGGCAGTATTTACGTGAATATGACACAAGTGAAGCACAAAGCTTTGTTTAGCCTACAGAAGAAATGGTTAGCAATTAAATGTGACATCGCAGCCATGAAAACATTTTGGTTCATGCCGAATGAGAGAGGTACGTGAGTCCATACATTTAAGCTTTGTCGGGTTTGTATTCTGTTTTAAGAATCGCGATCTGGTCACCCGATTATCAGAGAATTTAACAATATTCCATTAGTTATTCCACTTGTTGTATTATATCAAGAAAATGCAATCACCCTGCCTCATTGTTTAGATTTTGGATGTTTGTTGCTACACATTTGGCCAATGTATTAAATATTAGGCATTGCTTACAATATTATTATTTATATTTGTTTGTTTCTAAGAAATGTATTATACTGTATGGCCAGAGATGTACAGTTATTGTTGGATATGTGTGTGTGTGTGTGTGTGTGCGTGCCTGTCCATGAGAAGGAGTAGAACTGGACTGCCAGCACACAGAAGTGTGTGCGGTTCTGTGTGTGTGCTCAAAGACACAGAGAACTGTGGTTCTACTCCTACAACCTTATAAGGACATCAGCCATCTTGGCTGAGTTTACTGGAGTTCAAGGACACAAAAGCCAGACAGCTTGCACCTGCGAGGCCTTGAGAAGGATCTGGGAAACTTTGGGAACGTTACAACGTACGTCAATCAAGAAGATAACCTAACGTCTGCGATAAACAACACGAGTATAAAAGACTGATGAGTTGATTGCCTCTTCGGATACTGATATGTCAGTACCCCCGACGCCTAGAAGCCCAGAGCTGAGGACAAGAAACCCCAAGCTGAAGATGGGAAGCCCAGAGCTGACTACACCTTTGACTCAAAAGAGTGATTACTGTATTTTATACCTTAATGATTAAGTTTTATTTGCCTTTACATTTTTGTTTACTATAAAAAGAAAAGTAACCAATTAAAAGAAATTTAATTGATTACAAAAGCTGCCTATCTTGGCTTGATTTATAGTGTTTTAAGACTTTGAACAAGAACGTACCACAGAGTCGTCGTCTGACCAAATTGTAAGTAATTTTAAATGCTTATAATTTAGGCCAGACTCGACTTACTTTACCTAACCTGAGAATAATAAATAATAAGGTTAAAGGTGTTTAAGATCAAAATACACACCGCAAAACACACTGAACATGGAATCTGTTTATTTTCCCAAATCTTCACTCATGCAGGGGATTATAAACGTTTCTTTCTTTCGTTCGCTTTTAGGCCTAATATAGTCACATTCTTTACTGTGGTAAAGTAGAAAAAACACCGTAGGACAGAAACCTTTTTGCTTGCGCGTCAATTTCTATTTAACAGTTTGTGCTTGTTATAAGGCGCGTCAAGTTTATTTGTATAGTGTGTTTCACACACGCCGGTGATTTAGTTTAGCTTTCTCTGGCAGCGTAAAATCAAACAGCTTGAATGTCTTGCCCCTGCTGAAGATAAAACTAGCTCTTCAGACCTTTTACAACAAGTGTCAGTTGCTTGTAACATCAGGAGATAACATGAAGATATTAAAGAGAAATGATCTTTCCTTCTCGTGTCCCTCATCCCTCTCGAAGCGCAGAGCGGTAGGATATATCACGTATCTTTGTGTGGAAATAAAAAATGAATGTTGTTTAAAATAATATTTAACTTTCTTAAATTATTTAGGTTACCATTTTTTACTGATATTTATTTCATAGTTTTACAGGCTGTAGTGTGTCGTTTCACTGACGGAATAGCTCAAATAAACGCACGTCTATTACAAAATGGATGTTTGAGCATTTGTTTATTTTTTTATATTTCATAATTTATTTCATTGAGGTAGGCCTATATATACAAACACGCTCCAAATATATGTATGATTACCATCATATGTTTTTAAAATAGGCTACTTAAATAAAATAGTAAAATAGTTCCAACAGATTTTCCTGTGGTACTGAAATTGATGCAGAGAACCGTAAAATTTTAATGGTATTGATACCGACTACTGGAATTTTGGTACCGTGACAACACTAGGTGCTCTATTTCTAAACCTGCATTTTTCTTTTACTTTTCAAAGTGTTTTTTTTTTATTTTTTTATTATTATTTATTTTGGTGCGGCTCTTACAGGAAGCTGTGGTGGAGAAGTTTTGTCAGAGATTATAACAGGGAGGCACTTCTGGTTTGGGAAAGTTCCACTCAAAAAGACTGAAACAAATCATTTCAAATCATAAGGTTGCTCTACAAATAATCCATATCCATCAGTTTGACTGAAGGGGGAGTAATGTCATCTCTTTGTGCCCAGTTTTTGAAAACACTTATTGTATTCATAGAGCGAACCTTTCGTTGATTGTTTACAGTTTAACGGAAGTTACTCTCATAATTTGTGCAAAGAGTCGTGGGGTGTAGGAAAAAGGTGGATATTAGATCCATACATGAGGTTTTAAACTGACAGCAGCCTCTACTGTAAAGCAGCTCTCCATGGTGTTCATGTATTTACTTGCATCAGACCTCAACGGACTGAACAGAAGAAATGAACCGGAGATGATTTCCACGTCAAAGAAGGCAGAGTCTCAGAGCCACACCTACCTATTACGTAATTGACCGTTCGCAAAGACCCGCCCCCTTTAGTTACTGTTGCTATGTCCGACAAGCCATGCCACTCTCACGCCACACATCATGTTCTCAACGCAGGGAAAAATACATCACGGAGCAAAGAAGACACTGACAATGCTTCGACAGACAAGACAGAGAAGGTTACTTTTGATATGAAACAAAGTCTCAAATTTTGTAATTTTTAAAGAAATTTTAACAATAATTACCATTTTGTGGCTCTTTAATGTGTCGTGACAGATTACTCTAGCGCCTCAGTTCAAGCAGCTCGTGAACCGATCATCTCTTCCTACTAGTTGGGCTAATTTATAGCATCAAATAAACATGAATGAACTTCAAAAAGAATGTTGTTTCAACTGTGGAAAGACGTCAATACACACCATTTTTCAAGTTCAAGTCCACCGATGTTAATCTACTAACTCCCCTGACTGCTTTGTTGGACAAATGGCGGATTCGGCATTATGGTTGGTTAGATCGCCTGTCAATCAAACTCCCGGCGAAGGGTCAATTGCCAAAGACCAATGGTAGTTCAATGGTGTTTACAAGTCAAAGCAAACTTTTTCCAGAAAGTTTGCTTTGGCAAGCTGTTTCGAGCTCCCGAAACAAATTTTGTTTGTTTAGGGCTGATTTTGTTCGAAAAAACGTCACACCAGTCTGTTCTTCTATTTCACGTGAGGTAATTAAGCGGCCTTACTCCAGGGAGTTACCCTGCCATTGGCTGGGATAGGCTCCAGCATTCCCGCAACCCCGCCTAGGACAGGCGGTTTAGAAAATGGATGAATGGATAGAAGTTTTAAGTTAAACTGTAAAAACAACCGACTCTTTGTGGTTGTCAAATGTTGGATCATGTTCAAAGTTAAAAATGAACATTCTGTCATCATTTACTCACCCTCATGTCATTGGAAAAAAACTGTTCGTGGTGAGAACTTGATATTTGAATATTTTGTTGTTAATAACATTGGCATATAATTTGTTGCAAGTGATCAATACGTTTTGGGGCCAATGTATCACCAACATCATCTCTCTCTTTTGGTTTACTGGAAACTTTTGGTACGAACTGCAAAAGTAGACTCATGTTTCATGAGTCGCCTAAAATAATCATTTCATATAGTCACTGACTAACAGTGAAACTGTCAAGAGTTATGATTGAAAGGTTTTTGGATATTCCTAATGAGACAGTATGCCACTTTGTTATAAAAACTCCTCTCTGCTTTCAAACTTCATTATCTGATAGTGTTTACATCACATCACAACACAATCTGATTTTTGTTTGCTTGATGCCGTACATTGTCCTTTAGCTTGGCTATGGGATTTCCAGACAGCCTCTGTTGGTTCACGTGTGGCTAGTGTTGTCTTTGCAATTGTCGCAGTGAATCTTATCTCTCCCTCCAGTCACCTCTGAACTTGACTGGCTGTCCTAAATATCTGACACCTCAAACACGCTTGCTCATCTGAGGCTGTCGGGCCTGACCACCCACCTCTCTGTGGGCTGTGGGAAGGGGGCTCGCCTGAGATAATGGCTGATATTGACTAATGAGGTCATTCTCTTAGTACAGGTGGAGACGTATATACTGAAAGGGGAAAGCCCAGTGGTCTGTTGAGAGCCCACTGATGGGAAGTTGTAGCAGAGCAAACAGTAAATTTCAGTGCAATAAAACGTCACCCATGCACCGCAAAGCATATCGGTACACAACATATCAACATATAATCAAAATCAAATGTGAATGCAGACTTTTTGAATAATAATTATTTTGGAATATTTTTTTTAAATATTTTATTTTTAACAATAATATTTTTTATTTATTTAATCATTTTTATAATCATAAATATTTAAAATAACCATTGGTTTGTATATTTTTTTTAATAATAATGTAGAATATTTTTAAATATTTAACTTGTGGAATATTTTTAAATTAGTTTTAAACTTTTTATAATAGTTTTTGATTTTTTTTTAATAATTAAAAATAATCATTGTTTTTTAATATTTTTAAAAAATTAATGTGGAATATTTAAAAAAAAAATATCAGTCAAACCAAAATTTATTCAGACACCTTGAACATTTCATTCATTAATACAGTTTATTCACTATAGTTTAAAAAAAAAAATGGTAATAAAATATGACAACATCTAAGAGTTAAACTGTGTCAGAAAAAAATAAAATTCATTGTCAGATAACACTAAACATGGGCAGGTCAAAGTGTCTGAATAATTTTTGGTTCCAAATTTTTATTAATTTTACTGGTAGTCCACTGTATGAAGAATTTTTGGGTATAATATGTCAGTTTACTTTATTTTGCTATCCTCACTTACATAAATGAACTATAGTGTCCTGCACCCACTAGTAAAAATATATCAAAAATATCTGAATATTTTTGTTTTTTCATTAATTATTTTGGAATGTTTTAATAATTAGTTTTAATAATTGTTTTTTAATAACTAGTAATAATTATATAATAAAGAACTGAATCATGAAAGAACTGAAAGAAACATTCAAGCGTTTTTTCGAGTTACTGATAACGATCTGAAACGGAAGTAGTTCTTTAAAAGTGGAACATGTGTATGCCTTCTACAGGCTGGTGGAAAATATCAAGCTTTGATATGACATCTGACGTCTCGTATGTGACTTCATAACAGAGGTTTGTGGGGTAGAAGTGAGTATGTTTGTGACTAAGTCTAGACATTCATCATCACACAATAATTTAATCTATTTAACATGAAAACGATGCTTTAATCGTAGTGTTTATTATGAAGTAGCAGCAGAGAGGGAGTACTTGGGAGAAAGCATGATAAATGATTCACAGGCAGCTCTCCCTGCTTATTCTCAGTAGAGCCCTTATTATAAGAATAGCTGAATCTAAGATACGTTCAAATTTGTAACACTTGAGTCATGCGAAGGAAGAAACACGTTTTCCCTTACCCTGAAACTATTCCTGAGGGGCACTTTAAATAGTCAATACTAACGGTCATTCTCTTAATAATCACTTAATCTTTTGACCAAAAAGTCAATTATTAGTTGCAAAAAAAAAAAAAAAACCTGTGAAGCCTCTACGGCACTGAATATGAAAAAGTGACTTTTGATTAGGGATGCTCCGATCCGCCTTTTTTGCTTCCGATACCACTTCCGATACCTGGGGTTCAGTATCGGCCGACACCGATCCGATATTCAAGTAATAATAAAAAAAAGTGCTGAATTACCTAATAAACTGTATGCCTCACTGTGTGGAAGAGATTGGGATCATTCTTTTGTGCAAGGCATCAGGCTTGACTTAAACATTACATTCCTAACTTTGTAAAACAAAATAACAAACAGACACAAATGTAGTGAAATATTTATTAAATAATTGTGCATCAGTGCAACAACTGTAAATAAACCAATAGCTTCACTAGCTTGGTAGACATTCAAAATAAACAGGAGTCCAGCTGACTCCTTCATCCATGACTTGTTTTTCATGGATGTTTGAGTCATACATGACATAAACTAAATATAGTTATATATAAATATATACTATAAAATTAAAAGACATTTCTTATAAATTTATAGCACAGTTTTTTTTTTTGTTTTTTTTTTAATGAGGCAGCAACATATGATAGATAGGACAGAAAAAAGGCTATTAACAATCTTTCATTGCGTAAAAGTATTATAATATGAACGGCTCCCATACAGAGCGGCACAAAGCGCTTATGCGCATCTCGTGTGCAGAATGATGCGCTTGAAGCAACATGGCGTCGCAGCTGCAGCGCTCCGCAGTGAAAAGTTCGGCGCATCCCTACTTTTGATCTTATTGTGTGGTTTTGTTTTGTTTTGGTCACTTGCACTCCCTGTAGCTGCTCTGTAATCTGACTAACCGCTCATGATTCATGGTTGAGATAAAAATGGAGAGTCTGTTTGGACTGTATAATGACAACACCTATGTGTTCATCAAGGTATTAGGAAGTTCCTCAAACTTAAGTGTTAATCATATACTTGTTACAAGTGATATGCCATCAAACCTTGAACATTATATCTGTAGCAAATTGGCAAAATTGCAATCAACTGATATTAGAGCTTTTTGTATTTAATTGTGCACTTGTTTTTATATTTAGATTACCTTTGCTGTCTTCACACAAAAATACATCTTTAAAAACACTAATAATTACTGTACATAATACTGTTAATAAATTTTAAATGCAACATTTAGCAACTTTTTAAATGAATATCCATTTTAATACCGTACACTATAATGTTGTGATGCAAAAAGCATTTACAACACTTGAAGCATTTAAAACAAGTTTGTCATAAATAAATGTTAAAATAATTTTAAATCTTAAAGGTGCAATGTATAAATTTTAGGAGGATCTATTGACAGAAATGCAATATAATATGCATAACTATGTTTTCAGTGGTGTATAAAGACTTTACATAAAGAACCGTTATGTTTTTATTACCTTAGAACGAGCCATTTCTGTGTACATACACCGCGGGTCCCCTTACGTGTCCCCGACATTAGGGCTGCAACAAAAGATTATTTTGATAATCGATTATTCTACCGATTATTGGAACGATTAATCGACTAATCGTCGATTATTACACTGGTTAATCAGTATGCTTTGTTCAATTATTCCACTTTAGCAATTAGTTAAAATATTGAGTTATACTTTAATAAATAAAAATCACTTCAGCTTTTGAAAGTGTATTTTTAATTAATTTCGAGCCAACTGAATAGACCAATCTACTTCAGGTTTTCTTCTCTCATCAGAAGTCATCAATAGTCCAACTGTTACAATGACTGGTACTGTGTTTTTATTTAGTCTGGGAATTGTAATAATAACTTTTTAATGAGTAAAAATATGAATATGTAATATTGTGCATATTTTTTGAAAAATACCCCTCTCTAGATTTCTTTTTTTCTTCTTTTTTTACTAACTATCGAGTTTATGGTCACTGAATGGCTTTCCTGAGGTAAATATAACATTTTGTGACACATTAGTTTGCAAGCTGTTTTACTGACGTCTTTCTGCGGTTAAAACTCTGATTAACTGATTACATTAGAGATGGATTCATTTCAGTAAATTGTACTGTATCTTTCAACATATTTTTTGATGTTCATTCATGTTTATTTCATGCTGTAATAGCAGAAAAGAGGAAGAGATAATAGGTTAACGTGCCGCTTGACCTGAGGTGTCACAGCGATCTGTAATGCCACATTAAAGAGCACCAAAACCACATGTATTGTTTGAATCCTGTAGTAAAATTGACAGAATTTAAAAGCCGAGACTGTTTTATATCAAAAGTAACCTGATCTGTCTCATCTGTCGGCACGTTGTCTGTGTCCTCTTTGCTTTGCTATGTATCTTTCATTGTGTGAGAAAATGGGCGTGGCGTGAGAACAGTGAGTTTTAATGAGAGATGATGGCCCTGCATGACAGAATTTTTTTGTAGTTATGCTAAACGTTATATTTATGTTATATGCTATGTTAAACTCCCACAATTTACAGGTTCGACTTTGTTTGCACTATGCACTCCGAAGCACCGTGTCTTCTTCTATTGGATTGGATCCGGGAGGGCTGCATTACAGTATTGCGCTACAGTGCCCCGGTCAAACCGCGTTATTGCAGGCCCTTCAAATAGGTCGTATGAGATCAAAAGACTATTCGACAACAAAAATATTTGTCGACAATTTTTTATTGTTGACGTTGTCGATAATGTCGACTAATCGTTTCAGCCCTACCCCACATGTTTCTACAGCAGCCCTAAATGGACAAACTGCTCTACTCTTTGTCCTGTGTTGGCCACCGTAACTTCTCTATATTATACCAAAAATAGCAGTTATATTTTCGGCTATTTATTAGTTAACATGAAAATGATTATCGGCATTGGCCAGAATTTTAATATTATCTAATATTTTATTAGCAGATTTTTAACTTAACATTTAAACAGCCTGTAAAAGGTATGGTGACTATACAGCAAAGGTTCCCATTCGCTGTCATAGATTCGCTGTCAGGTTAGACGCCATACTGAATTTAACACTGATGAAAACGAGACTTTGAGGGATAGACTTCCAGTCTTTACAATGGCAAGCACTATATGAAAGTCCTATACTGTATGTAATTTTCACAACTTGCAACTTTTTGTTTTGGAATGACGTTTTGTCAACTGAACAATTGGATTGTTAAACAACAGTAAAATCAATTGAACGCACTGTACTTCTGTCCCTCACAGCCTTGTTTTCATTCCTGTCAAAAATTAAATATGGTGCTACCCTGACTAAGGACTATTAATAGATGTACCTTAACATTTCAGTTATATGAAACGTTATGTTGATCATGTTGATAACTGATCATGTTGCTAACTGATACGTTTTGTCATTTTACAGATACTTTAATCCTAAGTGAACTCTACTTGAAGTATAATGTAGGAACAGGCCCACCACCAATCAACTGTAAAAGGGCACTTCCCCTGCATTTTGCAAGCCTTTCTGCATCGTGTCATTAACCAGCTAGAGAGCCATGGTTGTGGGATTGTCCCTTTAATGAAAGGTGTTAATGAAAATTCTGTCATTAATTACTCACCCTCATGTCGTTCCAAACCCGACATGACTATTGTTCATCTTCGGAACACAAATGATGATCTTTTTAATGAAATCTGAGAGCTTTCTGTCCCTTCATTGACAGCTACACAACTGACACTTTGACGCTTCAAAAAAGTTCATAAACAGATCGTAAAACGAATCCATATGTATTGATCGGTGTAGTCCAAATTTTCTGAAGATTTATGATGAACATATTTAATTTAGGCTTTTTATTCACATATAAACATTGATCAGCGAACATAAACAAGAACTCAAATGAAACTGCTTGACGCGTGAGAACAAACCTCTTGCTGAAGCTCAAATGTGCTGTGTAACACAAGAAATAACCTCACTGGTTCCTATGGAAGCTAAAACATGCTGCGTAACACGAGAAATAACCTCATTGGTTCTTGCTGAAGCTCAAACGAGCTGTGTAACACGAGAATGAACCTCACTGGTTCTTGCTGAAGTTCAAATGCGCTGCGTAACACGAGAAATAACCTCATTGGTTCCTACTGAAGCTAAAACATGCTGCCTAACACAAGAAATAACCTCACTGGTTCCTATGGAAGCTAAAACATGCTGCGTAACATGAGAATGAACCTCACTGGTTCTTGTGGAAGCTCAAACATGCTGCGTAACACGAGAATGAACCTCATTGGTTCTCGCATGATGAATGTTTATATGTGAATAAAAGCCTAAATTCAATCTCTTCATCATATAAAGCGATCGTGTCTCTTCAGAAAATTTGGACTCAATTCATATGGATTAATTTATGATCTCTTTATGAACTTTTTGAAGCGTCAAAGTGTCAGTTGTGTAGCTGTAGCTATACGGAGGGACAGAAAGCTCTCAGATTTCATCAAAAAGATCTTCATTTGTGTTCCGAAGATGAATGAAAGTCTTGCAGGTTTGGAACAACATGAGGGCGAGTAATTAATGAATTTTAATTTTTGGGTGAACTATCCCTTTGAGTTAATATACTGTGCTTTTAGCATCATACTGTGTTAAAGTGAATTTAAACTCTTGCTTAAATTTGAAAAGCTATAAGAAGTGTTTACTTTTTACTTTTACAAACTTGTGTACAATTAAATGTAGATACTTTTTTGCTTTCAAGTATTTTTTGACTGGGTACTTAGATGTTTAAATGAGTATGATTTGACAGCATCTGTACTTTTTACACCTCTAATCACAGAGGACTGTGCCAATGTCTTCCTGCCGTCCCTGGTTCACAATGACAGTCCCTATTTAAACATGAATTTACACATGTCATTTTTACTTAGCACGACAATATTGTACATTTGGCACAGGGACAGTCCCTCTGAAGCGATCAGAGATTTAGTGACAACACTTCAGTTAGCAATCGCGATCTTCAGAAAGCTCCGTCTGCCCGCAGATGTTTTTCAAATGCAGCCCACAGTGTTTAGGTATTACACCTTTTTGGATCATTCTAAGCACAAAGATTCAGTTTCTCTTTCTAGTTTGCTTGTGTTTAGTTTCTCTGTGTGACAGTCATTTACCTGTGTCACAAAGTTTCAGTGATTCTTTTACAGGAGACAGAAACATGAAACACATAATCTACCTTTAAAAAAATGTTTAAAACTTTTAAACTGCTGCATAAAGGTTAAGACTAAAATGAGCTAAAGATTAGGATAAAAAAAAATTTATACATTAAGAAAAAATAGATGTTTTTTCTTTTCTTTTCCCCCCCTTTATATATTTTAGTACCAAACACCTCAGACCACTGTCTCTCAAAGCATTTTTAAAATTTGGAAAAGAAAATTAAGGACTGTCAAAATGATAAAAAGGCAGAACAATTTCTCAATTTTTAAGGTAAGAAATTCAAAGCTCAAGTAAGCAGAACTGGCAAATATTTATTTTGTACTCATACATTTTATTTTAAACATCTTAACTTGAAATGTTTGAGCACACTAATTCATACATTTAACATAAAATTTTCATGTAACCTCAATGTGAACATTTTTATTAGTGTAAACTTAGCTATAACAAGCTAATTTGATAACATATTAACATTAGCGTGGTATAGCACTGCTGAATGAGAGCAGCAATATAAAGCATTTAACATACTTGCTCTCGAACCAAGCCGCATGCACCACTTGTCGCCATGATGGTAACTCCAAAAACCCACGTTAACAGAAACTTTTCTAAATTAGCATAGCAAAAGATTATTCACTACTAAATCTCCCATTTTAACATTAATCTTGCACAAAAAAAAACATTATATAACACTTAATTTTAGCATTTATTCTCCCTATCGAGCACCATGGGCAAAGCATGCTGGGAAATAGAAATCCCAGCCCAGTTTCAGTTAAACTCAAGTTTGTCTAAATTAAAAGACGTAAGTTCACAAATCTCAAAGCAATGAAACAGTTCAGTTTACTTAAAATATATCAGTTCTGTGAACTTGAAAGAAAAAGAAAGTGCTAAATACTCATAAAAGTTAATTTGACTGAACTAATTTGTTTAATTTAAGTTTGTCCTACTCAAACCAGTTAATTATTTTGAGCGTTAGGGTTTACACTATCTTTCTGGACCTTGAATGTGGTAAAAACATTGCAGTCTATCAGAGGCCAGAAAGCTCTCAGATTTCATCAAAAATATCTTAATTTGTGTTCCAAAGATGAACAAAGGTCTTACGGATTTGAGACAACATGAAGGGTGAGTAATTAATGACAGAATTTTCATTTTTGGGTGAACTAACCCTTTAAATATTTTCTTAGTTATGTATTAAGCTGAAGTGAATTTGTCTGAGATCATTACACATGTAGTTCCCTTTCAGTCAGTCACGTTTGACATCATCTCGCCTGAGAGCTCAATTAGTCTGTCATCCTGACGTAACATCTCCGCATTAGTAACTAGACGTTATGTTTTCTTGTAAATAGTGGTGAGTGTGGCATAAGGAAAGGAACGTTATGGAACCATCCAAAAAAATTTAATAGACCGACTGGGCTAGGGCACGCACGTCCTGATTTTGCTGAGTTAGACACGTTCCTGGGTCAACATATTTTGTTGACATTCCTGTCTGAAAATTTAATCCTAACCATATCCCTTAAATCAGGGGGAAATGATAGGTGAATAACACTGATGTAGAAGCACCTAACCCTGGTTGTAAGCAAAAACTTGACACAAACAGTAAACTTGTCCCTCAAATCTGATTGGTTAATTGGAATGTTGTTCCAGGATCAACAAAGATGTTAGTCCGGGAACGTGTTGCACTTGGTGAAATCAGGTTCTGCATGAAGCAGCAAGGCATCCGTTGCCAAGCTTTCAGACACAGTCTGTATCCTGTATATATGACATATGTATACTATGTTTATATACTATATAATTAGTACAAAAAAATTACCCTATGCACAGCTGCCTCTTATTCTGAATCCAAAATCATCAATATGTGTTGTTTTGGCAATTAACTCTTGTTTTCTGTTTCGAAGAGGTTTATGTGTATCTGTATGTGATGATTCAGCAGTCGTGAGATAAGAAGAGAAGTTCCAAATGTGTGTGTTCCAAACCCCCTTATCTCTTATCAGTCTCATTTTATCGTAAAATAATCTCTTACAAACTTTCTGTGGCTGACTTGTCCAGCCTAATTTTTAAACAATTAGTTTTTGCATTCCCTCTTCTGTGAAATTACCTCTTACCGCTGCCTTTCTGCCCCAGGTGGGCTTCCCCTGTCTCCCTCTGACTGTCTGCTGGATAGAAGTGTGATAGACTTTCTCAGTATTTCTACGAAGTACACAGGCCTAGATGTGTGATGGAGAAGAGGTGTTGATGGTGGTTACAAATGTGACACTATGTGAAAGGGTTAGTATATGTTCTCTGACACTTATCAAAATTAAACGCAAATCAATACTTTGTGTTCCTTTATTTATTTTGGAAGTAATAACTGGATTAATGTACAGTCTGACAGTCATCTGTGCAAATGAAATCCCTTCAGAATGATGCAATTTGCATCGGGATCCTGATCATTTAATAAAGAGATGCTGATAAATCTTCCATTCCAGGATTTTGTGCTGTGGTTTTCTGTGGTTTATGAGTGTAGTTTCAATACTTCAGGATTCAGCTAAAGTAGGAAAATATATTTTACTTTGTAGCTCGGCGTTTTTCATTATTTGTTAATATATTTTTAATTAACAAAATTGTTAACCGTTTTCTTACAAAGCAACATCCATGAAATTCTGAAATAATAAGGCAAGCGGATTGTGTCGTTAAACAGTGATGTTAAAGATAAACTCTAACCAAAAATGAAAATTCTCTCATTTAGTACTCACCCTCATGCCGTCGCAGATGTATAAATTTTCTCTTTAAAAATGCAGGTGCACGAGTCTCTCAAAGTTGACACTATAAAAACCACGTAAAGTGATCATGACAGTAATTAATATGAAACCAGCAGATAAATCAATGTCTTCTGAAGTAAAACGATAGTTGTGTGAGAGAAAATACTAATATTTTAAGCGTTTTAAACGGTTAGCCATCGCTTCCAGCCAACTGTCAGCACGCGGTAGACCTCATGAAAGCTCGTTGTGAAACTCACGCGAGAAGTGGCGGTCAAAAATAATAGGCTTGTTCGAGATGCATCGGCGCTGCGCAGACTGATCGACGTATGATATCAAAGTACCGCGAGAGCGTTTAAAAGAGCATACGACTCGTTATGCTTTTGAATCGCTCTCGCGGTACTTTGATGTCATACGCTGATCGGTCTGCGCAGCGCCGATGCACCTCGAACAAGCCTAATGTTCCATGTTTTTTGTTTTGTTGTTGTATATATTTTTTTCCCCTACTTTCATATTTGTTGTGAGATGTATATGTCTGTACTGATTTTGTACATAATGTAAAAAAAAGAGAAAATAATATTCCTTTTGAAAAAGATTTATGGTTTTCACAGCTTTCTTTTAAGAAGGATCAGAAATCAGATACATATTGAGTTTTAAGTCTTCGAGAAAAGGGTTTAAAAAACTTGGGCTTCCCTAAGTTTCCATTTAAATTTTACATTTTGTTAAATGAGACATTCAGGGTTTGTTCTAATGCAGTTTTTCGTGACTGTTATATGTCGCATGTTGCACTTTATTAGAGGAAACCACAAACCTCTTTAATCTCAGAAAGAAAGAGAAAGGAAAAGAGAGAGGATTAAATATATATATGCAATGAGCTGTCAGACGTTTACTGTTGATTTTTAAATCTCTGTTTGTGAGAAAAATATTTTGAAGAGATGTATTAGTATGCTGGGACTCTCCACACATCACATTGTTTAGGCTACTTAAAGAAAAACAAGTCGATGGAAAATAAATATGTGTAGGCTATATATATAATATATATATATTCACACACACACAAACAATATTATATATATCCTTTGTCCATGCAAAAAAATAAATAAATAAGTAATAATAATAAAAAAAAAACATACAAAACCATCAGCGGTCACCAAAACTGCTTGATTACCAAATATTCTTCAAAATGCCTTTCAACAGAAGAAAACATGCAAGTTTGGAACAACGTGAAAATGTGTAAATAATGACACACTTTTTATTTTTGGGTGAACTGTACGTGTAAGGTGTACCAGTTGCAGTTGATAGCCTGTATTTGCTGGTCCGACTTTCAAAATACACCGTGTGTGAAAGTTTGAGGCTATCGTTCTGAATAAGACAAACAGAAAAACTAAGCGTTCTCCACTTAAGGCCTCTGGCTCGATGCGTTGGAAGGGGATGTTTTTTTTTTCTTTCGGGGTTTCGTTTGTGTCCTCCTCCGCCTTTTTGCAGTTATAAAAGCGAGGAGTTTCTAATCAGGGCAGTTAAACTCACTTCGTCCGTCAGTCGGTATGGACTCAAAGGATGCTCGAGAGAGTTTAGAGAGCGGCGGCGGCGGCGCGCGCTGTCGCTGTAGCAACAGGAGGAGGAACGTGGCAGCGGTGTTGGCCATCCACAGTTTATTAATAGCCGTTTGTGCTGCCCTCAGCCTCAACATCTATTTCAGAGCGCAGCCTGGATCCAGTAAACAGCATGTAAGAGTTCGTTTCTGATCTAATTTCAGTTCGTTATGGTCTATAATATTGATTGAGTGTTGTAGATGATGTATGAGTGTAGTAACTACAGCAAACAGTGCATTACGAAGTCCTTTAGAGGGCAGTGTTGACCATGGTAATGGTTGGGTTGAAGTTGAAGTTCTTCATACTTGTCACAGGAAGATATTCACTCAAAGATCTATAGGTGAACTTTTCAGAGATTTTATACAGTCTTTTTGTAATACGTGGACTTGTTTAGTTAGTTCAACCACTTGTTATTTCATGTGGTCATGTTGTATGTCTCAGAGTTTGGTGTAAACTGAGCTTTGCCTTGGCATGTCCCCTTTGGGAAACCCCTGTTCACATTTGAAGCTTGTTTCTGTGAGTTTGTTTTTAAGATCATCCATCCCTTAAAGCGGGTCAACCAAACTGTTGAGGTTAGGAGATGTAACTTTCCATGTCAAAGTAGTAGGCCTATACTAATATCAGTAGATAACACTACCTGAGACACTTACTAAATGGTCCAGCTAGTGGTCTAAGGGTGAACAGGACGGTAAAGCTCCAGTTTCCATTCTCGTAATGTTCCTACACATGAGATGTGCATGCTATTTAGATTGTGCCAAGTCCTGAGAAACAGTCAGAAAGGGCATTTTGTTGGGCAAAGGTGTTACATTTTCTCTATGCAGGCCTTTTCAGCCCACGTGTTCCACAAATGCCCTTTTGCTCTGGTCAATGGAAGTGTTTTTGCGATTCTGTTGATTTGACAGGGGATGGAATTTTCCATGTCTATCAGAATGAGTGTGTCTGGTATTTCTCATCACTTTGATGATTGCCATTTCTGTATTTTGAATCAACTTGGCCTGGATACCAAGTGGTGACCCAAAACAGTCACAAAATTGTTTGTTGTAAGATAAAAGTCCTTAAAATTAAAAAAAAAAAAAAAAAATGAAATACATTTATTTTATTAATAACATCAAATATAGGCTGAATACAAAAATTCACAATTTTGTGAATGCATAATCAGCAGCAGAAGTGTGATTTTTCAGCTTAACACAAAGACTGTATTAGTGAAATGCAAAAAAAGTTGTATATGCTACAAGTGAATTAATATATGATAAATATTCATTTTGTAATCTGCTCTACACAGTTGTGTACTGACAGTACTCTTAAAAAAAATTGTTTTCTAAAGAAGGCCTGTCGCAATTATTGAATAATCATCCGATCAGGGTCATTTAACCAAATTGCAATTATTTGTGATAACTGCACTAATTGTGCAGTTTAAATTTCAATGACATTTTGCCATCCAAATAAGTAAAATTTTATTGTAGTTATATTATATTATAAATAACTAATTATATAAATATTGTCAAAAAAAATTCATATGGGCCTATTTGTATTACAAAATTTATTTTTACATTATATACAATTTAAAGTAAAAAAAAAAATAGGTTTACACTGTAAGTGACATGAACAAAACAGAATAAAACACTGTCAACAGTGTTGATGTTTTCTCCTCCAGTGTAATTATGATTATTACTGTTATGATTATGAATTCTGATTTTATAGAGAGTCTGCATTAATGCTGCACTCAAAAAAAAAATTAAGCCTTTTTTTAAGATTTACGCAATTTAATCCATCACATCGATTAGAATAATCCTGGGTGCCAATCCCACGTAAAAATACGAGATAAAAAATCGATTGCATCATTCAGACATGACTTTTGGAAGTTGGACGAAGTTGGAGTGTGGGCACCCACCGGCAGAAACATAAATCAACACCCATGCTTAACTATTTTAAGTGAATAATTGATTAGTTCAGTTAATCAGTTAAAATACATAAGTACTATTCAGTTCAATTTGATGGAATTTTACTATGAATTAAATTGCATAAATCTTTAAATAAGGCTTAATTATTTTTTTTTATTTTTTATTTTTTTTGTGTGATTTTTTTTTTTTTTTAAAGAGACCAGAAATATCTTCACTAATCAATTACCATCCCTCTGTGTGTTTGCAGATAACCAATACAATGTTGATGTTTTTTTTCTCTTCATTTTATTTTGGATTTTATTATTTGCATGTAATATCATTTTTATCAGAGCACCTGCACTAACCTTTTTTTTTTTTTTTTTTAATAGCAGATTTCAGAGGACAAAGGGATATTCATGCAAATGACAGGTAAGGTTATTATCTTTCAGATTCATTTTCAGTAAATAAATAATAAATCCTTCTATAAAGAGTTTAAGCAGATAGAGTGTCATATAAGTGCCACAAAACTCTGTGATAATTATACTTGTAGTTTTTGAGTCAGTGATCTTGTGATGTTCCTCTTTTTTGTCAGATCTATGAATTAATTCAGAAAATACATTCAACTTGTTTCTGATTTAGTTCACTTCAGAACTAAAATTTCCTGATAATTTACTCACCCCCATGTCATCCAAGATGTTCATGTCTTTCTTTCTTCAGTTGAAAAGAAATTAAGGTTTTTGAGGAAAACATTCCAGGATTTTTCTCCATATAGTGGACTTCACTGGGGTTTAACGGGTTGAAGGTCCAAATTTCAGTTTCAGTGCAGCTTCAAAGGGCTCTACACGATCCCAGACGAGGAATAAGGATCTTATTTAGTGACATGATCGGTCATTTTCTAAAAAAAAATAAAAAAATTTTTTTATACTTTTTAACCACAAATGCTCGTCCTGCTCTGCGATCCACCACGCATTACGTAATCACGTTGGAAGGGTCACGCGTGACGTAGGTGGAAACACCGTGGTAGGGAGAAAAACTCATTTCATTTTCTCCTCCAACCTCAAAATCATCCAACATCGTTGTTTTACCTTTTTTTGTAAAGGGCGTTAGACTTAGTCTTTGCACGTTCTCTTTGTAGACACTGGATCTGTACTTCCGTCTGTCACGCTTGACCTTTCCAACGTGATTACATAATGCGTGGCGGATCACAGAGCAGTGCAAGATGAGCATTTGTGGTTAAAAAGTATATACATTTTTATTTTTTTTAGAAAATGACCGATCGTTTTACTAGATAAGACCCTTATTCCTCGTCTGAGATTGTGTAGAGCCCTTTGAAGCTGCACTGAAACTGAAATTTGGACCTTCAACCCATTGAACCCCAGTGAAGTCCACTATATGGAGAAAAATCCTGGAATGTTTTCCTCAAAAACCTTAATTTCTTTTCGACTGAAGTAAGAAAGACATAAACATCTTGGATGACATGGGGGTGAGTAAATTATCAGGAAATTTTCATTCTGAAGTGAACTAATTCAGAAACAAGTTGAATGTATGTTCTGAATTAATTCATAGATCTGACAAAAAGGAACATCACAAGATCACTATATGTATAATTATCACAGAGAACTTTTTTTTTTTTTCTTTTCAGTTCGGATAGTAAAATGCCATTTGTTCTGACTCCCCTGAAACATTATATATAAACAGTGATTCTTTGGTTTTTCACAACCAAATGAAATCAACATAAATAAAAAGAGTACATTTCTAACAACTTGGCACATGATTTTCTTCTTTATCGTAGACACTCTTATTTCCCACTTACCGTCTTATGAAAGATGAAATCAGCTTACTAATGTCAGTCTCAGAAGAAACAGTTCCAGCTATAGAAGAAAACTGAATGGCCATCTAATTCTCAATTCTCTATGTCTCTCTGTGTGTGTGTGTGTGTGTGTGTGTGTGTGTGTCAGATGTTGATTCAGATGAGCTCAAATTCCTGGTCACCTGGAACCAGTCAGTGGATCTGATCAATGAGAAGAGGGTGAAGCTGACCTGTGCAGGACCCTACATGGTCTATCTGTGGGCTTGTATGAAAAACATCAACAATGATGCGGTTGTCAACGTGACAATGGAACAGGGGACTAAATCGTTCCACGTGCAGACCCTGCGGGGCAGCGAGTGCAAGGAAATACAGGAAGTGATCATGCTGTCTCAAAAAGACGAAGTCACGGTGAAAGTCAAAGACGCCATCCACATTGATAAACTCTTCTTAGGCCTCCACTACATGCTGGGAGCCCAGTGCTTTCCTCATCCAATTGATTATGAACACTTGAAGTAGCTTGGATATAAAAAATTTTAGGTGCTCGTCCTTCAGAAGAGCCATTTAAGTGATAAAACTATGGCATGACCCTCAGTCTTGAATTACCACGAAGAAATCTCTCGTTTTCACCCAGTTTGAAATATTACGACGATGCCATTGTCAGACTTGCCCTGGATCAAAAGTGTAATCGTGAAGCTAAAATTTAGAGACCTGCGAATACGTTTTTCCATAGAGGAAGCGTCTCTGTTATTTTTCCACACTATATTAAAGCTTCCTGGCTCTTCAAGACTATTTATGAAACACCTACAGCAAGTGGAAGTGGGCGACGATGTGATATTAACCGTAAAAAGGCACTATGTCAGCTCAAACAGAGCGTACCTCACCACAGTCTGGATTAGTGGCGGTTCCATAAGCTCTTTGAATGTATCGATACTCTGTGGTTGGAAAGAGAAAGGAAGGCCTTTAACTGAAGTGAAACCAGCTGCAGATCATTTTGAAGCTATACTTCTGATCAGTGTACATAGTACTGTAGTTTGAGAAGGAGTATTTAGAATGTCCTCAGATATTGTCCTGATTCAGCTTTCAAATACTGACAAAGCAATAATGTTCTCAATGTTTGTCATTATCATTATATTTATATAAAACCTGAAAGAAACGCCCCAAATATGAAAGGAAATATCAAAGGGTAACATTTATGTTGCAGTTTCCGCTTTGGAAAAGACATTGAAAATTTGTTTGGGTAGTAGTTGTGTTTGAAATACAGAATTGAATGTTGTTTTTGTGATGTTTAATTATGTAAAACAGTTTAATTATATAAACTGTATCTGATTGAATGTTTGATGCTTTATTTAAATCAGAGTCATTGGATAATGTAAGGATTGAATTCACACTGTAGTGCACTTTTCCTTTAAGAGCACATGTCGGAAAATGTATTTATTGAAATGAAAGTTGTTGTTTTTTTTTATTATTATTTAATCAAACCACTTTTATAGTGATGGTGAGCTAAAGCACTAAAAACCTC
Source organism: Mylopharyngodon piceus (assembly GCA_039654765.1). Lineage (NCBI taxonomy): Eukaryota > Metazoa > Chordata > Actinopteri > Cypriniformes > Xenocyprididae > Mylopharyngodon > Mylopharyngodon piceus. The sequence goes on from CM077456.1 coordinate 27,748,515, forward strand.
AAAAGCAAAACCAAACAATCATCCACATCTCATTCATTCACTCATCTCATGACCAAATTCATTTAAATTCAGTCTTAATGACATTTTCCACAGTTTTTAGTTTGTTTTATTGTCAGTGCAATGTGTTTGTGTTCATCAAACATGATTCACAATGTCTAACTTGCTCAATCAAACCCCTGCTGCAATTTCTGTAGTGATCCTTTATTTATACAGCAAGGTTTGCACTTATATATATATATATATATATATATATATATATGTTATACACCATCAATAAAAATGCGATATGCTGAAATATTTTAGTCATTCTCATGTATTTTTCAATCATTTCGCATCATTTATATTCTTAGCTAATATCTTTGTCTCGTTTTCCAGACCAGTTTTCCATTCTTAAACTAGATTGATTTACCTCATAAGCAAATCTGCACAAAACATTGAGACTTGTCAATTTATCTTGAAGAATACGTGTATAATATTGTCTTGTGGCACTAGCTGATTTCTTTTAAAATAGACTGGTAGCACTTTACAGCAAGGTTCATTAATTAACATAGATTAATTTATAATATTGTTCATTCATAATACATAAACCAATGTTAATTTTTACAACTTGAAATTTAGTACCTATATGTAGAAGTGATCATGAACCAAGATTAATAAATTCTAGTTCACAATACCTAATGCATAATTAACTAGTGATCTAACAAAATGAACTATCGTCAGTGTTACATGCTCATATTCAAAACATTCTCTGAAAACAAGCCTTCATATCTTGGCAGTTTTGTTTTTATCAGTTAATCTTTCCTTCCTAGTTATTGTCATATCATGTGTGTGTCTCCCTCTCCCTCCCCCTTCACTCTCACGTCAGTCGTTTCTGCCAATACATGCCCTTTGTCTCTAGGCAGTTATTTCAAAATCGAAAGTGAAAATACGCATTTGTAAAAGTGCCACTGTAACACTATCCCGCTGAATCCTCCAATGACGTGATTGTGATGTCACTCTGAGGAAACCCCTGCTGTTTACTAGGGAATGATCATGTGGAACTACTCTCACTCCAGATTTCACTCCGTCGTTGCATCATACCCTTAAATTCCCATTTACTTTCAAAGAAATGAAAGTAAATATTGAAAGAGATCAACATTATACAACACAATTATTGTATTTATTTTATGTAATTATTTAAAATTCCATGTAAATATGAAAATTAAGGATTTGGAAAAATATATACAGCAGCTCTGGAGAAAACAGTGATGTCATCGTCCAGCTCAATTCAGTTCTCATACAATGGTGTCAATGCAGGCAGATCAGTAATATTGTTGAATATTAGGTGTCCCCAAATAAGCAGAGATGACAGTGGCAAGGAACCCAAACTCCAACAGGTGACAGAATGGAGAAAAGAAAAAAAAAAAAACCTTGGGAGAAACCAGGCTCAGTCAGGGAGCCAGTTCTCCTCTGGCCACCAAACGAACAGCATTACAGGTCAGAAGTCAGACTGGATCGGAACATTCAAAATATTTAATCCAGTTCCATCTGGTTGAAGATCGGATTCATCGTGCTGGTATGGAGACGGGTTTGTTGAGGATCTGTGCCACTGGCTGTCGTGTCGATGAGGCCTTCAAAGGGGAGAGTCTAGTTGACAATCTCTGCTGACACTTCAAGGATGTGTTGTGCTTGTGTTTAGGCGCACATCCTCCATCTGATCTGGATACGGCCCAGATCCGGCTGACTAAGGTAAACCTCGGGATAAACAGAAAGACTAATATTAGCGTAGATGCCATTCTTCTTGATGTAACAAGTACATTGGGTGTTATAGGAAGTGTTCTCGGTTCCGGCTGACCTAATTTATGGAGCCTAACAATCCTTTAACTGATTTGAAAATAGAAATTGATAATGTGTTGTGTGTATGCCAGGTTAAAGAGATGTGTTTTTAGTCTAGATTTAAACTGGCAGAGTGTGTCTGCTTCACGAACAATGCTAGGAAGATTGTTCCAAAGTTAGGTGATAAATAGGAAAAGGATCTACCGCCTGCAGTTGATTTTGATATTGTAGGTATTATCAACTGGCCTGAATTCTGAGATCACAATAGACGTGAAGAACTATAATGCATTAAGAGCTTGCTCAAGTACTGGGAAGCTAAACCATTTAGTGCTTTGTAAGTAATTAGCAAGATTTTAAAATATATATGAAGTTTATAAGGGAGCCAATGCAGTGTTGACAGAACCGGGCGAATATGGTCATACTTCCTGGTTCTAGTAAGAACTCTAGCTGCTGTGTTTTGGACCAGCTGGAGTGTGTTTATTACCAGCCTGGTCTCATTGTTAATACATAGGTATAAATACGTAACTTTCAAAGACACAAAATGTACATTTTTGTACGTTTAGAAAGGTGCTGAAACGTACAATATTGACGTATTTATAGCATTAAAACGTAAAAATACTTCTTTTTTTTTTACCGAAATAACGTAAAATATTTATGAATCTTTCATGTCATAAAAATATATGTATAATTTTCCTTTTATTGTTTTGTAGATAAATGTAAGATCCCTAAACCCCATCCCGAACCTAAACAAACCTATTTTATAATAAAACATAATGGACAGAAATGTGTAGGATAATGACAATTTTAGTAAAAATATAACATTTAAACAATATTTTGAGCCACTAATCCTACACCTACCCCTAAACCTACCCATAACCATTTCTTAAAACTACGAACTGCTATAAATAAAAGAATAACAGACAAGCAAGCGTAATCACAATAATTTATTTATTGCGAAAATGTCAAAAGTGGTACCAAAAGTACTTCAAATGATGATGAGTTGCATTCGCAGTCCTCTCAGGCGGTAATAGTTTTTTATGGGGTACAATTTAACTTATTAATCCATGAAAATATGATTCCGGCTTCTCTCCGTGAAGGTGCGTGTAACCCGGGTAATCAGGTTACCAGTTAAAAGGTTAAAAATGACTTAAAAATTAAGTTGAAGAAAGTTAAGAAAAAGAAAAAAAGAGGAAAGTTCCAGAAGAAAAATTGTTTCGTCCAATCACGGTTCTCGTTTCAATGACTGACTTTCCTAAGAGCCAATGTTAGCAGCACATTCAGAAGTCCCGCCCACAGGCTGCGCCGGCGCTGCTGCCGTCTTCAGTACATGAGCAGAGGGAGAGAGAGCGCGAGTCGAAGCAACTGTCCGCATTGAGTGATAGATTTAGAGAAAAGTGACCTAAATATAACGAAAGGATTGATTTTTTGAGTGGATGCGATAACTTTGAGAAGCTGTCGCCGGAGTGAGAAGAGGGCGAGGCAGAAAATTAGAAATAAAGGCCGATGCAGACCCACGGAGCATCAAAGTACCGCAAATGAACTTCCTTGTTTGAATAGGATATCAAATTCTTGCCTTGGTGAGTTATATTTCAAGTATTAACTTGACATTATGCAAGAAAAGTGTTGCAAATTCGGCAGCAAACCATTAGTGTGATATTAGTGTTTATATACAGGCCGCTTATGCATAGTGCGCAAGCCAGTGCTAATTTGCACGTGGGCTAAAGCTAGTTACATGTGAAAAAGCTAACGAGTCAATGAAGTGTGACAAAGTGTTATGTTTAAGTGTCAGTGTTCGATAAATGTCGAGATGTTGAGTTAATATGTTGTTTGAAGTGTATATATATATGGTATTTGTTGATGAAAGTGTTTGAATGGAAGATTAATTATTGTTCTGCCTTGTGTTTTTACAAGGCTGGGCTTTTTTGTCATCTATGAAAGTTTCTCCTCCATTCTGGACACATGAGACCCATTCAAGCGTATATAAATGGCAGGTCACCCACAGATTCGAATTGCATGTTGAACTGCTTTTGAACTCATAGAAACTGGTAGGAGAATTCTTTTCCTTTTTGCTTTCGGACAAACAGGACGTGAACTCACTGAGATCTTTTTTTCCCCATATTTTCCTTGATTCATAAACTGATATTAACTGAATCAACTCATTGAATCTTGAGTATTTGTTCCATCTAACTGAAGAGACTATTGAGCAATGAGAGAAACGAGTGATTTAACGGATTGAAAAGTGAATTCAGAACCACATTCTGTACATTGAATCAAATTGAGTGTTCAAACAACAAGTGTAATAATTTGTTTTGAGAATATCGTGTACTGTTTTCTTCAATTTTGTTGGGTTACAAAACAAACTGAGACTGTTGAATTTTTTCCAAATGTTTTTATTTTATTGTACAAGTACATTAGAATTGATTCCCAACTGAGTTGAACTATTTAAGCTGCTGAATCCAAGTACCTAGAAATTTCAAAAAGAGGGTTGACTACAAATATTGTCATTCATTGTATTTTGTTAATTGATAGTATTTGAGATTTACACACTTCAAACAGATTACAAAAGACAATATTTTCTTAATACAGAATCATAATTTAATCAGAAAACAAGACTGTGTTGGTCTTTCACTTACCTGCTGGGCTACATTCCTCTCTCCAGAAGTCGCATAAACAGTCAGTTATGTCTGTGAAAGTAAATAGCAGGCAACGTTACAGAAATCGTATGTGTATATTAGATCTGTAGCGCATTCCCTTCAAAAATAAAACCAATCCACTGCGTTCAGCGGCTAAAAAGTAGGTAAATGAAGACTGTTATGTTCACTATTACATCCAACAACAAAACATCTCAATTACTTACCAGACATTGGCTGCATCCGAAACCGCCTACTCAATGAGTAGGTACTTAATTTCAATAAGTACTTACCTAACGAGCCCTAAAAGAGTAGGTACTTAATAGCCAAATCTCGTTGAGTATGAATGCGATCCGGACATCATTCGCCATGTTTACGTTATCGTGACCTACAACGTTATCACAAGCGCAACAACTTAAAAGATATGAGTGACAGGTTTAATTCATCTATCTGTAAATATCTTGATATTGATTAAACTTACTCATTTTGTGGTCTTGTTGAAGAAACAGCTGTCCATTAATTTTGTGATTGTAGTAGGCTATAACCAAAAAATTTGGGGTTAATTTAAGTTCTTACAGGTGCATCTCAAATTAGAATGTTGTGGAAAAGTTCATTTATTTCAGTAATTCAACTCAAATTGTGGAACTCGTGTATTAAATAAATTGGTCTTTGGTTCTTTTAATTGTGGTGATTTTGGCTCACATTTAACAAAAACCCACCAATTCACTATCTCAATAAATTAGAATACTTCATAAGACCAATAAAAAAAACATTTTTAGTGAATTGTTGGCCTTCTGGAAAGTATGTTCATTTACTGTATATGTACTCAATACTTGGTAGTGGCTCCTTTTGCATGAATTACTGCATCAATGCGGCGTGGCATGGAGGCAACTAGCCTGTGGCACTGCTCAGGTGTAATGGAAGCCCAGGTTTCTTTGATAGCGGCCTTCAGGTCATCTGCATTGTTGGGTCTGGTGTCTCTCATCTTCCTCTTGACAATACCCCATAGATTCTCTATGGCAGTGGTTCTCAACCGGGGGGGCGCGGACACTCTCCCGGGGGGCGCGAGTAGGCTACAGGATGGGAGGGAAAAAAACCTGAAAAAAAAAATGTGCAAATTTTTTTTTAATCACTAAACTACTGTCATAAAAAGTTATAGTTTTGTATATACATAACTCCTGAATAAAATTAAAATGTGTTTGGACTGATTTAAAAAAAAAAAAAAAAAAAAAAAAGTTTTGAACAAATTTGATTGGTTTGTCGATAGTGAGCGCAAATGCAGGTGATAAGCGGTTTTATTAAGCGAGTCATTGAGTCGTTCATTCACGATTCGTTCAAACGGCCGATTCATCAAGAATGAGACATGTTTGTGAATGGGTCATTGAATCTTTGACTCAAACGATTTGTTCAAAACACTGAATCATTCAAAACACGATTGAGTGTTGCTGTGAGATGCGCTATGTTGTGATCTTTGTTTGGATTCATCGGATCTATTTTCGCTGCTAAAATAGACCAAAACGGTCATTATTTCGTCTAAAATGTAAGTGACTTAATATTATTAACTTGTTTGTTGAACTGTCATATCAGTGTCACATTTTCAATCGTGAGGTGATGGTAAATTAAGTGATGGTCAATTGTCAGCTCTCTTGGTCGTCAGGTTGTGTGATGTATGTTGCTGAACTGTATTCAAATGTTATAAATATAAAAACACCACATTTTGAAATTTAACTGCAGTATGTCAATTTAGTTTATTTGTGTGTGCTGCGCTCATAGACTTTAGAAAACGGCGCTCATTTGTTTGATTTCTCCTCAAGAAGCTGCGCAAGCCTCAAAAGTTTAAGGTCCTTGCACCCTGACTGAGTCCGAAACTGTCGTATTCGACATATGGGGGGGGCCCCAACTGCAATGAACCAGCTTTGGGGGGGCCCAGCTTACAAAAGGTTGAGAACCCCTGCTCTATGGGGTTCAGGTCAGGTGAGTTTGCTGGCCAGTTAAGCACAGTAACACCATGGTCATTGAACCAGCTTTTGGTACCTTTGGCAGTGTGGGCAGGTGCCAAGTCCTGCTGGAAAATGAAATCAGCATCTCCATAAAGCTTGTCAGCAGAAGGAAGCATGATGTGCTCTAACATTTCCTGGTAGATGGCTGTGTTGACTGTGGACTTGTTGACTGTGGACTCCTCGAAGATCTCACCTTTAGAGAAGACTGATGAGTTTGTAGTCAGAAAATGTAAGTATTACTAAGGATAAGATTACCCCAGAATGAACAGCATTGCTAGCACACCCCAACACTTACGCAACATAATAATGATAAATGCTGACCAATACTTAATTATATTACTTGTTTTTACTGAAAATGATGTTTTAGTAAAACAAGCAAAATGTAATTTTTGTCATATGACATAGCTGTGCATGAATACACACTAGACAAATGCAGCCAAGGTGAATGCATCTCAATTTACAGTCGAGCAATGAATTAATAAAATAATTATATTTTATTTACTGACAACAATAGGAAACCTAAATGAGTTGAATGAATAAAAGTAACCATCACAATAAATAAATACATATACAAGTCAACAACACCTGAAACAAAGCTTTATTCAAACTTATTGTTCTAACAATCATGTATTTACAGGCGGTGAACCCCACATCCTACTGCCATCTCAACACAGCTGTGCCAGTTCTGCAGCTTTATTTTGATGAAGCAGCTGACCACAGTGAACACCTTCACCTGTCTTTGCCATCCATCATGTTCCTCATTGCTGCTCTTCTCAATGGGGACATTGTTGATCCAGAGGATGAGGAAGACCATGATGATGGACCCCTGAACCCCACAACCTTGAAACAATAGTAGGAGAAGATGTGTGGGACAATCTGGCTGTCGCCGTGTCTGCTCCATACATTTGTGTGCTCTCCATCAGCATGACTACCTGTAAAACATTTAAAAAGATTAAAACATTTTACAATTCATGTCAGAATTCTGTTTCTTGCCATATTTCATTTCATATTTTTACAATTACATGCTAATTTCTGTTGTATCTTTATTACTTCTGTGGTGTGGTGGGTTAAACCGCTTAACTGGTAAGCAGAAGGTTGCTGGTTCGATCTCTGCAGCCGTCACCACCAGTGTGTCCTTGAGCAAGACACTTTACTCCAGGTTGTTGCAGGAGGATTGTCCCTGTAATAAGAGCACTGTAAGTCGCTTGGGATAA